>OW818032.2:39052908-40302908 GCA_942486065.2 Calliphora vomitoria | reverse complement strand
ACCCATTAGGCCAAAAATGAGCCTCATCGCTGAAGATGATTTGACTTGACGAAGTTCTCTATAAGTCCGCGAATTTTGGAAAGCAATTTCCTAAAATTTTAAACATTGTTCTGGTGTAGTCTTGTTATTGTGGTTTGCCAAGTATACTGAAGAAAAAAAACACGCTTCAGTAGAACGTTATCTAGTTTAACAGTTATCCCTATCAGAAGTACTATACGTCTAAAAAAATACCCCGGCCTAACTCTATATTTTTATATCCTGACTTATCTACGAACAAATATTTAAAACCTGCTAAAATTAAAATCTCTTGTTACCCCAATCGTCAGATATCTTTGCAACTAAAATCAACTATAAAATAATTTCATGTACATTGATGTAAAATTCAAAGAGTTACTAACCCCATTATTTTCATACTTCCTATCACAAGCTTAGGCCACTTTTGCGCTGACGATATGAAATGAGAGATATATAAGCATTCAGTCTAGAATTGTTGTAATAAATAACAAAAACCTACAACTCTAAAGATTCTCATGTTAATTGTATTATATGTTTCGTTACTCAGAATTTTAGAATTAAATGAAGATACATATGATAAGATAGTTTCATTATTCGTTTCATAGTCTGTGATGTTCCATAGACTATGATGTTTTAAAAAAGTCGCACAAAAAGAGGATTTTCAGAAAGAACACTTTTTTAAGTTTTATTTTAGGAAAACTAAAGTGAATCAAAAGTTCGAGAATTAGTAGTAAAATCACAAAATATTTAATTTTTAATCAGTTTTTATTTATTTTCTGGACATACTCTACTCTATACATATAACTAATGTCTAATTTACTCGCGATAAAACTATTTGGTCCCCTAGTGAATGTTATAATAAGATTACAAACGCGAGAACTAATCCCGAAAATAATTTATAATGAATAATTTTAATTTCAAAAGTTGGAAAATATTTTGTCAAGCTGTGTATTCAATTAAAATATATTTTCCAACAATACGATCTGCTGCTTTTTTGCCATAAAATAAGATCGCGAGATTTCTTTTTATTTTTGTATAATTTTATTTGGATTCCAACAATTTTATGAGATTTATGCTCGTTAAAGTGATTCTTATATCGGAGCTATAACCAATTATCACTTTCGGTCGTGCAAATTATTTCTATTATTTCTTTTGAATTTCATTTGCATACCAAAATTTGTAAGAGATTTGATATATAAAGTGATTCTCGGAAGTAAGCTTTATATTCAAGCTATTGTCAATTATGGATCGAGCCGCAAAAAAATTGTAAATGTAATTTCCTTTTATATAAAAACTATTTGGGGAGAATGTAATCCTATCATGAAAATTAGTATGGATATTTTGATGGTTTGGAAAATAAAGAATATTATTTAAAATCATATTTAAAAATTTCACTATACCTTGGCCCAGTTTGCCCATAATATCAGAAAATTGTTTCTGTTAGTTTAACAGCAAATAAAAAACTAACCTAAAGTTTTAAAGCAATATATTTACAAATCTAAGAATAATCGATTTTGATTTTACGTATTTTTATGGCCGAAAAACTGATATTACTCATTGTCATCTATTTAGAAAAAAGTTTTCTTAGGAAATTTATAATACTTTTACATTTTTTACAAAAAATATTTCAACGGAATAGCTTTAGAATAGAAAATGCCTAAAATATACTAACAAAGGTTTCCCAAGGTCTTTCCAAATCCAACCTATTTTTTTTACCAAAATTTTGATTTTTTTTCTGATAAACAAACATTTAAAATTTGATTATAACAACCCTATCAGTTGAATTAGATTGACATAGATTCAAATATCAACAAAAAAAAAAAAAAACTCACGAAATATTTCTTCATAAATAAACACACTTTAACAATTTTCTGAAACGTTTTTCTTTTTCCAACAACCTTAAGGCTATTTATATTAACCCATCCAACACATTATAATTGTTAACAACATGCTGACAAAGACAACGCTAGCAGCATGCTAATAACATAGCAACATTGATGCCGCAACATTTCAAAACATAAACATCGACCAGTTTTCGTGGCAGTGTTTGTATGTAGTTGGTTTAACGAAGCATGCAGCAATCGTATTTCGACGAAATGTTATGATTTGTCCCGAGGATTTTCAGGACCATAGAGTTGCTGTTAATAAACGAAACAATTTAGTTGTCGTGCAACCACTTAACGTAACGTTAATGTTTTTGAACTTGTGCTCGTTTTAAAAGAATAAATATTAAAAAAAATAAAAAATAAATTTAAAAAAAATAATAATAAAGTGAATGAGAAAAAAAGTAATAAAATTAAATAAATAATTTACACATTTTTACAGGAAAAAAAAGTTGATTATAAAAATAATATATAAAAGAAAAATTTTAGAAAAAAAAAGAAAATTAAAATATTTAAGCATTCATTGAAGTGCATGAAATTAAACAAGTGTAAATAATTGTTTTGATAAAAAATAATACAAAATTTTAAAAATACGAAAAAAAAACAAGTGCAACAAAACAAGAGAATTTAAATACAATATCCGCTTCCGTTTAAGCCAACTTCCGTATGTCATTTTTGGTTTGTTACCATTTTTTTAATATTTACTACTACTTCTACTACATACTTAATAGTTAATATGAATACATATTTCCACTATATTTATACAACAACCTTGCAACGTTTTTGCATAAATATATATATACTTAGTGTAGTTATTTTTATTATTGTTATAAAGTTTATACATACATATTCTTTTGTAGTTTTATTGTACACATGTATACGTTTTTGTCCTGCATACAAGTAATTTACAATTTATATGTATGTAGCATGTGTATGTAGGTACGTTTACACATGTACAGTACGTACAAGTACGTATATGTATAATTTCATTATTTACATTTACAACGTGTAGTTTTGCATGCAGCAACATGCAACTACGGAACCATTAAACTATCTGCATTGTTGTCATCGTTAAAATAGTGTTACTTTTATAACTCAAAACTATTTGGTTAGAGTTTAAAGGTGTCTTCTGCTCAAAAAGGAACCACTGAATTTATATGATGCTTCCCTTATGACTCTATTACTCAATTTTATAATGAATAAACATAATGTGTTAACTTTTTACTGACACATTAAGTACATGCAAGCAACATCTTTATAATTTTGTGTCTTCAATGTGTGAATGCATAAAATATGACATGCCACAACAGAGGAAAGAAATAATGCATTAAAAACTTTTGAGGCAAAATATTACTTAAGACGAATTTGAATAACCCTATAACTAAAAAGGTGTATATATAACAATTTAAAGGAGAGTGCAAATTTTGAGCAGACATATTAAAGCTTACGTACTTAAGTTCCGGAGACTTTAATAAATAGCTTATTAAGTCGAGGGCTATATATTGACTTTTCGTAATTTAAAATTTTGTTCATCTTGAAAACAGAGAAAAAATATAGTTGTACATGTTTACTGTAACCATTTAAACATTTTTACAAATTGTTTAACAATATTATGGTCACTGCAATTATTTACATGTTTGCGGTAACCATAATATCGTAAAGTTACCATCCAAATGAATATCGCAATCATATATATGAATGTAGTAAAAAATATATGTTTATGGTAATAATGATCATGGTGAATCATTATATCATATGTTGTTCTCAGATTGTGATAACCATAAGCCGAAAACAACATAATATGGTTAATTCTTCATCAAAAAATGGTTGTCACAAACATATACTTATTTACTGCAATCATATATATGATTAATATAATCATGTGAATCTTAACTTTAAAATATGTGTGAATCATTGGTTACCACAAATGGTTACAGTAAACATGTACAACTATATATTTAGAACTTCTAACACCAACTAGTATATTTTTTTAATCAGAAATATTAAAAAGGTTGGTAAAAAAATACTTACACCAAAATATTTTCGGGAATTTTAGAAAAACAATTAATTATGTCTATCTCTGATCATAAGTAATATGAAACTATCAAACTTTGAGGGATGGTACATGATCGACAAACAAAAGCAAAAGTTGGTAATGTAACAAAATCGATAGCTCTGTTTGCAGATGTACCTCTATGGTGAATAGTACCCCTCCTCCCTACCCAGCAAATACTTACATTACAAAGAAATGAGTTAAAATGCTAATATAATTACTTATCACTTCCCATAAATGCTTATAAATAGGGAGGTCAATAAGTCATTGGAACTTTTACTTACAAATACAGACTTAAATAACTTATTACTAGGGGGCGTATTTATGTATATGAAAATGCATATTTTTTCTCGAACCTCACAATAAAATGTAGACTTATTATTTATCCAAATTACACATTTTGCTATTAAATGGTATACATTTTTTAAAGCATATTTTTGCATATTTTGTTATATTTTACTTCAAAATACATATTAATAAGCATATATATTATCCCAATTTTGTATAAAATTATAATTTTCTTGTCGACAATGGGCAAACAATTTTTTGTCGAATTAAATACAGACAAGCTTGTTTCAACATCGAGAAACTGGCAATTGAAATTGATCATGTCAAAAAATTTTGCTTAAAAAAAGTTAAAAGTTTTCATTAAACATACATATTTGATTTCACTGTAATTTCGATTTATAAGGGATTTTGTAACTTTACATACGCAGTTACCGCTCCTCACAGTCGTTTATTACGAATTGAAAATTAAGATTGGATGCTACGATACAGTACGATCAACATTTTAATGATTTTAAAGGGAAAGTCGCACGATGGAGGCTATAAAGATGATGGTGTTAAACAAGTATTAATCCCAAGATATTAGATATACAGTGGTGGCCATGAGGTTAGCACACTAGCTACTTGCTATTTTTAAACGCAAATATTTCCTATATTTCTTAATTTTTTTATGATATCTTTTGCATGCGTGTTACTTGTCCTTCTAAGATCACGTCCCATCATGTCCAGCATTATTCCTTTATATATATTTTGCGTTTTTCTATCCAGAATAGAATAACCTCAAAAAAACACTGGACAGTATTTTAGCACAAAATAAAAAATTTTATTCATATTAAAAAAATAACAAAACAAAAAAACTTATTTCACTAAAAACTTAGTACTTAGTTGGATACCCTTTATTTTTGATCACAGCTGCTAGTCTCCTTGGCATACTTTCTACAAGGCCCATACAGCGATCCACTGAAATATCATTCCAAGCTTTTTCTACTTCTTTCCATAAATCGGCCAAATTTTTAGGCTTTTCTCTCATTACATGCTGCTCCACATCATTCCAAAGGTTCTCAATAGGATTGAGATCCGGAGATTGGGCTGGCCATTTTAACATGTCGATATTGTTCGATTCCAAGCAACACCTCACTAAGCGTGAGGTGTGTTTTGGATCATTATCTTGCATAAATCGCCACCTAAGTGGCATGTTGTCCTCTGCATAAGGTATCATTGTATTTAGAAGTATATTCTGGTATACATACTGGTCCATACGAGTATCAATCTTTTTTATAGGACCAACCCCATACCCAGAAAATGCTGCCCACACCATCACATTACCCCCACCGTGTTTTATTGTTTTACTGGTGTACTTTGGATTATGTTGCATGTTCGGAGGACGCCATACATACCTCTTACCATCCGATCCGAATCTACAAAATTTAGATTCATCACTCCAAAGGACATTTTTCCAAAAAATTAACGGCTTTTCCAAATGCTCACGAGCAAAGGACAACCGAGCTTGTATGTTCTTTTTTGAAACATGTGGCTTATGCTGAGAAATGCATCCACGTAAATTTTTTTCATTAAGTCTCCTTCTTATCGTTCTGCTGGACACGTTGATACCATATTTTCCTGAAATTTCTCTCTGGATTACGGTGGAGCTCTTAAAAGGATCTTCGACAGAGGCTCTGTATATTAAAGAGTCCTCTTTACGTGAAGTTTTTCTGGGCCGAGGAGCCTGTGTAACATTTTTAGATGTTTTATATTTCTGAATATGCCTTAATGCATTATAAACCATCTTCCTGGAGCATTCCAAAGTATAAGCAATCTCACTTATACTTGTTCCTCTCGAGTTCATTTGTTGAATAATCTTTCGTTGTTCCTCTGTACACCACTTTTTTTTAGCCATATCTAAATAATGTTTATTAAGTCAGTTTGTCTTCCTCATTGATTAAATAATACCTAAACTTACCAATTAATATTTATACCCTCAAAAAACTTTTAAAAAATTTAATTATACTTATATGTGCTAAAATTGTGTCCAGCTTATTTTACATATTACTGCACTAAAATCCAAATTTGAAAGAGAATAGCGATGGAATGCAAAAAAAAAGTAACGGGACTTATTGATCACACCATAAACAACACTAATTACCAAAAACTTTAGTTTATAATTGCAATGAAATGAAATAATTTACTTTAGAAAACAGCAAGTATGAAGTGTGCTAACCTCATGGCCACCACTGTATATCCATTGTTTTCTCAGAAGAACAATTATAATTTCAAAATTTTAACTATTTAATTAGTAGTATTGTACATATGTTGTGCATTGAGCTATCCATAGTTAATTATTTTATTGTATGTTTCTGCACAAAAATAAAAGTCATATTTTGATTTTTGAAGCATATTTAAGATACATATTTTTTAATAATTAATGCATGAAAATCCGCCCCCTAGTTATTGCTATTAAGTCTATTACAAATTGTCTTTAAACATCTATATTTACACTTTAGGTCGCACGTAGAGAACTACCACGTAAACAAAGAAAACAAATTAAAAAAAGACAAAATAGTTTACATCAATTTGGATTAAGGACTGAGATCAAAAAAATCTTAACATAAATAATGTTAATAAAAATGAAACCAATAAACTTACAGTTTTGATTTTTTTTATTTGATTGAAATTATTATTACAATTTACAAAAAATATTATTTTTATAGATCTAATCAATAGTGATGAATTTATGAACCTTTCCCGGAAACCCTTTCATTAAGATTTTTATTGAGCTTTCTGTCACTTTGTTCGAACACGTAGTCCATCTCCGTTTTGATTATTCTTGTACCACCTAAGACCTTGCTTACCATAGTGACAGGATGCCAAATCAGACCAAAAATAACACATTACGAAGTCTTATGAATGGAAGCATCCTCTTTTGTAAACCTTACTTGATGTAAATGTCGGTATGTATAGAGCTCTTTGTAACAAATGTTTGGCTTCTTTTTCCAAAACTGCATATTGCTTGCCATGCCAAGAACGTTTTGGGAAAGTTTTCTGCTTTTGGGTCCTAAACTTTTCTACTAAACATTCCCTCGAGCATCAGCAACATAAAAATATTGACCCGGAAGCTGCGAAAAAATTTCCATAACATATGTTTCGTCATCCATTAAGCAGTGGGATCGTAATATTCTTGACACACGTTTTTCATTAAAACTTTTAACCCAAGTATTATTTCATTTTTTTTTTTTTTTTGTTGATCAAGTTACTTTTGTAAAACATGTCAGTTATTGTCAATTATATTCATTTGTTGTTAATCTGATTAAAATAAGTGACCAGAAAAAAGTTCGTACTAAAATTATTAAATATTTTCAACAAAACCCAACTTGGTCCTACAAAAAGTTGGCCAAGCATTCAAAAGTCTGCCGTCAAACTGTTTCCAATGTTATTAAACAGTACCGGAAGAACTTGGCCGTTGATATAAAACCTGGTTCAGGTAGAAGGAATGGACCACATGATGTTTCTAAAGACAATAAATAAAAAGCATTTTCAAAAGAGCTCTCAACACATCCGGTATGAAAGCAGCCCGGTTAGCTCAGTGCTCGGACTATTTGGTACAAAAAGTTAAAGCTAATGCAGGTTTAAAAACATACAAGACTCAAAAAGCTCCTGACAGGAACTCTGCTAAAAATTTAGAGGCCAAAGACAGAGCACGGAAATTGATGTCAAATTGTATACAAAAAATATATCTGCTGCATAATGGATGACGAAATTTACGTATGGAAAATTTTTCGCAGCTTCTGGGTCAAAAATTGTTTGTTGCTGATGCACGAGGGAATGTTGAAGAAAAGTTTAGGACCCAAAAGCAGACAAAATTTCCCTAAATGTTCTTGCTATGGCAAGCAATATGCAGTTGCGGCACAAAAACAATTTGTTTAAACTATCATAATACCTCTATTAGGACATTATGACAATATGGCCTAATAGCAGATCGTTTGAATCCCCCAAATGTGTATTGCGAGAAATATGAAAAAATCGTTTAAACCTTAAAAAACGGTGCTTTTATCCTTTGATCCAGCTACATTTGGAAGATAAAAAAGGGACCTTGGTTCAGATATCTTAGGATCGTTTAACATGAGGTTAATACAGAATTTATTTCGGCTTAAATCTATATTTATATGGAGCTTTTCGTGTCAAGTGAACCAACTTTTGAAATCGATGTCTTCCGATTGGGATGAGATTTGCATTATAGTTAGTTATATTGGATAGTAATTCAGACACAATTTTTCAACTAGATTGGTCGGGAACTTTCTGAGTTAGAGGGGGTCAAAATTCGACATTTTGGCCAAGCAGGTGTTTCTTCTCATCCATGTAACTTATTACCTATTGTTCTTAGCAAAATGTGTCCCAAATAGTTTAGATATTCAATATTTCGAAAAAAAAGATTACTAGATAGGTAGCTGAGAGCCAAAAATCTAATTCATGAGAATGTACTTCCATGTATTTTTTTATTGTATCACCCGTATGTGTGAAAAGAGAAAGAAACAATATGAAAAAATAGCTTGAAATACATATGATCGAGTAAGTACTACTTGAATAAATTAAACATGTTATGTTGTACATTCTAAAATGATCGGATATGAAGTTTTGTATAACTAGGATGGAAAACGTTCAGACTATTTAGAATTTTATGTTTAATATATATAAGTGCTTATACGTTAGATGTTTGTTTTAAAACTAAATATTTTTTAAGCCACGGGGCGGACTCAAACATGTTTTATAGAAATTTTGGAAATGACTTTTTAAAATTAGATTCTTCTAAATGTATTATGAATTCAAACCTGTTTTAAAATCCAAATTAAGATCTTCGTCCCAGTTGATCGCAAACTATCATAAAATTGTTGTTATTAAGTAACCAACCCAATGATAAGCTTAACAAACCAAAGAAAAACTCAATACTAAATAGTAAAAGAAAATTTAATACTTTCAGCAAGCGAGTATGTAGCATTAACAGTGATGTTTCTTTTAAATCATTCACAAGTTTTAAATGCAGCAGCAAAAATGTTGTAGTAAAATTTATATTTTTCTTTTGGGTCTTTAAAATCATAGTTGCTTTTCACAGATAATGTGCCAGAGAATAAAAATACTCAAGAACTAAAGTAAGTAAAATGTAACTTTTATTTCTTTTAACCTGAGAATATGAAAATAATGTTATTTTAACGTTTTAAAAGGAATATACATATAACACAGTACCCGAACCCAAAAACAGTAACTAAAAGCAACCTTTATCTTATAATCTTTCGGTGCTTATGTTCATGTTCATGTTACTGCTGTTGCTTGTTTCGTAACCCAGCAAGAAGAAATTCTGACAGCCAGTCTTTGTTGGAGAATATTGTAGTTATGTTTGCATCAACAGCAACAACAAAATCAAAAAAGATTATTTACTATTACTTGCAAAATTTTCCATTTTTTTCACCATGAAACAAGCTGAAAGAATTTTAAAAAGTTATTTTTTTTTTTAACTTTAGCAACAAAATAGACAAAGAAAAGCCGTAACAAAATTTCTTAAACAGTTCGTTATTTTGGTACTAAAAGAAAATATACTTTAACAAAAACTGCAGACACAAATTCTAAATCAGTGTTGTTTTTTTTTTTTTCTTTTGGAAAAGGGATGAAAAAAAAATCATGTACATATTTGCACGTTTAAATAAATTAAGATTTTTATCTAAAGATAAGACATTATTTTAATTGGACTAAGACGGCGCGCGGCTAAAATACTGCAGAGTGGAAAACAAAACAGTTTTAAATTACTTTTTTTTCTATTTGCGTATGTCTGCTTTATAAATAAATAAATAAATAAATAAATAAAGTTAAATGTTAGCAAAATTTAATTCTAGCAATGTATTTTTAACAATTCCTTTTCTTTAAAGTAATATTTTCATATACATGTTTATTCCATAAAAAAAGGCAATAATTACACTTAAACTATTTGTATCAGCACATTTCTAGTAATACCTAGTTACAAAAACGCTTGCTGGAGAAAATATAATAATTAAACAGAATTACTCAGTAAAAACTTCACTTACAGTTTCAAATGTAACTAGAAAATAATGCATTAACCATCTTCATCAAAAATCTTCGAATATAAATCTAAATATGTTTTGTAATTCATTCAATGTAACAAAAATTACCTTTATATAGACATTAATCACATGACCAAATTTCATGGTGATCGGTCCATAATTTGTCATAGCTTCCATATAAGGACCACTTCCGAAAATCTCTCACGAATATAAATTATTTAAATTTTGAAAGAAAAAAGTTTTTGCTCATTTACATAGTGTAGGCTTGACCGACCATACTTTCTTACTTGTTATACTCTTCACCATGAGTGGCAAGGGTATATATAAGTTTGTCATTCCGTTTGTAATTTTCACATTTTTCATTTGCGATTCCACAAGTATAGATGGCGAAGTCGATATAGCCATGTCCGTCTGTATGTTGAAATCAACTTTCCGTAGCCCCCAAATAACATACAAACATTATTGATACATCGGGAATTCTTCCGGCTCGGTCGCTATTTAAAAAATTCGGTCCACAAATGGCTGAGACAACCGGGACAACCTCGATTTTTGGCCTATTTTTGATCTATATCTGATTTACTAATTCATTAATATAGACAATATGGATATCTAATGATAGATATTTCAAAGCCCATTGCAACGTAATTTGGACCTACAACGGGTCAAAATCAGGAAACATATTTTTTAACCAGAATTTTTTTTAACAAAAAAAAATTTTTTCTTAAATTTTTTTTTACTAATAAATAAAAAAATAATTTTAAAAAATTAAAAAAACAATTTCGAAAAAATAATTTTTTTTTTTAAATTTTGAAAAAAATTTAGAAAATTTTTTTTTTTTTAATTTTGAAAAATTAAAAAAATGTTGTTTTTACCTAAAAATATTTAAAATTTTTATTTTAAAGTATAATTTGGTGAAGGGTATATAAGATTCGGCACAGCCGAATATAGTTCTCTTACTTGTTTTTATTTAGCTTTGCAATGGTTTATCGTATCAACTTAAAACGTTAGCTAATTTTAATGATTTTAGATAGTTTTTAGCTATCTAGGATAAAATCGAACAGAAAAAAACAATAGTTTTTCAAATCTTAGGTTATGGACCATTTTGGTCCATGCTAATTTATTTTATTCCGTATATGAGTAAGTGTAACATAAATCAAGTACGGCTTATTGTTAATCAATTTGCATACAAATCAAATCAACATTTGTAACATTATTATAGTCACAGTAACTATTTATACGATTATGGTAATAGTAATATGGTAAATTTACGATTCACATGATTGTATCAACCTATATATGGTTACAGTAAACAATTATATGTTTGTGATAATTTATTTTATCATGATATGTTGTTCTCAGATTATGATATCCATAAGCCGAGAGCAACTTAATATGGTAAGTCCTTCATCATAAAAATGGTTGTCACAAACATATACTTGTTTACTGTAACCATATGTAGGGTTGATACAATCATGTGAATCGTAAATTAACCATATTACTGTTACAACAATCGTATAAATAGTTACTGTGACTATAATATTGTTAAAAACTTATAAAAATGTTGAAATGGTTACAGTAGAGCACAACTTTATTTTTTTCTGCGTGTATACACAAGATCAAAGATATTATATATAACGATAAACCCCAGCAAGAATTATAATCCGCAATGTGGATTTTTCTAAATCTTTTCATTTGCTTTCAGAAAAGTAGACAAAGTATCACGGCAATTTTATTCTTTACTGAAGCTCCAATGTGACTTGATAAAGGAACTGCACTGCAATGCATTTTCGTTTTCGTAATGTATAATGCATCTACACCATAATCTGATTAATTTTCTTTACAATTTTCTATTTTATATTCACATGTATGAATATCACTTTCACCTTCAATATTTTTATCCAATATGGACGAAATTGAAAAATATCTGAATCACTTTCATTTAGAATTTCAACTGCTGTTCAAATTTAGTTAATTTTTTAAAAGCTAAAGACGAACTGAATGAACTAAATTGAAGTAAATCGGTTTTAAATAAATGTAATATTGCTATCCACTTGTTTCCGTTTATAAAGTATTTTAAATGTCTGGTCAAAAGAGCTTTAGATCAAATTACTTATGAGAAATACAAAGTGAATCAAAATGGTCCCTTACCTAAGATTCGTAAGTTTTTTTAACTTTAATTTTTAAATTAAACGCTTAATAAAATAACTAGATCATGGTATACTTAGTAAAGCGCTAGTTTAACAAATATAAACTGTTGATGTTCTTAGGTTATAGTCGTGTCCCTGACAAAAAACATTGGTCAACGTACATAAATCGCTTATAAAATACATTATTGGGGGACAAGTAGAAATTTCTTACGTCTCGAATAAGAGAAGTAGTCTTTCCATCAAGTTCCCATTATTGTTCAGCTTAATTTTTATGTAAAGTTTTTGCTGATCAGATAGCAACGTAACTATATCAATTATTTAATTTAATAATTATTTGCATTTTTGAAAAACTAGGAAAAGGTTTACCCACTCCCATCGCAGACAAAAAAATACATTTTTTGTATAGCATATTGCCAAATAATAAAAGTCAAAAGAATTTGGTCGTAATTATGCTTTACATGTATGTTGAACCTTAAGGATTTCGAGTAAAAACTCAATTGGTTTGTACTGTTGATCAATTTTACATAAATTCAGAATGTAATTACTCAATCTGTTGAAAGATTTTAATAAAGTCATAAAAAGTTGAAAGCGGTGAAAGTTCAAGTATGTGAATATCTTATGAATTTTAATAAAACCTCAAACAAGTATCTACAAAAATCTACAAGGTCTTAAGATTTAATTTATTCAAAATTAAAGTTTCTAAAAAACCGAAATATAGGAGAATATGGTGGATGAATAATCAGTATCTAATCTTTTGTTATTCACTTTATGCTTGTTTTTACCATTCAAATTGATTATTGATTATTTGTTAACTTTTTATGGAAAACCTTGTTTTCCAGTTCTAAATTGTGAATATTTTTAGGAGTTTTAAGTTTCAGTTTTAAGCCAAGAAAATAGAGGTTTGGGATTCGTTTAGAAGCGAACTCGAAACTCTAAAACAAGCCATTTGACGAGCTTCGGTTTAAAATTCATAAAAACACTGTCTGATTGAAATATTTTAAATACGGATTTTACAACTTAGTAACGACTTAGTACGACTTAAATCTACGAGTCGCACAATGGCGCCATTTGAGGTTGTTCGTTGCAAAAATCATAACTTTTAAACCAAGTGAGATAATCAAACAATTTTAAAGTTATAGATATAGATAAATTGATCGGCCTATGAAATTAGCGTCCCAAAAAGGTTCTCACCTTTAAGGTGGCTACTTATGGTTTATCAAAGCTGAAATTTATGGAAAAATCAATTTTGTGGACTATAAAATAAAATATTTTTAAAATTTTTTTGATTTTTTATGTTTCTTTTTAAAGGATTTTATGATTTAAAATTATTTCAGAAAATATTTATCCCTTTCAGACATTATAGAGAAATAGTAGAGATAGAGAACTGAAAATTTCAGTGTAAGAAAATTTGAGGCTGCTATTTAAGAATATGAAATTACAGGTAAATCATCACACCTGGCTGTCAGGTAATGCCAACTATTGGGGACAAAGTTTGTTAGTTGCTATGTTTCTTATAAATAAATTTTAAAAAATGAATATAATTAAATGAAATTAATATAGAAATACCTAACACAATACCGAATTAATATTTACACGTTTTTTTAGAATTTAAAATAATGTAATTATCACTTTAAAAAAACACTGAATATTACTATGTCTCATACCCACTTATACAACGCTAACGAACTTATAAAAATAACTTAATTTAACAAAAATTAATGAAAAATTAGATGTTTAAATCACATATGTATATAACCTAGTAAACACTATTTTGATAACGCCATTAAATATGTCTATTTGCGTCAACGCCACATGACTTCAAAAAAATGTTCAATGTATTGGACAAAATGTCAAATTTATTTTGAAATTTTTTGTAAACAAACATTTTTTGCTAACAATCCGTAAAAGAAGGTATATCTAATGAGGTCTCACGGTTATGCGTCATAAATTACCCAAAAAGGCATGCAACACATTTTTGGATCAATGTATTTTTTTCCAATGTTTTTAAGGAATGTTTGCCTTAGGTGAAGGAATAATCAAAGATATTATTTTAAAAATATGGCAAATATAGGCATTTATAATTTTTTTAATTTCCATTAAAGTTGAGAAATATTGGAAAAATGGATAGTTGGTAAATATCGATTTACCTGGAAAAACACAAAGCAAACTGTACAATTTTCTTTATTCTTTTCTTAATAAATAGATCTGTCAATAGATTCAAAAATAATGACGATTTTTTACCTAGTTTTTGAGATACTGTAAGTGAAAGCGGACCAAATGACCAAATTGTCGGTTTAGTTGAACACTGAAAATCAATCAACTTTGAAGGGATATATATTCTGATCAATACCAGTAGCATATTAGACAACGTTGGACAATTTTTTGTAAAATGTGTTTATTTAATAGGTTTATTTAATATTTTTAGAGGCACATGAAATTTTTGATTTTTGCAACCTCACTTGTTCTACACTAGCTATTGTGCGTCGTTTTGTGATTTTTAAATTTTTTAATAATTTAGCTCATAATTCCTTAACCAAACGCCAGCTTACATGTTCTAAATAAACATAGAGGAGGTCAGATATTTTTTGTTTACACTAAGTTTTTTTTACCCCTATGTAAACGTATGTTGTTTGCCCTTTTGTGTTGTTTTCTACACATATGTATATGACGTATTTTTTAAATATTATTTACACTCAACAACATATTTATTTTCATATTTTGTTATGTTTTGTTACATCAAATTTGTTCATCTTCAACACATTTTACATAAACATTTTGGTTATGAGTACTATTACAAAAAAAAACATTTTTGAAAGAAAAAATATAATTTTTGGAAACCAAAATATTTTGAATATTTTTGAAACAATTAATGATTTTTTGTGTTAAATTACTTCAGCAAAGAATTTCACAAAATTTTTTTTTTGGGAAAATGTATAAATAGTGGTTTCCCACACAAGGCACTGTGGTTTAAAATTCAAATCTACTTGGACAAAATTATTTGGAAATGTTTTTATATGTACTTGGGGTTTCTGAATCCAAAAAGATTAACTGTTAATCGTATGACAGTTTGCGCTCACTTTATGACATTTATGATCAAACAAATCATCTTAAATAGAATGACGCCTGAATGCTGCCAAATTATCAAAATTTACTTTGAAAATCAGTTATCGATTTTTGAAACTTATTGATGATTTCGTGATTTTTATAGTTCATCGTTCATCTGACCAAACTTAACGGGTTTGTTAATAAACAAAATTTCCTCATATTCAATGAGACCAATCTACTACTGACGCTATAATGCGGTTTACACACTGGTAACATCATCGGACCTGATTTCTTTAAAAATGAAGACGGAACCACAGTGGTCCAAATGCTCAATCTAGCCGGAAAAAAGCTAATTTCTTGTATGGTAATATGTTGACAAGTGTCTATAGTACATAACTATAAATAGCTACACTAGCATTGATACATTGCTTCAAAAACCAGTAATTGCTTCTTTGTTAAAAAATTAATATCTCAAGTGACATTTAACAGTGCAAGTGAAATTGTCGTCAAAAAATAACAAGAAAAATTTTTCAGAAAATAAGTTTTGTTTATAAAAAAATGCAATTTTGTACATATGGGCAATTCCATGTCATCGTACGTGACATTTGTACGCTTATAGAGTGGAATAGATTTTCCAAAAATAAGAATATATATTTTAAAATAATAATAAGTTCTTTCGAAACATTGTTATCCAAAATATCGAGCGAAATTAGGGTATATCGTACGTGACATAAAACGGAAGTAATTTTGAGGTACATGTAGAAATATGCGAAAATTTGCGAATCGTGAGAGGCGTTATGTTTTCTTTTAATTTCGTACACTAAACGAAATATTTTTCCTTTACAATCCGTCATATTTAAATAAAAACAATCAGTGGATGATTTTATAATAAATAAAATTTAATATTGTACGTGACATACCGTACGTGACAGATTTTTCTCCTATAATAAAACAATATTTATTCTGTAAATATATGTATACAAAAACTAAAAAAATTAATAGAAAATATACATTCGGTTTCAATAAACAATTTTATAATAGCAAATAAACAATCAGAGTCAAATTCATTTCACACTATATGCTAATTGGGAGCTTAGTTTTGACCGCAATTTTAGCCCAAAACACGCCAATTTAATTAAAAAATTAAATATATTCAGTTTAAACTATTATTTTTGATCTTAAAATGTTATAATAAGCTCTAAATACTGACACTTGAAAAAAAGATTCAAGGGTTTTTGGGTTTTCAGTCGTGGTAGTCATTCTCGTGGAATTGCCCATATGTGTTTTAGATGTGAAATTTTTGTTCAATGTCCAAATTCTATTAGAATTTCAAATGGTAATTTAACAGAGTTAAGCTTTAGTTTTTATGTTGTCGTCATCTATATAGAAGTAGCTTTCTAATGCTTAAAAAATTAGCTGCCACTTTTTGCCACAACTATTTTTATTTCATTTAGAATTTAACATGTTCATTACATAAAAGGAGCTGTATTTTTATTTTTAAGGATGGTGTGGCATTTCGCCCACTTCAAATTTTTTAATGGAAAGTAGCCTTTAATTCCTTCCACACATACAGAAAGACGGTGTGAAAATTTCAGGAAAATCGATCCAGCCATTTCGACGTCTATAGGCTTCAAACAAACCCACAAAAGCCACTTTTTATGACTTTTTTCCGGCTTGATTGAGCATTTGGAGCACTGTGCGGAGCTCGCGTTATGGTCAATGGCGATCGTTACCTATGATGACAACAACAACAAGATGGTACTACGTGCCATATGGAAACCACAACCTTCGATGTATTGAAATCAAACTTTGGCGACAACTTCAGCAACAGACCAGTCAACTGGCCTTCAAGGTTATGAGATTTGAAACCTTTCGTTTATTTTCTGTGGAGTCACGTGAAGTCACTGGTTTATGCTGATCAACCAGCAACAATTGATGAAGGCCAAAATTGTTCATGTTATTCGTGACATATGGCCAGCAATGCTCGAAGAAATGGCCCAATATTAGACATCCAGAATACGGTTCGTCAAGAACAGCCTCGGTAGCCAAATGCCATAATTCATTTTCAAATGTTAGTGCCATTTATTGATCATACGAATAAAAGAAAATCTGTGATTTAAATTTACTTTTTTGTGTTATTTATTACAATTTCAATTTCTATCGGGCTTAAAAAACATCACTCGGAATGCAAAGACTTTTATTGGGATTGGAAATTCAATCTAAAAATTATCTTTTGCAATTCATTATTCATCAGATTTAAACAATTAAAATTTGATACCAAAAAAACATTATATTTCATGCATACCCCGAATCCAAAATTTTATATTTCAAAATTTGTTTTCGATTCAAATAACTACTAAATAAGCAAAATTTGCAGATTTCTTGAAAATTTAGTTCTTGTTCACAAATTTGCTAACATTATTTCTTTAAAAAACCTATACTGAAATATATAATTTCAGATTGTTTCTAGGACATTTTGAATTTAAAAGTGGACTGAGCACGTTTACACCCTAAGCTTTAGTTATATTATATTCTTTAGAACTTATGTTTAAGCTTTTCTAATTCAAATCGTATTATTTTTAAGATGGAACCAACAAAATATCAGCTAGAATAATAATTGTTTTTATTTTGAAGCAGAAATTCAGAAAGTTAAATCAAATTGAAGCATGCCTTAAAATACACGTTAAATTTAAATGAATAAATACATTTAAATTTATTAACTTAAAACTGTTTTTTATGTATATTATTAATAATCAAACGCACCTATTTACATAATTAATGCTTAACTATTAAAACGTGATTTATGAAGTATCATTAGAAAAAGATAGACAAACAATAAGCTTATGAAAGGATTTAATATTTTAAACATGAAAACGAACTAAGCTAATTGAATTTTATCTTCATTAAATTAAAGATACTTTATAAAAATCTCTTAACAAAAAGGATTACAAACTTAGCCAGGAAATTAAATAAAACAACCTACAGGACAACAACATGTTTCCTTAGAAAAGGATTTAATTTTCTTGTTTAAGTAATTAGTGCACTTTTTTCTGCTATAATTTATGTTTAACATTTTTTTCTTACCTTTTCTTTACAGAATTTTTAATTTTAACTCGTTAAAAGAAGTACACAACAGAGATTCTCATGAAAAAGGAAACGAGATTGAGCAAATTAATAAATCATATTTAACTGGACATCACTTTACACTCTGCATAATAGAAAAAGAAAAAACAAAACAAGAGACAAGAAACGAGAAAGAAAAGGATTTTCATATTAAAAGTTGCTTGTTGCAAATTAAAAGCAGGTAATTAAATGTTCATTTTGTTGCAATATTAAATATTTAAATCTTTCACACAGCTATACAGAGGTTGGGTTGTTGTTTTTTTGTAATAATGTCACGCATTTAAATTGAACTTCATGTACAAGGTTTAACTTAATTGGGGCTATTAAAAACAATCAATACTTGTAGTTAACCAACAGGAGTATGAGAAATTTATACTATTTATGGCGAAAGACATTAATTAATCTTTAAAATTTGTAACAGCAGACAGACTGATTACTTGCACTGATTATTTAATTATTTATGTTTGGTTTTTTTATTTTTTTTTGTAATGTTGAATTTTAATAATAACCACAAAATCCTTTCATATTACTCATAGCCGTAGGGAAGTAGTTGGAGTTAAATAAATAAACATTTGCTATGAGTTTTAAATTAAACGAAATGAAATCCTGATTTCTCTATTGATTTATTGCCCATCAAAATTCTGTGCCTGTATGCAGCCTGTGTTTGAATGTGTTTTTGTATGTCAGTTTCCATTATTTATATTGTGGTTTTATAGCCTCAGGAAATTCCTTTGAACAATTTCTTTATATAACTTTTTCCTTAAATTGTCATCCGGTTTATTCTCCTTTGTTTGCTCAATTTAAGTCTGTGCCGTTTTTTTTTGTTATATTTTATGAAATTCAGACACGTTTTTTTTATATAAAATGTTTGTTTTCGTTTTTATATTGTCAATCGTAAAAGTGTGAAACTTTAATGAAAATAAATAGTATCAATCATAGGTACAGTAGTTTTACATATGGTAGTAGCTACATATTGAATTAAATATTACTAATACTCACAGTAGGCGTTAAATCAGAAGCAAATGTTAAAAACTGGTCATTAAACTTACCTGAAATGATACAAAAAGATAAAATATTAAATTTATAAAGGAAAAAAATTTAAATATTTTGGAAAATATTTAAATTGCTATCGGTTTAATAATATATGGATGAAATGAAAAATTGCAATAAATAATTTTTTAACCCTAACTCCTCTGAATTCAATAATATTTGCTATACATAATTTTCACGGTCATGCATGCGATGTTACTAAAGTCAAACAGTTAATAACTGTAAAACTGTCAGTCAGATTTTATAATTTTTGATATTAAATCAAAGTTAATGAATCAGAAATTAATTTTTCTTTAAAGATGGATATATTACACATTGCATGATTATCGTTACCTTAATATAGAAAGGCAATAACTCGTGTGTTTTTGAAAGCCCAGATTCTCGTTTTATTATTCTCGTTTTATTATAAATCTCGACATAAAAAAACATGAGTTAGCCCTTTTATATATTAAGGTAACCATATAGAAAGTTCAGAATGGGATCAAAATTGAAATTTAGTATCATATTTGGCAAAATATGCATTTACTTTTTTGTGTATATTTTTATAACTAATTGTCCAATTTTATTTATTCGAACTTAAATGTATTTCGCAAATAAACATTTTTATTAGAAAGATGATAATTTTTATGAATAGGGTGTTTGAAGAAGTATTTCTCTAAATTCATGTCCATAAATTTTGTATTTTATTTTCCAAAAAAAAAAAATAATTTATACTTTTAGGAAAACATGTCGTTACCTTAATATAGAAAGGCCCTAACTCGTGTTTTTTTTTTTTTTTGTAAGTCCAAATTTTCGTTTATTTTGATAAATGGTCCGCTCATATATCATATTTAGCCAAAAAATCTCGACATAAAAAAAACGAGTTAGGGCCTTTCTATATTAAGATAACGATGTTAAACATTTAATAAAATTTTACACTAGAATGGTAGTTTTATTCAATATATAAAAAGAATGATATTTATTTATTATATTTTGATACTTATTATTTGTATCATTAATTATACCTTTCACCATGAGTGGCAAGGGTATATATTAGTCATCCGTTAGTAATTTATACATTTTTCATTTGCGACCCTACGAAGTATATCTACTCTAGGGCATTATAGATAGCGAAGTCGACAGAGCCATGTCCGTCAGTCCCACAAATATTTTACACACATTATTCATTGATCAGTATATCGGGAAATCTTCCAGCTCAGTTGCTATTTAAAATCAAAACAATCGGCCTACAAATGGCTGAGATATAAAGAAAAAACCAGCGTTGATTTTAGACTTATTTTTTATCTATATATATATCTGGATTACTAAGTCATCACAATATACAGTATTGGCCATAACTAAAGCACCCCCTCAGTGAATTTTTTTCATATTATATTTTTTTGTATAAAAACTAAGTTTTAAATTTTTATTATGTATTGAAAATGTTAATATATTTACTATTGATAAACAAATAATTTTATAGTTAATCTTTCTATAAGAGGTAACATTAAATCAAAAGATATTTAAAGCTGGAAAAGAAAACGGACAAAACTAAAGCACCCCTTCGTGAATATAATATAAATTTTTTTTAATTTATATTTTGTTGCAAATCCTTTGTTTTGGATGACACAAGCACATCTCTTAGGCATAGAAGATATTTTTTTTATGGTGTCTTGCGATATTCCTTCCCAGGATATAATAACGCCTTGAAATTAATCGTGAAAACTGCCAATCCTTATTTCTGCAATTTTCACGATTTATTTTCATATTATCAATCTCCCATGAGTTCTCAATAGGATTGAGATCGGGAGATTGTGCAGGCCAATGAGAACTTGAATATTATTGCTCTGTAGCCAAGTCTTACACACTTTGGAGGTGTGCTTAGGATCGTTATCCTGTTGGAACCTCCCTATAAGTGGAATTTTTTCACTGGCATAAGGCAACATTACATCTTTCCATATATCACGGTACATGAACTGATCCATAATCCCATTAACTTTATGAATTGGCCCAATTCCTTGACCAGTAAAGCAACCCCAGACTTTTACATTGCCCCCTCCATGTTTAATTGTTCCTTTGCAATACTTAGAATTCAGTCTTTCTTCTTTTCGTCTGCGTACACGCCTTATTCCATAGGAACTTTTTAATTTGTATTTGAATTCGTCAGAGAACAGTACTGTCTTCTATTTTTGAACACTCCAGTTGATGTGGGCTTTGGTAAACTCCAGTCTACCTTTCTTGTTCTTAGCTGATATAAACGGTTTTTTTGCTGGTCATCGGCTGAATAATCGAGCTTCTACTGCTCTTCTACGGATTGTTCTTTCGCTAACGCATAATCATAAACTTGTTCTTACTTGGCTAGCAGATGATGTTGGATCTTTTTGCATTGCTCCTTTAATCAAAGAATCATCATATCGTATGGTTTTATGAGGACGTCCTCCAGAATGCCCCGGTAATATACGACCAGTCTGCAAAAACTTTGGAATCAGCTGGGAAATAACTGATCTGTTATTGAATATTAACTCAATTCATGCCGTGATAAGCCCGGCTTCCAGTCTTCAATAAATTTAATTTTAAATTCACTGGAGTACTTGTTCCTTGGCATCCATTGTTTTTTCTCAATAAACTGTATAAAACTTAAATTATACAGACTACGCCTTCTTTTATTTGTATCTTCTGGAATTTTTAAATGCATCCATTGTGAGTCCCGTTAACTGACATTGTAAATATGCAGTATCATAGTAAAATGTTTAAACATCTTATAAGGGGGTGCTTTTGTTTTGTCCGTAGCGTTTTGTGTTTTTGTATGTTTTATCATTTTAAATTAGTTGTTCATAAAATTATCCTTTCCTAAATGAACACAGTATGAACATTAACAATATAAATTAATAAAATATATACAAAATACATCCCGAAAAAACCTTTCTTATCCAAAAAATTATGATATGAAAAAATCCATTGAGGGGGTGCTTTAGTTATGGCCAATACTGTAGATATACAATAATAGATATTTCAAAGACCTTTGCAACGGCGCACAGTGGGACAGAATCAACATTTTTTGGAAATAAATCTGGCATTTCTATATTACCAAAGTAAATCGGACCTACAATTGGTCAAAATCGGGAAAAACATTTTTTACCCGATTTTTTTTTTACCAAAATATTTTTTTGTTAAACATTTTTACACAAATAAATTAAAAAAAAAAAAATTTTAAAATTAAAAAATGTTTTGCCCTAAAATTTTTGCATAAAAAATTAAAAAAAAAAATTTTTTATTTTAAATTTTGATTACCTTAAAAATATTTAACATCTTTTTTAATTATAATGTGATGAAGTGTATACGTATAAGATTCAGCACAGCATTAATAGATGATTGGATCAGTGGATAATATATATGTGCAAAACTTTGTCGAAATGTTAGATGTATGACTTAAAAATACGGGATTTTTTCAAAATTTGTACAATATAAATTCAAAGCATATGGATTCCGAGCCAAATAAACTGCACATCTCTTGAGGCCAAGAACGAATCAATGCAATATCGGATACGCTGTTCCAAAGTAAAGCGTATCCCAAAGAGATAGTTTAGCACGGTCGGGACTATAAAGCAGGTGAGGCAAAACTTCCCAATCAGTTCATTTTAAAAACTTTTTAACAGGTATTGCAACATGATGCCGAACGCTGTCATGATGGAAAATTATGGTTTCATGTCTGACCGCGTATTCTGGGCGTTTTTCGGTCAATTCTCATTTCAAATGAATCAGTTGCATTCGATACAGGTTCCCTGTAATGGTCTGGCCTGATTTCAACAGCTCATTATAGACAGGACACTTTTGCTCCCACCAAATACAGAGCGTTACCTTAGCGCCATGTATATTTGACTGTGGTGTCGATTTTCTAACGCTTCAGATTATTGTAATGGATCTATTTTTATCGCAAGTAATGATTCGGTTCAAAAATAATTTTCTTTTATAGCTTTTCAACATAATTTCCAACATACAAAATAGTCTTTCAAGGTCTCTCGGCTTTAATTCGTATGGTATCAAATTTCCCAGCTGTTTGATGAATCATGCTGCTTACAAACTTTTTGAAAGTTTCTGCTTGAGTAACTCCCAATGATTTTGCAAGCAGTTGTTGAGTTTGACAACATATTCATTAAATAATGCCTCCAATTCTTGGTTTTAAAACTTTTGGGCTAGTCTAGGCGATTTTTCGTGTCAAAATCACCACTTCTGAACCGCACAAACGATCTCTAGCACATTGAAGCCGATAGAACACATCCACCAGATTAAAGAAGTAAAGCAAAACATTTCGCAAACGACGCTTTGTTAGCACAAAATTCAACATTTTCTAAGTAAAAAAAACTTTTTTGTTTACACTACAATATCCAATAACTACAAAATGTCATATGCGTCATTAAAAACAAAAACCGCGTTCAAAAGATACGCCATCTATTGTAAATCCCTCATTTTTAAGTCATACACCCAATAGAAAAAATGCATAATTCATCCCGAAAGTGAAATTTTTCAAACCAGAATGTATATAAACAAATTTAAACCATTGTTATTGTTATTATTTTCTCTAATTATGAATATCCTTGGAAGTTTTAATCTAAAGCGCCCTCGACACACACTGAAGCGCCCAGTTTAGTGCGTGTCGTATGCTTGAAGCTTTAAAGGAGACATACAAATAAATATGTCAATCACCTTTTGTATTTTGACGCATTTTTCCATTATTACCAAAAATCTTAAAGAAACTGATGTTTTTTGTTGTTAATCAGAGACGTAAAATACAAAATATGAATATTTTTTTCATCCCTGCACGAAAAACACAAAGCAAATGAAATTTGATTAGCAATAACAACAGGAGACTATCAAATAATCAGTCGTCAAACAAAAAAATTTTTGAGTTTTATCAATCATTGCCGACAACAACACAATTATGTGACTGATGTGTTTATTTGATCGTCTCCAGATCTAGAATTGCTGAGATAATTAAAGTGCATCTCAGTAGTTCTAGATCTACTGGAAATGCAAATTTTCCTGTTTTAAATAAACATTTCTCTGTTTTTGTCACACAAAGAAAAAAGTTTTAGTTGTGTTAACCGAAGTTATAGCTAATTCGGTCTAACTTAACGAATTTTTTTTATGGCTGATAAATTTAAGTTGTGATGTCAAAAATTTGGTTATTTAAATCGTGATTCTTATTCCAGTACTTACAGAAAAAATATATGATTATAATATGAATTGCCAGCAAATCTCAATAAAAATCTTCAATTTGTGTGGAAATAATACGTGTAGCTTTAAGAAGGAAACTTATAAAGAAATTTCTCGACAAAAATTTCTCGTAAATTTAAAAATTTTGCGAAAATTTATGTTTCCTCTCTAAAGGTAAATAATAATTTAAAAGAAAAACTAAAAACATTCCCCTTTGTTCGTAGGATACCAGCAACAGGCTGTCATTATAATTAAAGAAATGCTTATGTACTATACAAATCGCTTCATATCGCACTCCTACAATTATTTGAATTTAATAAGAGAAAGGGTTTGTTTTCATTTATAATACGGCAGCCGTTGAACAAGTCAGTAGGAACTTTAAATTTCTTCAACAAAACAAGTATAAAATGAGAGAAACTAAAAGAAATAACCACCGTTCAAATACCTCCAAAGGATTTTCTGTACAAAGCCAACAAAAAAAAAAAACTTTTACAAACACTCTAAAGTAACAAAGTAGTAGCGCTAAACCACTAAAGCCATTTAATTCACTTTTTATATAAATTAACTTTAACCATAAATAAGTAGTTAAACAGACAACCACAAAGAATTAAATTTAATTAAACTTTAACAAAACTTAATTCAAAGCAAATTTAAAAAATAAATTAATAATATATATTTAAACAGCAAAATTTTAAAAACAAATAAGTTGGTATAATAAATAAGGGGGCTACACATTTTTCTATATAAGACCTTAAAACAAATAAATTAACTAATTCCAACATATTTATGCAAATTGTTTATGATTCTTGTTTATTGCGGCCTTTGTTTGCCAACACCTTTATAAAAAAAAATATTACTTTTTACACTTTGTCTGCTTTCTTTTTTTTGGGTGATTTTTTTGTAGACCATAAAATATTTAAATAAGTGGCAATGACTTCAAGTAGTCGTTGGTTTTTTTTATATTTCATTTGTTTTCCTAAATAATTTTTTATCATCTTGAAAACAGGTGGACTATTAACAGGAGAATAATGATACTTTTTAGTTAGTGATTCTTGTTTATTTCATTTACACCATTTTCAATTAGACGAAGTTAAAGTATTAAAAGAATCCTTTAATTTAACTTGATATTTTCAACGTAAAACTAAGGGACTATTTGATTTATTCTCATTTACGATTTATTGAAATCCAGTGTTCTTTGTATTTTTAAATTTTGTTTAAAAAATATTCAAGAAATTAAATAATTCCTACATATTCTTCAGGAAATAGTATTTCAAAAACAAATAAATATTTTTCCAATGCAATGAACTTTTCTCTTATTGCTAGTGCAGGAATCTTTTTGGAAATGGTGGTCATAGTCATAAAGAAGAATGTTCTTGTTAAATAAATATTGTAACAAATGTAAACGAAAATATTTTACTTTTTTAAGTATGAATAAGATAATAAGTAAATGTGCTATATTCGGCAGTGCCGAATCTTATATACCTTCACCAAAGACTGAAAATATATTGGGTGTTACAATAGATGGAGTATCTTTGTATCTCCAGGAGTTAAAATAGATGGCGTATCTTTCCAACGCGGCTTCTGTATTTAATAAATTATATGTCATTATGAAGGGAACATATCTGTTATTTGCCTCGAAAACATCGAATTTTCTGTCAACAAATCGTCATGAGGACTGAGATCGAAAAATTCTTAACATACATATATGTTAATAAAAACGAAACCACTAAAATTACAGTTTAAAATCTACCACACTTTTGGACACATTTTTTGTGCTCTTCAATTCTTTTTTAACAAGAGCCCAATATCTCTTCACTGGCCTTAGCTCCAGGCAGTTTGGAGAATTTGCCTCTCTTAGTACAAATACCACATTATTGATCTTTTACCACTCAAGACTTTTCATACCATAGTGACAGCGTGCCAAATCAGGCCAAAAATATATGGAAACACTAAGAAGTTTTATGAATGGAAGCATCCTTTTTTGTAAACATTCCTTGATGTTAATTTTGGTATTTATAGAGCCCTTTGTAACAAATGTTTGGCTTTTTTGCCGCAACTGCATATTGCTTGCCATACCAAGAACTTTTTGGGAAATTACGGAAGATTTGAAAAATCTACCAGAACATACGTTTCGTCATCCATTATGCAGCAGGAATATTTTTTTTTATAAAATTTGACTTCAATTTCCGTGCTCTGATTTTGGCCTCTAAATTTTTAGCAGCGTTCCTGTCAGGAACTTTTTGAGCCTTGTATGTTTTTGAACCTGCATTGGCTTTAACTTTTCGTACCAAATAGTCCGAGTACTGACCTAACCGGGCTTCTTTCCTACCGGAGATGTTGGGAGCTCTTTTGAAAATTTTTTCTATTTTTTTGGCTTTAGAAACATCATTTGGACTATTACTTCTACCTGAGCCAGATAGGCAAAGCGCTAATGTAATGCTCTGTATTTGGTGGGACCAAAAGTATCCTATTTATTATGAACTGCTGAAATCTGGCCAGACATCACAGAGAACGTGTAGCGAATACACCTGATTCGCTTGAAGCGGCCAGACATGAAACCCTAATATTCTCATGACAACACTCGACCACATGTTTCAATACCTGTTAAAAACTATTTAGAATGTAGTGGCTGGGAAGTTTTGCTTCATCTGCCTTATAGTCCAGAACTTGCCCTGTCCGAATACTTTTTGTTTCGATCGATGCAGAGCGCTCTCTCTGGGATACACTTCACTTAATAACAGAGTATCCGATATTGGCTTGATTCGTTTTTGGCCTCAAAAGATGAGCAGTTCTTTTGGCTCGGAATCCATATGTTGCCAAAAAGATGGAAAAAAATCATAGCTAACAATGGCCAATACTTTGAATAAATTTATATAGAACAAACGTTTCAAAAGAAATAATTTGATAAAATCCTGCATTTTTAAGTCATTTTTCAAATATTTTTGTGAAAAAACGATTTCGTTAGTGAAAACAAGTAAGAGAACTATATTCTGCTGTGACGAATCTTATATACCTTTTACCAAATTATTCTTTAAAATGCAAATTTAAAATATAACAAAATTCAAATTTTTTTTTAAATAAAAAAAAAATATTTTTAATTTTTATTCCAAATTTTTAAATTTATTTGTGAAAATTTTTTTATAAAAAAAAATTCTGGTCAAAAAATATTTTTCCCGATTTTGTCCCATTATAGGTCCAAATTACAAATTATTGACTTTGAAATATCTATCATTATACATCCATATTTATGACTTAATAATCCAGATATAGATAAAAAATAGGCCAAAAATCGAGATGGTCCCGGTTTTTTCGAGGTTGGCCGATTTTAAATAGCGAGAGAGCCGGGAGAATTCTCGATATATTGATGTATCAATCATGTTTGTAAGTTATTTGATTTCAGCTTACAGATGGACAGACGGACATGGCTATATCGACTTCACTATATATAACGATCCAGAATATATATACCTTGATGGGTCGCAAATAAAAAATGTAGAAATTACAAACGGAATGATAAACCTATACACAAGGTGAAGGGTATAAAAAAGTTTGAAAAAAATTTTAAGGAAAAATAATTTTATGGTAAAAATTTTTTTCGATTTTAATTGGCAAATGAACCGTGACTATAGCGGATATAGTGATATATGTTATTTGGAGGCTACGGAAAGTTGATTTCAACATACAGACTGGGCAACGAATAGACGTGCATGGCTATGTCGACTTCGCTATCTAAAACGATCCAGAATATATATACTTTATGGGTTCGCAAATGAAAAATGTAGAAATTACAAATGGCAAGGTGAAGGGTATAATAAATAAATGTTAAATGTTTAATGGTTGGGTTTTCATTTAATGAAATTTAAGAGAAAAACTGAGAGCTCAGGACAGTAAAAACATTAGACTTCTTATGATAACTGGGCACAAATCAATTGGGGGATTCACACTCTGTGCTATTAAGTCATATTGTCATAATGTCCTAATATATTATGATAGTTTAAACAAATTTTTGTTGTGTTTCAAACAAAAAGGTTCTAAACTAATAAAACTTATTAAACTATTGGTCAATTCACAAGGTCTCTTATCAGTCATATTGTCATAATGTCCTAATATATCACGACTCGGCTTAAGCGACTCTTAGGCGTTGGTCTTTACTAGTTGGTTGATAACACAATAAACATAGCATAGAAAGTAGTATTATTTTAGGACATTTTTTGCTTGAAAAGCGATAAAATCCATTGTGAAATATTAGGACATTATGACAATATGACATGACAAGAGACCTTGTGAATTGACCATATGTTTAATGTTTTGTCATAAAAAAATACTTTTTTTGCTTGAAGCACAACAAAAACTATCATAATATATTAGGACAATATGATAATATGACCTAATAGCAGACCGTGTAAAATCCCCAAATGTTGTGTTGCAAATAGTACTAAATCTTATTTGTAAATATTAAATTTTACTAAAATTCATGTCTTTTAAGCCAGTGGAATTAAAATGTTACATTTATTTCTTAAAATATTCTAGAATATTTGTTTAAAATTTTAACCATGTTTTGCTATTAACATTTCCTTAATTTTTGTTAGACTTAACAAACGTTTATGATTAAGTTAATTTAAATACTTTTAATGGTATTTTAACAATTGCATTATAATCATAAGATATAATTATCCGTATAAATGTCATTACTCAAAAATTTGTGTGATAATTGTTATGTAATTATATATAAAAAGATTTAATTATCTTTAAAGTAAACTAATAACAAAGAATACTAGTCTTGCAAGTATTTATCAGACACACATTTTAAAAGTTAATCACAAACACCTTCACATATAAAACAGCTTCCTGCTCAAACACAGTGCATTCTACATGGAAAATATGTTTAAGGAATTATTGCCATAATCACATTGTAATGAAATTGAAACAAAATAGCACATAAGTAACTTTAATTCAATGTAATTTACATATTTAAAGAAAAAAATTAATCAAACGAAAAGATTTTGTTGACACTTAACAAAAAGATTTATTTAAAAATACTTTTTCTCTAAATCCCTGTATTGTGTATTTATACATTCAGAATAGTAATCATTCATTTTAGCAAAATGCTAGAATAAAACACAAAATGAAATGTCATGGTTACTTGAAAAATCAACATAATTAAAAATGCATCAGACCATGTGAATTGTAACAATGCAACATTGTTTAAAATGTATGTAAATGTGTGACTTTAACTAGAAATGTGCATGTGGTGGAAAATTAAAATAAGAAAAAACATATTTAAAAATTATTCTTTAGAAATTATTATGACCACAGAAATGAGAAGTAAGAATAATTATTATTGGGTTTTTCTATTTGCTTGTTACAGACATCAGCAAAAATTTTATATGTCCTTGTTGTTTTTTGGGGAATGTGTCAAAAATAAGAAACTTGTTTATAAAAATGGAAAATTGTACATATCAAGGTCATCACAAAATAATTAAGAATTTAGCTTACACAAAACTATTTTTACTTTTTATCAGAGATCGCAAATAACTCGCCCACTTAATATTTTGTGATAAAAATAAATTATTCAAAATAGTTTTTTTTTTTTTAGACGTTTATTATAATATTGTTCCTGCCTTTAAATCTAGGCCTTACAATAAGTAATTAAATCTTATAACTAAACAATTATTGTTCTCTCAGTGGAGAATCATATTTTGTATATTAGATAAGTGGTAAATCAGCTCTACGCAGCCTTGATCTGTCTTGAGTTACTGTAAGTAGTCTTGCGAGCGGGTTCGGATGGTGATGTAATTTTAACAAATAAGCTTCGCGAGTTTTTCTAAATTCGTCCTTGACCAATGGCACATCTAAGTCTCTGTGGATGTTCTCATTTCTTATGTACCATGGAGCTCCCGTCATGGTTCTAAGAATTTTGGATTGTGCCCTCTGTATGAGATCTATACTGGTATTGCTTGCTGTTCCCCATAGTTGGATTCCGTATGTCCAGCTTGGTTTTAAGACTGTCTTATATAGGATGACTTTGCAGTTAAGGCTTAATTTCGATTGATGGTGGATTAGCCAGTGTAAGTTAGAAGCTTTTAGTTTCATGTGGAGCCGCTTGGCTTGTATGTGCCGATGCCAAGTAAGACGTCTATCTAAATGAATGCCAAGGTATGTAACGTGATCAGACTGAGGGATGCTCACACCGTTTAGGGTCACTGGTGGACAACTTCCTCTCCTAAGTGAAAACGTTATATGCTTGCTTTTGATTTCATTTACTTGTATTCTCCAATTTCTTAACCACGTTTCTACGTGCCTGAGATAATTAACAAGGTTTCTAGATGCTACATTTAAGTCCACATGAGAACTAAGAATTGCAGTGTCGTCTGCAAAGGTGGAAATGGTTAATTCTTCGGACTCGGGCAAATCAGAGGTGTATAATAGGTACAGAGTTGGTCCTAGAACACTTCCCTGGGGCACACCAGCATTGATCGCATTGTCGCTTGTCACATAATCGCCGTATTTTATCCTAAATAAGCGATCCGATAGGTAAGACTCTAGTAATTTGTGTGTACTAAAAGGCAGTAGGCGTTTAATCTTGTGTATTAGACCTTTATGCCAAACCTTGTCAAAAGCCTGGGCAACATCTAGAAATATTGCCGAACAGTACTTTTTTAGTTCGAAAGATTTTCGTATCTCTCCAGTTAGGCGGTTAACTTGCTCAATTGTTCCGTGTTGCTTACGGAATCCGAATTGATGATCTGGGATAATGTTTTGGCTATTTAAGAATGTCAGAATTTTCCCTTGGATTATTCTCTCAAAATAGTTAACAAAGGATTTCTGTTTAGGTATTTGTGGTCGTTTAACGCTTTGGTAAAACACAAACAATTTCAATTGTCGTTGATCTTAATAACTGTTACCGTTCTTGATGTTTTTTTTAACATATGGTCAATCCACAAGGTCTCTTATCAGTCATATTGTCATAATGTCCTAATATATCACGACTCGGCGGATCGGCTTAACCGACTCTTAGGCATTCGGCGTTAGTCTCTGCTGGATCGTTACGATTACACAATAAACATAGCATAGAAAGTAATATTATTTTAGGGCATTGTTTGCTTGAAAAGCAATAAAAACCATTGTGAATTATTAGGACAATATATCATGATAAGAGATCTTGTGAATTGACCAATAGTTTTAATAATTTTTAACAAATTGCCGAATATTTTTTCACAATTTTCAATTAAATTGTGGAATTAAAATTTATAATTTTTTGTAAATTTTCAGAATTTTGGAAAAATTTATGAAGTTTTTAAATTATTTTTTGATTATTCAAAAAAATGATTGGGTAAAAAACTTTAAAGTTGGGAATTTTAAAATTTTGTTGATTTTATTTGTACAATGTAAATTGATCCAAAATATTGGCCATTGTTAGCTATGACCTTTTCCCATCTATCTGGCAACATATGAATTCCGAGCCAAAAGAACTCATCTTTTGAGGACAATAATGAATGAAGCGTATCCCAGAGAGAGTACTCTGCTTCCATCGAAACAAATAGTAGTCGACCGGGCTAAGTTTGAACTATTAAGCGGGTGAGGCAAATCTTGCCAACCACTTCTTTCTAAATAGTTTTTAACAGGTATTACAACATATGGCCGAGCGTTGTCATGATGGAATATTACGGTTTCATGTTTGACTGTAAATTCTGGGTGTTTTTCATCCAATGCTTGATTCAAATGAATCAGTTTCATTCGGTACAGGTTCCCTATGATGGTCTGCTCAGATTTCAGCTACTCATAATTGATATGACCCTTTTGCTCCCACCAAATACAGAACATTACCTTAGCGCCAAGAGTATTTGGCTTTGGTGTCGATTCGGCTGGTTGGCAGGGCTTCACATACTATCTCTTACGCTTCTGGTTATCATAATGGCTGAAGTTTTCATCACGAGTAATGCTTCGGTGGAAAGAAGATTTTCTTTTGTAGCTGTCAAGCAGCAAAGTAGTACATGCAAAATAGTCTTTCAAGGTCTCTCGGTTTCAATTCGTAAGGTACCCAATTTTACTGATTTTGGATGAATTCTGCTGCTCGCAAACGTTTTTAAATTGTTATTTGAGTAGCTCCCAATCATTTTTAAATCTTCGTGTAGTAATGCCTGCAATTCTTTGTCTATAAACTTTATTGGCTAGCATTTGTATTGGTCTTCCCTGTCAAAGTCAACACCTCTGCTCCGTACAAACCATCTCTCGCTCGTTGAAACAGATGAAACACATTCATCATAAGTTTTGGTGAGCAATCGTTGTGCTTCAGCGGCACATTTTTGTCAATTTTAAATAAGTGAATCAAAACTTGCCACATATGACGTTTTGCTGGTACAAAATTCGTCATTTTCGAAGCTAATAAAACATTTTTGTTTACACTACAATGTTCAATATCTAAGTGAGAAGAAATTATGTCAAAATGTCATATAAATTATAAAAATCAAAAACAGCGTTCAAAAGATACGCCACCTATAATAAATTCTGCATTTTTAAGTCATACAGCCAATACCTAACTTGATAAATATATCATCATCGTTTCAGTTTTTGATGCATACAAGAGGAAAATGCGTTGGAAAACTTTATATCACAACCATGGCAGAATCAACCAGGTACAATTATAAGAGAGAGTTGTCTATATTTACCCCTACAACGTCAAATAACGCATTTACTCTCATCACTTTTTATTTTTCTTCCGCGATGTTTTGCACATTATATAAAAACCAACACATTTATTTGGACAAATTTTAATTTGTATTAAATATTTCGCGAAAAAATTTAAATACATAAATATTTTTTTTTACACAACTAAAAATTAATTAATTTTTATTTTAGACATTTCGTTTTGTTTTTTTCTAATTTTCTTTTGTTTGACGTTATAAGGAATGTATAATTGAGAACATACTTTCTATTAATTGTACCTTGTTAGTTCTGCCATGATCACAACTATATAAAGGATTTTCGAACAAGAGGTGCTATTTTGAATCATCCGGTATTTCGGTAGCTGTCACATTTGAAGCTTTTATTCTTTGACATTTGACAAGTAGAAATAACGCCATTACTAAAAATTGAACGATACACGATTCAACAACGCATTGAAATTATTAAAATTCACTACAAGAATGGTAAAAACCATGCAGTCACAGTTCGCAAAACTAAAGCATTTTTGGGTCGTCGTGAAGCACTTTGACGGACCGCAATTCAGAAATTGGTGGACAAATTCGATCTGTTGGGACAAGTTAGTGATGTGAAGAATAAAACTCGTGCACGTCGCTCAAGAGCAACTGAGAATATTGCTGCTGTAGCCCAAAGTGTTGAAGAAAACCCAGGTTTGTCCATTCCTCGTCGTTCTTTGGAATTGGGAACTCCACAAACGTCATTACACCGTATTTTGGATGATATTGATCTGGACAACGTTTACTTTCAACAAGACGACGCTACGTGCTACACAAGCAATGAACCCATTGCTCTTTTACGGGAAAAGTTTCCGGACCGTGTTATGTCTCGAAGAGGTGATTCCAATTGGCCACCAAGATCTTGTGATTTAACACCTTGTGACTTCTTCCTTTGGGGCCAGGTGAAAGCTAAGGTCTTCGGCAAGAGCCCAGCGTCGATTCAAGATCGCAAGGATAGAATTCATGAGGCTATCGAGGGCATAGGACACCCACTTTGCGATTTGGTTATGGAGAATTGCATGAAAAGGATATGGTCCTGTAAGCGTGGTCGTGGTGACCATTTGGCTGATTTTGTTTTTCATTATTAACGGTATACCTTCCTCTTTATTATGAAATAAACATCCGATCATTTATCTCAAAAAATTCCATGTTCTTTGAATACCAAAATAACACCTCTTGTTGGAAAACCCTGTACTACCAGAATCAAAAAAAGTTGTGGCTTTTTGATCACACTTCACCTATTTATGTATTGATTTTGCTAATTTGCAATACTAAAATTCTCCAATAATGACTGATAAAGAAATGATGAATAAATAATAGTTTTTTTTTTTGGTGCATAAGTGAGGAAAATTCATTTAATTTTATATTAAGCTGCTGAAAGCTCTAGAAATAGAAATAGTTTCGTCCGTTAGATAATTCATGAAACTTCTAGAAGATGAGTTTTAGTTTATCATAGGCGCTGTTGGAATTAACATCAACTGTATTATTAACATCAACTGTATTGGACATTATAAAATGTGTTTTTAAAATGTGTAATATAAGTTTGTGGGTGACTATTTAAATTGTTGTATAAATTTACATAAATGAAGTGTTGTTACAAATTGTAAACTACTGATCGCTTTTATTTGCAATTAAAAAAAATACGGTTAAAATAAACCACCGTTTTTAAAAGGTAAAAAGGTAACAATATGTTACCAAAAACCGAAGTAGTCGTGACTATTTGGTCGCATTTATATATCGAGTTTGCTGATTTTCAACACTTAAAATTTTTAAAGTATATCTGATTAATTGAATAGGATTTAGGTCCGTCTGATATCTGAAACCTTCAGTGAGATGATTTCAATTAACACAATTACTTCATATATTGTGTTTGAAGCCAGTCAAATGACTAGCGGCATTTTGAGTTTAATGCATAAAACTGTTTTTTTCGTATCAACTGTTATACTTATGCAATATTCCCAACATTCCACAAAACAAAAATTTACCTTTGACCTCTGCAGTAAAAAATATTCCAAAAAACACAAACACTTTAAATAAATTTAATTAAAAAAATAGTACGATGTATGAGTACATCCTCATAATTGTTAATCCTGTTTCAACATTTTTTCTCTCATCTGAAACATAAAAACCAAAAAACTAAATAACAAAAAAAAATATTTACATAAAAATATTTATGCACTGAAATGTATAAACAGAAATACAAAAAACACATAAACACATGCATGAATGTATGAATTTTATTTAACCAAAATATTACTGCAGATCCTGGGGTCAGCAGTTGTGCTCCTAAAGCAAAACGGAACACAAACAGGACTTTTTTTTTCTTATACAACAAACATATATCTGGCAACATATATTCAGCTTTTCGGCTTCCAACAGCAATAGAAATATGAGTTGGAAAAAAAAAATCTGCACAAAAACTCTTATTTGCAACATAAAACTCAAACCCAAAAAGAAAAAGAAAAACAAATGCAAATGAATTTAACAAAATAAAACCTACTTGATCTTTTATTTTATTTAATTCTACTGCAAAATTCAACAAACCAAAAGATTTAATTTAAAAATTAAATAAACAAGAAATTTAAATTATTTATTAATATGTACATAGATATAAACATACACAAGAATTTATTTCATTGTCACACAACTTGTCACTTCCGGTTTTTGTTTTCTCTTTTAAATGCAATTTTTTTTTTTTTTTGGTTTTCTTTTTTTTTTGAAAAACTGTGTTTGTATTTAAAACAGTTTTTGTTTTTGTGTCAATTATTATACTTTTTTTTTAGATTTTTTGTCGGTTTTAATATTGTTGAAGTAAGATATTCTAAAATATTCCAAAAGTTTAAAAAAAATTATATTTCTTCCGACTCTCATATATACAATGTCGTATAATATAGAATTTATAAATGTGTATAGGTTAATATATGTGTGTGTATAAGGGTGGCCCTTATATTCTTCGTCAACAGCCAAATGCTAAAAATATGAGAAAAATCGGATAACGGTAAGAGGTTCCACAATTTATTTGAAGTTTGGAAAAAAGCATCCAATTTTAAATGTTTTTTTTGCCATAAATGATTAAATACAAAAACTCTCATCGATACCAAGAAAAAAATCATAAAATACCAAATTTTACATATTTAAATTTATTTTCAAACGAGATTTCAAAAAATTATTAAAAAAATTTTCGATTCTATATCATTTCCAATTGTATTTCAGAAGTTTATAAATGTATTTCAGAAAATTCCAACTGAATTTCAGAAATTTCCAATTATATTTCAGAAGTTTCCATTTATATTTCAAAATTTTCTTATTGTATTTCAGAATTTTCCAATTGTATTTAAAAAATTTCCATTTGTACTGTAAAATGTTTCTAAATGTAATTTTCTGAAATACTATTACAAAATCCTTAAATATGTTTGGAAAATTCTGAAATACTAATGAAAGTTTCTGAAATTCAACTGGAGTTTTCTGAAATATAATTAGAAATTTCTGAAATACAAATTGAAACTTCAGAAATATAATTGGAGATGTTGTAATAAACACGAATTAAGGATTAAAAGTGGAAATCTTAACACTAGAATATATTATGAGTCAGAGTAGTGATTTAAACAGGAGGATTTCGTGGAAATTTAGTTTTTGGTCAAAAATGTCGTATCTCCCAGTTTTGCCCAAAACAAAAAAAACTTTAGAAAGTTGTTTATTGAGATCAAAGGTAAATTTTTGTAATTGAGTGTTTCCTTGAAATTTGAACGGTTTGCTACCTATGGACCTGAAAATGGTAAAAAAAAATCGAAGTTTTCGTGTTGCACTGTATAATATATATTATTTTTTAATCTATTGGACCGTGGTGTTACAAAAATAACATACATTTCAACTTGGGCATTTTTAACACATATTAACCCGAAGTCAAAAATACCCCTGCTGGGAATGTTAATACTGAAATTGTACTGACTTACTCTGTACACAGTCACCAGTACTAGTGACTTATTACATCCCAGATAATGCTATTTACTATAGACATTTAACATATAAGTGTCATTGGAAGTCTATTGACTAGGTAGTTCTTCACTAGTACATTTTAGTAATTCTATGTAGTCTACACAAATTGTACTTTTCTGAAGTATATATATTTTGTATTCAAAAAATTAAAAAGAAAAAGCTATGAATGCATAACAGTTGGAATAATCGTCTTCAAATGCATGTTTTTCTTTTTTTCCCCCCCATCAAAGATAAATGTATAAATGTTTACGCTTCATTGACAATGTCGCCCAAAAGTCTCCAAAACACTCGACAACACTGGTAACTTGGAGACACTTGACTCCAGGTTTTCTTCAGAGTGCTGTTCAATACAATTTCGAATACTAATAAATTAGACTACAAATATTGTAAAATAATGCGAATATGACCAAATAAAAATAAACAAAAAAAATTTGCATCAGATTTTTATCACCAAAAAGATGTGTGGAAACAAGTGAGATCGTAAAAATCTTAACAAACATAAATGTAAACAAACAAGTAAGAGTGCTATATTCGGCTATGCCGAATCTTATATGCCCTTCGCCTTTGTTGTGGATGCATTAATAGCCCACTTTCAGCGTATAGCATCCTAAATATATCAAGAAAACGCTTAAAAATTTTACATTTAATTGCTGACGAACAGATTATATTGTAGAAGTTACAAACGAAACACCAAAAAAATAAACAAAAACTAAATACGGAAAGCAATGAAACCAACACACATCCACACATACGTTTTGTTGCTATTTTGTCAAAGCATGCAATAAATTGTCTTTTATTGATGAAATTTTCAGAGGTTGTCTAGGATTTTTGCTCATATCTCCGTTTGTTATGGACGGATTTTGCTGATTTTATATAGGAAACTTCTTAAAAGCATGTCTGACAGAATTATTTAATATTTGGATCCCTAAGATATCTGGGGCCTTCAGAAAATTGATTTCAACAGACAGACAGACAAACGGACATGGTTTAATCGACTCCGCTATCTATAAGGATCCAGAATATATAAAAGCACTTTATAGGGTCGGATAATTATATTGTGGAAATTACAAACGGAATGACAAACTTGCAGTTTTAATTGTTTTTATTTGATTGAAGTTATTATTACAACTTACAAAAAATATTATTTTTATAGTTCTAATCAATAGTGATGTATTTATGAACCTCTTCGGGAAACCTTTCCATTAAAGTTTTTATAGTGCTTTCGTTACTTTATTCGAACAGGAAGTCCATCTCCGTTTAAAATCTACACATTAAGAATGTCTTATGAAAGGAAGCATCCTTTTTTGCAAACATTTCTTGATGTAACTAAATTTCGGCTTCTTTGCCACAACATATTGCACAACATACCAAGAAAATTGGGAACATTTTCTGGGTTGGGTCCTAAACTTTTCTACAACATACCCTCGCGCACCGGCAACATAAAAATATTGACCCGGAAGCTGGGAAAAATTTTCCAGAACATACGTCTCGTCATCCATTATTTTTTGTTTAAAATTTGACTTCAATTTCCTTGCTCTGTCTTTAGTCTCTAAATGTTTAGCAGAGTTCCTGTCAGGAACTTTTTGAGTCTTGTATGTTTTTAAATCTTTATTGGTTTTAATTTTTCGTACCAAATAGTCCGAGTACTGAGCTAAACGGGCTGCTTTACTACCGGATGTGTTGGGATTTTTTTTTGGAAAATACTTTCTATTTATTGGCTTCAGAAACATCACGTGAACTAGCGAGGTTTTCTATCAACAGGCAAGTTCTCCCGATACTGTTTAATAACATTGGAAACAGTTTGACGGCAGATCATTGATTGTTGGGCCAACTTTTTATAGGACCAAGTTGAGTTTTGTTGAAAATATTTAATAATTTTCGAACGCACTTTTTCTCCGCACTCATTTTATTCAGATTAACAACAAATGAACATAATTGACATTAAACATAATTAAAACTATTAAAGAAAAGCTTGTGTTAAGGTTTTTTCGATCTAACTCCTTAAATTAAATATATTGTTACGTTTTAACCTTTTTAAAACGTTGGTTTATTTCCTCTAAATAAACGGGATACTTTTGATTGCAAATAAAAACAGTTTTAGTAGTTTAAAATTGTAACAACTATTTATTTATTTAATATGTACAACAACATAATTAAATAGTCACTCAGTGTCATTATACACGTTTATTAATTCGCAGAAATACACACACTTTATAATGTACAATACAGTTGATGTTAACTCTAACAGCGCCTATGATCAATTCACTGACTACTGCAACCGCAGTTACTATTTATACACACCGCCATCTTCATCTGAATAGTTGAGATTGTTCTTAACGGTCAAAACTCGTATGTTCGAATTCTAGAGCTTTTGATGTTAATGTTAGCAGCTAAAACATTTAGGGCCATTATTATAACTTGCCTTTATGTCCGAAATAGTAAAAGTTAACTTTAAGCAATATAAAAAGGTACCCTTAAAGTTAACTTTTACTATTACGAACATAACGGTAAGTTATAATAATGGCCCTTAGTGTTGGCACACTTACAATCAATGCTATCAACATTTTTGATAAGTAGAAGCTTCTAGTGATGGACGTGGTTATAAACATGATGAATGCAGCATATCATTCAATTTGTAACATGTATAACAGCTGGTCGGTTGCACACATAGTGTTTTTCGGTTCCATCAACAGAAAGTCAGTTGATAAAAAAGAATTTCAGTTGAAGCAGCCAAAGTTTTGTTACCCCTTCTAAAATTTTGTACACAGAACTGTAAAATTCGGCTACTAAGTTAAAATCATTCGATTGGCAACAAATTCGGTTGATACTAAGAATCTGTTTTATCTGTGTGAAACTATAGGACATCGAGGAAAGGACGAAGGGGTATAAAATTCTTCACAAATATTCTTTGTTGATCAGAACAATTAACAATATATATAAAACAAAAATCAAAAAATTTATTGAGCTTGTATTGAAAATGAGCAATATCGATTCATGATTTCACCTAGCCCCCATACAAATGTCTCCACGGAATACTGTTTCAGAAGTGATTATGTGGTTCTAAGAACTTTAAATTATACTGTAAAATATGGCGAAATCGGGCAATATGTGTTCCTAGTTAAAATGTGCAACCTCTAAAAGTTATCCGATTTTGCTAAAATTTTCAGCAATTGATTTTTAGATGATTGAGAACTATATTTAAATTATTGGGAACGTCTAAAATCCAAGAAATCTAAAATAAGGTCCGTTCTAATATACATATCTAAGTGTGTGTGTATGTGAGTTCTTATTTGTGTTCTTATTTTGTTCATGATGTGAGACATGAAAAAGGAAGTATTGTTGAGATGACACCACCACATATCAACACTATTTTAAATAATAGAACCAATATTTTAATGATTATTTATATGAAATTTTCAAAACAACTTATTCTTCATCTTTGGGTATAGGGAACTAAGATTTCTGAGGCCTTGTCTTGTTGGTCCCATCTAGTAATATTATTTAATAAATATTTATTTTATTTATTGTTGTTGAAAATGTTCATGATACTGGCTTAAATTTCGTTTACTCTAACTCTTATTGTTGGCAGTACAATTGCATAAATGTATGTAAGTATGTATTTTTGTGTGAATTTACAAAAATATTCTGTTCGTCCGACTGTTCAGTCTACACATGTTCTCACAAATACATATTCTTAGGTTTGCATCCTGTCCATATTAAACTTGTATACAAATTTGTTGAAAATTTATACCACATTAGTACATGACATATTAAACTGTACAAAAAGAATCACTACACATAAACCCAACATAGAGTTATTCGAAAAGAGTTTTAATAACACAAACAAAAAATTTAAATATCTTAAACAAATTTGGATGAAAGTCATAAAGTTTTAAAAAAAATATGTTTAATGTGTTTTTATTCGGAATTTGAAAAATAATTTTCAATTCTGAATCAGGGGGTCTGGTTTTGCAAGATATACCTTGGTAAAAAGTACCACTTGGGAAAAAATTTACTCTGTTGTAGTTATTAATTTCACTTGAATGGACACATTATCACACTGCTAAATTTTGAAAATATACCCAAAATCTGAAACAATTTCTTGGTGAATTCCCAGAAATTTTAAGTTTTCAATTTTCTGAAGACCCCATATAACTTACAAACTTGATTCATACATCAATATATCGGGAATTATTCCGGCTCGGTTGATATTTCAAATCCATAAAATCGGCCCACAAATCGCTGATATATAAGGAAAAAACCGGGACAACCTCGATTTTTGGCCTATTTTATTATCTATATCTGGATTATTAAGTCATTAATGTAGACAATATTGATATCTAATGATAGATATTTCAAAGTCCATATAAGGCTATAGTAATTTGGACCAACAATAGGTCAAAATCGGGAAAAATATTTTATAAACCATTTTTTTTTTTAACAAAAAAATTTTTTTTGGCATACAATTTTTTTCACTGTAAATTTAAAAAAAAAAAAATTAATTTAAAAAAAATTTTTGAATAAAATAAAAAAAAAAAAATTTTTCTTTGAAAACAATTTATAAAAAAATTTTTTTTTTTTTAAATTTAAAAAAACAATTTTGAAAAGAAAAAAATTATTTTGTTTACCTAAAAATTTTTCAAATTTTTTTCAAAGTATAATTTGGTGAAGGGTATATAAGATTCGGCACAGCCGAATATAGCTCTCTTACTTGTTTATAAAACAAAATTGCTTGAGTTCTTTTTCTAACATTGCAATGTAAATTTTTTTTATAATAAAATGTATTTTCAGCTAGTCTTAGTTGTTGAGAAAATTGATCTAAAAATATATTTTGTCCTGCTCTTAACTACTTTTAATCATATATGATTGTACTCATCATATTAAATGGTTTTCCAAAAAAATAATACAAAACTATTATATTTTTTTTGTCTAGTTCGTGATACCTTGTTTGTTGCTAATTTATTGGAAACAACTACTCAACAAAATCTATCTTTTGCACTAAACATAGTGCTGCAGATGTGCTATCGAAAAATGTAAATAAGAAAACGAATTGTTAAGATTTCTTTATTTTTTTACTTGAAAGGTGTACAAATGTCGCGTTCGCGACCAAGACAATGATCATATATATTATAAATGTGAACATTTTAATTTTAATACCCACCATCAAAAAAGATGGGCGTATATTGAATTAGTCATTCCGTTCGTAACACATCGAAATATTTATCGCATACCCACAATCGAAAGGAGGTAATACTTGTTTATATTTAGCACCAACACCTTTCCCCAAATACGCATTTATTTAAATAAATTTATGTTTCGTATGTTTTCGAACAAAGAGTCCAGCAGTTCTAGGAGTCTGTCCCGAACTAGTGATTTTACCTATCATTTTGGTTGACAACTAGTTACATAACTAGCTAGTTATTTTAACACGTGCATGTCATAATGTCAATAGATCCTTTTTGATTGCAATGAGCCTGTCCAATAGCTGCTCGAAAGTAGTCAAAGCATTGTATTCACATACTGGTTACATAGAGTCAGTTACATTACTAGCTAGACCTAACTGGTTACTTTATCAGCTATATAACTAGTTCTTTTAACATGTAAAGCTGCTTGTTGACCTCATATAGTCAAATAAAAAGACATCTCTAATAACCGATAGCTTGTAAACAAACCTTCCTCCAACAACTCAAATAGATTATTTCTGGTGGATAAAATAACTACTTTCTAAGGTGCAGTACAACATAAACGTTTAAAGTGTATACCCTCTAGGTTACTTAGAGACACTTAAGTGACAATTGACTTCACGCTACGTTACAAAGGGTGTCGGTATACTTAAGCAAAAAGAAAATGAACTGTGTGAGAATTATATATACACAATTAATATAAAACCTGTTTGTACAAATTACTTATAAAATGCAGTACACAATTAACGTTGAAAGTAACTACACTCTAGATTACTTAGAGACACTTAAGTGATAATTGTCTTCACGCCAGATTACATGGGTTGTATTGACTTCTCTCTGCGATACAAAGAACACATACGTGTCAAATGACCCGAAATATTATATATTACTGACAATTACTGCCTATAAGGCATACATTGACTACTTGCTTAACTGCTGGGAAAGTACAACCTTTTGGGAAAAGGTTTCCTGATGATCTGGCCTAAGCAACCAGGATAAGCATAGGAACCAGCTTATCCCCCAACAATAAATTTCAGTTAATTTATCAATAATTTATTGATAAAGCACTATCAAACCGTTGCTCTTTTTCAAATATAATTTAAATTTAACGGCCGTTTTTAGGTAATATGCCAAAATAAAATTTATTTATTTTTATTTGACAAATTCAATTTTGACAAAACCTATGCTCTTGTCAGCAAGAAATATTGTGTTTGTTGTGTTTGTTGTCGAAACGCTCTCACCTTACTTATTACATCATGAAACGTTGTTTAAATTTAAAAATTATTTATGAATATGGCCTGTAATATTTACTAATTATTTCAATATAATGTTTTGTGTGCCGCACTCATTGTCTACTTTTAATAAATAAACCAAAAGGAGCATTGAGAAGAAACAAATACAACCCAGGAAAAACTGTATTAGTTCGATACCACTTATAGAAGGCATGAATATAGCCAATACTCATTCTAGTTTGGCGCTGCAACTTTTGATTTTAGTTTGAAACTGTCACTTTCGGAACAAGTTCTATGAAATCGTTACGATGACCTTACCCATTCCTTGGAACGATTCTGGCACCAGTTCTCTAATCACTGTTTTTATACCCTACACCACCATAGTGGGGAGGGTATATTGGTTAGTGCTGATGTTTTTAACGTTCACAAATATTGTTCTAACACCGACCTGAAAGAAAATCACTTTCTGAGTCGATTAAGCGATGTCCGTCCGTCCGTCCGTCTGTTCGTCCATATAAACATTATAATCAAGCTACAGATCGCAATTTGAAAGCTAATTCAATCAAATTTGCAACAAACTTTTATATTGCATCAAGGACGAATTTAATTTGGTTAGAATCGGTCTAAGTATTTCTCTTAGCCCCCACAGAACTGCCCTATCTGAAAATAGTTAAGCTCTCATAAATATCTTATTTATTAACATATCCAAACCGTATCCAGCTCAATTAAGTTTTATATAAGCTGAACCCGTACAACCAAATTTAGTACCGATCGATCCACAATGTTCCATATCTTCCATACGAGCACCATTCTCGAAAATTTCATTAACGTAAATAAATCTCTGAAATATATTGGTATCCAAATAAATTTCAACACAAATATGTTTCATATATACGCAAATCATCCAGCCAAATTTTGTGACGATCCGTCCATAATTAGTCATAGCTCCCATATAAGGCCCACTTCCGAAGATCACGTTATCGAGAATAAATATTGTTATGCTTTCACCTTTTAAAAACGTGAGTTTATTTCCTTTAAATAAATCGGATACTTTTGATTGCAAATAAAAAGCAGTTTTATGCCCGTAATTTCAACAAATAGATATCTACGGTGTAAAATACCCAGTAGATAAATTTACCTAAACGGTAACTTGACATTGATTTCAAATCAATATCTACGTGTAAAAATTACCAAATATTTTTACTCAATAAGTAACTAAGCACCAATAGATATCTATTTGTTGAAATTACGGGCATTAGTAGTTTAAAATTCTAACAACTCTTTATTTATGTAATATGTACAACAACAACAGTTCAAATAGTCAGTGTCTTTATACACGTTTATCAACTCGCAGAAATGCACACACACTTTATAATGTACAAACTTAAATCTACAAGACAGTTGATGTTAACTCTAACCGCGTCTATGATCAACTTACTCACGACTGCAAACTCTGCCACTATTCATACACGCACTGCATCTTTTACAATGCTTTGTTTGTCTTTCATTGTGACAAACTAGTATGTTCGAATTCTAGAGCTTTAGATGTCATTGTTAGCAGCTTAAACATTTAGCGTTGCCATACTTATAAACAATGCTAATAACCGCATGCTATCAACATTGTTGATAAGTAGAAGCTTCTACTGATGGACGTGTTCATAAACATGTTGAATGCTGCAGGCAGTCGTTACAAACTGTTAAATTCAAATCGCTATTGCAGTTTCGTAACAATATCTTAAAAATGTTGTTAATCAAATAAGATTCACAATACAAAGAAGATTCATGTCAAAATAAAACTGTTTATAATCATATATCTTTATTTTTAAGAATAGTTCTAGATCCATCTAGATCCATGCTCCATCACTGTTTTTTATTTGAAATTGTCATACTTGAAACTAGTTCTGGGAGCCAGTTAAGAAAGTTTGTGTTTCTTTCATTATATAACAAAAAAAAAATATTTTAAAATGCTGGCTTATCAATTATTGGGTTTGCTGTATTTGTTTTTTAAATTCACGCAATAATACTCTTAAATTTATATTTAGCAATACTGTGACTCCTAAGAAATTGTATAGATTTAAACTAATTTGGAACTACTTACACATTGGTTCTAGACTAGTTCTATAGAACACAAACAAAAGAAGTTCATGAAACCAAAAAAAAAACTTTGAATTTTGTTTTTGAAAAAATAAAATATTTTTTGTCCAAAAAAAAATTATTAAAACTCATTTCAATTTCCTAATAGGCCGTTATTTCATGTTGCTGTTTACCGAATATGATAAAAATCGGAAGACGCAAGTTCAGTATTTTTGGGGATGTCTTATGACATATCTCAATATCTTAATATTCTGATATGTTTAAGAAGAATAATTGGCTTATTGACCAAATTATTTGTTGTTTACAAAACAGTTATTTAAAAAATATCGTTTATATACCAATTTCTATAATAACTAGTTAAATAAGCTAAAGTATGTCAAAACTTAAAGTGCAGTACTTATGTGTTAATTATGTAAAATTTATTTTAATTAGAACTTTTGCTGGGTTTATTAAATATTAAATACAAAAATGCTTTTAGTTTAGTTATTACATTTGTATTTACCATTACACATATTCATGCATCATATACAACCATAAAAATGGATGTATACACATACATACTTATAAAATATATGTATGATGTGCAACACTTGCAAACTCTCATCCAACATACGTGCATTCTACATTCCTCATTCATTTTCCTAAAATCAACTAAAAATAGCTTTATATTCCTTTTTTGTTGTTGTATTTTCAATGAAGATGAAAAACAACTACAACTATTCTATGTACTCAGTGTCATAATGAATTCTATGGAATTTCGTTTTTTTTTTTTGTTTCTTGTTGAACTTCCGTCCAAGTTCCGGTTTATATTGCAGACATGGTCGGTCATCTGTAACATTTTGTTAAAACATTTATGCAACAAAATGAATAAAGTTTTTGTTGTTTTTGTCTTCATTTATTTACCGCCTGCCCCACACTTCCCTAACGTTCTATCGTCGTCGGAGTTGTCAGGTTTGAAGTGCTGTTGCATTGTATTACGTTTTTTATTCCTACTTGTCAACGTAAAGTGTTACTTTCATTTTGTTTGTCTTTCATTGTGAACAATATTTCTTTCTTTTAGTTTTTCTATGGGTATTTCTTTTCATATTTTTTTGTTAGTTTGTCGTCTTGATTTGTTGAAAAAGGAAAAACGAATTAAATGAGGGCAAAAATTGTAGAAAGAAAGAAACTCAAACTTAAGTCAGTTATAAACATTTCAGAAATTTGTTAATGTGTTTTATGGTCTCCATAAATGAGAAACAGAAAATGAATTAAATCAACTCGAAGAGTCTGTTGATGTTTTATGATGATACAGTGGTACAGAATCAAAATCTAATACATTTTTTTCTCAATAGTTTAAGTGGCTGATTGATTTCATGGAGCTGCACTATATGGTCCCAAAATGGAAAATCCCAGATATATACAATTTATACGAAACAAGTAACAGAGCTATATTCGGCTGTGCAGAATCTTATATACTATTCACCAAAGTATACTTTAATAGGTGCTTTCACAATTTGAATTAAAGATTTCTTTTGCATTCTAAGCGAAAGAAAACTGATTTTGGTTTCATATTTGTGTGAATGAATGAAAAACAAAACAAAAATTTAAAATATTTGTTGTTAAAAAATTTTTTATTTTTTTTGGAATACAAAATTTTTGTTTGAAAAAAAATTTTAATTTTTTTTTTTTTAATTTCAAAAAAAAAATTTTTGTGAAAATCTTTTTTCAAATTTAATTTCTTTAATTAAAAATAAAATGTTTGGTAAACTTTTTTTTTTTTGGTAAAATAAATCGGGTCAAAAAATATTTGTTCCGATTTTGACCCACTGTAGGTCCGAATTACTATGGCATTATATACTTCGATGAACATGCCTTTGAAATATCTATCATTAGGTATCCATAATGTCTATATTAATGACAAAGTAATGCAGATATAGATATAAAAAGGTAAAAAATCGAGGTAGTCGCGTTTTTTTGCGCAAAAGTAAACTACCGATGTTTTTTGGCTGTAATTAAAAAAAAAAATATGAAAAACTTTGATTCTTCTTGTGGATTATTTTTATTTGGTCTTTTAATTTTTTTCACATCAAGTCGAGAATATGATGTCATGTAAATGGCTGCCGCCACAGTTGATTGTCATTTGAGCCCTTTTTATGGCACTTTGGCCAAAACTTCCGGCGATAGGTCCTCACATTCTTGACGGATATTGTCTTTAAGAGCTGCAAGAGTCTGAGGCTTATTGACATAAACCCGCGACTTCAAAAAGCCCCACAAAAAGAAGTCTAGGAAATGCATCCTTCAGCATATCGATTGTGGCACGTGCAGTGTGTGCCGTTGCACCGTCCTGTTGGAACCACATGTTTTCCAATCCCAATTCATCAAGTTGCGGCAAAAAGAACTCATTGATCATTGCTCTGTAGCGCTCACCATTCACAGTAACCGTTTGACCCGCGACATCTTCGAAGAAAAAAGGTCCGATGACTCCTCCAGCGTAAACAGCACACCATACAGTGACTTTGAGCGGGTGTAATGGCTTTTCGTGGGTTACACGCGGATTTTCAGCGCCCCAGAAGCGTAAATTTTGATTATTTACCTACCCGCTAAGATGGAAATGGGCCTCATCACTCATGATTATTTTTGATGAAAAATCATCTTCCTCTTGGTGGTGATTAAGAATGGATTGAGCGTATGTTTGACGCGATTGGCGGTCAGCAGCTAACAGCTGATGCACCGTCTGGACTTTGTACGGAAACTTCTTCAAATCTTGTGCCAAAATTCGCTGTAAAGACCGTCGACTGATACCCATTTGCGTGGCACGTCGTCTGGTCGATGTCGACGGCACTTCCATGACATCCTCGGCTACAGCAACAACATTCTCTGCAGAACGGCTACTCCGGGGTCTGCCACGCCTGGCAGCATCTCGTGTTGTGCCAGTCTCTTCGAGGCGAGCGGCTAAACGTCGCAGTGTTTTACCAGTAGGCGTTGGACGGCCAGGAAATCTGCGACGAAATTCACGTTGTGCCAAAGTCACCGATCGATTATTGGTCAAATAAATAGTCAGCAATATTCCGCGTTCTGGAGCAGTGTAGCGTAACATTGTTTATTAACGTGTATTTCGCATGTGTTTACTACACAAATGTCAAAACAGAACTGACATTAGGGGCCAATCGCAAAATTTATAGCATTTTCTGATAGGAGGATTACTTTTGCGCCACCTTGATCACATCAGTTTGCGAACCGATTTTCTCGATTTTTTTTAGTGGCTGAACTGGGATAATGTATGTAAGTTATTTGGTGGCTACGGAAAGTTGATTTCAAATTACAGACGGATAGAGAGACATGGCTATATCGACTCCGCTATCTATAACGATCCAGACTATATATACTTTATTATGAGGTCCCAAAGAAAAATGTGGAAATTACAAACGGAATAACAAATATATACTCATGATGAAGGGTATACAAATGTGCCATACTTGCTCCTGGCGGGTTTGTGAGGCCTCCCACCAAAATTTGAATTCATTCGTGTTATAAATGGTTGTTTTTTTCGAATTCTGCCCCACTGTAACTGTTAGTTGGTTGTTCTAAATTAGAAACTAGTGATGATTTAAAATTTTGGTATATTTTACTTGTTTGAGTCAATATTTAAACTTAAGTAGAGTAGAATTTGCTTAAGAACAATTGTATTGTTTTAGTAAAGGAATTGGGGACATTTGTTTTAAAGAGAAAATTGATGGCTACAAAATTAATGGTGAATTGAGAATTTGAAATATGTTAAGCTAAAAAATAATTTTATTTTCTTAAAGAAATTAAATTAAATTTCTGAGGTCAATGTATAGAAAAATACCTTTAAAGACATAGCTTATATGGTCATATTTTGTTGTCTATTTCCTCGTACAAAAATATGTAAATATTCCCAAATATTTGTTTATCTCTGTGCCACAATGCTAAGCATTTCTAAAAACTAATTATGATAATGGCTCTAATGTCTAACAAAAAGCATTTCTTTACATTGCTGCAGCTTATTTGATCATATATGACATACAGCACAATTTTTCAAACTAAAAACCAACCAAAAAATTTTTGAAATGTCACAAATGAGAATAAATTATAAAATTGCTACAAAAACACAAAAAAGCAAAATATGTCACTGAGCAATTAAATGTTGACATTTTGTGGTAAACTAAAAGCTTAAATAACTTCTTGCATTTAACAAAAAGTCATTTTTCATTTACAACTAACAATTTAATGAGATAATTCCAGAAATAAATCCCAAAATATCAACACAATTACTATCATTACTCAGTCTGGTCTTTAAGCAAGCAAAAGTATCAACAAGAAAAATCTAGTAAATTTGATCCTAATCATTTTAATTGACCGAAAACATTTTCCTTTCCTACACCTTAACTAATCACATCAAATCACCACAAATAAACTAAAACATATTTACAGCTGTGTAGTAAGAACCTTAAAAAAAAAATGTTGTTGTAAGCCAACACTTTGTTGTAGTCGTAGGTGTGAAATCCCCTCTAGCAAATATTTATTTTATGGCAATATGAAAGTTAACCAGAAGTGAACACAATAAAAAAAAAACATCATAACAATTGTCTATAAAAGGCAATGACACATTATATGTGCTGATACTGCAGAAAAAAATGTGGGTATAAAGAAAACAAGACAACTTACAATACCCCAAGGAATGCGTAAAAAAGGACACACACACACAACATTAAATCGACAAGGACAAAAATAAGGTGTAACGAAAGGACACAAACGGAAAATGCCAACAGCAACAATGAAACAAACATGTGTAAGATATAAAATACATACAATCTACAATTACCTTTGACAACAAAAAAAAAGAAACACACCAGACAAATCAAATAAGAAGTATGACTTTGAACCCAGTAGACATTATAATAGGTAATAAGGAAAATGTTCTGAATAAGAATTAAAAACCATTACTACATATCTTAAGCTAGAAACTCATAATATCATGATTAAATTCTTTAAACGAGACTCTGCAAACCCACAATAAGTATTTAAGTTTATAAAACTTGTAATTAATTATTCAAAGCCTGGATTAAATCCTGTAAATTAAACATCTTTAAACCAGGATTAAATCTTTGTAATTAAACTTCTTAAATCCAAGATTAAAGCCTGCAAATAAAACTTTTTAAAACCGCAATTAAAGACTGTAAAATAAACAGTTTAAAGCCACAACAAACCCTGGAAATTAAAAATTTTCTGACTCTACGATTAACTTTTCTAAAACCACGACTAAAGCCCGGAATTAAACTTTTTAAAACTACGATTAAAGCCTGTAAAACAAAAAACTACGATTAAAGCCTGGAATACAAAACACTACGATTAAAGCCTGAAAATAAAACTAAACTACAACTAGAGCCTGGAAAACTAGGATTAAAGCCTGAAAATAAAACTAAACTACGATTAGAGCCTGAATATAAAACAAAACTACGATTAAAGCCTGAATATAAAACAAAACTACGATTAAAGCCTGGAAGTTAAATTTTTAAAAAACAAGGTGAAAGTCTGGAAATCAAACTTTTTAAAACCACGACTAAAGCTGGAAATTAAACATTTCAAAATCATGAGTAAAGCTTGGATATCTAAAAAGCTACGATTAAAGCCTGGAAGTTAAACTTTTTAAAACCACTATTAAATCCTGGAAATTAACCTTCTTGAAACCAGGATTAAAGCCTGGAAATTAAACTTATTAAAACCATGATTACAGCATGAAATTTCACTTTTTAAAATCGCCTGTAAAATAAACTGTTTAAAGCCTCAACAAATCCTGGAAATTAAAAATTGTATGACTCTACGATTAACTTTTCTAAAACGACGACTAAAGCCTAGACATTTAACTTTTTAAAACTACGATTAAAGCCTGAAAATAAAACAAAACTACGATTAGAGCCTGAAAATAAAACAAAACTACGATTAAAGCCTGGAAGTTAAATCTTCAAAAAACACGGTTAAAGTCTGGAAATCAAACTTTTTAAAGCCTGGAAATAAAAAGCTACGATTAAAGATCGGAAGTTAAACTTTAAAACTGAAAACTAAATTTAGTAAAACCACGATTAAATCCTGGAAAATAAATTTGTTTAAAACCACGACTACAGCTGGAAATTAAACTTTTTTTAAACAACGATTAAAGCCTGAAAACAAAACAAATCTATGATTAAAGTCTGGAAGTTAAACTTTTTAAAAATCACGGTTGAAGTCTGGAAATCAAACTTTTTAAAACCATGAGTAAAGCTTGGATATTTAAAAAGCCTTGAAGTTAAACTTTATAAAACAACTATTAAATCCTGGAAATTAACCTTCTTGAAACCAGGATTAAATCCTGGAAATTAAACTTATTAAAACCATGATTACAGCATGAAATTCCACTTTTTAAAATCGCGACTAAAGCTTGGACATAAAACTTTTTAAAACCTCAATTAATGTATGTAAAATAAACTGTTTAAAGGCTCAACAAATCCTGGAAATTAAAAATTTTATGACTCTACGATAAACTTTTCTAAAACCACGACTAAAGCCTAGACATTTAACTTTTTAAAACTACATTTAAAGCCTGGAAAACAAAAAACTACGATTAAAGCCTGAAAATAAAACAAAACTACAATTAGAGCTTGAAAATATAACAAAACTACGATTAGAGCCTGAAAATAAAACAAAACTACGATCAAAGCCTGGAAGTTAAATTTTTAAAAAACACGGTTAGTCTGGAAAACAAACTTTTTAAAGCCTGGAAATAAAGATCGAAAGTTAAACTTTTAAAACCCTCAACAAAAGCCTGAAAACTAAACTTAGTAAAACCACGATTAAATCCTGGAAATAAAATTTTTTTAAAACCACGACAAAAGTTGGAAATTAAAATTTTTTAAAACTACGATTAAAACCTGAAAATAAAACAAATCTACGATTAAAGTCTGCAAGTTAAACTTTTTAAAACTATGTTTAACAAAACTACGATTAAAGCCTGGAAGTTAAATTTTTACAAATCACGGTTAAAGTCTGGAAATTAAACTTTTTAAAATCGTGAGTAAAGCTTGGATATTTAAAAAGCTACGATTAAAGCCTTGAAGTTAAACTTTATAAAACCACGATTAAAGCCAGAAAACAAAAGTTTTTAAAAACCACGACAAAATCCTGAAACTTTTAAAATAAAAATCAAAGTCCGAAAACTTAAATTTGTAAAACCATTCTTTAAACTAATATTTATAAAATCACGATTAAATTCTTTAAACTAAACTTAATAAAAACACGATTAAACTCTCAAAACTAAACTTTATAAAACCACGATTAACCAAACTTTATAAAATCATGACAGAATTCCAGTACATAAACTTTTAAAAATCCACTTTTATTAAACCACGATTAAAGTCCAGGAACGAATTAAGTATTAACACCTGGCTTACAGTCAAGAAACTTAACCTTTATTAAATAGCGATCAAGGACCAGAACGTAAACTTTTATAAAGTCACAATTAAAGTCCATAAACTAAACTTTTCTAAAACTATGCTTAAACTCCACAAATCAAACTTTTAAAAACTAACGATTAAATTCCATAGGATAAACACTTCTAAAGCCAAGATTAATGTTCACAAACTGAATTGTCATTAAACAGGTATTGAATGCCATGACCTAAAATGACAAAGAAATTTTTCTCCAAGAAATAATAACTGTTAAAATAACACATTTAATTACTTTTATTTTTTCCTAACTCCAAAATTTAAAGATTTAAATCTTTGCAAGTTCTGCTAAAGCATACTAAAAAACCAAAACAAATCCTACAAAAAATCACAAAACATGATGACAATGTCCTTTTTTTTTCATTCATTCCAACCGACCCACCCAATATTTAAGCAGCTCACGCCTTCTAATACTGGTACAATGTTACACAGTTCAACTGTCTGACTTAAGGTTACAAATTTTTTTAAACATTTCTCTTGTCTATAGATGAAAAAAGAGCAAGTAGTAATTCACACATTGTTGTATGAATGAGTCTACATTTATCTGGAAAATCATTCAGCATGAATTTCAAGCCAAAGGATAAGCACACACACACACACACTTACTCACTCAAACATATAAAAACATTAGAATTTATATAAATTAAGTGAATTTAACTCCTGGTGAAAGAGTATTCTGTTGAGTATTTTTAAGTGAAATGCGGTAGCAGCCAGACATCATAAAAACTGCTGACTATATTGTTTCTTGTTTTTTTTTTATATTTTTTTTAATGTAAGTGTGATTGTAATTTTATTTTATTATTTTATTTGTCTTTGGTCCCTTGGAGTATGTGTCACTGGAAATTACTATCCTGGGAATGTGAATGCGAACGTCTGTTTTTAGGATTTTGTGTAGGATATGAGAGCATGGAGTATAAAAAATTAAAACGGCTAAAGGGCAAAACTATATTTATTTAAACAATTGTAATGATTTTTCATTTTTTGGATTTTTTGTAATTTTTTATGCTGTAACATCTAATAAGTTTTTTTTTTTTTTTGCGAGAAGATAGGGTAATGTATGTAATGTAATATTTCAAAATATGTATGTTCATTAGCTATGGAACATATTTTTTAATGTAATCGAATTGTTTTAGTTCCTTTTTTATTTGTGCCTAGAAGACAACTCATTTATTTATTATGAAACACTTTTGATGCGCAAAGCTGGAGACTACTACGATTAAAGCCAATAAACTGAACTTTTATAAAGTTCCTGAAAGTGAACTTTTATAAACCCTCAAATAATGTCCGGAAACTAAACGTTTATGAAACCAGAAATGAAGTCATTAATCTAAACTTGTTAAAACCACAATTGAATTCTTTAAACTAACGATTAAATTGAACTCGTAAAACTAAATTTTGTCAAACCACGACTAAGTTCTATAAGTATTTAAACTAAACTTTGTCAAACAACAAACAAAGTCTTTAAACTAAACTTGTTGAAACCACGCTTGTATTCTTTAAACTAAAGAATTTAGTTCGCGGTCAATTAAAGTCCGCCCACCTAGATTTTGTCAAACCGCGACTGAAATCCACAGACTAAACTTTTGAAAACCACGATTAAAGTATGAAAACTAAACATCGTACAACCCCGCTTAAAGTTGAGAAACTTAATTTCAGAAAACATAAATTAAGGACCGCATATTAATAACTATTTTAAAACCATGATTAAAGGTCGTCAAATATACTTTGTAAAACACAATCAAAGTCCAAAAAGTAAACTTTTTTAAACAAAAACTAAATTCCAGAAACTAAACTTAATGCATCCTGAATTATAGTCCAGAAACTAAACCTTGTAAAATCTAGAATAAAACCCATACTTAAATTCTGGAAAGTAAACTCTTAAAACCACAATTAAAGTCCGGAAACTAAACTTTGTAAAACCACGATTAAATTCCGATAACTAAACATTGTAAAACCACGATTAAAGTCGGGTAACTAAACTTTGTAAAACCACGATTAAAGACCGGAAACTAAACATTTTAAAACCACAATTAAAGTTCGGAATCCAAACTTTGTAAAACAACGATAAAGTCCGCAAACTAAACTTTTTAAAACTACGATTAAAATCCGAAAACTAAACTTTGTAAAACCACGATTAAAATCCGGAAACTAAACTTTGTAAAACCACGATTAAAGTCTGGAAACTAAGCTTTGTAAAACCACGATTGAAGTCCGGAAACTAAACTTTGTAAAACCACGATTAAAGTCCGGTAACTAAACTTTGTAAAACCACGATTAAAGTCCGGAAACTAAACATTTTAAAACACCAATTAAAGTCCGCAAACTAAACTTTTTAAAACCACGAATAAAGTCCGGTAACTAAACTTTTTAAAACCACAATTAAAGTCTGGAAACTAAACTTTGTAAAACCACGATTAAAGTCCGGTAACTAAACTTTGTACAGCCAAGATTAAAGTTCGGAAACTAAACTTTGCAAAATCACGATTAAAGTCCACGATTAAAGTTAAACTTTGTAAAACCACGATTTAAGTCCGGAAAATAAACTTTGTAAAACCACGACTAAAGTCCGGAAACTAAACTTTGTAAAACCAGGATTAAAGTCCGGAAACTAAACTTTGTAAAACCACGATTAAAGTTAAACTTTACAAAACCAGGATTAAAGTCCGGAAACTAAACTTTGTAAAACCACGATTAAAGGCCGTAAACTAAACTTTACAAAACAACGATTAAAGTCCGAAAAATAAACTTTGTAAAACCAAGATTAAAGTCCGGAAACTAAACATTGTAAAACAACGATTAAATTCCGGTAACAAAACTTTACAAAACCACGATTAAAGTCCGGAAACTATATTTTGCAAAACCACAATTGAAGTCCGTAAACTAAACCTTGTAAAACCACAATTAAAGTCCGGAAACTAAACTTTACAAAACCACGATTAAAGTCCGGAAACTAAACTTTGTAAAACCGCGATTAAAGTCTGGCAACTAAACTTTGTACAACCACGATTAAAGGCCAGAAACTGAACTTTACAAAATCACGATTAAAGTCCGGAAACTATATTTTGCAAACCACGATTAAAGTCTGGAAACTAAACTTTGTAAAACCTTGCTTAAAGTCCAGAAATAAAACTTTGTAAAACCACGATTAAAGTCCGGAATCTAAACTTTGTAAAACCACGATTAAAGTCCGGAAACTAAACTTTGTAAAACCACGATTGAAGTCCGAAAACTAATCTTTATAAAACCACAATCAAAGTCCGGTAACTAAACTTTGTAAAACCACGATTAAAGTCCGGAAACTAAACTTTGTAAAACCACGATTGAAGTCCGATAACTAAACTTTACAAAACCAGGATTAAAGTCCGGTAACTAAACTTTTTAAACCACAATTAAAGTCCGGAAATTAAACTTTGTATAACCACGATTAAAGGCCAGAAACTAAACTTTACAAAACCACAATTAAAGTCTGGAAACTAAACTGTGTAAAACCACGATTAAAGTCCGGAAACTAAACTTTGTAAAACCACGATTTATATAAGTTTATATACAATGCTTTTATAAAACCCCAATTAAAGTCAGGAAAATAAACTTTTCTAAAACCACGATTATAGAAAGTTCATAAAAGAAAATTTTATAATACCATGAATAAAGTTTATTAACTAAACATATTTAGATCATCGTGTAAATTTCGTTAGGTTTCAAATTACAAAAAAATAAATATTTTTAAAAAGATACTAAAAGTGTGCATATTTGGTATGAAAACCAAACTATCTGCTGAATAAAAATTTACTTTGTCTCTCTAAAAATCTAAAAACTATTTTAGCAATCTAGTATAGGGTTACATCTTCCATTTGTAATCAAGAGCATCATTAAATAGTGCACTGCTCAAAATACGTCAACAAGTATTTAAATGAATTTAAATGAAACAACTCTTAACTTCACTTGAAATTCAACTCAGAAAGTCAATATCCATGTTACTTAAAACTTTGAATGCATAAACGATGAGACATGCTCTCCACTCAGGGCAAACGAATGGAAAAACGAAATGAAATCAATGAAAGCATTTGCCATCTGATGATGGAAAATCATCAAGTAGAGTGTTGTTTTAAATACGTTGCCAAAAAATATTTTAACAAACAAACAAACACACAAGTAAGGAACCAACAGCAAACAAACATTCTATCTAATATTAAATATTTGTAACATAAAGGTTACCTGTCGATTTTCTCTTATTATTTTTGGCTGTTTAACAGAAAAACACAGCGCTACAAGACCTAGAGCTGTAGGTACGAGTACAGACATAATCATTGATTTCTGTTGCTATTTTCAACGACGTGCATAAGTAAGTGAATATGGTGGCTTGCAACGTTTATAGAACGTTGAGTAAATTTTCTAAACTAAAGTACATAAAAGCACAAAAACAACAAATTTCATCATGTAATGCAGAGTAAAGCGAAGTTAAGCAACTAAAGCCGTATGCAACAACAACAAGAGTTGAATTCACTTTGCCGTCGTCTTTTATTGCAACTGCAAAAGGCAACAGCACAATGTGTCCCTAGTGCTTACAACACACACACACACACAAACATATTTACACACACGTACACATGCATCTGAGATGAAAGTTCAAGTTACAGCTTATAAATGTTGCAAATAGATTTTTTTCTTTCTTTATTTTCATTAATTTTGTCCTTTTTGTTCCGAGTTGTATGTATGTATGTTGTATGGAAAGTGTATTATCGTTGCTACAAGTACTTACTTGTATAATGAAAAGACGCGCCAATATTATTATGAGTATTTATTAGAAACGTGCTGTATCTCGATAAATATGCATTTATTATTATGATTATTATTAAACATATTTCTTGTTTTTTTTTTTTTTGTTTTTTTGGTTCAGTTCATATCTACAAGTACAAGTAGTGTGCTCTCTACAATCTTTCGTGTGTTTTGATGTCAATGATCGCTATCTGAAGAATATTGTATATACAAAAGGATGTGGCTGCTACGTGTTATTTTCTGAATACAACAAGAACGCCAGCAGTATTACAAAAACAAAAATCCTAAATAATTGGCAATTTGTGCACGAGGAAAGCACCTTGTTGATTGCAGCTAAATAGAAAAGAATTTTCAAATATTTTATGTGTAAACAAATTTTTGTAGTTTATTAAATGTGTATTTAATTACATGTATTCTATAAAACAATGATGAAGACGATTAATTTTAGTAAACTTTACTTGCATAAAATATAAGAACTTGTAAAAAACCACGATTAAAGTTTTTAACTTAAGTTTTATAAAACAACGATTAAAGTCCAGAAATTAAAATTTTACTGAAGTTTTATAAAATCTAGGTTAAAAACTTAAACTTTAACTGAAGTTTTATAAAACCTCGATAAAAGTCCAGAAACTTAACTTGTGTAAAACCACTAATAAAATATTTAACTAAAGTTTCATAAAACTACGATTAATGTTTTTAAGTTTTATTAAATTACGAATAAATTCCAGAAACTGAGCTTTTATAAAATCTCGATTAAAGTCCTGAAACTAAAGTTTTATAAAATATTTATAAAACCACGATTAAATTTTAGAAACTAAACTTTTATAAAGATTCGATTATAGTCAACAATTAAAGCTTTTATAAAACCTCGATTAAATCCAAGAAACTAAACTTCTATAAAACCGATATTAGAGTAGAGAAACTCATCTTTTTATAAACAATAAGTAAAGTGTAGAAACTAAATTTCAATAAAACCACAATTAAAGCCAAGAAACTAAACTTCTATTAAACATCGATTAAAGTCCAGAATTAAAACTTTGTAAAACCACAATTAAAGTTCGGAAACTAAACTTTGTAAAACCTGGACAAAAGTCCGGTAAGTAAATTTCAATAAAATCACGATTAAAGCCAAGAAACTAAACTTCTATTAAACCTCGATTAAAGTCCAGAATTAAAACTTTGTAAAACTACGATTAAAGTCCGGTAACTAAACTCTGTAAAACCATGATTAAAGTCCGGTAACTAAACTTTGTAAAACCACGATTAAAGCCAAGAAACTAAACTTTAAAAAACCACGATAAAAGTCCGGAAACTAAACCTTACAAAACCACGATTGAAGTCCGGAAACTAAACTTTGTAAAACCACAATTAAAGTCCGGAAACTAAACTTTGTAAAGCCACGATAAAAGCCAAGAAACTAGACTTTGCAAAACCACGATTAAAGTCCGGTAACTAAACTTTGTAAAACCATGATTTAAGCCAAGAAACTAAACCTTGAAAAACTACGATTAAAGTCCGGTAACTAAACTTTGTAAAACCACAATTAAAGTCCGGAAACTAAACTTGGTAAAAGCACAATTAAAGTCCGGAAACTAAACTTTGTAAAACCACAATTAAAGTCCGGAAACTAAACTTTGTAAAACCACGATTAAAGCCAAGAAACTGAACTTTGAAAAACCACGATTAAAGTCCGGTAACTAAACTATGTAAAACCACAATTAAAGTTCGAAAACTAAACTTTGTAAAACCACGATTAAAGCCAAGAAACTAAACCTTGAAAAACTACGATTAAAGTCCGGTAACTAAACTTTATAAAACCACAATTAAAGTTCGGAAACTAAACTTTGTAAAACCACAATTAAAGTCCGGAAACTAAACTTTGTAAAACCACGGTTAAAGACCGCTAACTAAGCTTTGTAAAACCACAACTAAAGTCCGGTAACTAAACTTTGTAAAACCACAATTAAAGTTCGGAAACTAAACTTTGTAAAACCACAATTAAAGTCCGGAAACTAAACTTTGTAAAACCACGGTTAAAGACCGCTAACTAAGCTTTGTAAAACCACAACTAAAGTCCGGAAACTACACTTTGTAAAAACACGGCTAAAGTCTGGAAACTAACTTTGAAAAACCACTATTAAAGCCAAGAAACTAAACTTTTATAAAACCACTATTAAAGCCAAGAAAAAAAACTTGTATAAAACCTCGATTAAAGTCCAGAATTAAAACATGTACAGAACCTCGATTAAATCCCAGAAACTAAACTTTTATAAAACTGATATTAGAGTAGAGAAGAAACAAAAATTGTATAAAACCTCGATTAGAGCTAAGAAATTAAACATTGACAAAACAAAGTCCAGATTTAAAACTTTTATAAAACCTCGATTAAATCTCGGAAACAAAAAGTTTATATAACCGCAATTAAGGTTCAAAAACTAAACCCTTATAAAACCTCGATAAAAGTACTCAAACTAAACTTCTCTAAACTTTGATTAAAGTCGAGAAACCAATCTTATATAAAACCATGAAACTATGATCTTAAGTTTTACAAAATTGCGATTATGGTCCAGAAACCAAACTTTTATCATGATTAAATTCCACAAACTAAACTTTTATAAAACTGCGATTGAAGTTCAGAAACTAAACTTTTACGAAATCATGATTGATGTCCAAAAACTAAATTTCTATAAAATCACGACTAACTTCCAGATACTAAAGTTTTAGAAAACAATATTTAAAGTCCAAAAATTTAACGGTTATGAAACCAATTAAATGTTTAAACTGGAGTTTTATAAAACAACGACCAAAGTTTTAGTCCTGAAACTAAACTTTAACAAAACTACTGCTACAGAACCACGATTAAAAACTCGAAAAAAACTTTCATACGTAAAGTCGTAAGCTAAGTCCAGAAACTAAACCTTAATAAAACCACGATTTAAGTCCAGTAAAAGACAATTCTACAGAACCACAATTAAAAGCACGAAATAAATTTTCATACATAAAGCCGTAAGCAAAGTCCAGAAACTAAACTTTAATAACACCACAACTCTAGAAACTAAATTAATAAACCACGATTAAAGTACAGAAACGAAACTGATAAACCACGATTAAAGTCTAAAAACAAACCCTTCATATAACCATAAACAAAGTCCAGAAAATAATCTTTCATAAAACCATAATAAAAGTTCAGAAATAAAAATTTTATGAAATCACCATTAAAGTACTGAAACTAAACTTAAATAAAACCATAATCCATTCTTTCACAAAGTATGTTCAGATTGTTGGAAAAGTGGTTCCTCTTTTTAAATTTTTTAAATAATTTAACTTAAACCATTTAAAATGTAACCATACTAACACTTTAATAAATATAATAAACTGTCTCATCTGATCATATAAATTCAACCGAAAAACGTTCTTATCAAAGCATATTTATTTTTTGTTATTTTAGATCTTGTTTTTTGCTCTTTGCTCATATACAAGTTAAGTATATTTAAAGACTTGCGGACTATTCATAATAAAGCACACATTTCCTTCAAAGGACATTCTATTAAAAGTCAGTCCAATGTACACACACAACAAATACCAGCAAAAAAATATACAGTCAACGTTTTTATGACTTTCCATCTCTCTTTCTCTATTTATTTTTTCTTTTTTTGTTTGTTATTTGTGTGTGACTGTCAGTCAATTCGACCAACTGACTGTTTGTTTTACAACCCTACTGAACTGTAATAATATTCAAGTAAAAACAAATAAATAACAAATTCGTACTTTCAACTTGCATTCGCACTTCTATTTGAACCTTCACATGCAGTCGTAATATTGTGTTCTGTAATAAAAACGGAAGGAAATGATAGTAAATAAAATACGGTTTGGCGCCTTCAAACTCTATGCAAATAAACAAGACGACTGACAACTACTACCTATACATACATACACACAAAGAGACACTCATACAGACAAGCAGAAGTTAAAAAAAAAATACATCTACTACGTATATGTATGTAAAAAAACGTAATAGTAAAGTGCAAAATTGAACGTCACAGGACAAAGAGTTTAAGGGTGAATTCCATCTCTACTGATAAAACTTTGAACCGAAATAAAAACTGGAAAAAAATAAAACTATGGAAAAATGTAGAAAAAGTTTAAACACTATAAATGCGTGGCAATAAAGTAGAGGGAACTTAATAAATGCAACATGTTGTAAATGTCTAGTAATACTCTAGTTGCGATAAAGGGATAAAATGTTGTAAACAAATTCTTTAGCAAATAGGGAATTGTATGTCAAGGAATCCAGGTTTCAGAATAGCAACACCACATTTCAAATATAAAGTAATTAAATGAAAGGTATTTTAAATTAATGGATATAAAGGTAGCACTTTTGTGATTTTCTATAATCCCATGGTCTAGAATTGTCCTCCGCCGCTGAAAATTTAAACATGGAATTTCACGCTAACTCATAATTCGTACAGCTGTTAAAATTTGCATTTTCTATCCTCATTTAGCATTTAATAGCATTTGCAGGTTTTGCAGGACATCATTTCCGTAATCAAATTCATAATAACAAATTTTAATATAAATGTAATATTCTTATAAGGACTGAGATCGTAAAATTCTTAACACACGTTTTTCGTTAAAACTTTTAACGCAAGTATTTAATTTTTTTTTTATCAAGTTACCTTTGTAAAGCTTGTCAGTTGTTCTGTTTAATGTCAATTATGTTTATTTGTTGTTAGTCTGATTAAAATGAGTATCGAGAAGAAAGTGCGTACTAAAATTATTAAATATTTTCAACAAAATCCAACTTGGTCTTACAAAAAGTTGGCCAAACATCAAAGTTCTGCCGTCAAACTGTTTCCAATGTTATTAAACAGTACCGGGAGAACTAGTCTGTTGATAGAAAACCTGGTTCAGGTAGAAGGAATGGTCCACATGATGTTTCTAAAGCAAAAAATATAAAAAGCATTTTCAAAAGAGTTCCCAATACATTAGGTTAGGTCAGTACTCGGACTATTTGGTAAGACAAGTTAAAGCCAATGAAGGTTAAAAAGCATACAAGGCTCAAAAAGTTCCTAAGATGAACTCTACTAAAAATTTAGAGGCCAAAGACAGAGCACGGAAATTGTATGTTAAGAATTTTTCGAGCTCAGTCCTTAGTTAAAATAAATCTAATTTTAATTAAATTTACAAGATTATAAAAAACCCACCCCAAATTTACATGAAATATCCAAGTTAAAAAATAGAATATTGAAGATAAACACTTAATTCTATGTTTAGTTGGTAACATCAAATATAGAACTCGCATGTATTTCCTTGAAATATTCTTAAACTCTCTGATAGATTTATTAAAAATTTCGCTGTTCATTGTGAAGACAGTTGTTCTATAATATTGTATGACTCGGACCAGAAAAGATCTAGTCATATACAGAGATGAGTGATTTGGGAAGATAAGTGTGTTCGTCCTAGAAGATCTGCCAAAGTTGAATTTCTCAAGCAGATATAGAGGCTTACAATTCCTAAAAATTTTACAAAATTGTATTATTAATCGTAACTTGATAAATATTTCAAAATCTATGCCCATTGTACTAAAAATATGGCCAGAAACATGCTCCCTTATCTTAAGATTGCAAATATACGTAATAACTCGATTAAACCATATTTTCAGTTTTGCTAAATTCTGTTGAGATATGCTCTAAAATATCTTAAGGCCGTAGGACCAAATGAAGGCTCGAAGGACCAAATTATGAGATGATGAGCTACGGGAATAGGAATCTGGCTTGGAGTTATTTAATTCTCTCAGAGTCCGTAGAAAACAAAATAAAAATTTGAAAACCCCAATAGAAAATGAAAATAGAAAAAAAATTAAAAATCAAAAACGGTCCATATGTAAACACTTAAATGCCTCGCAGACTGTGCAATCTGTGCATTTTTACACTCTCACAAATGAACTGTCAAAAATTGTATGGAAATTCGTTTGCACAACTCCGATAAGTTTGCGCAAACTTGAATTTATTGTGCATTTGATGAATCGGCTGCATTTGTTTACTTTTATTTATAAGAAATAAAAATCATATAAAATACAAATGTTTTGTACATGTGAAAATTATTTTTATTTATTTATTTATTTTTCAATGAATTATAAGCCTATAAGGCCAATTAAATTCAGATTTACATATGGCAGTAAGTATAACAAATTACTATAAAAAACTTAACTAAATTTAAAATGTTTGTTAAAGAAGGGTTAATTTAATTTATACATTTATATATATGTATAAATTAAATTAACCCCCCTATTCTTTGCACAAATAATGACATTTTTTTAATTTTCATTTATTAATATTATTTGATAAATTAGTAGTTAGTATCATAACAGCTATATTTACTATATATATACTTTTAAAGTGTTCTTAAACTGCTGAATAGTTTTATCAAAATTACGAACATCATGTGACATTATGTGACTTTGTAACAGAATGATTGGATTGCATGGCATTATGTGTGAAAATATTAACAGCAGAACATAAGCAAAATCTTCCAAACTATATTTAACATTGTTTGTTCGAAAGATTTCTCTTTCATTAGAAAATCTTAGAATTTAATTTTATACAAATTTTAAAACCTTTTTTTTATGCATTTGTTGAATTTATTTTTGTTTGACATTTTTATCAAATAGACATTTTCTGTATAAAATTGCACATAATTTAAAAGGTGGGTACATGAAACACGACGCGCATATTTGCACATTTGCACAAATGGAAAACATAGGCGTTTAAATGACTACCCTTAAAGTATTAGGATTTAGGATGAATATTTTCTTTATTTGGATAAGCACTGGTTTACCTATTAATTAGATTGTTGAACAGGAATAGACAGAATTTTTAGTTAGCAAACCAACGGAAACATCGTTTAGACATTTTGACAGTTTAGTTTAGGCCATATTTGAGACAAGGACAGATATATTTATGTAGCATACAGCTACCATATACATTGAAAACATAAAAGATAACTTGGCTCATCACTGTTGTTAATACCAAAAAGCTATATAAGGCCTTTTGGCATTAACAGGAAGGAATAAGTCTAACAGTCATAGGAAGATATATCCCAATAAAATAAAATTTTCTTTAAATAAAAGCTGCTCTTGCGATTATAAAATTAATGTGAATAATAGAATCCAATGTAGTGTTCATATAAATACCCAAAATTTTGTAATGAGATACAAAGCCAACACTCTCGTCCCTTAAAGACATATCCGTTAGAACTGTATCATCCCAGCAGGGAATGCCAATAGTGAATTTGTAGTGATTTACTAGTGACATTGTCAGTAGTACTACTGATCAGATTTACCCCCGCCAATGTAATCTTCTACTGTTTGTCATTGAAAATCCACCAGTCGACTGCAGCACTACTGACTAATAATAATAAAAACCAGTAAGAGAGCTATATTCAACTGTGCCGAATCTTATATATCCTTCACCAAATTATACTTTAAAATACAAATTTTAAATATTTTTAGGTAAACAAAATTAAATTTTTTTTTTTTTCAAAATTGTTTTTCAAAATTTAAAAAAAAAATTGTTCATATTTTTTTTTTTTAATTTTTTCCAATTTTTTTTTAATGTTTTTTTTTAAAAATTTTTTAAATTTATTAGTGAAAACTAAAATTATAAAAAAAAAAAAAATTAATTTAATAATTTTCCCGATTTTGATGGACTTTGAAATATCTATCTTTAGATATCCATATTGTCTATATTAATGACTTAGTAATCCAGATATAGATCAAAAATAGGCCAAAAATCGAGGTTGTCCTGTTTTTTCCTTACATCTCAGCCATTTGTGGGCCGATTTTCTCGATTTTAAGTAGCGACCGAACCGGAAGAATTCCCGATATATTGATTTATCAATTATGTTTGTAAGTTATTTGGGGGCTACGGAAAGTTGATTTCAACATACAGACGGACATGGCTATATCGACTTCGCTATATATAACGATCCAAAATATATATACTTTGTGGGGTCGCAAATGAAAAATGTAGAAATTACAAACGGAATGACAAACTTATGTATACCCTTGCCACTCATGGTGAAGGGTAGAAAAACTATTGACGTGTTCGTTGACAATGCTACCAGAAATATATTAGAACTGCTGTCCCTAAAGTAAATCTACTGACACTTAAAGGAAAGTAGTCGACATTGTAACTAGTTCAATTATCGATAGAGAAAGAGTGCAACATATGGTTCTAGGCTGACTACAGGGATGTGAAAAATACATGGCTTTTGTTTTTGAGGAATTTAAATGTTAATAATAAGTTTCAGACCACTCAATAACACATTTCAAATTAGCATTGGCGTTCGTTTCAAGTAAATTCAGACCAAATCCATAATCATTTGTCAATAATTGAATATCATCCACATGTGTATAACTCTTGTAAAACCTTATCATATTTTAATAAAAGGGGTCCTAAAATAGATCCTTGTGATGCCCCCTAAAAATAGCCTTAATAGACGATTTCATACCAGCGGAGTCAACATATTGAAATCTTCCGGTAAGGAACGACCAAATTAAACGGCAAGTGGAAGAATCAAAAGCAAAATCACTTTGAAGTTTGCGGCGTATAATACGATGACATATTTGGTCAATTCACAAGGTCTCTTATCAGTCATATTGTCCTAATATATCACGACTCGGCGGCTCGCCTTAACCGACTCTTAGGCATTCGGCGTTGCACTCTGCTGGTTGGTTACGATAACACAATAAACATAGCATAGAAAGTAGTATTATTTTAGGACATTTTTTGCTAGAAACCATTGTAAAATATTAGGACATTATGACAATATGACATGATAAGAGACCTTGTGAATTGACCAATTAAGTCAAACACCTTGCTAAAATCCAGCATGATCAACCATGAATTCAAAGACCTTTTTTAGCTCCTGTATATGTAAAAACAAAGTGTAACAAAGTTGGGAATATCTATATAATTCAGTTAAGAACAAGTGGTTCCTTATAACAAATTCTGAAACTCGAATATCATGCAATACTTTTATCAGCTTTTCTGAGATTATTTTAACCCCATCACATTTAATTCTATTTTTTAACAAGTTGTATAAATATATGTTTGTTACTTTCTTTTTCTCTGATATTTTTCTCCTTCCGCTTCATTTTACTTTTAAGAATTTTCTTAATAAAACGAGACTCTCAAAATGCGTGTGCTCGTAAAATGTCAAGGTATTTATTTATATATGTGACTCAAAGTACGTGTTCTTTTGCAAAACAAGTCCCAGCTGTTTTATAGACAGTACTTTTCAATAATGTCTGATGACTTGTCTGACTCCATTTTATATATTTTTTTAGGATCATTTGTTACGTATGTGTTATTTTTAGTGCATAGCGGAGCTAATTTGTTACTTTATACATCGCAGGCAAACAATTGTCACTTTAGTGTCTCTGAGTAATCGAGAGTGTAGTCACTTTTTAATTTTTGTTTTATTGCTTTTCACTTTAGCAAATATTTATTTAATCTGCCAGAAGAAACCTATTGGAGTGTGAATCTTAAGTTTAATTTTTTATTTTGATTCAACTTTAAGGTTTAGCAATTTCACTCACTACAAATTATATAACGATGTTAGGCAACTATTAATGTAATTAATTCTATGTAACCAGTATTTGAATAAAATGCGTTGACTACTTTGGACCAGCAATCAGGCAGTCTCTTGTAATCTTTATAACGTCAATTGACTTCCACCTTAGCACATACAAATGTGGAAATGACTAGTCCTGTAGCTAATTATGTAGCCAGTGGTGTCTCTAAATGATAGGATAATCACTATTTTGGGACAGTGTCCCAGAACAGCTGGGCTCTTTAACTTTGTGTGTGCTTATACATATCCGTTAAACATTTTTTCTTGTGTGTCATTATCTGTTACAATTTCTTATTGTAAAAATATAAATAAACAGATTTGTCAAGTTCTTTTCTTATTTTACTTCTTTAAGCCAATCCAAGCCAAGTCTGTACATTGGTATCCCTTTCGTTATTTCCTTTTCCGTTGACTGTAACTACTGGTTCCTATACACAGCCAAAGCACGTTTTATTGAGATTGATATAATTTAGTTTTTTCTATATATATTCCATATATTTTACACATAACTATTTATTTTTTTATATATATTTTTTTGTTGCTGCCATCGTATATTTGTTATTTGCCAAAGTGAACTTGAAAATGTTACTTATTGAATTCAGTTAAGATATTCATTCGTAGTTGTACGTTTATAAGGTGCGTACGTGTTAACTGACATTGCAAATGTTAGTGAGTATGTGGCAATGTCTATTTGTCTGCTCAAGTTTTTGTTTATTGTTGCATAAAAATAAGTTCAAAGTTATTTGCAGTAAGTAAATTTATATCAACTGTAAGTAGTTTTTACACTGTAGTAAGGGATTTGTTAAAGAGAAACAAGGTATTTATAGAAAATAAAATTATTAAAGTAAAATAAAATTTATATAGTAAAGTGAATCATTCTTTGAATAATGACTATCTACATTACACTAAAGTAATATTGTACTTAAAATGTTCGTAGCAGATTTTTAAAATTAGCTTTATAGTCGTTCTGAAAGAAGTCCTGACAGTCAAATCATGGTTATTTCTAATCCAGTGCATGGTGTATGCGACAAAGCACTTCAGGTCACCAATTTCTATGATATAGTCGAACATTCCTTCATTATTATGTTGGAGCATCGACTAAGCATGTGTTAAGCAAGATCATTACCTATCATAAGAATGCGAATTCTACTCGTAAACAATGAAACTTTTTGAACACTTCAAATATCGAATTGAGAACTAATGTGCTGCAAAGGTTAGTATTGTTATGCTTTTAATGCAATATGTTAAACTTTCTATTTGGTTGATTAAAAAAAACTTGCTGTATTAATAACATCAATAAACGAGTTAGATATCCTAGAAGGATAAAGAGATTTGATGGTAGTATTTATTGAGCCACTGGATCTTTGGCATTGTGGTGAATTATTTTCCAAGTACGGATATTGCATAGCTTTGCTTATTAGTAGTCAGTTGTCATTCCAATAATGTGTGTGTTTTTTTTAAACAAACACAAACTGCGAAGCGTTTTGCTTATCTTTAGATATATCCGGAGTATCTGGTGGGAATCGAACCTGCAACTCTTATACTGATAATCCAGCACACTATCGTCTAGTCTACTGGATCACTTTGGATTGGATTTGATTGGATATATGGAGTCCAGTGATCTCAGTAGCCAGATTTAGGACTATAATATCAAATTAATTTGTCAGATTTTCATTGCCTAAAGTTGTACTGTTTTATAAACAATTTGACAGGCACATTTTAAATATGAGTAACTCAATATCACAAAGATCAATTCACATAGTAGTACCAGGTATAGTGAATTGCAAGGAGGAGATTTCTAAAGAATGATAAGGAGCTTTAACAAAACTTCATTCAATGTAGGACATTTTAGCAGTCATTTGACTTATAATTATGTTTAGTTTGGTATACCATTTCATAATGTATATACTGACAGAAAGGCTTTGAAATTTTGAATATTTGACCTAAAACGAAACTGTGTAAGATTCCAATTTTCATAAGAAAATGTTGTTCAGCCGTAAAGTAAATTTCTGGTGAAATGGTTACTTCAATAAGCAAAACTGTAGCATTTATGTTGAAGATAATCATCAAATAATTTTAAAGACTTCAATCTAAAAAAAGATCATTAGTTCTTACTTCTTCAAAAATAATGCCATTAAGAACATTACAGTTCCCAATGACTTCCTCGTTTCTCAACTAAGTCCAATTGATGTAGCAGGCACATTATTTCGCATTTTATACTTATGAATTGGCAGCTGATATTGTTCATTTTAGCACCTCTAGATTATTTTTTGTGAGGGTATCTGAAATTTATAGTAATCTATGGCGGAAATCGAAACTGCAATCCTCAGATTGATAGTTCAGAATACTGTCAAATAAATAAAGGTTTTTGGCTTGAATTATGCGCCACCTCACCACAAGAGGCGCTACAAACTGCACTAATAACAAGTATAACGCACAATTGCAGAGTTGTCTATAAAAGCCATTCTCCTCCTTTCATCACCTTTTCTTCTACAATCTATCCCCTTTCCAAAGAAAGTAACACAATTATATATAGGCATAAAAAACTAGTCTATCGGGAGCCGAATAACCTTCCCTACCAAATCCTTTTGAGTGATGGTGTAAAATCGTACAAATGATTATTTTTAACTTTTGTGTAATTTTTAGTTTGATGCTCTTGCTTAAGCCTTCTGCCAAAACAATAACTTCATACTGAAGAATCAAATACAATTTATCATCCAATTAAAGACGGTATGAGTCCCACAACTTATTCCGATGGAATTTCTTAGAATCATGGTATTAAATGCAACTGATCTACAAATCATTACTGAACTCTTCATTCTGGTTATTTTCGACTGTTCTTATATGGAGGTGTCCTCAATTTTTTTAATTTTGATTGCAAACATTCAATAGGAATATATTGTTTTGTGTAAAATAAAGAGAACTAAGAGTGTTATATTCGACTGTGCCGAATCCAATGTAATAATAACTCAGCTTTTTCTTCATTTTCAATACCAAATTTCATATGGATACCACTTCTCTATACCATAGAGCCATGTTTCGTCAAGATATTTGTATGGGTGCTAGGAGAAATCATGGACCGATTGTTACCATTTTCAACACAAATTGTTCCGTTATAATAGGACGTATACATTTGTTCGGAAGTTGTCTGTATTAGGGAAATATTTATATTATTTCTACATACATGTCACGGTGTGAGTCAGCTGAATCAAACCATCAACAATTTTAAATGAAAAAACCTAAAGCTTCAACTATTTGTTTCCTTTTAACAAACAAAAACATTTATAATTACAACTGCAATTTCCAAAGCAAATGTAAAGCTACACTAATCATTTACAATACTGTTTGTGAAAAAAAAAAATGTTTTACTTTAATATTCCATCAATAGTCTAGCAAAAAAAAACAATTAACAATTAAAATCCAGCAAAATTAAAAATTTAATTATAAAAAAAGTTCAATAATTTCCTATTTGTATATATCTATATAAATAGCGCTAGTACAGCAGTAGTTCAAAGTAATCATTAAATATAATTATAATTTTTACCCTTGTATTTTTCATTTTTTCTCACTTTTTTAAAAACATTTCATTTTCATTAGTTTCAATCAGCACAATAACAGAGGGATAAAAACTTTTCTCTGCTATTTTTTTATTTTTTTTTTTTTTTTAAATAAATAAATTAAGCTGAAATATTTAGTTAAAACGGAAATTCCAACAAACATGAAATTCCTCTGCAGCAGACAAAAATAAATTCAATTTGCTAATATGCCTGCAGACAAAAATATAGGACTGTTGATTCTACAACGAGTGCAATTTCTACAACAAATGATACTACTAGTGCCACCAATACTAAAAATTGCTATCATGCCACGACTCACATCGTTATACAGTTTTCTACAACATAACATAACATCCATCCATATATTTTTAATGAAAAGCACTATAAGGCTTTTATTAAAACCCAAACAAACAAACGAATGAATGAATGACTACTTTAGAAAGGAAAAACAAATAGGATATTGTACCCAGCGGAAAAAAAAATTGCTAGGGATTAATTTTGAAGGCCTTCTAAAAGACTTGTTTACACATTCTGTAAAATTCCATACTCATTCCACTCTGTCTTCTCTGAGAAGATGTTCTTAGCTCCTTCTTCTAAAAACATTCAAAATTGCATTGCAAAATTAGATCTAACAAACATTTATTTCAAATTCAAACATGCTTTGTTTTGCAATTATTATGTTGCCTCTCTAAAATTTATTTAGCTCTCTTTTTTATAAACCATTACATGAAACCAGAAGTAGGTACAAAATCTTTTAAAAAATTCAGTCTTTTATAACATTTGATGTTGTAAAGTTCGTTTTTTATACATAAAACTACACACGTGATACATTAAAGTCCATTTTTTAGGTTTTATACTGAATTTATTAAGAAAAGATTTGCTTCAGCAAACCTTTAATTAGCCATTCAATTTCAGATTTTTTAATGAAATCTACACGCAGAGAACAAACAAGGTTCGACATTGTTCTTGTATTGTTCTTTGTAACAATATATTGTTGTCGTAAACATATAATTGTTGTTTTAATTTTATTTCAACAATATTTTAGTTACTGTTAACGTTTATATTTTCATCGCAATTATAAACATGAATATTGATCAACAAATCATATTTATTTTTCGAACAACTGAATAATGATAAATAGGTAAACATATTATATTATGTATAACCATTATATGTTAAGTTCCTATGCACGTAGCCATAATATGTTTAAGATGCAAACAAAATATGTTTACTTTTAATAGTCTCTTGTTTTCACCATTTGTTAGTGTTGGTGTTTGTCTAAGCTATGCTATTTTTACAAGTACATTTTGAGTGTCTGTAATTCTCATTCGCTCTATAGTTTTATTAGTATCTTTAACTTTCCAAGAGCGAATAACAATAAATTTCAATGAATTTTTCAATAATATTTTAATTGGTACTTTAAAACTAAAACCTATTAAAATAAGATTTTTTATTTCCAAAAATAAGTAATCTTAATATTATAATGATCACTTCAGATCATAATATGATTTCATTGGATCATAAAATAATTTATTTGGGTCATAAATATGATTATTTTGGGTCATATTATGATTGATTTATATCATAATACGATTATTTCAAAACATATTATGATATTTTATGATACTAATAATGATCATAATATGTTTGAACTAAAATCACAAATCTTATCATAATATGTTGCTCTTTGATTATGTTTATCACAACAAAGTTTTTTCTCTTCGTGTATGTAGATATTCCACCTGACAGGTCTTCAACGGAAGACCTTCTAATATGCCTTCTTAAGTAGAATCAGCGTTGCACAGTGGTTTAGAAACTTTTTTTCGGTATCTCGAGAACTATTGGAGATATCGTAACGAAATTTCACAAGCATGTAGCTGAGGTGTTTTCGAGTTGATTTGCAGTTGTGTGACCTTGTAGGAGGATTTATGATCAGAATGATTTAAGTGTGTATTTACATATTTACATCATGTAAGTATGTGAGTATGTGTTTACATTTAAATATAACTTATGAATTCAGACATATCCCACCTTAAAATAAAGGTTGGTATAGCACACTTCGCATGCAATATATGAAAAAACGCCAAATTTTTTTAAAGGGGAGCAAGGTTTGTGAAGATTCCGAAATTATGGTATGGTGATTTTTCATGGAGAAAAATATAAAATTAGAATTAATGTAAAATTTTAACGGTTAAAGATATCATCAAACAATTTGGAACTGATATAAAACTAAATCTCATTGAATCAATGCCACTATAATGGTTGACATTCTTTGTTTTAAAATACTGAAATTCTAAAACGGGGAAAATGTGTTAAAAAAACTGAGTTTTTTTAGAGAGTATCCACCGGATGTATTTAAATACCATACAAGGCTTTACAAATATCTCTCTAACTAAAAGACATAATATACATATGCAAGCATAGATCTTTCCAAGGAAAATTTTTATTTTAAATTTCAGTTCATGCGGATCATAAATGGATTTTTGGCGAGGGGCCACCCACTGGCCCCCATACCACTTACGAAGCTTAACTGTAAATCAACTCGAAAACACCTAACCTTGTGCAATTTCGTTACGATATCTCTAACATTTCGCGAGATAAAGAATTATTTCCAAAAGGAAGAGTATACACCAATCCCTCGATTTACACAATAGATGCGTTCCTGAAAAAATCGTGTAAATCAAAAATTTTTGTATGAGAAATCGTGAAAATAAAAAGACCCAAATACGAATAAATTTAAAATTTTGTTTAGAAAATTCATTTATTTTGAAGTAAAGTATAAACATTGTATATAAAGTATTTAATAAAAATAAAACTCATTTAAAAATCAATTAGAAATATATTTCTGTTATCTATAGCATGTATACGTATCAGTCATAACTTCCAATTCTCAATTCTTCATCACTGTCATTCACTACTGATCGTATATTTTTTCACTACTGATCGTATCACTTTTGTAACAATATAATTGGAGATAACACCAGTTCGTAGATATTTAGATATATAATTTGTAATTAAAACGTATGTTGATTTATTGATTAAGTCCCCATAAATTTCTTTAAAGTCCTTATAAATAGTCCTGTGAAATGTATCTCTGGAATGCGAGGGTTGGAAAGAAGATTTCCTAATTTTAAGTCAAATATAAAATTTGTTGTTGTCAGTGCTACTGATTCCTTAACTCCTTAACTCTTTTATCGGAATCGTTGTCTTTTGTTATGGTTATCATATTTACTAAATCTTTAATATCTAATTCTTTACTTATCATCAATTCTTTAATATTACCTGCACAAAAGTCATCAAAACCTTCGCCTCCCACATCTGGCCATACATTTTTCAAACCAACCATGACTTGCCAAAGATGGTAGTTTATCATTAAGTTTTACACAAATCCTCAAAGCTTTATTTACAGTAGCAATGGTATCAATTGGTATTCGCTTTTGAAATTGATCTTCTATGCAGATCATTAGTGCTTTTCCATATTTTAAATTTTAAGGTCACGAACGTAGGTAACTATTTTTGATCATTTTGCAGGATATATTTACTGAAAAAATTTGTTTTTGCTAAAAAAATTTAAACAAAAATCGTGTAAATTGTGGTAATTTTCACATCCCTTGATGTAAACGAAACCCAAAAAAATCGTGTAAATCGAGGGATAGCTGTATACAAAACTTGGTCATTGCTTTTTTTTTCTTCGTCAAATTGTTTTTACAATGCGTGTCTTTGTACCATGTGATGTCTTTGTGTCTAGAAAATAAGGCCTTTAGGAAGGCAACTTTGCTGCATCTTCTTCCAGCTGGGTATAAATATATACATATACACATGTATTTGTGTTAGTATGTATAAACTAAAAAATACAAACAAACTAATATTCAAATGCACATAGATTTGCATGTACATATGTGTGTAAATAAGCATGGCACCAAAAAACCGTCAAAGTTTTCCTCTAAAATTGAAGCTTAATTTCCATTCTTAAAGTTTTTAACACAAATCGGAGACATCGATTTCAAAAGTTGGTTCACTTGACATGAAATGTCCCATATACATATACAATATGTATTATTATATTATGTATATAACAAATTTATGATATTTATCATATTTGTTGCAAAGAACCAAATGCTAATTATTAAAGTATTGTAGAGTAGCTTTGAAAGGGCCTAAAAATTTAAGCCTTTTGCTACTTCAAAACAAGCTAAATTTTAATTTCGATACAGATACAGAACCATCCTATTATAGATAGGCACACTCTCATACAAGTATGAATGCACGAACATAAAATATTGAAAGCATTAAAAACGTTTGATTAAATAGTTGCAAATGGCAACCGTTTGTATGTGTGTTTTTGTTTGAAGCATTCTTTTAGACATGTTGGCAAAATGCAACAAATGTTTCACATGATGTAATACTTATATACATATTCCAAAAAAAATAAAATCCATACACATATAGATTGACAGACACAAGTTGCAACAACTTGCCGCTAACATGTAGGCATGCCAGTATTAAAGTATGTATGTGCTGGAATTAAAAGTTTTTAAGTTATATATATTAATGTTGTTAACTAAAAAGTATTTACCCATACACGTGCGTTTTTATACAGCAGATGACGATACAATTCAAATTCATCCTTTGCAGCACTTACTTGAAATTTATTTCAATTTCTGCAAGCTTAAATAAATATATGAACTAACTTCTGAAATCGATGTCTTCCGATCAGGATGAAATTTGCACCTAGGTTAGTTCTATTGGATGGTAATTCAGACACAATTTTTCAATAAGATCGGTGGAGAACTCTCTGAGTTAGAGGGAGTAAAAATTTAACATTTTATCCAAGCAGGTGTTTTTCCTCATCTATGTAACTTATTACATGGATGTGTCGCCAATAGTTTAAATAGGATCGAAAATAAAAGTTGAAATAAAAAAAATTTCACATTTTTTTTTTTTTTTTTTGAAATCAAAAACTTTTTTAACTTTTTTCCAAAATGGACCCTTTTTCTCACTAAAAGACCAAAAGTTCTATTGAGCAAAAAAAAAAAAAATAAATTAAAAAATTATTTTTTTAAATTTTTTTTTTTTCGAAAGATTGAAAAATACCTATCTAAACTATTTGGGACACATTTAGCTAAGAGAAATAGGTAATAAGTAGGGGGCGGATTTTTATGCCTTTATTATTGGAAAATATGCGCCTAAAATATGCTTCAAAAAAATCAAAATATGTCCTAAAAATTTAAAAAATATGCAATTATATTTTTGTTCAGAAACATAAAATAATTAATTTTGGATCGCCCAATGTTCAAAAAATACACCACAGCAGTTAGGACTCTTTAAATTATACCAGGAATTAAATAGTTAAAGTTTTAAAATTATAATTGATCTTCTGAGAAAACGATAGGTATATTTAATATAATATAATCATTAGAGCTTCTATCTTGCGACTTGCCTTTAAAAATCAACAATATTTTGATCTTGCTAAAGTTGCATCCAACCTTAATTTTCATAATTACCCAGCAAGTAGTAAGTGTATGTAAATGTATAGTGTAGTCAAGTTATCCAAAAGGGTCGATAGAACTCCTAGAACTGATAGAAAATGACTGTCAGGAACGGTAACTGTGTATGTGAAGTTACAAAATCTTTCGATAACGAAATCTCTTATAAATCGAAATTGCAATGAAAACAAATATGAATGTTTTCGATACATTTAATGAATTTTTGATACTTAAGACAAAAACTCTAAACTTTTTCGAAGCAAAATTTTTTGAAATAATAATTTTCAATTGTTGATAGAGAAATGAAGAACTTAATGCCAGTTTCTCGATGTCGAAAGCAGTTTGTCGATAACATTTAATACTATTTATTTTTATTTATTTATTCATTCAGTTACAGAATCCTAGCCAATAGGCCATATTCCGTTCAAATTATACTACTCACAAATTGGTTATACATACAAAATAATAAAATTAAAATAATCGATATATTTAAAATTTAACTAGCTCTAATTATTTACAAATTAACTAATATTAATGTGATCAGGCAATAACCAATTAAGTTAAAGGTCAATAATTAGCCCAGCAAAGTAAAAGTAAGAATACATACTAAATTATATAATAGATTCAGAAATAACATTAGGTTCGGTAAAACATAGTTGAGAATAAAAACAATAAACAGAATTTGTGACTACAAAAGTCTCAAATTATACCAAACAAACCTCATTGTATAATAATTTCTATAACAAATTCGACAAAAAAAAGTATGTCCAGACAATATGCTGCACATTGATGACAAAAAAATAGTATTTTTATTAAAAACATGGATAATATGCATATAAATATGCATTTTGATGTAAAATATAACAAAATATGCATTATAAATAAAATATGCAAAAATATGCACTAACAAATCGATGCCATTTTACAGCAAAATGTGCGATTCGGATAGATAATTTGGACTTTCAAGAAAAAACATGCATTTGCATATAAATCCGCCCCCTAGTAATAAGTTACATGATTGAGATATAACACTTGCTTACCCAAAATTTAAAATTTTGTACCCACCAACTCAGAGAGTTCTTGACCGATCTTGTTGAAAAATCGTGCCTGAACTACTATCCAGTTCTATTGGTGCAAATTTCATATCGATCGGAAGACATCGATTTCAAAAGTTGGTTCACTTGACATGAAAAATATAACATGAATATTTGAAAAACAAGCAAAAAACCTAAATTCGGTTGCGCCGAATCTTATATACCGTTCACCAAATTATACTTTAAAATAAAAATTTTAAATATTTTTAGGTAAACAAAATTAACAAAAAAACAAAAAAAATTTCAAAATTGTTTTTTTTTAATTTTTTTATATTTATTAGTGATCACATTTTATGACAAACAATTTTTTTTTGGTGAATAAAAAATTCGGGTTAAAAATTATTTTTTCCGATTGAAGGTTCAAAGGACCTTGAAATATCTATCATTAGATATTTTCCATATTTTCTACATTAGTAACTTAGTAATCCAGATATAAATAAAAAAAAGTAAGAAAGTATGGTCGGTCAAGTCCGATCATAAATACCCTACACTAAGTAAATCGGTAAAATCATTTTGGTTTTAAAATTTCAATAATTTTTGTTCGTGAACGATTTTCGAAAGAGTGCCTTATATGGGAGCTATAACTAATTATGGACCGATCGCCATGAAATTAGGTTGTGTTATTTATGTCTGTATGTAAGTAGTTTGTGTTGTGTTTGTGGCCCTTATATGGGAGCTATGACTGATTATGGAACGATTATCATAAAATTAGATGACATGATTTTCGTATATACAAAACTTATTTGGAGGGAAATTTGTGTAGATATCTAGATGAATTAAACATTTATGACTGATAAAATCCAATTTCGGCAGGACATTTGTATGGGAGGTAGGAGAAATAAACCGATTTCAGTCAGTTTCAAATTATATCGAAATATCTTAAAAATTGCAACCTGTACTTTGCGCACAAAGTACGGACATTGTTTAATCGACTCAGAAAGTAATTCTGAGTAGATCGGAATACTTTAAGGCGGGTGTTAACTAATATTTTTGGGCGTTACAAACATATGCACAACCCACTATGGTGGTGTAGGGTATTAATTAGACAAAAATCGAGGCTTTTCTAAAGTATTAAATTACAGTTTCTATCCTTAAAGGTTTCGAATTTCTAAAAAGTACCAAACACTGTTTTCTTAAAGGATGAAATGTATTTTAAATATTGGCCTTGACCTGATTTCGTTTTGGGACAAAAAAGGAAACGTCAAAGCTCTCCATTTCTCAAACAAAAGGCATTTGACTTGATTGTATTTTCAAACAAATATATAAGTTTAATTAACATATTCAAGTACCATATAACTATTTTATCTCTCACTGTATATACACAATGAGCATACAGTTTAATTCAGAAAGGGAAAATTAATTAAATGTTCCCAGCAGTTAAGCAAGTAGTCAATGTATCCCTTATAGTTAGACAGTAATTGTCCCTAATGTGTGATCACTTGGCTGACTTTAATTAATATATTTTGGGTCATTTGACACGTATGAGCTCTTTGTAGTGTAGTTAATTGGTAACTTTATAAATCTCATGTAATCTAGAGTCACTTAAGTGTCTCTATGTAATCTAGAGTGTAGTCACTTTATACGTTTTTTTTTTTTTTTTGTACTCCACTTTTTTGTAAGTAATTCGTACAAACTGAAACTGAAATTCGAACAAACTGAACTGAATACTAGAAAGTAGTTATTTTACCCACCAGAAGAAATATATTTCAGAGTTGTGGGAGGAAGATTTGTATACATGTCTTTTAACTGACTATATGAAGTCAATTAGCAACCGGACATTTTAAAATAACTACTTAGGGAACTGATCAAGTAGCCAGTTAGGTGTCTAGTAAGGCAAATTACTTTATGTAACCGGTATGTGAATCCAATGCGTTGACTACTTTGGACCAGCTATCAGAGATTCTCATTATAATCAAAAAATGTTAAAAAACGTGTTAAAATAACTAGTCAAGTAACTAGTAGTATTCCTAAATGATATGTAAAATCACTAGTTCTCCTAGATCTGCTGGGTTTATACATACACTACTACAAATGTATGAGAAAAATAAATACAGTCAGATACAAACACCATTTTTTTTAACTTCGTTTTTTCCGTTAAATCGTTATTTAAATATTCCTCATAGAGATGAAAGTTTCACTAAGTGTTTGAGTTAATATGTTTGAGTGTGGGAAGTGTGTGTAAGTATTTGTTTAAATTTAACAGTTTAAGCTTATTTTAGTTTAATTAACTTTAATATGTTTTTAAGTAGTCTACACACATTCTCACATACTCATTTACTACTAATTCAGGATAAAAAAAGGTAAATATTTTACTAAAGCGAATGTGTTTTTACAAATATAGCAAAAGTGAATGTTGCTTTTGAGTTTCACACTGAAATTAAAATTATAAAAAAACAAAACATATAGAGAAACTACATACAAACTTTAATACATATATAAACATGTTATACTAGTTTAAGTTTAATAGAACCAACATGTAGACTAAATATTTACAAAATGTGAATAGATGTAGGATAGTAAGCAGGGTTAGTGGAGAACTTTATAACTAAGAGTTTCCTTTACAATATGTCCGTTTATAACAGCTTACACTGTTAGCTGCCTTTGAGCAAAAATTTTCTATACATACACAAAAGCTTTAGCTTTTACATTAAAATTAACATTAATGTTACAAACTAAACAACAAAAATTATATCAGGATAATACTCGTATTCCTTTGCAATTCATTTATTCATTCATTAAAGAAATTAAAGGTTTTTTGTTCTGCTACTCTTTCTCAACTTAAATACACCACACTTTATTTAAACATCATCAAAATTGTACGTGCTACAAGTTTTAACTAGCATCTTTCCTACGTACAAATATGCCACAATACGACGTTGAAAAAAGTTGCATACAATTATCCTAGTTGTGGTACAATGGAAATTTAAAAGTACTAAGGTACAACGATGGCTATAATTAAATGATTTTCAATGACTATTTGACTATGTTCACTTCTAAAATCATTGGTACTATTTTGAAAAACTTGCAATCAAACCTAACTAAAAAAAGATCTTTGAATTAAGGACACGTTTTGAAATTTTTAAACATAATTAAAAATTTAATGCTTAAGCATTTTTTTAATATAATTTTGTGCCAACACAAGCACCCACCTTCACTATCAACACTTCTGTGAATAAATTTCCAAATTTTACCTTTTGCAGTAAGTAAATCAATGAGAAAGACATTTGTTAGTAAAAGTGGTTTATATAAATTGTTTTCTTTATTAAAAAGATATATAATTTACCTTTAAAAAAAAGAGACTTCAGAAAAATCGGTTGGAAAATGGCTTAGTTACGTTTCAAAAAACGCAAATTTTGGATTTGTGGATGAGTTGTTTTCGGTCTCTAAGAAAATATTGCAAATATTTGATAGGTCATTCGCATCCAGTTTTCATTCTCAAATCTATTTTGACACACCAAATTTTGATGTTTTGTATGAATATTTGTAATTTCAGCATTTTATGTCAAGAGTATATAGAGATAGTTTCATACAACTTCCCCGCCAGTTTTGTTTTCCTAAACTTTAAAAATCTATATCTTGGGTTCCAAGAATTTTTTTTTTTTAATTTTCTTTTTGATTATGAATCTTATAATTAATTACTATTTTTTGGAAAATAAAAATTTTTAATTTTTCTAAAATTGTAGATTTTTTTCTTTTTTTAAAATTGATAAAATCAAAATTTCTATTTCCCTAAATTACAAAAGTAAGAAAAACTAAAAATTAAATTGATCGATTTTGATAATTTTTTTAGGAAATTCCACTTGAAATTGTATGAAAATTTTACTTTTCTTTAATATGTTTGGTATAGTTATTATATTTATTTTGATATTTTGCAAATTTGTATGAAAATTTTACTATTGTTTATTATTTAAGGTACAATGAATGAAATTCATTGACATAAACAACATACAGAAATATACAAATGCTTTCTTCACAGAGCACTGTACGCTCTTATCGCACAAAAGATACGTAAAGAGAAATCGACACCAATGATAAATACATATGGTGGCAGTGTGCATGCTAGAATATTGAATGACTTGTCATTATGAAGGGTAAGTGAAGACGATAAAGTACCTCCTCTACCTGACCCTGGCTGACCAGAGATTGGAAATTCCTTCTTCCTGCGCGAAATACCACAACAATGAAGTCGGGAGACAATAATTAAAAATATCGATTGTCATGCGAGCTGTGTGTTTAGTTGCACCATGGCGCATCAACAATCGTCCTAACATGGATGTGGTTCAGAAGCTATCGACATTTTGGAAATATATCGTTTCATTGCGCGTTGATGACAACTAATTATAAAGAACATTGCTCATGAACATGCAGTTTCTGGTATCTAATAATGACCATGGAAGTATGCATTTTTCCAAATTTATTATCTGACTAGCGGTTACCCTAAATGTGCTAATACGCTAAACATTATTTATTAATGGAGACGATTTACAATATTTTTTTAGAACAACTACAATTCCATTTAAATTTAATATCTAGTATATGGGATATAAAAAAGTACATAAACTCGGTTTTCGTCCAGTTTATTTGCCATAAATTCAGTTTAAGTTGGATTCTTGGTGCTAGCTTTATTAGTTCCGGAGATGTAGAGCCGTTTTGCCCTATTTTTACCCCCTTAAAATTCGAATTTCCTCAAAATCCCTTCTTAGTGGATCTACTCATCAAAATTTCAAGACATACAAATTTTCAAAAGTTAAAAATTGGGAAAATTCGAAATTAGGCTTCACGAATGGACCAAATGGAACTACTGCAGAGTTTTAGGTGTCTAAAACCATCTCCACAAAATTTCCTTTCCAACGAAACCAGTTTGGAGTAAATTGGTTAGATGGTTTCAGAGTCTATAACAGACATAGGAAGAAACATTTTTTGTATTTTATAATATAAGGAGTGAGATCGTAAAATTCTTAACACACGTTTTTCATTAAAACTTTTAACCCAAGTATTATATGACTTTTTTTTTTTTTTTGATCAAGTTACCTTTGTAAAACATCTCACTTATTATGTTTAATGTCAATTATGCTCATTTGTTGTTAATCTGATTAAAATGAGTGACCAGAAAAAAGTGTGTAATAAAATTATTAAATATTGTCAACAAAACCCAACTTGGTCCTACAAAATGTTGGCCAAACAATCAAAGTTCTGCTGTCAAACTGTTTCCAATGTTATTAAACTTACCGGGAGAACTTGTCCATTAATAGAAAACCTGGTTCAAGTAGAAGAAATGGTCCAGATGATGTTTCTAAAGCCTAAAAAATAGAAAGCATTCTCAAAAGAACTCCCAACACATCCGGTAGGAAAGCAGCCCGGTTAGCTCAGTGCTCGGACTATTTGGTACGAAAAGTTAAAGCTAATGCAGGCTTAAAAACATACACGGCTCAAAAAGTTCCTGACAGGAACGTTGCTAAAAATTTAGAGGCCATAAACTGAGCATGGAAATTGAAGTTAAGAATTTTTCGATCTTACTGCTTATATATAGATATATTTATTTATATTCTTTTAAAGTGTTTGTTAAGCATAAATTCCCTTTCTTAGTTGAGAATAACTTTATATTGAGTATTTTGAGAGTTGATAAAAATAAGAATCAGAAGCTTAGAATCAGTATTCTTTATTGGGTCTGATTGAAAAGAAAACAACAATTTTGGTACAATAATGACCATAAAAAGTACAATATTACAAATTCTGTGGTACAATTTACATTTACAAATTACATTTCTTATAAAATTTCTACAACTACCCAGCAGTTTTTGGAACAAGTTCGTCATTGACAAATGTGTTTGTAACAAGCACATGTAACGGGACAGTGTTAATATTAAACATCTTTATTTATTCAAAACAGTACCTTTGCCTGAAGAGGTTTTGTTACCAGCCACAGACTGATATTTTGTACAATATAAAAATTTTGTTTTGTTTAACTGCTTAAAGCAGAAATCAAGCTAGGTAATTTGTGGGAAAAGCCAGAATATAATGACCTGTATTATTAGCGATATGTCTATCGTAAGGTTAACAAGTGCTACCTTGAAAACTACAGGGTAAAAATAATGAAAAGAACCATACCATTGTATATGTTTTGCATTGTAAAATCTTGTTTGGTGATGTTGTTGTAAGTAAATTTTTATTCTCATGCTTCATACAAAATAATACAAACACGCTCCAACACACACACAGATACACACATTCAGCATAAACTTAATTTGACCACATTTTAAAACATAACCATGACATTTAGGGTCATGTTAGTGTTCACAGATATTTCCCTTCAGTTTAAAAAGTGACAATGTGCATACTTCAAACACTACCTTTTCACTAATGTCTAGTTACTTAGCTACATTACATTATTGTTTATCCTAGCTTGAACAAGATGCGTTGTTTTTACTTAATGTTTATTTAGTTTATAATCTAGGTTAAACTGATCATCATTGGTTAGTTAAACTATTGCCCGGTAGTCAGCTACTCAATTATAATGAAAACGACCGCAACATCGTAACCAGCGGACATTGAAGTTTGACTTTTTGATACATATTGTTCATTGTCGAATACGAAAATAGATATGCTACACAGCTACATGACTACAAATCCCGTTGACAGCAATCGTCGAACTATAGTCAGTAACTAAAATTTAATAAAAGCGACAGAAACATCGTAACCAGCTTGCATTAAAGTTTGACGATTCGATACATATTAAAATTGTTGTCTACGAAAATAGAAATTAGCTTAAGTTGGCTACATTGATAACGGTGGTCGGTACCCTGCTGTAGTCTATGCGTTTAAAGCATAACACTGCCATGCATCGACTACTTTGGACCAGCTACCAGACTGATTTTTTTTACAATATGTCTTTTGATTTACTCCTAGAACACATACATGTTAAAATAACTAGCTGCATTCCTAATTTTGTAACCAGTAGATATTCCAAATGGGTGGTAAGATTACAGGTTCGAGGACTGTCTCCAGAGCTGCTGGGTTATGTGATACTTTATACATGTGTATATGTGTGTAATATTGCACACTTTCATCCCTACATATTCCCTTTTGTTTTACAGCATTAGTTACTCTGAACACAGGCATATGTTTCACCAATATTGAACGTTGCATGTTGTTGCAACCATGTTTTCTTCTGGTATTTTACAATGTATACACATTACTTTAGCTGTGTTGCATGTGTGCGTATGTTTTGCTTAAGTAAATTGTATATGCATGTATGAAGAATGAGTGTGTTGCAAGTATGTTTGCTTGTAAGCGTATGTAAGTAAAGAAATGGTATTGTGTTTACCAAGAGCCAGCTTAATATTGTAAAAGGTCAGTTAACAGTAGTTATGGTAGTAGTAGTTGTAGTAACTAGTTGGTTGGATTGTTATGTGACCAAGAACTATAAATGTTGGTATTTGTATTGTTTCCATGTGTTTAAGGTGACCATAAGTACAACTACAAAATAAAATAATTTATTTGCTATTTATTTTGTTTCATATTACAAAAACAAAAAACGAATTGAAAAAATTCACTATCAGGGGTTCTCATATAGCAATTCAGTTTGGAGTCCTTAGAGTTCGGAAGTACTTATAGTTTTTCTCAATCACTATGTTTAGTATTTATTTTTGTATTAGCAAATGTTGTGAAATAATAATATTCCTAAAACACTAAACTAGCTTATCGAGAAAAACTATAAGAATTTCCGTACTCTATGGACTCCAATACAATTTAATTATTCTCCTGCATATTTTTTTGCAATATTAATATAGTAAAATTTGAAATAAAAGTTGAAAAATTTTGAAATTTTTCGATTCTATCTAAACATAAAAATCATTACACAAGTATAGTGAGTTAAATAGCTACAAGTTACAAAAGATCTTTGACAATTAAATATTGGTAACGACGTCCATATCGGGGAAAAAAGTATCGTTGACAAATTAGTGTCTGAATTGCTTTTTAAGTGAATTAAATTATTACAGGGAAATGAGCCAAAGTAATACATTTAGTTCATATCGAAAATGATCATTTAAAAACCACATGGCACAAAGTTTTTAAAAATGGGTTTATATGAAATGTATACATACGTATCAATTAATTCTCATAAGTCCAAAAGATTCCAAAAATTTTACGTTAAAAAAAAAGACATGCAATTCATACGTATAAATCGTAGATCGACGTATCATAGTAAAGGCTACTGAAAAATGGCAAACATGAGAAAATGCTATAAGTAGTGCCTGTAAATTATCTGAAACCGAAGATAACCTCCAAACTAATTTACTCCCACACTCATAATATAAAAGGATAGAGAATAGAAAACATAACAAAGAACATAGAATAGGAAAAAATGGACATTCCCAGAGTCAATAACGCGACATTAATTTTTGTTCTTGTTTCATTGTGGTTTGCCATTTTATTTTTCAATATATTAGCAATAAACAAGGTGTTCTAGAACGCGACATAAAATATAACTCATTTTCAACTGCATGTAGAAAAATGGAGAACATCTGAAAATTTGCAAAATAATTTTTTAATGTGATTTTCTTTAAACTAAAAAAGAATAATGTGGCTCTTTATTGAAAGTTATCATGTCAAAATATGTTCATTCGTATCTAGTATGATTTAGCACGCGACATATATGTATGTATTCCCGTCATGCTTGTAATAATGATTAGTTCAAGTAATTTCAACAAATCATTTATTGTTTCGATAGGCTTTTTATATAAGAATATATATCTTATACGATATTCTTCCCTTTTTTCCGTAGCTTCTTCGATAAGTCTTTTTATCAGCTGTTTTAACGCAATATCCTTTATACTTTTTTGAATATTTTTTATGTTTTCCAAAGAAAAGCATTGTTGCTTCCCTCCTTCTTTTGACACAGGCTTTACCCATCTAAATATATATGTTAAAATAATAAATAGATTTATTTTTGAAAAAAATCTATAGCGAATGCGACAAACTTTGAAAATTAAAATAGGATGTATATCTATGTATTTCGTTTTATTTATATAAATTAATTGATATTGTACATATAAAAGTTCATGTTGAACATAGGGCGTCCGTAAACTCTCTCCATTTGGAACAATCATTGCCTAGAGCTTTGACTTGGATCCAAGCTTTCGACTTCTCACCTTACCATTCTTACCCAAGTGTTGCGTGGGCGACCAGGCAGGCGGTAACCTTGCGGATTCCAATCGAGTGCCTCTCTTCGGATTTCATTGCATGGTCTACGTTGAATATGGACAATCCAAGAATACTTTCGACGTCTAATTTCTATCTCAATCGGTACATATTTGGCCCATATTTGGTCACCCAATGTGGCCATAATATGCGCAGAATTTGTTTCAGGCAACGACTGACAAATGTGCTCCATGTAGTGCAGCTGTAAAGTAGAACGGATTTTACACTGCAGTTAAATATCCTAATTTTTGTAGGTATAGAGATATTCTTCGCTCGCCAGACTTTATTTAGCGAGTGAAATGCAACTTTGTCTTTGTTGATGCGGTCCGTTATGTCCATACCAGAACCGCCATCCTTCGAAATGCGACTACCCAAGCAGCAAAAACAGTCAACGTCCTCAATTATGGCTCTACGTAGTGAAACAGGAGTTGAGTTGATGGTGCCAAATGTCTAGTGTGATTATTACTGATGTACAATAACTTTTTCTTAGTTAAAACCCATACATTTTGATATGAATAAAATGTTCAGTCCCTAGATTAAAATGATCGCTGAGTACTGATATGAAACTATAATTTAGGTACAAGAACGCGACATAAGAGCATAAACAAAATCATTAATGGCAAATTTTGTAGCAGTTAATCGAGTATTATTTGGCCCCTTTTAATTGCTGTATATAAATACAAGGAAATACGTTGGACTAGATGATAGTATGCTGGGCTATCAGTATAAGGGTTGATGGTTCGATTCCCGCCAGAGACACTGGGCGTTTCTACAGACAACAATGAATTTGTTTATTTTTTTTAACTTGTTGATGTTAGAAATTTTTTAAAGTTTTTAATACAATGTTAGAAAAAATCATTAGTTTATAAAGATTTTAATTTTTGGTTCCGGTGGAGTGTTCTGTGGAAATTACCATATCAGAAAATAAGTGCTAATTGGATTTGTGGACAAGTTATTTCATGCATACTAATTAGCGATATAGGCATGAAACAAGTGATAGGATTGTTCCATACATGGTAAAACCGATATGGAAGTATATATAAACCAATGTAAACAAGTCATTACTAAACAGCTTCTAAGTAGTGGCATAAAAGTCAGTATAAAGTACATGCATTTAAATTAACGACATAGATTAGGATGTTGCGTAATATCATTTCACTTATATCTCTTCACAACTAGTATAGAAAAAAGCTTGCTTATCTTTTATATTACATAAGTTGGTCACTTTAAAATTTTTTATATAAAGCTAATCGCAATACCACATTCACATGTATTTCTATGTACAAATATATGTATGTGAACATAAAAAGACTCATTCAACCGCAAGTATAGTTTTAACAATAATGTTTTTTATGCAAACATTTTAAAAATTTTTTACAACTCCTAAATGTTTTTATGCATACCAACACATTTGACAAACACACACATTGTATACATGAATGTGTTTGTATATGAAAACAAAACTTTGTCTTTTAACAATAATGTAAAAAAACAGGGACAACAATAGAAATAAAATTTATTATTTTAACAACATTTTGTGGTAACAAATAAATGCAATTATTAAACAAAATGAACAATTCCCCTCTCTGTTTTAAATAAAAAAAAAAAAAAAAAAACTTTTTAAATGTCATGCATTAATTAAGTGGAATGAAAACGATGAATATTGAGTGTAAAACAAACTAAAAAACCAACAACAAATTAAAGAAGCATTTAATTTAACAACAATTAAGTTTAACTAAATTTTCTTTTTTTGATACAATATAGTTTGCTCTTTTTGTTACAGCAAAAACTTAAATTATACTACCAACTATCTAGTACTGCTGCTAGAGGAGTTAGTGCTACAAATAGCAGCAGCTTAACAGTAAACAACAGCAACTATAACTAAACTAAACAACAACAATAATAATTGCAACAAAAACAAGACATGCTCTTAAATTTTACAACATCAACAACAAGATGATAAATATACAACAACAAAAACCAATTAGCAAACAGCAGCAACAGAAACAAAAGTATCAGCATTCTCAACATCCACAGCAGCATCTTTCCAATCATCATCATCACCAGCATCCCCACCATTACCAGCATCATCAACAACAACATCAAGAGCAATTCTATCATTTTAGCAGCAAAGAAATCGTATTAATTTTTAAACAAATCCTTTATTCACACACAAACATTTTGAGATGGAATTTATTGACGATATTTTTATTGTGCAACTGTATAGGTGAGTTTCACAGGATTTTATGTGTCTAAATGTGTGTTTATTATTATTATTTTTTTTTTAAATTTCTATTGATGTGTGTTTGAAAATGTTTTTTTTAATTTAAATTTGTTCTTTTATTCAAATTATATTTTGTTGCTAAATTTATGTTTTTTGTTTCGAAATATAATTTTGCAACAATTTAATTTGTTTTTTTTATTTAGTTTGGGAATTTGTTATTAAAAAAAAGGAATAATTTTGAACAAAAAAAAGCAAAATATTTTGAATAGAGAAATTAACTTAACGTTAAAATTTTCCTATGTTGGAACTTATTTATGAATATGAATTGTCGTACAATTCTATCAAGCTATCTTTCATTAAATGCAGTGTTGCTGCGTTGGGACGTGTTATTATAATAACTTGTTAGGTTAGTGGACTATTAAACAGATAACTTTGTTACCACTGTATAATACGAAACAAACTACGAGCTGGTTTCCTATTTCTGAAATGCTCTAAAAATCTATAGGAAGACCAACAGTGGGGTCAAGTGAAGAAAGATGTTATTAAGTCTGAATCCTTTAATCTAATGGTCGTCTTGCTAAATAATGTATGAAGGAATCGTAGAGAAGGCTTGAAGAAATTTAAAATTTGTGATCACCCTGTTACAATTCAAGGATAGACAGATTTCACTGAACTCTATTATAAGGAAAGTGGGAATGCAATGAAAGTTTCACTAACTTATCTCTTACAGCATAAAATATATTTATGTTTCAATTTTAAAATTTTCGTTTTTATACCCTATAACGCTATATTGGGGAGGATATATTGGATTAGTGCTGATGTTTTTATACCAATCTGCTAGGGATCACTTTCTGAGTCGATTAAGCGATGTCCGTCTGACCGTCAGACCGTCAGACCGTCCATGTAAACTTTGTAGTTTGACTACAAAGTTTACATGGACGGACTGACGGACAGCTCGCAAGTTTTAATGATAATTCGACAAAATTTGGCACAAACTTGTATGTTGTCCCAAGGACGAAGCTTATTGAATTTGGTTAGAATCAGTCTAAGTATTTCTTAAAATTCCCATACAACTGCCCTATCTAAAAATAGTGAAGCTCTCATATATATCTTATCCGGATCGGTCCACAATTTTCTATACCTTCCATATAAGCACCACTCTTGAATTTCATTAATTAGCATAAATATCTGAAATATGTTAGTATCAACACAAATACGTTTCATATATACGCAAATCATCTCACCAAATTTCATAGCGAGAGGTCTATAACTAGTCATAGCTCCCATATAAATCACACTTCCGAAAATTTCGTTAACGAGCTTAAATCTCTTAAGAATGTTGGAATTCCATTAAAATTCAATATAAATAAGTTATATAGTTGTATAAACCAAAATCATGCTACCAAATTTTATATTGGTCAGTACATAACTAGTCATAGCTCCCAAATAAAATTCAACACAAATAAGATTCATATAAACAGAAGACATGTCGATCGATCCATAATATTTGTCTAAAAATAACTGGCGAAAAAAAAAATTTAACTTCAATATCTATTAAACTAAGAGTTAACTTGTTGAAACTAGAATTCATGGAAATCTGTTCATATTTGTTCAAGGAACAAGCTGTTTAAAGTATTCCTACGTACAGTCAAAGGATCGAAAGAATTAATTCTTAATTTCATTTTCGAAATCAAAAAAAAAATTGATATCTTAACCATTCCGTTCATGAATTCATTTTGAATTAATTCATAGGCTTAATTTCTTTGTTATTCAAATGTATTTCAAAATGTATTCAATGGTCAAATTTTTCTCTAATTCAAATCTATCACAAAATGTCTTAACTTAATTGTTTATATACTTCACCATGAGTAGCAAGGATATATATAATATTGTCATTCCCCATGTAATTTCTACATTTTTCATTTGCGACCCCACAAAGTATATATATTCTGGATCATTATATATAGCGAAATAGATATAGCCATGTCCGTCTGTATATTGAAATCAACTTTCCGTAGCCCCCAAATAACTTACAAACATTCAATATAACGGGAATTCTTCCGGCTCGATCGCAATTTAAAATCGAGAAAATCGGTGCACAAATGGCTGATATTTAAGGAAAAAACCGGGACAACCTCGATTTTTGATCTATATATGGATTACTAAGTTATTAATATAGACAATATGGATATCTAATGATAGATATTTCAAAATCCATTGCAACGATGTATATAAGGCTATAGTAATTAGGACCTACAATGGGTCAAAATCAGTAAAAATATTTTTTAACCCGAATTTTTTTTTTCCAAAAAAAATTTTTTTTCGCTAATAAATTTAAAAAATAAAAAAAACAATTTCGAAATTAAATTTTGAGAAATAATTTAGAAAATTTTATTTTTTTTTTTAATTATTAAAAAAAAATTTTGTGTCATACATTTTTTAGCTAATAAAGTAAATTATGTTTACTTAAAAATATTTAAAATTTTTATTTTAAAGAATTATTTGGTGAAGGGTATATAAGATTTGGCACAGCCGAATATAGCTCTCTTACTTGTATCAATTAATTTTGTTAATCACTAAGAAAATAAAGCAAAACAACGCTGAAGAAAAAACATTTTAAATGAATTTTTATTAGATTTGAATTATGAACGAAGCATTAATTCGATTTAATAAATGTTGGGAATGAATTTATTTAATGAATGGTGAATTAAGCTCAAATTGAATTAATTAATTCGAAGATCTGGCAGCGGTGGTCGAAAATAGCATGTTCTTAATGCCTATGTCCTCCTCTAGGATTAGTTCATACATAATTTTGCTATTGGACCAGTTGTTTAGTAAATTGAGATTAATTACCACTTTTTCTTCGATCAACTGTGTCTTTATTACATGCAAGGTGTACACAGCCTCAGAAAATTTCGGTTCTTACAACCTTTGATAATACACTTTGCCTCTGAAAACTGCACCCTTAGAGAATCGAGGTATTCCTGCTAATCCTAAGAAATGTTGAGGAAAGAATGTAATATTTACTCCAATAAATATAATAGTAAATTGACTTTTTAGTATTTTACCGTTTAAAGTTAATCCTGTAAATAAAGGGTATCAGTGTACAAATCCTGCTATAATAGCAAATACAGCTCCTATAGATAACACATAATATATAGTTTTTAAACGTTTCAACTCGCTCTTTTAACAGTTATGGTTTATAATAGCGACTTGAAAATTCATCATTCTCTCAGATAATTTAAAATTTGGGTAATTGTCAATAACTTGCTCGAACTTGCTCTATTAAATATTGTCATCGTGGTTTATACTAACCGGATACCTATGTATTAGGGCGAGTCGATTTAAAAATCGCGCAAGTGATATTGAAAATCGTACTCTAGCCCTTTGACGACCATAGGCAAGTATGCTTTCCCGAGGATTTTTAGTTTATATATTGGTTTAGGTAACAGAAAGAATAAATATGTTAAATACTGTTATATAGAAAACGATTTGGGCAACAATAAAGTAGTTGAGTAAAAGTGCCTATCTGTTCCACTTGTTTCCAACGAGGCTCCGAATTTTGCCAAACAATGGGCTTTATGACTGGGGTAGCTACGGTGTAAAAATACGGCGCAAGGGGCTTAGAGTTAATTATGTTTTGCATTCAGCCTTTATCTATCAGAAAATTAAATGGAGAAGTTTGCATAGACTCCAATCTGCCTTCAGCTAATCAAATTATTTTTGGCAATTATATTTGCCTATAGGTTGAAACGTAAGTTTTTATAAATTCCAAATGTTTTGATATTTTGAGTTAATACTGACTAGCTGTTATTATACATATATCTTAGAGCTGTGCTTCATGATAGTGGAGTAGTCCAATCTATAAGCTTTGCAAAAAGGGCGTATTTTCACTCTTACTGTGTATGAGTTTAAGGCTTATGTGGTTATTATCATACGAATGAGCTTAGTGAAGCTCCTATCAATTTTGGTCTACTGATCCAACTTTTCATTAAGCTCAGATACAGGTGTCATTTCACGGCTCAAATTTGAAGACATAATAGCTAATCTTCACTTTTGCCACAACAATAGGGCAGATGTTAGTGACCGTGGTTATAAAATCTGGCCAATTTTAGATCTCATTAACAAGGCTATGCCAGACGCATATACGTATTAAAAAAAGCTGTCAATCGATGAACATATGGTAAAATTTAATGGACACAATGCCATAAAACAATACATGAAGGACAAACTTATTTCATGGGGATTTAAACTTTGGTGCTTATGTGAGTCAGAAACAGGGTACTTGTATAACATTGACATATACCGGAAAAAACCATTCGTTGAACACGGTCTTGGTGAAGCTGTTGACTTGCAATTATGTGAGCCTCTGGCAAAAAAAGGGGTTGAAGTTTACTTGGAACATTTTTTTAATAGCCTGAATCGATTTTCGGGATGCTTTAGCCAAAGAATTAATAAGTAGCTTCAATTCAAGAAAGCGGTAAGCAAATCTGGAACTCTTTTTATAAGCAAGCCCAAATCTCTCCATAAAATGGAAAAGCGTAAAGGTTGGAAACGTTGTTCTAATTGCGCTTCCAATAATAAGTATAGTCGCACAAATGTATTTTGCGTTCAATGCAATATGTTCCATTGCTTCACTTCTTCTTTTTGGAATGTATCATGAACAACACTAATAACATTGTATTTTTGTGATCTATTGTATTTTAATGTCTATTTAAAATAAAAGCTTTTATTTAAATCTTTTCTGCAATTAAATAATTTGGGATAAAAAATTTCCTTTCAACCCATAGGCAACTATGTTTGCCAAGCGAAATGGGGGACTAAACGCCTACCCAGGAGGGCACAAATCAAACAAGTAAATCGCTTCAGCCGAAAATGTTTGATCGCCAAAGAGCTAGAGATCAAAATTAGAAACTTAGCCCGAAGAACCATACCTCTAAAATTAATTCTAAAATTTGACCCATTTAAAGTGCCCCAATCGAGTCTAAATGTATGACCGACCCACACTAACATTGGAGGGCCGACCCACCCATGGAAGTAGCACACCCCCTGGGGGTCCCATACAAAAATTAAAAAAAAATCAACATATTTGGCACTTTACATGTGTATAGATTTTTTTATGGAGCGTATGATAAATATAAATGTGATGTAAGTAATAAATAATATTAATCATACGTCTATGAGAATCAGCATAGCTTTATTTTTAAGATTTAGTTTAAACTTTAAACCAAAATAACTTTTGCTCGCAATGAGCGAAATGATTAACACGAATAGTGTTCGCATGCTTAAGTAGCGGAGTATTCAACGAGCTCAAAATGGCGGTCATGTCATAATAAAAAAAATTTTGAAAAATATCCTTAGTCAAATTCTCCAAATTTGACCTTTGGGTCAAAATAACTAACATCAGATTTAATTTTAGAGGTCCCTAGAATACAATTTTTCTTGTCACTTGGGCGATTTTTTTTACGTCCCTACAAATCGACCCGCCCTACAATGTACTAATCATTTTAACAGTTGTCCACGCACGTTTTCCCTTTTTGGTTGAAAACTGAAAACATCCCTCAGAGAATTCAAAATTTTAAAATTTGGAGAAATCTCAATAATACGTTACAAATTTCTGTTAAAGGTTCTGACTATAGATCATAATTTCGAGGAGTCTTACACACAAATCCTATTAACTTTTAAGCGCCCCAGTTTATCTCCCTTAGAGAATTTCAAATTTAAAACTTTGGAAAAATCTGAATAACTCATTCCAACTCGCAATATTGAGGGTTTTGACTATGGATTATAATAACGATGCATTTTATACATAAATCGCGTTAACAATTGTTCGCCATTTCAACGCATTTCAAATAGCAGGACATCTTTTATATGTTGCCTCTATTTCCTGAAAACTGGGTTCATCTTTCATAGAGATTCAAACTAAAAAGATTTACAAATCTCAATAACTCTTTCCATCTGTTGAAAATTTGCAAATTTTGACCATCATTAATTATTCATTTTCAATAATGACTCATGCTAAAAATCCGCACCAAAAAAACATTTGCTACTGAACAATCACTTGCTTTTACTTTTACTGCCAAATCTTATAATTTCACTATCTAGATTTAAATCTGCCTAATCGTTAAAAGTTAGCCCTATTGTTCAACTATTATCAGAACATACATTTTTGTACTTTAAATATATCAGAATTTATTCTTTAACATTTGTTCAAAAAACTGTATTTGCTAGCAACTGTTTTATAAAATTATTCCGTTTTCTAACTTCCCCATTTTTAATTACAATTTATAATTTTCATTTAGAAAAAAAAAAACAAAACTGCTTTAATTATATAACTAAAAATTTTCGTTCTTGTTGTTCACTTTTTGTTATATTCAAAACTAAAAAAAAAAACAAAAAAACAAAAAACATATCAAAATGTATGAAATCAAAGATTTTTGCATTTCCAACAAAATTTCCTCTCACACATCATACTCAACACTGAATTCGGGATCTTCAATGTCGTCATCATCATCAGTGAGTGCATTCGAGCCAGACTTTGTAATACCATTGGAAAATGTGACGGTGGCGCAAGGACGTGATGCCACATTTACCTGCGTGGTCAATAATTTGGGTGGTCATAGGGTGAGTGGAGATTCTGGAACACCAGCCAAGGTATGTAATCGGTTTTAAAAGGCGTACAAATAAAAACATTAAAAAATTTTCTTTTACCTTTATTAAATTATAATTTTATTTAAACTTTAAAACAGTAAAATTTGTTTTTCTTACAAAAGCACCTGCACCTAACAGAAAGAGAAAACTTCAGAAAAAAAAAAAAATATATTAAAATATTTATTATATTTTCTTGTAGCAAACAGTTACTTTTGGTTTAATAATAAATTCTTATACAAATCAAAGAAAAATTTAATAAGTAAACAGCACTTTTGCACCTTTCGCACCAACTGCACTTCTCTATCACAACTTTGCACTTTTTTGGTTTATTCCACTTGGCATTTGGCCGAGGAAAACATAAAGAAACCAAAGATTTTCCAACGTTTGTTTCTCTTTCAAGGTTTCCACGAATTGTGTTTAGTGGCAGAAAGAGAAACAGATGTTGAACTTGTTAACCAATTCATTTTTTATTTAATTTTTTTATTTTTATAAATTTAACCAGCTTTCAATTTAATAGCAATGGTTTGTTGTTGTGCAATATTATGTGAGTGTGTGTGACCAATAAATTACGGTCATAAACATTTTTATTATTGATTTTTAATATTTATTCAAATTATTATTTTTTTCCTTTTTATTTTCATATTCATGATTCTTTAATGCACCACACACTGTGCTGCTACATACATTAACATGCTGATTTTTATTTTGTTGATTTTAAACTCATTTAATTTGCAATTTAATTCGCCCAACAAAAAAAAAACACTTTTTTGTACTTTAATGCAAAATTTATTGGTTTTGTATTTTATGAATATTTTTATTTTTTTTTTTACCAACTTCATCCTCTTTAAATACAATATACAACATAATATGTATATAAAAATGTTTTTATTTTTTTTTATTTTTGTATTTTTAATTAAATTATTACCTATTAATTAAATGTCATTAAAATATTCGTCATAAATTTTAAGCAGAGAATAAAAGTTAAAATTTATAGTAAAAACACACAGAGAGAGAGATTTAAGTTGTGTCAAGCGTAATAAATCGTTTAACCCATTTTGAAGCACTATGAGTATTAAGTTAACTTGGGGAAATTATATCAGACTGATGTATAGCACAGGGTGGTAATGCAAACAAAAATAGTAAACTTTTGTATACACTTTTTTAGATTTCGCTGCCATTTAAACGATTTGAAAAACAAGAGAAAGTATTTCTTAGAAGAGAAAACATTTTTTTGCGAAAGTCAGGACAATACTTCAGATCAATACAAAACTTGGGTGGATTATTATAGATATGTTAATATGTACCGGGTATGTATTTCTACACACGCAGAAAAAAAAATATTTTTGTGTATGGTTACTGTAAACATTTCAACATTTGTGCATGTTTACTGTAATCATTTCAACATTTTTAACAATATTATAGTTACAGTAACTATTTATATGATTGTGGTAACAATAATATTGTTAATCTACGATTCACATGATTGTATCAACTATATATATGGTTTCATATGTATATGTTTCTCACAACCATTTATATGATGAATAATTTTATCACAATATGTTGTTCTCAGATTATGATATCCATAAGCCGAGAGCAACATAATATGGTAAGTCCTTCATCATATAAATGGTTGTCACAAACATATACATAATTACTGTAACCATATATATGGTCGATACAATCATATATATAGTTATTGTGACTATAATATTGTTAAACATTTTTAAATGGTTACAGTAAGCATGCACAAATGTTGAAATGGTTACAGTAACCATACACAGCAATATTTTTTTTCTGCGTGAAGGTCTTAATCCTTTGATAAAAGTTGAAACGGATTGGTTGGATACGATATGTCGCACTTACAGGGTGCACAATGGACCATTTCACCATTATAAGTCTATATCTTGTGATTGGATTAGAATTTTGATACGCGATTTATTTGTTAGGTAGGTGAGAATTTGGCCTTTAATTTTTGCTATAAAACGTAAAAAGAAGCTAGCATTGATTTTTATTTCTATGTAGATTCTTCGTCTAATTCAATTCTCGAATATTGGACACAAAGAGTGAGTCAGAAAAAACTTATACACACATTCCAGCCAAAACGTATATTTGGGCCAACAAATTATTATTTTTTTTATCACAATTGCAAATGATGTGAAGGTTTATCGTCACACTGTTTCAAAAGTCATTAAACAGTATAAGGAAGACTTGAACATTGAAAGAAAACCTGGACAAGGAAGAAAAAATTACTAACAGGAAAAATAATTCGAACAACTCTTTTGATGAGCAACGAACACTTCTATGAGAAAATCAGCTCGTAAAGTTAAATGCTCTGATTTTTTGTGCGCAGAGCCAAAACTAACGCTGGGTTAAAGTCGTATAAAGTTCAGAATCTTCCAGATCACAATGCGGTAAAGAACATAAAAGCAAAAGAACGAGAGAAGAAATTGAGATAAAATTTTATAAAAAAATACACCTGTTGTGTGATTGATGATGAAACTTATATATTGGCAGACTTTTCACAACTTCACAGTCAAGATTTTTATGTGGCTGATAGACGAGGCAATGTTCAAAAATAATACCAGACAAAGAAACAAACAAAAGTCCCTAAGTAGTTTGTGGCAAAAGAAGCTAATCATTTGTGACATCAGGCCCGATAAACACAGATATAAAGGGTGATTTTTTTATGAAACTCACAAAACGAGCAACGACTGCAAATCGTTGAAATGTGCCTTACAACAGCTCAATGGAAATCCGCTGTTTTATCGAAAAATTGTGTTCAGCGATGTGGCTAGTTTCTGGTTAAATGGATACGTAAACAAGAACAGTCACATGCCGTACAAGAATTACCGATGCATCCCGAAAAAATTACAGTTTGGTGTAGTTTATGGGCTAGTGCCGTTCCATTTTTCTTCAAAGACGACCGTGGAAGAAACATTACCGTCAACGGCGAATGATATTGAGCCATGATACGAGATGAGTTGTACTTGGTTGATATGTGGTTTCAACAAGACGGTGCCACACAACTCGTGAAACAATGGACATGTTGAAGGATGAATTTAGTGAGCAGTTTATCTCTCGAAATGGCCCTGTGAGTTGGCCGCCAAGATTATGTGATTTAATGCCTATTTCTTGTGGGGTTATGTGAAGTGGTTGGTCTATGTGGACAAGCCAAACACGATTGAAGCCTTAGAGTATAACATAACACGAAATGCTCAAAAAGCGGTGCAAAATTGGACCCTACGAATGGACCATTTGAAACGGAGCCGGGGGCAACATTTACATGAAATTATTTTTAAAAAGTAAATGGCAAAGACCAATTTATCGATTCCAATAAAAATTTTGAATATACGGAGCAAATTTGAGTGTTTTATTAGATTAAAAAAAAAATACTCTTAAAAAATCACGCTTTAAATATTAGGGAGTGTCTACAAAAACGTCTTTTACCTGTCTTCAAAACGAAAAAATATCTGACATTGGGTCAGAAAAAAGCTCTAGTGCACACGGGCGGAAACTGTCGTATATACAATGGGGTATAGGAGTGTAGCGGAGGACTCGGACTATAAGTGAGTGTAAGATTTTTTACAAAGAGATTTTCAAACAATTTAGACCTTTAAAAAAGTGTACAATTTCCAAAAAACACAAAGTATTTATTTACTTAGCGCTAAGATTTTTTAAACAAAAAAGTTGTAGTTATTTCAAAATTAAAATTTACTACGAAAAGTTTTAATTTTAGCAAAATACTGAGATAGTCAATTTTGGAACATCCAGAACGCTGTGATATAGTTGAAGTAGAGTTGTAATTTTTTGGGTAGTATTTACTTTCAAATCGTTTACAATAAGATAATTACTTTTTTCCACTTTGTATAATCATAATGCAGCCATGGCACACTGTGGTAAATCACAAATCTTGCTGGACAAACTTAAAAAAAAAAAATGTCGGGCAAGATTCCTTCTGATCATTTAATGAACTTCTCAATACATTAGGTAACTGTAATTCATGTTTTTTTTTTTTTTTTTTTGTAGCTCTGATTAGGAAAAAGTAAGCTTTGAATTCAGTTGTTGTCAACAAAAACATTTAGATTTCAAAGAGAAGTTTATTTTTTGTGGGATTTTGATATATGATTATAAAGGCTATGGTGATTTTACTGTCATAATTTTTTTATATATTACAATTTTCATTTAATTATTTCCATTGTAAGTATTACAAAATATGTTTTTTGTGTGAAGTTCAGAAAGTGAAAAAAATAAAATATATCCTTTCTTCAAGTAGAGTTAAAGCTGAAGTAAAACTATATTCGGGTTAATCTTTCAAGTGTTCACTTTAAGGTAAATCAAAAACATCTTGCGCAGTTTTGCGACCGCCATACATGTTTTTTGTTTCACTTTTCCATATGACTTCCAAAAAGAAAGTGATAAAATTGAAATATTTCTATTTTCAAGTAGAAAATAGAAAATAGAATTGTTGTTCTTAAATTTTCTATACCACGGAGGCTACTGCAAACCTTGACAAAGTATTGTGTTTTGCTGTATAATAAGTTTTTATACCCTTCACCTTCGTTTGTCATGCCGTTTGTAATTTCCACAATATAATTTTCCGACCCTATCGATTTAGCCATGTTCGTCTGTCTGTCTTTCTGTTGAAATCAATTTTCTGAAGACCTCAGATATCTTCGGGATCCAAATCTTCAATAATTCTGTCAGACATGCTTTCGAGAAGTTTCCTATTAAAAATCTGCAAAATCCGTCCATAAATAACGGAGATATGAGCGGAGATATGAGATATTTTAGATCTATATCTCGATTACTAAATCATAAATATAGACAATATGGATATCTAATGGTAGATATTTCAAAGTCTATTGCAAGTCCAGGCTATAGTAAGTTGGACCTACAATGGGTCAAAATCGGGAAAAATATTTTTTAACCCGAATTTTTTTTCACAAAAAACTTTTTTTTTCCCTCATTTTTTTTCACTAATAAATTAAAAAAAATTAATTTTTAAATAAAAAAAATTTTTTTTTAAAAAATTGGAAAAACCTTAAAAAAACAATTCAGAAAAAAAAAAAATTTTTTAATTTTACTTTAAAGTATAATTTGGTGAAGGGTATATAAGATTCGGCACAGCCGAATATAGCTTTCTTACTTGTTATATATCTCGTTATGTCTTTTGGATTATAATTGTTCGCTGTGATCAGGGGAGATTTCAAAGAAAAAAAAATTAACAGCGGCGTCGGCGTATTCGTTTCCAGTGTTAAATCAGAGTTTCTTTTCTTGCGAATTTTTGAGGCATGCATGTTGTTATTGGCGGTATTTAATATGGATTTGAGTGATGAAAGAGAATCGGTACAGATGACAAATATACCGCTTTTGTTGGAAATGTGATCGAGTACTTTGTTCATTGCTATTATTTCCGCGGAGAGTATAAAACTGTTTTCTGTTGTTACGCAGAAAACCATGTTATTTCCGTTTTTGAAATCATTGGCGTATATGAAACTGTGATTTAGCAATTTGTGATTTATTTCTTTAAAGTGAGCACAGAAAAAATGATCGATTATTGTTGATTGAGTACTGGTGTACTAAGTCAGTGCAGCGTTAAATCAAATTAACTTTCTATATCCAGAAAAACCAATAAATAGGAAAGTAAATATTGAGAAAACTATAGTTTGGTGAAGGCTACAAACAAACCAAAAATCACTATAAATACATGAAATATTACTTACTTCTAACTCAATAATTTTAAATTTTCCACTAAATCGATAACGGATACAGTAAACTGTAAATAGCTAACTCACCTGAAAATAAACAAACACAAAAAGATATATATTAAATATCATTTTATGTACATATAAGCAAAGTAAAAATAAATAGAACAATGTAAATAAGAAAGTTATAAAACAACAAATAAATTCCTAAAATTCCCATTTTGAAATGTTTTGCAAAATAAATATTCCAAAAAAAAATTACAACAGCAAAATGATAGTGCGGCTCACAACAACTACAACGGAAGTGTTAATGCAATCAACGTATTTTAGGAAATTTTAGTGTAAATGTAAATGTGTATGAGTAAATTGAGTGTAACTGTGAATATGCAAAAACTTCTATAAATGTTTATAAATTACAAAACTAAACTACGCAGTGTTTCCTGTTAACTGTTAAACATTATCGAAAGGGAGTTTTCTATTTATGTGCATACATACATACTTATGTATGTATGCGTGTTTATTTGTTGAAGCGTAATTGTTGAATTGTTTGCTTGTGTGTGTATGGGTGTGCTAGAGAGAATTTTGTGTTAAAAGTTTTACACACACAATAAAATTAACATAAACTATGTATAATACAATACAAAGGGTTTTCTCACAATACTATTTACATACATATATTTTATTTATTCATTTAGTCATTCATTCATGTACGAGCTTATATTGTAAAACAACAATAGAAACTTTAAAATATTTTAACGAATGAATTTCTTTGCTAAAATATTGTGAATTGACTATGAATACTAACTAAAGTTTTTAAAGAGCAAATGTTAAAAAGTTTTAATTTCTTTAAAAGTTTGACTTTAACTGAGTTCTTAATACGAGGGTATAAACAAAAGTTATGGTAAACCTTATAGTCTTAACATCTGTAGATCTCTTTAAATGATTTTCAAATTAATTGCAATTTACTATTTATTGCAATTATTGTATGTTATTTAATATTTTTATGTTCAATATTTGCCCATTTTTCATAGCTTGTCTATGCTCTATTTTTAATGCATAATCAAACTGTGTGCTGTGCATTTGCTGTCAAACATTCACCTGAGAGTATTAAAATTTTTGAATTTGAAACAAATTTTTTAAACGACCATTAAACTTCTGGTCGAAAAATGTTTTTGTACGTGCTGCAATGCCCACACATTATTAAATATACATAGAGACACATAAACAAGTAATCATACATACACAAATACTTATACATGTATGAATATTAGGGGGATATTTATATTGCACTTCAAACTTCAAATAAAATGGGCAACCTCTAAACGTTATCCGATTTTGCTTAAATGTTCATCATTAGGTGCAATGATGACTGAGAACAATTTTAAACCTTGGTAGCATCGAAAATCTTCCAAATTCCAATACAAGCATCACCCTAATAAACCTGAAAAAATATATTTACATGTGTGAATAGTTTTTAAGGCTATGTGATCAGGCAGCAGGAACATGTGAATATTTATGCATTTTTTCAAACCATTTTTGTTTGTGTTATCAACAACAATAATAGCAACAAGGTTGCTCTCATAGACATCGTCGTCAAAAAACCCTCCCAAAAAAAAAAACTAAAAATGAATTTGCATTTATCATTGTTCACACAATACTGAAATTATGTATCAAACTGTGGTGCAAACACTCAAATGTACATCACCATCACATATACAAATAATGTATAGTATACACAACACTACCAACTACCCACCAAACATTTTTATGACGAATTCATTTAGAATTTGTACAGATTGTATAAAAAAATGTTGCCAACTGCGAAAACATTGCCTATACACATGATTGGTTACAAAAACTTGTAACTCTATTTCTATAATCGTTTACAAATGTTTACTGGGCGCATACTCTATGTCACACATACCTTCACGTGCATACTTAACATTATACAACATACAATGCGAATGTGTTTGTGTGAATGCCTGGCAAACTTTAGGTTAAGCGTAATAGTCGCAATATGAGTAGACTGTTTATAAGTGACACAATTTTTGGACCAATAATTAAAAACAAGTCTCAGCATCAACAACAGAAAAAAAAAAAACACAAAAATAAAACATTATAAACGTTTAAGAATGGTTGCATTTAGCTACTCTATAATAGATACAATGGCAGCCAGCAAGCAACACATTACAGTGGCAAGCAAAAAAAAAAATGTGTAATAAAATTAAAGAACTAACCCATGACACAGCAATATAAGGCACACTCATTAGAAAATAAATTCTCAATAACAATATTCTTGTAACGTCAAAGAAAAGCAAATATGAAAAAAATCAAAATTAAAGTTTGACGTTATAGGGCTAAATATTGAAAACTCTCCCTAGTGATTCTACCTTCTACATTTATTGTATCATGGAATTAACCAAAACTTTTCATAATCATTCTATCTATCTATTCTATTCAGAATCATCATAGCTTGAAAATAAATCTTTTCTTACAGGCTTATCAGATTGATATAAATTTCGCATAGGCTAATTCTATGACTTATCCCTCAGGAGTGGCTTTGTGTGGTATCAAAGTGTGGTACGTCTAATTCAAAAGATTGTTATGGATTATTAAAGCCTTGAGTGTGCTATTTATCTCTTACGTTTAGCTATAAGCATTTGAGAATTCAAATTTTAAAACTACGGTCACAATTTACGACTTATTGCATTAAAATCATATTCAGCCCCATTATGAATAAAAATTCCCCGGGAGTTTCTTCCCTTTTCCCATTTTTCCTATCCGAATTCAATATTAGAAATAAGAAGAAGGAAAAACTCCCGCGGAATTTTTATTCATAATTGGGCTGATTATTTTAAGAATAGATATAAAATAATATAAAAAGATACAAAGCAATATTTTTTACTCTTTGTGTCATAGAAAAAATGTTTTAATAAAAAATTTAGTGGTGGAAACAAAAATATACCAGTTTTGGGATTTTACAACATTTAGTCAATATTTAAAATTTCAACACAAACTAGGTTAAATTTGAGAGGGCCTTTAAAAATGGTATTTGTAAATTTTATACTCCTTCTAATTTAAAAAACATAAGTTACTAAATGTTTTTATGTTTTTTTAATTAGAAAGAGTATAAAATTTACAAATATGGTTTTCCAAAGGCCCTCCCAAATTTAACCTAGTTTGTGTTAAAATTTTAAATTTTGACTAAATGTTGTAAAATCCCAATACTGGTATATTTTTGTTCCCACCATTAAATTTTTAATAAAAAAGGCTTTTGTATGAGTCCAAAGTTAGTAATTTTAATGTTGAATACTGCTTAAATTTTGATTTTTTCCACTTTATATGCAAAATCCTTCATACAGTTTTAGCACCCAAAAATAAATGTTTGCCAATGCACAGTGGTTTAGAAACTTTTCTTTTTTAAATAATTCGGTATCTCGGAAACTGTTAGCTCTACATGGTTAGAGCTAAGGTATTTTTGAGTTGATTTGCAGTTGTTGAGCTTCCTACCACTAAAAAGGGCCAGTGCGTTGCCCCTCAAATTTGGTCACCTCGGGTCGCAATTTTTTTAAAAAATCGCCAAAAATCCATTTATTATCCGAATGAGCTTAAATTTAAAATACAAATAGTGCTTAAGAAGATCTACAAAAAATACGCATAAATGTGTAAGTTATCTCTTTCAGTTGAAGAGATATTTAGGTTTATTTATTTTTTTTAATTGTGCTTTGTGATTTTTTTCTAAAATATCATATTGGTGATAAAATTTTAAACAAAATATAAGCAACTTGCTAACAGTTATCTCGTCCGTATAAAAAATTTAACGCATCCAAAGTTGGAATATGTAAAAAGTGACGCATTTTTTAAGTTTTTCCCAAAAAGGCCCATATATTTTTCTTTTGTAGAAAAAATTTTTTTCTGGACTATATACAATTTTTAAATAATCTGTAAAGAGAATTTACTGCAAAAACGTGTAAAGTAAATTTTGGCTAACTTAAGCTGACACAACACCCCCTAGACATATCCAAACTTGGCCAATATTTAAAAAAAATTTCAGAATTGAGTAAAAAATTCTAAAAAGGCAAAGCACCGATCTTCGAAAAAACTTCATATTTGTATAATCGTATATGCTTCTAAAAAACCTTAAAACGGTTTTTACTATCACACGGTAAATAACGTCACAGTAGGAACATTTCCAAAAAAAACTCAGTTTTTGAAACAAAAAATTTCAAAAATTATAATGTTGATTTAAAAACAATTGAGCCTATATTAGTTCCAAATTTTTTTATAATATCTTTAACCGTTAAAATTTTACATTAATTCAAATTTTATATTTTTCTTCATGGAAAATCACCATATATAAAAAATCCTTTATTTCCTCCTAAGAAGTTCCACAAACCTTGCCTCCTTAGGAAAATTTGTACGTTTTTTCATTCCATGCAAAATGTGTTGCACAAACTTTCTGTTAAGTCAGTATGTGTTTGAATTCAGAATTTACATTTGATATGTTAGTAACATTTTGCATGAAATAACTGTTTAAAAGTCATTGTCTGATTAACAAAAGGTAATTTTGTACAAGACGAAACTACAGTTTAAAGAAACAAGCCATTCGTAGTAAAGAGTAAAGTAGTAAAGATCTTATATGTAGCTCTAAGTCCTTAAAAGAAAGGTCTATTAATAAGATCTGTGCAACTCTACAACAATTCAAAAAAAATAAAAAGAAAAATAGTCATTTTGTTTGGGTAAAACTATATTGAGCTTTTCAAAAACAGCCGACTACAATACTAAACGTACATATCAAATTGATTATTTTGTCTCTTCACTTGCTTAGAGACACATGCTGTCAAATTCACTAATTTTTGTTGTTGCGAATATCACAACAAACCTAAAAGCAGCATAAACAAACATTTTGAAGCACTGTATGTAAATACAAAGGGGCAAAAAATGATCACCTGATTAGTTGCACAGACCTTATTAATAGACCTTGGTTAAAACTATACACGATCAAGAGCACTCATTGCACTTTTGCTTGCCACTTAGCCTTCGCTTTATCCTATATGCACCTTTGCTTAAAACACACATCCTTACAGTCATGCTGTACTATAAACAAAAAACACTATATAACTACATGTATTAGCATGTTTGTGGATACCATGCAGTTTACCAGCACAAGCTACATACCAATATACCTTCAAGTACTTTTACAGGCGAATATAATATAGGGAATGTGATTGTGAGGGGAATTGAACTCATGTTTAATTTCACTTTTATAATTTACAAGAAAACGTAGTAAACTTAAGGAAAATTACTTAGACAGTACTGAAACAATACTGAAACAGTACTAAGATAGTAGAAAATGTTATGAAAACAGTGCTAAATATTACTTATACAGTACGAAAATACAATGGAAACATACTAAAATAGTACTAAAACAGTACGGAAATAGTATAATAAAGCATTACTGTATAAGTACTAAAACAATACCTAAACAGTATTAAAATTGTACTGAGGCAGTACTAAAATACCACTGGGACAGTACCGCAACAGTTCAAAAATAGTAATAAAAAATTGCGGCAACAGCACTAAAACAGTACTGAAACAGTGCTAAAACTGTAATAAAAAATTACGGCAACAGCACTAAAACAGTACTAAACAGTTCTTAAAAGAGTACTAAAACAGTACTAAAACTGCACTAAAATATTTCTGAATAATTACTAAAACAATACTGAGACAGTACTAAAATTAGACTAAAAAAATACTGAAACAATGCTGAAACAGTATTGGAATAGTACCTAAGTAGTACTAAAACAGTACTGACTCAGTACTGGAACAGTACTTAAACAGTACTGAAAAAGTACTAAACTAGTACTAAGCAAGTATTGAAACCGTAATATAACAGAACTGAAACATTTTTATAAAAGTACTGAAAGAGTACTAAAAAAGTACTGAATCACTTCTACAGTAAAGAAACAGTACCGAAACAGTTCTACAGCAGTACTAAAACAGTACTGAAATAGTACTGGAATAGTACTGAGACAGTATTGAAACAGTATGAAATAGTATTGAAATAGTACTGTGACAATACTTCAGACCCCTTCTGGAATTGAACTTATAGTCGTATTTACTAGTAAAATTGCAGGGTAATTGTGCAAATGAGTAGGTGAGTATTTGTGGGAAATAAAACTCTTTACGTTACAATTGCATTTGAATCCAAAAAACAAAAAAAACAAAAATATTTGGTCAAACAGAAAAACAAGACAATATTTGACAATGCAGTTTGTTAAGGCCACATTAGAGTTGTACACTTAGTTCAGTTTTTCTATTTTTTTTTCAGTCTATTTCATTGGATTGTTTTTTCTCTCTATCGTTATCAGATGGATGTTTAGCAATTTGAATGTTTGGTTGCAAACAAATGTATACGTAAGTCCTAATACTCTTGCATACATAAATGTGAGCGACGCATTTTGTGCAGAGGAGACATGTCTTTTCAATTGTTTCGAAAACATAATTTTTTGCTGTTGTGTTGCTGCTGTTGTTGAACTTAATTTGCATTTTAACATCATTTGCACTTTTGTACAATACATATCTAATGTGTGTAGATTTGTGTGGTGAGTATTTGTGTTTGAAGTTTACCAATCTAAAATGATAATTTAATGCCTCATATTTCCTTTTGTCGTATGTAGTTGTTACCTAAAAAAAAACTCCACTACAAATGAATTTTTACTAATATGGGTGGCCAGTTACGAACTGTTGGGCCAGGTTAACAATTGTGTTAGTGTAATGAAATTTGTTTAAAATTAAACGAAAAGTACTATTAAAATTGATGGGATGGTATTGAGAATATTCACAATTTTTCTTTAATGGATTTTCTTAAATCCTCAGTTTTAAGGAGCTCAATAGTTTTTCGTTCAAAATGGGTTAAATTTTAAAATTAATATTTTTTAAATTTTAACAATCATCTTATGACAAATTAAATAATTTAATTTCACTAGCTTTTACAAATGTTCAGTTTACAAAAATCAATAATATAATGTTATATTGTCTCTCATAGTATTTGCATAATAATTCAGTTTATTTATTTTTCTTTCACCCACATTTATTTATTTAGCAATAAAGCACTTTGCACTTTTTTATTTAATTCTTTTTTTGTTATTTATTAATACATTTTATTTTTGCAATATTTTCATTTTATTAAACAAAAACCAAAAAATACGTTTTAAGAGATTTTTAAGCGCACCAATTTAAAACCGTTACAACCACAAATTTTTATTATAAAAAAAAAACTGCACTTTAGTTGTATTTTATAGTAAATATATAGTAGTAATTGTAGTAGTATGTTTTTAATCAATTAGTATTTAATTGTAAAAAATTAAAATGAAACACTTAAAGGCAAAAAAAAAAATAAATAAATATGGAAATGCATGCTAATTACTCACTTTTATATTTATGGTTGCTATATTATTTATTCATATTTATTCAAATTTTTTTATATGTTTGCGAATAATTTTATTGATAAAGGAAAAAAAAAGCAAAATAATTTATATAAGTATATGCATGTAAAGTAATAGGAAATACTTCTGAAGTAAGTTTGTTCCACACATACCACGATTCGGCTAAAGAGCCAATCGTTCACAAATGAATAAGATGTTATTAAAAGATGAACATTACGTAATATTTTTCAGACATCGGGAATAAGTTCCCTTAGTAAAATACAATACACATCTCTAAGATGGTCTAGCGAATCAATAGAATTAAATACCTTACTGACCGCTTTCTCTTGTATGCGGCCGAGCAGCTCCGAAATAGATTTTGAAACACTGGGCCTTATGTATGGGTTATGTTCCATTTTCGATAATCGAAGAAGTTCAATTCAAAATCTTCTGATTTTAAAAATGCACATAAAGCAATAAGATCTGTTGACCATCAGTTCAAAACACGATATTGAGCCTTGCAAGAAATTGAAATCTATCCTCTTTACACGATATCATTCAAAGGTCGTAATAAGATCTTGATTCAATAAATCGTTCATGTTTTACCTGTTTGAATGTTAGGATAGGGTTGAAAGTTTTACGTAGAAAGACATTTTGAAAAATAAGGAATAGTGAGGAGAAAGAATGAATCCTTGTGGAACTCAGGAATCTTGAATTCGTTTGAAGAGTTTCAAAACAAATCGTATAGTCCGTTGTCGTGGAAACCGCAGTATAAATGGAAAGAAGTTAGTACCAACACCAAAAGCAGTTGGTTGTGATAAAAGTGAATGATCATTTTTGGAGTCCAAATATTTAACAATATTGTAGTTTACCATATTCACCATAGCATCAGAAAGTGCAGAATCAATTGGTAATTACGAAATCATTTTTATTTGCTACATCTTTAATTTTATATATGATAGATCGTTATAGATAGCTGAGTTGACATAGTGATATTTACCTGTCCATCTATCTATTCCGATGACCCCAAATAACTTACAAACTTGATTGATACATTAATATTAAGGTGTGTCAATTTGGGTCATTTCAAGAAACTTTGCGAAGAAGCATATCTCAAAATAAGAAAAAGAACCGAGGCAAAAGAAACTTTCAGGATTTTTACGTTTGAGTGCCGCCCAAAGCACATTGTAAACTAGAAGGACAAATAGAAAAATAAGAAAGTCGCCAGATTATGCTGAATTTTTGCAATTTAATACGCGTAACCGTATGCTTTAATCAAAATTATTACCAAATTGATGCAAATATATACCATTAGACAAAAAAAGATATTCAAAGTTGACTTTGTAAAACATATTTTATTTTTTTAATTGTTAAGTATATGTGTTGACTTGTATTAAATATTGCATAAAATTGGGACTGCATAACGGATTTTCTTAAAACTTTTATCGCTACGAAGCGTTTTTATGTACGGTTTGATATAATCAAACATCTTTGACTTATATGCCACACAAAATATTTACGAGCATTTGTAAATCGCGTTTTTAAATTTTTATTTTAACAAAAGTTGTTTCAACTTTATTGGAAGAAAAGTTATAAAGTTCATCAGATTTCAGGTTAATGAAGTTTCTGAATAAAGAAAAATATCTTGGAAATTTTTTGCATTTTCTAGGATAGTTGAAAATGAGTAAAGCATTGTCAATACATACAATTTTTATAAAATGTAAAAAAAAAATATTCCTGAATTTATGAGTATCATAGTCGATATATTAGAAAAGGATTTAGACTATGCAAAGATAAAAACATTTTTTAAAGAATATGGCCTATAAATTTACATTGCATACAGACTAAAATTTAAGAAATGGCAGACAGGTGGTCCAGAATTGAAAATGGAGGTTTAAAAAAGGAGAAAGAAAATTCAAGATGCGTTCAAATGGGTATTTTAATTGATATACCAATGCAAGAATACGGTAATACAAATAAAATTTTTTAAAAATCCCGAAAAATCATCATAAATATCAGAGTAGATTTTACAATTATCAAGAGGTTTTCCATCATATTAGATGTTTTGGCATGTGGACTTCCAATTGATGCGACAAAATTTGAAGAATTCACCAAAGAGACCATTAGTGTGCACTTGTAAATTATTCCTGGTACTACTTATATGCCAGTTTCTTTACATAAGGTATTGTATCACGATCCTGAGGTCATCCGTTCATATTTACTTCCTATAAGGAAATTGACAGGAGGAGGCTAAAGAAGCTAGAAATTAAGACAATAGAAAAATCCGCGAAAATTTTACAAAAAAGACATCGCGACAAGATTCAAACACAGGTTTACTACACAGACTATTATAAGCTCCGATCCATATATATGTAGTTTGCGTAAGTCCCCAAAATCAAAGCATGGTATTTTAATTTCAGATGTAAAAAATTTGTTAAAGTTTGAATGAATAAATAAACTAACTTGGTACACACATCCTTCATATGCATAAGCAATTTAAAGTTCTCCAAAATTACCAAATTCTTTATGGTTTAGATTTATTCGAGGTTCAAAGTTCATGTTTGTAAGGTTTTTTTGTTGTAAAATTTTACGAATATTTGATATTCTAATAATGTAATCCGGGGGCTCAAAATTCATTTTTGAACTATGGTTTCATAGGTAAAGTTTCTTGGAATGACGCATAGAACAGGAATCACGATGCCCCTTTGACAAACAATTTGAACCACACTAGTCAATATATATAGGATACAGGTCTTATTTTACCTATTTTTGCCTATATCTCGATTACTAAGTCATGTACAATATGGATATCAAATGTAACGTATATCAAAGACCTTATGATGTATATAACGCCTTCGAAATTAGGACCAAAAATGGATCAATTTCGGGAAAAGAAATTTTTAAGACATGTGCATAGACAATATCCGTATTTATTAAATATCTTTCCAGTGTTTGTTAAAATTTTTTTTTAACAAACATTTTTTTACCAACCATTTTTTTCACCAAAATGTTTGCACAAAATTATTTTTCACCAAACTTACAAATAATCCTTCAAGTTAGGGTAGTGGTTTATTACTTTCTGGCAAGTAAGAATTACTTGCGAATAATTATCAAAGGTTAGCTGTATCAACAGGGAAAGGAATTGTTTGATTGTCCTTTAAAAAAAATCATTATCCCTTACTTGGAGATGTTAGTGCCCCAAGGAACAATAATAACTTAATCAAGAAGTGGCTGCTCGTATACAGCTTTTTCCGGCATTACAACATTGACACATCACGACCAGGACTTTTTGCGTAGCGTTCAGCATTATCATTATTACTGCAAGTATTAAATTCTCTCTTGCTTTTTCGTATTTTAATGTTTCATAGCTCACCGTTTAACACTGCAATGTTCGGAGAGTCCACAAAGCAATCTCCTATTAAGTTATAAGAGAAGGTGAAGAACCATTGCTTCTCTTCCACTATCTCGAGTATACTCGCCTGTTTACCAATCGTTCAATGACTCGTTTACACTGCCATTAACGTCGAAATGTTTCTAGGCTTTTGATATATAAATTTCGTAGTTTATTCCTCTTTTTATTGACAGATTTTATAGATTTTAATAGTGACCATGCATTCCAGTAGCCATTACAAGGTTACACTATATCAATGATAACATTTCAACAACTTTTCAATGCTAGAATCGAAAATATTATGTACAAGTTAAATGACAAAATAACTTGTCTAGAAATCGGCAAAAATTAAAAAAAAATTTACCCCCCACTGTGGATTGTAGAAATACATTCCGGAAAATATTAGGATGATATTAATTGGTTGCGCGCCGGCTGTACAGTTTGAAGATTAAAACATATTTTTGTAAAAAAGTACCAAAAAAAAATTTGTTAATACTTTCAAATTTCAGAAAAGTTCCAAAATCCATTTGAAAATTGTCATTAAAATTTAATTTCTGAGACATTAGATACAAAAAAGTCCTAAAACTCGGTTTTCGCTCGTTTTATCGCTTTAAAAGTACAAAAATCAAAAAGTACTACACACCTGTCCTGTTACTTTTTGCATAAATTTAAATGAAGTTGGTGTTTTGGTGCTAGCTTTATTAGTTCCGGAGATACTGATTTCACCGGTTTTTACCCATTTTTACCACCTTATAATTCGAATTTCCAAAATTCTTTCTTCGCGGATCTACATATCGGGAGAGGTGCCTACATACAAAAATTTCTAGACATTTTCAAAAGTTCAAAATTGAGAAAAAAAATTGTTGTGGGAAAATTCGAAAAGCAGCTTCACGAATGGAACGAATAGATCTACTGCAGTGTTTTAGGTATCTCACATAATCCTCACAAAATTACCTTTCTAATGAAACCGCTTTGGAGCTCATCGGTTAGATGGTTTCAGAGTCTATAACGGATATATGTATAAACATTTTATGTGTTTTATATATACAGATTGAAGGTAAAAGAATCGTAATGTTAATGCAATTATGGATCAAAATGTTAAAGCTATACAAAATTTCCATTGCAAACAAAATGTCTCAGAGCACTTGAATGCGAAGTTTAGAAAAAAAATTATCATATTTTAACAAATATTCAAATAAAATCATAATTTTGCATTAAATATATCCGTGTTTTCTCTTATATGATATTTTGTATTCGTACAATAGCGTTAAACGGCATTTTAAAATTTGTAAAAATTTTGTTAAATAAATTTTAGAATTTTTTTAACATTTCTTGAGGTGTTATTTAGGATATCTAAGGGAATACAAATACAAAAAATATATCTATATATCTCTTACAGATTAGACGTACCTGCGATTTTAATTTGGCGGATTAAAGGAAAAACTTACTTTTTTGAATTTCTTTACTGTTACAAATTTTAAATAAAACTTTTTCAGAGTAATATTGTTCACATAATTTAAAACATACTGCGAAAGGTTTTCAAAAATCGAAATTTTTAAATATTTGGCATTTCTAATAACAACATAGCGAAATATTATATATTTCTGAGCACATTTTTACGAAACTAGATAGAAATATGTCTTAAAGATCCAAATTTGCAATAAAAGCAGAAGAATCGAAAGTAAAACTTAAATGCATTTGAGAATAAAAACTATCCCAAACTTTTTTAACCTTGAAAATTGAAAAATAGAAATCGAATATATTGTTAAGCATGTTCTCCGCTGTTAAGCATGTTCTCCATATGTCAACCAATGTTATAAACCACAATTTTTGTTAATAAATTTTAGTTTTTTTTATTATATTTTTACTAAAACAAGTTAAATATGTTCGCACTAAAAATATACTAAAATAATACAAAAAATCTATAAAATACTAAAATTTTTATTTCATATATTGTTTTATTTTAAACAATTTATTAATCTAATAACATTAATACATGATAATATTTAAGTATTAAAGAAAAAACTTGCATGATTATTCAATATTAGTAGGTATAAATTATATTTTATAAAAAAAAACTGCACCTAATAATGCACCTTTTACTTTAGAAAAATTCTTTGATTTCAATAATTTCCATTAATGTTGTAAGATAAAATTTCGTTGTTAATTTTTTGGTTAAATGAATGTATGATGAAATACTTATATAACTGGCAAATGTAACAATAAACTTTATTAAAAAATTGTTCTTTCTTTTATAACTTTTTTCGCTTACTTTCGCCGATAAAAAAAAAATAAATAAAAAACAAACAACAACAACAACATTGAAATCTAAAACAAACAACCCAAATGAATTGATGGCAACGAATACAAAAACACATTGCAACAATTTCCCTAATTGATGTTGCAATATCCCTACAAAAAAAAAAAAAAAACACAAACATACTATGACGAAAAAACGCGAATTAAACAAAAAAATCATTGAAATTTTTTCAAAACTTAAAACCTTGATGAATGATACAAACAACTACAACCCAAAAAAAAAAAATCAATACTGATGATACACATGGAATTGAACCCTGTATTTGGAAAAAATGCAAACAAAAAAAATAAAAAAACAACCAACTGGCGATAATGGAAAATGGCTTCACTCATATAACGTGGGTCTGACAATGATATTTGACCACTAACACTAACAATGACTTTTATATTGTGTGTGTTTTTGGAATGAATTGGAACTATACACGACTCCTGTTCTGCGACTTGGCTGAATGGTTGGTTGCATTGATGGGTTGAATGGTTTGTTTAAATGGTTTGTGTTTCGTTCTTTTTTTTTCTATCTTCTCTGTTTTTTTTTTCTCTATTTCCTTAAAATCGATTTTCAAACTTTAACGTATTTTAAACAAAAAATTTATAAAATGTCAAAAAAAAAAAAAAATACCACGGAAATTGCTAAATAAATGTTGATGACTACTAAACCAAAAACGGATGCCGTCATTGCTTGTGTTTCATCAACATGATGATGATGATCAAAATAACGATAATGATGATGGGTTTCTGTCTAAAAATAACCAACTGTCTGTCTGTCCATCCATCTGTCGCTATGAAACTGACAACTACAACTACTTGCAACAAAAACCAAACTTTACTTCAACATATAACAAACAAAAAAAAAAATTCCCCTCCACAAAAAATCTATAAATGGTGATAAAAATATCCTTAACTAACGTTTGGTTGGTTTCATTTTTTATGCGGGGACAAAACTAAAACTAAAAAAAAAAAAAAAACTTTTAACACACAACAAAAACACATCAAAATGCAATTTGAAAACATCTGGTAAATCGTTAAAACCTCTCCATTTACGTTTCAAACAAAACACTCAATTCGTAAAATACACACAACAACAACAAAACCCTTCACTAACGAAATAAAACAACAACTACTACTAACAATGGTGGGACTCTGCCTGGCCAATACAAACTTTTTTTTTTTATTTTTGTTGCCAACACACACACAAAATGTTAAATGTCAAAAACACTAACACCATCGTCACCATCATCATCGTCGGCACCACCACCACTGCTACCAATATCATTAATACTACCACGACCACACTACCATTATCACCAAATCATCACTCCACCACTGCGTCTGCAACTTGTGTTTTATCACTTTGGAAATTCGTGTGTGTCTCTCTCTTCTTCCTTCTTTTTTTGTTTTTTTTTGTTTCTAAACAACTAACGATGTCTTGCCACATAAATAACCCAAAAACAACAACCGTTGATTTCAATACATCCTTTTATTTGGTTAACTTCTCCACACACACGTACATACTTGAAAACATCATCATCGTTTGAATTGCATCTTTAGGTGGCCTGGATTAAAGCTGATGCAAAGGCCATTCTGGCCATACACGAACATGTTATTACAAATAATGATCGTCTATCGGTTACACACAACGACTACAATACATGGACCCTCAACATACGTAACGTGAAGATGGAAGATTCCGGCAAATACATGTGCCAGGTCAATACAGACCCCATGAAAATGCAAGTAAGTGGAATTAAATATTAAATTTAAATTGCTATTAAGTAAGTTTTTATGTGCTGAATACACTACAAGAAAATTTAAGGCAAAACAGATAATTTGATTTAGAAATAATTTTTTTTAAACAAGAGTTTAAAAAATATGTTAAAGAAAAACTACTTATATAAGGGAGGAAATAAACTTCTGCGACAAGGTATCGGACCTTAACCTTTTCAAACATATTAAAACTTGATACACAAGTTCTTGAGGTCATGCAAACTTTGAAGTTTTTCTAAAAATTTTAAATTCGCTTTTGTTTCTATTTTAACGATGTACAAAGTTCGTTCAATTACAATTATGTATAACAATTATGTATAAATTTTTACCGCTTATCCAATTTTTACAATATTAGTGTCTTATAAATATATTTTCTAAAAATCATTTTCTTTTGAAAACACGATATTGAACAAAAAAATTTTCATTGAACAAAGGATATCTCAAAAAAGATAACTTATATTATTACCAGAGACCGAAAATTTAATTTCAATAGTAAATTCTAGAGTTTCCAAAAAACCGAAAAATTTCAAAATCGCGGTTTCGGTTCTAAAATATTGAAAACCGATCGGTTTCGGTTCGGTTTTGTGGTAATTTATTAACTATTACAAAATTAGGGCCTACATTATTTTACTTATATGTATACATAATAGTTGGCTGATACGCTTCTGAGTAAAGAAAGAATCAAGGATAGATGGCATAATGATATTAAGGTAACATAAACTTTTATTGAAATTTCTATAATAATGAACCTATAAGCAGGAAATTAAACACACATGATCCTGACAGAGTTAGAATAAAAAAGGGACTTGCAGGTACTTTTTCCAAATAATAGTACTTTTTGAATATTTTATAGCGATGGACCTAGAAACACGAAATTAAGCATTCATGGTTTAGTGAATGCGAATTCAAGAGGGATAATTAATGTAACTATTTCTTTATTGTAAAGGTACTTTTTGAATATTTTATAATAATAAATCTTAAAATTGAAAATTAGGCTCAAATGATTCTGAATGAGTTAGAATTCACAAAAGGTGATTATAGTGGTACCTTTTTATTGTATTTTCTATAATAATGTACATAGAAGTATGAAATTAGACATTCATGATGATGAGTAGGAATACAAAATGTAGGTCTTTATGGTACTGATTTTATTCTAATAATACGTTTCGAATGAGCTAGAATCCACATTACAATGAATCAATAAACATGAAACTAGAGACATGTTTTCCTGAATTAGTATTAATTCACAAAGGGAGACTTAATAGTACTATTTCTTTATTCCAATTGAGGTGGCGAAGCGCACCGGCTCAGCTAGTACTCCACACTTCTATCGGATATTTGAAAATAACTAAGTAAGATTTTGTTACAAAAGTTTTTTTTTTTAATTAAATAAATAAACAGTCATTCGAAGATTGATTGTCAGGAAATACTCGTAGACCAATATGTGGTGTCACTCTTGCCTAGCTAGCGAAAGGTAGCCTGCTACATTATCTGAAGCAATTATTGTAATACAATTTAGAAAATTTAAACAAATCTTAAGATATATTTAACGATCTGTTTTTAAAGATATTGGATGAATAATTGGATGAAAAGTTTGTTTCCGATTTCTAAATTTTGAATTTTTCTACTGAAAATAGATTAAAAGTAAAAACCGAGGAATAATTGTCGGTTTCGGTTAAACCCGAATTGGAAACTCTAGTAAATTCTCGTTCGCAGCCATTTAAAAATAATTTTGTGTGTTATATCACTGAGTGAGTGATTTATTAGATAACAATTTAGGGAAGTGATTGAGAAAAATAGAAAAAGAAACAAACAAACACATGCAAATCGACGCTTAAATATATTAAATTTACGAATCATTGAATGTAAAATTTTCAATTTCAGAAAAAAAAATAGAAAATTTAAAAAAAAAAATTACCCAATTTATTAAAAACTCAAATATGACAATTTTAACAAAAAATGTGGCTTTTTTCTAAAAAAAATTTTGCAAAAAATTATAAATTTTTTAAAAAATCAAAAATAATTAGCAAATAATTTTTTTTAATTTATTTAAAATTTTTTTTTTAATTTTTAAAAAAGAATTGTTTTTAAATTTATTGTTAAAAAAAATTTGATGAGAAAAAAAATTTTTTTGGTGAAAAAAAATTCGTTGCAAACATTATTTTTCATGATTTTGACCCATTGTAGGTCCAATTTACTTTGGTCTTATATACGCCGCTGCAAACATCTTTGAAATATCTATTATTGGATATCCATATTGTCTATATACACGCAGAAAAAAAATATAGTTACTGATAACCATTTCAACATTTGTGCATGGTTACTGTAACCATTTCAAGATTTTTAACAATACTGTAGTAACTGTAACTACATATATAAGATTATGGTAACAATAATATGGTTAATTTACGATTCACATGATTGATATATGGTTGTTACAATCATGTGAATCGTAAATTAACCATATTATTGTTACCACAATCATCCACCAACAGCTAGTGCATCGCAAGAAAACAACTACAATAATCCTTTGAAAAGGTGGAAATCAATATTTTTCACCTTAAGAAATTACTGCAACATCAAACCATTTCCCGAAATTTCCTCCATTTTGGCCCAAAAACCCACAATTATGGTTTTCACAAATATAATAAATTTTATCAATTGCAAGAATCTCATCTAATGAAACCATATTTCAACACTTTGTGGCAAATATTTCTTTGCTAGCACATAAGACTTGGTGAGTGACATACTTGTAAGTGCTTCCGCTGGTAATAGATAGAAGACCATTAAGACGAGGATTATAAATATATTCAGTGAATCGGATGAAAATAAACTAAAGAGATTACTAAGTGGGCAAGGTCTTGGCCATAGGTTAGAATTAGAGGCGCAACAGAGTCTAAGCTGAGAGTAATAATAATTACTCTCTCCCAAATTTTATGGCGGACACATCAACAAAACACATTAATTCACATGTATTTTCTTGTTGCAAGACGTAGGTATTTGACAACAGATATAGGATTTTTGTCACTCAGTAATGCTTCTATGTAGAATCTATTTCATGTTCTCCATCTTCAACAACCCTCTCAACAACAAGCCATAGTTACACTTGCTTTACAACCTGACAAAATTATTGATATGATTGTTGCATTAGCTATTTAAGTTTTGCAATTCTTAATAGATTTTGTATTCCACTTTTTTAATCGTTTATCATTCTTAAGCGAACATTTAAGATAATCATTTAACAACGACTGATGTTTTGCTGCATGAGGAATAAATCTTCAGCAAAAATTAATCATGCACAAAAAAGGCAAAGATTTTGAACTGTTTTGGGTTTTGGGTAATTAAGAGTTACGTCATATTTGGTTTACAACCTTCAGAATTGATATGAAATCCTTGAAAATCCAATTTCTTTGTATTTAGACTCGATTTATACTATATCTTATGATTATTGAGGAATACAAACTAAGGACTGAGATAGTAAAATTCTTAACACACGGTTTTCATTAAAACTTTTAACCCAAGTATTATTTGATTTTTTTTTTATCAAGTTACCTTTGTAAACCATGCCAGTTATTATGTTTAATGTCAATTATGTTCATTTGTTGTTAATCTGATTAAAATGAGTGACCAGAAAAAAGTGCGTACTAAAATTATTAAATATTTTCAACAAAATCCAACTTGGTCCTACAAAAAGTTGGTCAAACAATCAAAGGTATCCTATCAAACTGTTTCCAATGTTATTAAACAGTACCGGGAGAACTTGTCCGTTGATAGAAAATCTGGCTCAGGTAGAAGGAATGGTCCACATAATGTTTCTAAAGCCAAAAAAATAGAAAGCATTTTCGAAAGAGTTCCCAACACATCCGGTAGGAAAGCAGCCCTATTAGCTCAGTACTGGGATTATTTGGTACGAAAAGTTAAAGCCAATGAAGGTTTAAAAACATACAAGGCTCCAAAAGTTCCTAACAGGAACGCTGCTAAAAATAAAGAGGCCAAAGACAGACCACGGAAAATGAAGTCAAATTTTATACAAAAAATACAGCTGCTGCATAATTGATGAAGAAACGTACGTATGGAAAAATTTTCGCAGCTTCCGGGTGCATATTTTTATATTGCTGATGTTCGAGGGAATGTTGTGGTATGACAAGCAATATGCAGTTGCTGCAAAAGAAGACAAACATTTGTTACAAATGGATCTTTAAATACCGAAATTTACATCAAGGAATGTTTACAAAGGAGGACGCTTCCATTCATACAACTTCTTAATGTGTCCATTTACTTTTGGCCTGATTTGGCATCGTGTCACTATGGTAATCAAGGTCTTCAGTGGTACAAGAACAATAATGTGGTATTTGTACCAAGTGAGGCAAATCCTCCAAACTACCTAGAGCTAAGGCCAGTGGAGAGATATTGGGCTTTTGTTAAAAGAGAATTGAAGAGCACAAAAAAGGTGTTCAAAAGTGTGGTAGATTTTAAACGGAGATGGACTACCTGTTCGAGCAAAGTGACAGAAAGCAATATAAAAACGTTAATGGAAGGGTTTTCGAAAAAGGTTCAAAATTTCATCATTACTGATTAGATATATAAAAATATATATATTTTTTTTTTGTTAATTGTAACAATAATTTCAATAAAATATAAAAAGATTCAAAACTGTAAGTTTAGTGGTTTCATTCTTATTAACATATATGTATGTTAAACATTTTTCAATCTCAGTACTTACAAGTACCGAGCAAAATCATTTTTCTTTTAAAATTTTAATAACTTATTTTTGAAAGTGATTTTAGGCCCTTTATGGAAGATATAAGCAATTATGAATCTAACGCCATGTATTAGGCCGTGTGATTTATTTCTATATGAATCTTATTTTTTTTTTATATAAATTAAACACTTACTACTGATAAAGTCCTAATTCTGAAGAACATTTGTATGGGGCCTAGGTGAAATAATGGATTTTATACCAAACCTTATCAGCAGAGAGTATTTGTGAAAATTTTCAGCCAGCTAGCTCTTATGGTTTGTGTGCTATTCTGTTTTTAACAGACAGACGGAAGGACGGACATATCTAAATCGTCTTAAAATGTCATAAGTACCCAGAATATATATACTTTTGGGTTCTACGACCAATATTTCGATATGTTACAAACGGAATGACAAAATCAATGAGAAAGATGGGGAGGTATTTCTTCGATGGTGATTATAAAAATCAGCCAAGAAATATGCTATATTTTTGTGATGATCGGGAGCGTATACGTGGTAATGTAAATAATATTCTATTACATATCACTCATACGTATAATATGAAGGGAAAAGTAATTATGGTATTTTGAAGCCGACAATAAAAAGTAAAGAAGTTATTATTTTTTTATTTCAAAAATAATTAATTTTAAATTAAATTAAATTAAATAAAATAACAATTGAAACTATGATAAAAAAATTAACCTCTTGCCATTTTTGTAACCTAATTAAATATATATTTTTTTAAGAAAAACATTGTATTTCTAAGGAAATAATTAAATTTCCTAAAAAAAAAGTCTCATCCCCTTCTAAAATTTTAAATTTTTGATTGTTTAACCTTTCAAGTGTCTTTAAAATTATTCATACAATTTGTTGTCGTTTCTTTTTTTAGTGTTTTTATTTTAATAGGATTTTCGTATAGTATTCATAAGTATCATCACAAAGTGTTTTATAGAACATTTGCATTTTTTGTTTCCTGCTTGTTTTTCTTCTTGTCTTCTCCCAGACTAATAATAAGATTATGTCTGGTTATGGCATGCTCTTTTACTTTAGCTCTCCCTCTCTCTCTCTCTCTTTCATACTGTGTATCCTTCTAACTAGCACATACATACATACACATTAATATTGTATTTGTAAAACATGGCATTAGAAAGGATTACATTGTTGACTTTAAGGATTAGTACTTTGTGATGAAGCTGATAATGGTACAGGATGATACAGCATGGTTGCTGTTTGGCTTTTATGGTCAATATTAGTTAAACAATTGGTTTAAGGTTCAAATCAGTGCTAGTAATTTATAAACATTTGCTTGTGTATTTTTTTTTTTCTTTTTCAGTCTCTTTGTTATGCAAATTCGTTAAAAATTAGTATGATGAAAGAGGAGAAATCATATTAATGTGAAATATGTTTTAGAATTGTTATGAATGAATTAGGTTAATTAAAAAGAAGATGATGCTGAAATGTGTTTTAGATGGAAAATAATTGCTAAAAATTCTTGAATAACATATAAGTATGTATATGAAGAATTAATGAAATTATTCATTGTATCAGTAACTTAACTAGCTAGGTTTGTTAGGGAAAGATCCTCACACATTTCAAGCATAAACTCTAATTGAAAGCCTTAGATTTCTCCCAAATAAAATATGGTGCCAACCAGTAGGTTATTGTACTCACTTCCGGCAATTGCAGGCTATAAGGTATATATCACTATGTTTGACGAGAGACCAGAATGTCCAGTGAATAAATTGGAATCTTTAGAGGCAGAATTTATATCAAGTCATACCTTTACATTTACTTTTCTCAATTTTGTTCTATAAACTACTGCAATTTGGTGAAATTCATTTGAAATTAACCAATTGAAGAAAACAATTGTTTATAAATTTCAAATCTAATGAAAAGCCAGAAAAGTCACTCACCTTTTAATTTCGGTTATTTTAACTGTGAACTTTACTTTTCTGACATCTTTAACACACATAAATCACATTTATGTTGACTGAATTATAGCCCCCCCAAAAAAAGTGAAACAGTCAGATTTCATTTAACCCTTTTTGCTTTTATTATTTTTTTACTTAAACTGATTAACAAGTGAAAAAAATATTTAAACAAACAAAAATAAAAATCATAAAAAAATCAACTGAACTACTAATATAAGCATATGACAGTCATTGTAAGCTCATAATAAATACAAATACTCTTATGTATACACAAATATACATACATATATATATATATATATAATGTATACAAATACAGTATCTGACAAAACAGTGAGGACATACAATATATCAAATAAGAAACAAGATTTCTGTAATAAGCAACACTGATACAGTTTTATAAGTTTGTGACAACTGCAGCAAATCCAAAATATATATGTTTATTTCTAGACAGAGAAAACAGATTCGTAGTGGCAACTGAAATTGTTGTCAATCGAATGATTCGGTTGCACACATCGAATATTTCGGTTCTAGCAACAGAAAATCAGTTAACAAGGAAGAATTTCGGTTGAAACAAGCACACTTTTGTTATCCCTTCTAAAATTTGAATGCAGAATCATTCGATTGGCAACAAATTCGGTTGCTACTACGAATCTGTTTTCTCTGTGTATAGGCTGACAAATGGATATTACAAAGATGTCTTCCCAACCTAATCGAAAACAGCATTTACATATACATTTTATGTGATCTGTAGTAAATATTGTAAAAATTAGAAATCTGAAGTTAATACTCATATACCTTTATCATTCATATTGAAAAGCGTGAAAAACTATCAGAAAAACCAATAAAGCCTTCGGTTTCCAGACAACTAACTTCGTAACCCACCAGTTTGAATATATCGTAAGCTACATGCTATCAAATTGATTCAACTCATGTAAGAAAAAGTTTTTAAATAAAAATCTGTTAATGGCAAGGAAGTAACGTCGACTTTTCCTAATACATTATTATTATTAACATTATTAGAGAAGAACGATCAGACATTTTTCCTTCCGTAGACTGAATAAAAGATTTTGTAACATGAAAAAACTTTGGTGAACTGAATTTCAACAGACTCTCTAAAATATGATATTCTACAAATAATTTTTGTATTGATTCAAGCAAAATCAACGATCGGCCCATGCATTCATATACAATAGAGCTTTAAGCTATATATCTACAAATATGAAATATGATGATTATTTGATTCCGTAGTAATGATGAACTTATCTAATAATCAGTTTATTTGATTGAATTCTAGGGAAATTTTTTATACAAGGTTTGTTAGTCAACCAAATTACGATTCATTTAAGTAATATCTTTCTGAAGTCAACTGGTAGATATATTGCAAATGGAATCTTTAGTTATAATTAGATTATAACAGCGGAGGTCAATTTGTCTTTGACGAGAGACTGCAGCTTGTTTTTCTGATTCTCATTATATTTTTACGCATTTCATGAGTGAGCTACACGTCCCGCTGCACAGTGGGTTTCCTTATAATGAGAAGCTATCACAAATAAATATCTCTAAAACTAAAAAAACTAGGGTCTTCAAAATTTGTCAGCTCTTAGCATGCCTGATAAACTTAAAGTTTTTAGGATAAAATATTAACAACTATATTTACAGTAGCCATTTGAGCTTTGAAAGATTAATTGGCTTATAGATTTGTTTTAAGAATTTTTGAAATAAAGTATTTCAATATGAAAATTCGTTTGTTTTAACTAAACAATAAAATGAAATGTGAGAAATGATCCATGACTATAAATATATAACTATTGCCACTTTTGGATCTCGGATACTTTTCTTAGAAATCAATATACAATTTCTGTAAGGGCTTTTCGGTAACTACTTCTTTACCTGTCTCTGGCATTAAGTTTATATTTGATGGTTTGGTCTCTTTGCACACCTGACATTTTTCGGCCAATAATTTACAATTTGATGTATAAGAAGTTGTAGGGTGGATGAGGGCCACTAACTAAAAGATCTACGTGAAGAAGTAGTTTTTTAAAACGTGTGTTTTGAAAAGGTCAAAAAAGTTTTCTTCAGGGATTTTTTAATGAGCTTCTATTCATCCGGAAAAAATTTTAGGTAAATTGGTTGGGGTTAAGACGTGTCGCAAGCCCTCTGAAGTTTTGAGATGCATTTACAAGGGGAAAAAATGTTTTTTTTTATAGTATTTGTAAAAATTTTGCCATTAAAAAATTACTTTTGCGATTTAATTTTATAGAATTGAAATGTGCAGGTAATTGTCGTTCTAATGCGACATACAAAACAGAAATTGGTCAAAAAATGTTAAAGTTATTAACATATTTTGATAAATATTATTTTTACCTAAAATATATCCATATTTACTTGTATATGAGTTTTTGTCTTCGTAGGATACCATTAACCTATTCGCAGGTATGACAAAAAAAAATTTAAAAAAATTAAAGGCAGTTTCAAAACTCCATTTTAAAATTTTTAAAAATTTTGTAAAACAAATTTCATAATTTTTGATCATCTTATTGGGATTTATTGAGAATATAATAGGGAATAAAAATATGAAAAATTAAAAAAATATCTCTTATTTTCGAGAAAAACAAATATTAGACCATTTTATGGCAAATATGCTCTATTTTCTTACTGTTATGAACTTTAAGTAAACCCTATTCAGAATATTATAGTCCAGATAATTCTAAATATTTTCTGAAAGTTTTAATAAAATTGGAAAACGTTAAACCTTAAATCGTGAAGGTCAAAATTTTCAATATTTAGAATTTAAATTTTTTTTTTTTTGCAATTTTGATGAAACTTAAGAAAAATATAACATGTAGTCTAGTATTTATAACAACAGCATAAAAATGGAAATTAATCCTTAATGACACTTGGGGTTAAAATGACCACAAAGTTTAAAAACTTTAACATTTTTTGACCAATTTAAGTTTAAGTTTATGTCTCATTAGAACGTTTATTAAGGACCACCCTAATAAACATACCTCTACTTTCAACGGATACAAATATTAGATCTCTCAAAACAAAATTTGTTAGATTCATAAAATTTAGAGTGTTATCAATAAATTTAGTGTAATAAAACTTAGAAAAAGACATAAATTTTTTTAGTTTGTGGGCTATGTGGGAAACTACTGAGCGCTGAAATATCTTTTGATATTTCTAACAGATTTGGTGCAATCAGTCATTGCACAATCTTGAGAAAGCTCAAAAATTATTATAATTATTATAGATTACAATTCGTCTACAAAGTCTTTACTTTGGAATTGAGTTATTTAATATCTAATTTGGTTAGTTTGGTCTTCAAGTAAAGCATCTCTTAAACGTTTTAAAATCTCGAAGTATCCTACTGCTACACCACTTACAGAGAATTGGAGATTATGCACAGCCTATCCTCTACGGTATCATGGAATATGGAAAGACGGACGACCTAACCAAAATGGGTTCCTCTTTGAACACTAGGATGGCCCTTATTTTACATTTGCGATTTTAGATGCTCCCAATGTCTAGTTTTGAACAGTATTTTCGACTTCTGGTTAATGAAGTCCAAATATCTAAAGATAATATTTTCTTAATAGATATAGTCCAATAGAGTGTAAAAATTTATCTTGACAAACAAATTTCATATACTTGATATTCTTCATATTTATACCCTTCAACATGAGTAGCAAGGGTATATATAAGTTTTTCATTCCGTTTGTAATTTCTACATTTTTTATTTGCGACCACACAAAGTATATATAGCGAATTCTATGAAGTCATGTCCGTCTGTATGTTGAAATCAACTTTCCGTAGCCCCCAAATAACCTACAAACATAGTTGATACATCAATATATCGGGAATTCTTTCGGCTCGTTCGCTATTTCAAATCGAAAAAATCGAACTACAAACGGCTGAGATATAAGGGAAAAACCGGGACAACCTCTATATTTGGTCTATTTTTGATTACAAGGTCATTAATATAGACAATATGGATATCTAATGATAGATATTTCAAAGTCCATTGCAACGATTTATATAAGTCTATAGTAATTTGGACCTACAATGGGTAAAAATCGGGAACATTATTTTTTAACCCGATTTTTTTCCACAAATTTTTTTTGTATAATTTTTGTTTCACTAATAAATTTAAAAAAAAAAAATTTTAAGAAATTTAAAAAAAAATTGGAAATAATTAAAAAAAAAAAAAACAATTTCTAAAAATAAACAATTTAAAAAAAAAAAAATTTTTTTTGCAAAAAAATAAACACTTTCCTATAATATGTATAACCGTTAAAATTTACATGTTTAAACTCCATTTAGTATTTATTACAATTAAAAAACACTTTTTCTTTTTTAAAATACAATTTAAAAAAACATTATTAAATGTCAAATGTGGCATTTGGGATTTGCATGAGGTTTCAACTCCCATTCACTCTATACTTATATTTGTATAATATCTTTAACTTTCCTTAAGCGAATAACAATAAATTTCAGTGAATTTATTTATAATATTTTAATTGGGAATTTAGTACGTTAAAATAAAATGATGTGTTCCCAAACATGTATTTTAATAATAACATGATTACTTTGGAACTTAATATGATTCATTTGATCATATAATGATCTCATTGGGTCATATTATGATTTGTTTTTACGATAATATGATTACTTCAGAACATATTATGTTCATGTATGCCAATGAGCTTATGATTATATTTGATCCTAATATGATATTGTATGATATTAGTAATGATCATAATATGTTTAGACTACAATCATAAGTCTTATCATAATATGTTGCTCTTAGATTATGTTTACCACAACCATGTTTTTTCTCTGCGTGTAGTGCTAAAGGCAGCTTAGCAGTAACGGTAGCCATCTTTGCTCATTTGACCTGAATCATGAAAATTCAACTAAAATATCCAACAATTTTAGACCCTGGGAGCATGGAAATCTTAAAAGTGCAACGTAAGGACCAACTAAATGATATATCTGAGACATCGGGTATTAGATTGTGCGATCTAATACCTTAATGCGACCAATTGATGTAGTACTCCTATTTATTGATGTAGTACTCCTATATACTATTGAGTGATGTGATCTACTTGAATGCTTGTGTGCAACGAGCTACCACGTAAAAAGAGCAACCAATCTTATAGGGTTATGCGATTCGGTAGTCTTCTTGTATTGTGTAGGTCCTATGAGCTTACACGATCCAAAATTTCATAGCCAGCATCTCACTCATCATTCTCTAATAGGGGCAGTGGAATGTTTTATCGAATTAATTCTGAATATTTTTCTATTTACAACTTCACAATTTTCATCCACTGTATTTGAAAATTTTGTTTATCAATGTTTGTATGCACTAGTAGTATAATATTTTCAAGTATGTAATTCATTCTTCTCATCATATTGTATCCATTTCCATTTAGTCCTGCTCGTCAACATCATCATCATCCTTATACACCGATGATACCCGGCCTCTGTATGATGATTTTTGTTGATGTGTTAGTAGTGTGTGTTTGGATCTGTGGATCTGTGTATGGTGTATGATTCTTCTTTATGTAAACATAATGCTTTATTTGCTTTTCACTTAATTCACTTTGTAAAGCATCATGATTTTATTACAGTCGCGCAAAAAAATAAAATAAACAGCATGTGTATGTCGGTACTCAGTTGTGTATATGAATGAGTGTTTATGGAAAAAGAGCTAAGGGAAAAAAAATTGATATAAAATGAGATTGAAATTGTCATCAGCTTTAATGTTGTTGTTTTTTTTACTTTTATTTGACTTTTCACTACTTTAGATGAACTCTTTATATTTGTGAAAGTTTACAAAAAAAAGTTAAAAATCAAAAACATTAAAGGGTTGTAATGTTAATGCGAATTTAAAATACTCTATATTTCCTGAAAAGGTTTAGTTCGAGGAAATATTAATAATTATTTAAGAATATACCAATTCTTAAATACTGTTAATAACTTTAATAGATTGATTTATATTTACACTGTAAAATTCTTTTATACAAAATTATGATCGCGAACAAATGTTTAATCCATTTCATTCCTCAACCAACAATAGGGCAAAATATTCCAAATAAATTAATCCTTGCACAGTTTTAAACACCATATAAGCTTTCTCTGCAAATGGAGTCCATGTTCCATCAACTATGATTTCCATTGAATCTCTTAATCGTTTTGTTACCAATAAACTGACAAATTAAATATATTCTCTACAATACCCAACACGTTAGCAAGTAAATATAAGAACAAAAGCAAAAAAAAAATAAATTAAAACAGAAATAAAATAAACGCATGAAAAATTCAAGTGGTTTCTCATGTGTCGCCGCCAACTTCATTGGCTTCATATTCCATTTATATCCACTTCCGATGGTTGTGCTTGTTATGTCATGCTTGTTTGTTTGTTGCTGTTTTTTTTTTTTTTTTTTTTTTTGAATTGTTAGCTTAACACTCATACCACTGGTACCTACCACCAACTACGACGACAACATTCCAAAAGAGAAAATGTTTTCGTTTCCTTTTTTTTGTTTTTGCAACCATAACGTACTAGCATTCTTGTACTCAAACGCAAGCGACAATCGCATTTACGTACTTCTACTATTGACTTTAAGCTTTATGAATGCGTGTGCATGGGTGGCTGGTTGGTCAGGGAGTTAAAGGAAGGAATTCTATTGGCAGTTTAAAGAAATATGTGTTGACAGTTATCAATTATTTCGGAATCAAAATAAAATAAGTTTTTTTAATTTGAAACTTTTAAAATAATGGACCTATGTCATATTTGAACTATTGTATTGTTAAACACTTTTAACTTTAACTAATACGTACCAACTTTACGTTTTTATATTTCACTAAGAAATATAAATGTTTCGATGAGCTACTTTGTATGCTTAGGTTTCTTCTGCGCAATGCAGATGTTTGCTAAAGTGTAATTCCACAAAATAAGTATTTGACTGACTACTTAACCGTAATTTTTGCAAAAACATATAATTTCTTCGTAAAACACCACAAGACCACTGATTACATGAAACTTAACATCCTACAGGCAGAGAAAAAATATAGTTGTGCATATTTACAATAACCATTCCCACATTTTTAAAAGACTTTTAACCATAATATGATTAACTTACGATTCACATGATTGTATCAATCATATATATGGTTACAGTAAACAATGACCACCATTGTTATGATGAATCTTTATATCATAATATGTTGTTCTCAGATTATATCAATGAGCAAAATTATATGATAAGTAATTCATCATATAAATGGTTGTCACAAACATATACTTGTTTACTGTAACCATATATATAATTGACACAATCATGTGAATCCTAAGTTAACCATATTATGGTTACCACAATCATGTAAATAGTTACTGTGACTATAATATTATTAAACAACTTTTAAAAATATGATAATGGTTACTGTAAACATGCACAACTACATTTTTTCTCTGCATGTATAGAACTGTATGACCACAATTTACCATGATTAGATCAAAGCTTTTCCTCACGATGGAATAGAGGAGAGACAGTCATAAAAACAATCTGAAATCAAGACACTAGAGGATGTACATGAAATTAAAGAACCTCCAGAACTATGCGACCCTAATTTACCATGACTGAATCAAAATAATTTTAAAATATTTTCCTTTTTGAAGCAGTTTTATTGAGAATAATCAGTTATGGTTTGAAGTCTCTAAAAAGGTCTGCTTTTTAACAATATTTTATATTTGGAACTAATTTAGATACATTTTCCTGATCTGAACAGTTTAATGGATAATTAAGAACGCGACATTCGGGTACCTTTGAAGTAAAAAAAATTAAATTTACTTGTTTGCACTTTTCGATAGCATTTAGTTAGTTTCCACTAGATTAGCAATAATCATAGAATCAGGAAAGAATATAAAGCGTTTTATAAAACGTGCCTTTCTGTTGATAGTTGTAGTATTGAATTCTATAACCTAAGCCTGGAGTGAATGAGGTCAACAATTTCACACCAGCTATGAGGTGTGTATAAGATACCCGAAATTGAATTTAAAAATTTGTATACATTTTAAATAATCAGCATTGACAATCTGCCCAACCTCATTACGACCGGTTAAGATAATATAGCACACGATATTTATAACGCGACATATATTCCCGTCTCCTATGTGATATGGATTAAAATTTCATCTATCAAGCTAATTTTTCTGCCGTACACGATATTTTTTCAGCCATTTGATTAGAATTGACTACTGATAACAAAGGATGATATAAAAAATTCCATTAAAGCTACACACAGAGAAAATATATGGTTGCGGCAACTATGCAATATTTTACGTAGTCATAAATATATGTTTTCTAAAGCAATGTTTTGGTTGAAATTTAATAATAACATGGTTGTTGCCAATATAATTGATTTTTAATGATGTTATGTTTGTGAATTAATATTGTTATATTTAAAATCACAAAATGAATAAAAGAAACCTAAAAGAAACTTTATAAAATGGTAATGCAGCTACAACCATAATATGGACATATCGTATAAAAATACTCATATTATGATTGAGCTTAACCTTAATAAGATTGAGCTGCAACCAGCATGTTTCTATATTATCATATTATGGTTGAGGTGGACTCATAATATAGTTGGTTATTATTATTATCATATTATGCTTGTGCTGCTATTATAATATGATCGTGGAACCATAATAAGATTGACAAGGACTTTAACTTTGGTAAAGTCTTATCATATTATGATATTTTATTAGTAATATTATGGTCATAATATAGTTTAACAGTAACCATTAAATCCATTCATAATACAATATGATGGATGCAGTTCAACTATGGACACTATAACAAAGTTGTTTTTTTAATGCATGTAAATAAAAGCAAGAAAAAATATATATTTTCAGTTATAAGGCCAATTTTTTATGAAAAAAGCTAAGATTATCTGATAATACATTATTTATATTATAAAAGATTTAAATTTTTTTAAATTTATTGTTAGAAAAAATCATTTGTTTATAAACATTCTAATTTTGAAAATAACTAAAAAATAACAATGTTAAAGTTTTTATAAAATTTAAACATTCTTAATTTTATTGGAAAGAAGTCCAATTTTTTTAAATTTCTGTTTTTTCATACGTTTTTGGTGTAGGCCAAAACAAATTTTGAAAAATATTTTTCTAGTTTTTTAGTTTAACAAAAGAAAAATTAAAAAAAAATCTTGTATACAGGGTTTATAAGGGGAGGAAGGATGTTCAATTATGGACCGAGCCTCACAAAAGTTGGTAGAAAGATTTAGGTTCATGTAAAACTTGTTTATGTCCAATTTTATTACGATATTAATTATTATAAGACAATTATGAATCTTCAAGTTATTTTCTGAAGGTGCCTTGAAGTTTTTTCCGATTTTCGCCATGCTAATTTGATATTTATGGTGGATCAAAAAGTATTCCGGGGGGACATTTGTATGGAACTAGGTGAAGTCATGGACCGATACTGCCCACTTTTCAATTTTAAACAAACCTTATCAACAGACATTATCTGTGGAAAATTTCAGTCAGCTAGATCCTTTCGTTTGGGTCATATCGTGTTTTTAATAGACTGACGCACGGACATAGATAAATTGTTTTAGAATTTCATAAGGACCCAGAACATATATACTTTAGTGAGTCTGCGTTTACTTTTTCCTTGTGTTATAAACAGAATGACAATAACAATATACCCTCCATCTTTTTTGAAGGTGGGTATAAAAGTAAGGTCTCCCTAAGACCTTCAAAAATTATAATCTGTGGAAATCTAAAAGGATTTTTGGTTGGAGTTTCTCAATTGACCAAAAACTGCCTTGTATTCATATGAATTCAATATAAATGTACATGCGATATTTCAAGTTTTCCTAAAATGTTCGACATGCGCAAAAATAAGCTTTGTGTTATAAAATGATTATTCATTCGTTCGCTTCAGCCTTAACCCTCTAATGCTTAAGCATGCCTCAAGGCACTCATCACCAACTGCCAATTAATGCAAATATAACTGATATTTTATTTCTAAAAAACATTGAAAGCTTTTTAAAATAATTAAAGTTTATTTTTTAGCAACTGTTACATGAGTTTTTGAAATGAAAAATCAGTTATATTTACATTTATTGGGATTTTTGCGATGAGGGCCTTGGGTATGCTTAAGCATTAGAGGGTTAACTCTGTATTTTGTGAATCGAAAATTTCAAGCATTTTAAGGGCACTAAGGAACTAATGAAAGCATTCCTTTAATTCTGTCTATCATTTGACAAGTGTATGCCAAAGTTCACTTAGCATATGTGAGTGTGTGTGTGTACAAAAACACATACATACAAGTGTAAACATACATATATATATAGGAATGTATATGAGTATGAATATATGCATACAAATATCAATGTCCTTACTTACTTGTTGTTTACTTTATTCATATAAATGTATAATTTTGTTGTTTATTTATTTTTTATTTTTATTTATTTTTATGATTTAAGCTTTAATATGTTTATTGTTTTAATGTCATTTCAACGCTGCCATCGTTGTCGTCGTCAACATTTCAGACGAAAAAAAAAAATAAATAAAAAGAATGAATGAATTTATAAACGTGTGTGTATGAATGTTTACATTTGTATGGGCTCATGTTTATGTATGGGAATGAATATACTTGCACATATACATACATATGTAAGTAAGCATGTATGTATGTATATTTCATAAAATCACTTAAGCTGTGTCGTCTGTTCTACGTACGTATGTATGTATGTATTTATTTTGAAATTCTTAAATTCTGTATGTCTTTCAAGAGTCTCTCACTTTATTTTCATTTCAATTCAAACATTTTGTCGCTTTCATGTTTACTATTTTTTTTTCTTCGTCATCCTCTACGAATTTGGACTTGGCTGCTGCTGAGAAAAGTGCTCCTATGAGAATTTTTGTTACCGTATTTCGTTTTAACGTTTGCTCGTATTTAAAATTCAATTGGATTCCATTTTTCATCGTCTTTAATATTTATTCACTTAATGTGTTAAATTTGAAATATTTAATGGGCTGAGACAAGACAGATGAAAGATGTTTCAACAGCAGTTTTAAAGGAAGTAGGGATATTCTTTGAATTGTAAAATAATGCTGTGGAGTGTTTGCATAAAATATGGGAAATAAATCAGTTTGAATTGTTTATAGATAACATTATTTTTTTAAATAAATAGCATTACATTAAAATAGCTGAAATATATAAACAATTATACTTTAAGGACTTAAAAGTTAATATCTCATGATCTCTTGAGACAAATAATGAATAATGGTATGAGTTACTTAAAATTATGTGACATAAATTAAATGGAATAATTGTATGTTTGTTTACTTTACAACCAACAGATCTTTGGATTGTATTTAGCACAATACTAATTCAAACGAGATCCAAGAGCGTCTATTGCATCCACAAAGGATCACTGTTTGGTGTGGATTGTGGGCTGGCGGTGTGACCCATATTTCAACGGCGGCCGCTATAGTTCGATAATTACCAACTTCTTTTAGCCCGAATTAGATGATATGGACACCAACGACATGTGGTTTCAACAAGACGGCTCTATGTGTCACACAGCTCATGTAACATTGGTTATTCTGCAAGCGATTTTAGGGCATGGTCATTTCATGTGGAGGTGATTGAATTGGCCACCGAGATCATGCGATTTTACGCTGTTAGGCTTTTTCTTGTGGAATTTTCATACGTCGCAGGTCTTAGCGAATAAGCCACCAACCACAGCGGCCCTTAAATCCAACATAACCCATACCATCGGTCAAATTCAGCCTGATATATACGTTAGACTCATGAAAAATTTTACATTTCAGTTTCACGCCTCCCAACGAAGCCGATCTTATATTTTATACATAATGGCACCGATATGCCTTTCAAACGAATAACAAATTTCAATGATTCTCACAAAAGATAGGAAGCGCTTGATGAAATACCCTATATTATCGAATTTAATGGTGAAGGTTCAAAAATAAATTTTCTAATCGAAATTTCGTTTAGTTTTTCATAAAATTTTTCAACAGAAAAATTATTTTCATCAACATTTCATCAAAAAATCTTTTTCCCCAAAATATAAAAAAACATTCAGTACTAAGGATTTACGAAACATTTAATTAGATTTTAATAAATTACATTTTAGCTACTTTTAATATATAAAATAAAATTAAAATCCAACTTCTCTCTACCAATCAAATTATCTCATAAAATTATTTTCATAATTTTTTTTTGACTTCTCTATAAAACAAAACACACACATTAAACTTATTTGCCATACAACTTTTGTTAACTTTTCAGACAGCAGTTTTAGAAGTAGTCATACCACCAGACATTATCAATGAGGAGACATCGGGTGATATGATGGTACCCGAAGGTGGTTCAGCGAAATTAGTATGTCGAGCCCGGGGACATCCAAAGCCCAGAATAACATGGCGCAGAGAAGATGGCAGAGAAATTATAGCACGTAATGGAGCGCATCAGAAAACAAAAGGTAACAACAAAACTAAAACTTTTCTTTTCTTTTTCCACATAAAACCACAAACAACAAAAAAACTAATAAAAATATATATAAAAAATGGAATTGAAGCTAAAGGAAATACAGAAACTAAACATAAAAGTGCATGCATGTAACTTTTACATTAACTGAAATTAATACATGTAATACTTATAGTGGAAAAAAAAACTGAACTCTAAACACATAAATTTTGTTTTTTAAATGAGTTACATACAATATTTTAAACTTTTTTGTTCCCTTTTTAGTTGTTAAATTATTCGTGGCATGTTGTTTTTTTTTTATATATATTTATTCATTTTTTTTGTTCTTCGTTCTTATTTTAGCTTTAGCTGTAGAAGGTGAAATGCTAACATTGTCAAAGGTCACGCGATCTGAAATGGGTGCCTACATGTGTATCGCCTCGAATGGAGTGCCACCATCCGTCAGTAAACGTATGAAGCTACAGGTGCATTGTGAGTACAAAAATAACAACATCAACTTTATTTATATAAAATTTATTACATACAGTAAAACAAGGTTATAATGAATTTTTGTCCTTATACAGAACAAACTATTACTTATACAGCTTCAAGTCAAATATTCAAAAAATTTCATAATTGATTCAAGTATTTAGACGCAGAAAAAACATATAGTTGTACATTGTTACTGTAACTATTTCAAATTTGTGCATGGTTACTGTAACAATTTAAAAAATTTTAACAATATTATAGTCACAGTAACTATATATATGATTGTGGTAACAATAATATGGTTAATTTACGATTCACATGAATATTTCAACCATATATATGGTTACAGTAACCATGTATATGTTTGTGACAACCATTTATATGATGAAGGACTTACCATATTATGATGCTCTTCTATCATAATCTGAGAACAACATATTATGATAAAATTATTCATCATATAAATGGTTGTCACAAACATATACATGGTTACTGTAACCATATATATGGTTGAAATATTCATGTGAATCGTAAATTAACCATATTATTGTTACCACAATCATATATATAGTTACTGTGACTATAATATTGTTAAAAATTTTGATATTGTTACAGTAACCATGCACAAATTTGAAATGGTTACAGTAACAATGTACAACTATATTTTTTTCTGCGTGTAGGTGCTTCAGAACTGTATAACTTATATTCAGAATCAGTATAGCATTTTGAAAATTATGAAATTGTGAAGTTCGTCATTTGAGATCCAAAAAATTGGCCAAAAATGGAAAGGTGCTCTTAGATATTCAGAATCAGTATAGCATTTTTGTAATGTAACACATTTTTATATTTGAATACTTGAATCGCTTCGCCACAGCAATAAGAAGAAACAAGTACTATTAAGTCTCCTTTTGTGAATTCTTACTCATTCAGGATAACATATCTACAATTTCATATTTATTGCTTTATTGTAATGTAGTTTTAAGCTTATTCGAAACGTATCATTATAATAAAGGAAAAGTACTATAAAGACCCACATTTTGTATTATGATTTAGCATCCATTAATAATTTCATGTTTCTGGATTAATTTTTATAGAAAATACAAAAAGTATTAATGATCATATGGCCTAACTTCCACCCAAAATCATGGGTTCATTATTATAAAATATTCAAAAAGTACCTTAACAAAACTTTGAATATTCATAATCATTCATACCCATAAATGCTTAATTTCATGTTTTTATGTCAATACAAAAAATACAATAGTATTAGTAGGAAAAAAGTACCTATAAGTCCCCTCATTGTAGATTATAACTCAGTCAGGATCATGTGTGTCTAATTTCCCGATTCTATCTTAATTGATATAGCAAATTCACAGAGTGCCATTTAGGGAATGAAAAAGTATCACTTTTGGTACATTCTTTACTCAGAATTATATCAGCCAACTATTATGTATAAGTAAAATGTAAGTTAAATAATTTAATAATAATAACAAGTAAGAGAGCTATATTCGGCTGTGCCGAATCTTATATACCCTCCACCAAATTGTACTTTAAAATAAATTTTAAATATTTTTAGGTAAACAAAATTATTTTTTTTTTTTTCAAATTGTTTTTCAAAATTAAAAAAAAAAAAATTTTTTTCAAAATTGTTTTCAATTTTTTTTGTTTTTCAAAATTTAAAAAAAAAAAATTTTTTTTTCAAAATTGTTTTCAATTTTTTTTTTTTTTTGAAATTGTTTCTTTTTAGTTTTTTCCAAATTTTTTTTTTTAATTTTTATCCAAATTTTGATTTTTTAATTTTTTAAAAAAAATTTTTTTGTGGTAAAAAAAAAATATTCGGGTTAAAAAATAATTTTGCCGATTTTGATCCATTGTAGGTCCGAATTACTATAGCCTTATATAAATCGTTGCGATGGACTTTGAAATATCTATCATTAGATATCCATATTGTCTATATTAATAACTTAGTAATCCAGATATAGATAACAAATAGGTCAAAAATCGAGGTTGTCCCGGTTTTTTCCTTATATCTCAGCGACCGAGCCGGAAGAATTCCCTATATATTGATGTATCAATTATGTTTGTAAGTTATTTGGGGGCTACGGAAAGTTAATTTCAACATACAGACGGACATGGCTATATCGACTTCGCTATATATAACGATCCAGAATATATATAGCTTGTGGGGTTGCAAATGAAAAATGTAGAAATTACAAACGGAATGACAAACTTATATATACCCTTGCCACTCATGGTGAAGAGTATAAAAAAGTACCACTAGAAGGAAAAGTACCAATTTTTCTTTCCCTTCTTTTCAAAATTGTATGTGACAAAGATATGCCCCAAACAACTCAATGGTGAATGGTGAAAGTGAGAAGAGAAATAGCCCTGAATATGTTTTAAAAAAATAACAAACTGTTTAGCCAGATTTAGCCCAATCAAGACCTTCGCACTCAAGTTCCAAATAAAACCATGTTATTTAATTTTTGTATGTTTAAAATTTTATTAAAATTGGTTTAATCATTATTAGAAAAAATTATGCTCCCGAATTTTCAATAAGTACCAAACGTGTATTTGGTATTTTTTCATAACTAAATAATACGATTTAAAATGTATAAGAAGTAGAAAATCATAGTTTTTACTAGTTTTCTCCCCTAAAAGTTTTGAATTTCAAAAAAGTACCAGATACTTGCTTTCTAATATTTTAAGTAGATAAAAATATATTTCAAATGTTTACGTTATCTGTAATAATTTAGAAGCTATAAGGTTACCAAATGTACCCGTTTTTATCCCTTCAAGTTTTCAAAACTAACTTCTTAGTGGATTTACATATGTAGAGGAATACCTATTGCTTAATTCTCATGTCTCTACTATTTGGCGTTTGGGCCGAGTGTCAGTCACTCAGTAGATGGATAGATGACACTACTTAGCTGAATATCTGTTTAATATTTTAATTTAAACTGTTTATTAGTTTTAATTGTAAAATTTTGTGTTTATAAAATCTCATTTGAATTCGTTTTAACCGTATTAATATGTAAAAACATGTAAAATATTTTGTAAGTATAAATTATTAAGTTATTTTTTGTTTTCCTTGTTTGTTTATTTTTTTTTTTTTGGCAAACAAACATTTTAGGAAATCATTAACGAATAAAGGTCACATTTTAACAACATAATTTATTTACTTAAAATATTATTTAAAGCCATTAAAATGTTTTCAAAAAAAAAACAACATCAACGTGAATATAAATTTAAGTTTTTATAAATGAAATCACACAGTAGACTGATGAAATATTGGAAAAGGTAAAAAAATTAATTCGTTAAATGGTTTAAACAACAAGTATATAAATACTGATAATTTTAAAGCTAAATATTCACATTGCTCACAAACGATGGCTATGTAGAAATGATTTAGTATAAAACTTAATAGATTTAAGAGGCCTTAGTAATCCCGATCCGAAGAATCATTAGTAGAGATCTCATTAGTCCAGTTTAACAAGTCAAGTTAACGAATGACACATACATTTCAGTTCGGTGAAAGGATAAAAATGTCTCCTTGTGTCAATATGGCAACGCAGTGAAACTCAGCATTACCCAGAGCGTTGATGTTTTCTAAGACTACAATGTGGAGTAAGAAGCCCCATAAGTATGCTATCGAACGATATAGCTTTTAGAATGTTCCCCTTGAGGTTATGACAAAATGCTGCGTCTGTTTTGAGCCCAGTGGCGAACAAACTCCGATTAAGCCAAGAAACCCAACTTTTTCCCTGGAGACCTCTTTAGCGATGCCAAAGAAAGATTCTGGTTCCACAAAACTACACGCAGAAAAAAAATATAGTTGGGCATTGTTACTGTAACCATTTCAACATTTGTGCATTGTTACTGTAACCATTTCAAAATTTTTAACAATATTATAGTCAAAGAAACTATATATATGATTGTGGTAACAATAATATGGTAAGTAATAAAGTAATCCTCCTATCAGAAAATGCTATAAATTTTGCGAGGCCCTTAATGTCAGTTCTGTTTTTACATTTGTGTAGTAAACACATGCGAAATACACGTTAATAAACAATGTAACGCTACACTGCTCCAGAACGCGGAATATTGCTGACTATTTATTTGACCAAGAATCGGCAAAATTTATATCATTTTCTGATAGGAGGATTACTTTTGCGCCACCTTGTATATGGTTACAGTAAACATATATATATTTGTGACAACTATTTATATGATGAATAATTTTATCATAATATGTTGTTCTCAGATCATGATATAAGAGCAACATAATATGGTAAATCCTTCATCATATAAATGGTTGTCACAAATATATATATGTTTACTGTAACCATTGAAATATTCATTTGAATCGTAAATTAACCATATTATTGTTACCACAATCATATATATAGTTACTGTGACTATAATATTGTTAAAAATTTTGAAATGGTTACAGTAACAATGCACAAATGTTGAAATGTTTACAGTAACAATGCCCAACTATATTTTTTTTCTGCGTGTACGTGGAGCCTTTTGTTGGTCCAACACTTTGTCCGTTTGTTCGCAGGGTAACATTCATTGCCAGATATGCAGCATAATAACAATACCAATAGTTCATAACAACGCCCGACCTTACTCCATGAAATCTTAATTTTTAAATGCGAATATCTCGTAAACTATAACAGATAATATATAGCTATAAGGTTGTTGTTTTAAATAGCGTCTAATAGATTAATTATTAAAAGATTTTAAATCGGATCGGCAGCGTTTTAAATGTTTCTTACAGCTGGGGTGTCTTTGGTGTATTAATACTCCGTCCCCCTCAGAGTTTAATGCTCATATTCGCAACTTAATCACAACTATACTTCCTCTATAACAGTAATAAACTTTGTCAAAATCATATTCCACTTTTAGAAATTACAAATACATATATTTCTTATTTTTAAACCGGTCGCCTTCTGCCGAACACCCTAACTTTTAGGTTGTTGTATGTATTCTCATAGCCCAAATTATGAACTAAGCAATAAATATTACCCAGCAATGCTCCAAAATTAATTGTTTCAGATTTTCAAAAAGCACGCATAAAGTGTCTTGCTGACCTTCCTGATAGTACTGAACATATAAAGACTTGACAATACTCTCGAGAGTCGAGAATAATCCTAAGGTTAGATAAAGCTCCTCCTGCATCAATTTCCATATCGTTCCGCCGTCAAACCTGTCACAGATATATAAACTATCAACATCCATTATCCACAGTAGGTTCTCGATATTGCACATTAGTCAAAGTTTATAACTCAGAATGTCAGCTTCACCAGCGTCCTGTTTTGAAAAACTGCTGGAGCTTAATTCATGAGTAAAGTTAGCCAATTGCGTCATATGACGTGTTATCGAAAGCTCCCTGTAAGTCCATAATATACATTCAACTTTTCTTGTACTTTATTTATTTGTTATGTGTTAATCGTATATCCCAAAACCACAATATTAAAAGTGGTTTATTCTTTGCTTATTATTGACATTCAGCAAAACCCAATAATGTTTACCCAAATATAAACAAATTAATTTTCACATGTCACACTTAATCTTAATCGTATTAAAATCATATTATTTGGAAAACTCCTCCCCAACAAAATGCTAAAATTACTATTATTCCCCAAATACAATTAACACAATATAACGCATAAATTAAAAATTAATAGCTTAAGCCAAAATTACAACTAAATCCAAAAGTAATACAAGAAATACAAAATACAATCCTTTCTCATACATTTACTTATACAACTTTAGCAAACTTATGAATATTCAACGAAGTTGAAACCGACAACCAATAAATAGTATGAATTATATTTATTTCCGTCTCAGCAGGTTTTGACTTTTATGAGTCGATTCAAGTCAACTACAACGTGAACACGCATACTTTACTTTTTCGAAAACTAAAACACATAGATACATACACACACACATACACACAAACAACAAGTATTAGCAACAAAATGAAACTTTTGAACAAACTCACGCAAAGATATATCCAATATTGTAAATATTGTACACTAAACAATATAAATACTATTGCAAATACGTACAGAGAGAGTGTAGCTATCGTTCGTTTGTTTTTTTTCTATTTGTAACTATTGACAGCTAGACAGAACCACAGGAGTAATGCTGTTGTTGTTTGCTGCTGCTACTATTTTAGTTTTAGTAATAGTTTCAGTTATATTTGTTGCTTTTGTGCTAATATTGCTGCAAAGTTTCTAAGTTCTTTATGTAGTTCTTTATTTAAACTGTAAATTTTATGGTGGAGCAAAAAAAAAAAAAAAATTGTATTTCCGGTTTTTTGTTTTTCACTTCCTCTGCCATTACCACTCCTCCTCCAACACTTTTCAAACACTTTGTTAATGGTGCAGAAATGCTTGGAATATTTACGCGGCACATTAAATATTTAACACCTTTTAAGAGCTAACAGCAACTATCAATATATGGAGTTAGGAGTTAGTGCTTAGGAGTGTGATGTATAGGGTAAATGGTTGCTTTTAATAGTAAAAATTAAAATATGTAAAAATTAAATTGGTATATCGGAAATATAGATATGTTTATACGTAATGAATCCAAATAATTGATATAAAATCGCTTGGTTATTTTGTTGTTACCGATCAAATCAAAATAATTCAGATTTATTTTAAAAGGAAATGCTTTTTTTTATTTAATATAAACGTATCTTGTGGTTTTCAATAGGAACAAAATTACATAAAAAAACTCTACCAAATGTCTCCAGCTTAGACTGTACTAAGTTGCACTATGGATGATTTCACATTTAAGTAGTAATCTCCAGATTTATGCTGAACAACCAGCTTCTTAAATTATCATTACAATTCAATCCTACCTGTAGGCATGAAACTGCTGCCGAGGTAACAAAGTTATATCCAATTCAAAATTTTATTAGAACATTACAATATAGAGATATCGGTATGTGTAGCGGTGACTTTGAGCCCGAAGCAAAATTTCTTTTCACTTTAAGTCTTTATATTCTCCAGTAAAAATGCTGATCTTAACATGTTTAGAAAAATTACAAGTAAGAGAGCTATATTCGGCTATGCCGAATCTTATATTCCCTTCACCAAATTATTCTTTCAAATAAAATTAAAAAAAAAAAATTTTTTTTTTAATTTTTTTCGAATTTTTTTTTTTAAGTTTTTTCCAATTTTTTTTAATTAAAATTTTATTTTATTTATTAGTGAAAACCAGTAAGAGAGCTATATTCGGCAGTGCCGAATCTTTAATACCCTTCACCAAATAATACTTTAAAATAAAATTAAAAAAATAGTTTTTAAAAATTTTTAAAATTGTTTTTTTCCAATTTTTAAAAAAAAAAAAATTTAATTTAAAAATATATTTTTTTAAATGTATTAGTGAACAAATTGTATGACAAAAAATGTTTTGTGTAAAAAAAATTCGGGTTAAAAAATATTTTTCCCGATTCAAATTCCCGATCCAAATTACTATAGCCTTATATACATCCTTGAAATGGATTTTGAAATATCTATCATTAGATATCCATATTGTTTATATTTATGACCTAGTAATCGAGATATATATCAAAAATAGGCCAAAAATAGAGGTTGTCTCGGATTTTTGCTCATATCTCCGTTATTTATGGACGGATTTTGCTGATTTTAAATAGAAAACTTCTCGAAAGCATGTCTGACAGAATTATTGAAGATTTGGATCCCGAAGATATCTGGGGTCTTCAGAAAATTGATTTCAACAGACAGACATGGCTTAATCGACTCCGCTATATATAAGGATCGAGAATATATATACTTTATAGGGTCGGAAAATTATATTGTGGAAATTACAAACGGAATGACAAACTTATATATACCCTTTTCACGAAGGTGAAGGGTATGAAAGATAAAGATAAAAACTTATTGGTTGGCTTCTTCAAGTTCAATATATTCCGCAATACCTTGTTATAGTTTGCATGTATTACTAAACCCGATTTGGTATCAGGAATCTTTAAAGAAAACGGTAGTAAAGAGGGCCGGTTATGATAGGATTTCCTTTTGTCACATCATTAAGGACATCAGATTAAAACTACATGCAAAGGAGTTGCATTCTGTCGCATTCAGATATCCAATAAGATCACAAAGTCTGGGTCTCGATAGCTCAGATATATTTTTCTTATAATCTTGCCTTAACATATGAAGAGCTGGACATTCACAAACATGTTGAAACACTGTTTCCTCATTCCGAAGCTACGACAGCAACTATCGAAAGAAAGTCTAAGTCTGCTTGCATGATTGCCAATTCCGAAGCTACGACACCAACTATCGAAAGAAAGTCCAAGTCTGCTTGCATGATTGCCGATCACCCAGTATCCCGTTGATATTGTCTTTATAATCGAAATTTCCATAGGATATTTAATCAAGAGATGAATAATGAGTTTTTCATTGTATTCGAAACACAATTTCCTGACAACCTTACACGTTATCTGTTATCAAACCTCTGAAGATAGTGCCATAGGTGCGTCCGAATTAGTTTTATACTGACGGATCCTGTTCTGGCCAGCTCGTTCGCCTGCTTATTCCAGTAGTTTATGTGCAGTGAGCCAAACTTTGGAAATGTAAAATAGAAGTTACAGTGTCTAATGTAGAAGATGTGGCATAATATATAAGTGTCGCCTGACTATGGTATCATCATCACGAAAGTTGTGCCTAGATGCTCCTTTTGCATCACTTATAAATTATTTATGACATGTTATTGAATAATTTTCGAGAGAGAGATTGTATGTACACTCTGCAGTGCTTTCTTTTTAACCTAAACTTAGGCTAAAAAGAAAGAAAAAGAATATATACCTTTTTTTCAAAATGGGAACTTTTTAAATTTTTTTTTTTTTTGCTCAAAAGAAAGCTTAGGTCCATTCCTTTAAGAGGTTTTTGGCCGCTTTGTGGGATGCGAAAACCAATGACAATCTATTGGCTTGAAAGTGACGAAATTTTAACATTTTTCTTATTTCTAGCAAAATTTTTAGCCACGAACATAATTTCCAACAATTCACATAAAATCCAATAAATACTCGTAAAAGTTGCTCACATGTAATACATAAAAGTGTTAAATAAAATCAACTCGTAAGAGCAAAATCATTTAGATTTTATACACATGAACTTTCCACATTAAATAAACTAACTTTTTGACTTTTTGCGTGACTTTAAAAGTGATGTTTTGCTTTATATTCTCCAGTCAGTCCCCAACCACCAGCAACCGTCACTTAAGGTGCAAATAGCTAAATGCTTAAGGCGTGTGTGACTGAGTTAAAGCAAAAATTTAACACATACATACGTACGTATGTATGTAAGAGGGCCTGTGTTGCAAGGTAGTATGCGTGGTAGTCTCTTATGATTGTTAAGACACGCATCTAACATTTGTTAACTTTTTCTTTGTAGGTCATAGAATTTTTCACACTTTGATGTGTGTTTTAGAGTAAGTTTTGCAAAATGTTTTCTAGTTGTAAAAGTATTCAATTGTGTATTGCCACCTGTAGATAGAGAGTAAAAATTACAACAACACATACACAAATTTAATATCCTGTTTTGCTTTCATTTACTCATATGTATGTTTGCACATACACTTGTGTGCTAAATATATAGAGAATCAATAGAAACCATTGTTCATTGAACTCCCTAGAAAACAAAAATATTGTTGTTACGAGAGTTTGTTAGTAAATTTAAAAAAAAAAAAAAAAAAAGTACACAGAATAATTCTTAAACATACAGTCTTATAGGTGACTTGAAGTGTGTGTGTGTTTCTGTGTGCGAAAGCCCCAAAAGATTGCAAGTTGAAATATATCAGATGTCTATCTATCAGCAGCACATCTATGAAATGAGAAATAAATAAACAAAAAAAACAAACAAAACGTTTATCTTTTCAATATATCTTTAGCACTTTAACACAAATAAATTCATATGTGTTTGTGGAATTGAATTCTGTATATCAAGGTTGGTGGGAAAGGTACACTGAGAGAACAATTTTATTAAATTCTGTATACATTGATCATAAATTATATGTAGACTTATTAAAGGACTTGTTAATGCTAGCTTAGAGATTTTCTTGATTTTTCACACGAATCAGGACTACATATGAATATTTTATCAAATGTTAGCTGGAAATTTCATCTGATTGAAAGCACGTCATAGTAAATAATTGTCAATGGTCTTCAATTAGTATTGTTAGAATATGTCTGAACATCAGATTTTAAAAATTTTTAAAACAAAATGTGAACATGCTTGTATTCGGTCATATATTTCTCTCAGTATAAGTATTTACATACAGAATTACACATAAGAATTTTATGTCTTTTTATATCTTCTATTGAATTTGGAAATTAATTTTCTACTTTTGTACCCTGAGATAACACCTATGTCAAACTAAATATAACGATCTACTCAGAATCACTTTCTGTGTCGATTTAGCAATATCCGTTTGGGTGGCTGGCCGGCTGTCCATGTAAACTTGTGTGCAAAATACACGTCGCAATTTCAATGATATTTCGATAAAATTTGCCATAAGCCTATTGAAAGTGGTAAAAATCGGTTCAATATTTCACCTAGCCCCCATGCAAAAATCTTCCCGAATAGATAGATAGTAAGGTATTCAATCGATTAACCGTTAATCGGTTAACCGATTAATTTTGGTCGGTTAACTGTTCGAGATAAGATTAAGATTATTTCAGAAGATCTATATAAAATCCTAAAAAACTCACATGTGTATATAAAAAGGATCTCAAATACCATATTTTTTTCTATTATTTATTTTTTTGTTGAAATGCTCAAATAAGTACACAAAATACGTCGTTTTATTTTCAATTTAAAAATAAAATAGAAATTATTCGGTTAATCGAATAATTTAAAATTAACCGATTAAATCTAAGCCCCGATTAATTATTTGCTCGATTAACCGATTAAACCAGAAACCCGATTAATTGAATACCCTAATAAATAGCCAAACAATGTTTTCAACAAACCAATTCTTTATACAAATAAATCATACCGGATCGATTTAAAATCATGTGAATTGATTCATAATTCAAAACTTCATAGATATATAAATCACGCGACAAAAGTTTGGTCCTTAATTGGTCATAAATAGTGATTTTTAGCAGCTTTCTCTTTGGCAAAACTGTTTTTGACAGCTCAGCTCTTTTCGTGTAACATGTTACTGTTAAACATGTTCAGTTTGGTCTATAGTGTGAACATGAATCGAATTACAAACGAACAACGCTTGCAGATTATTGAACTTTATTATCTGGCACTATTTTCATATGTTAATATCTGAATTTTAAAATACCTATAACTTACATCTTTTTGGTGTGATTTGAAAGTCTTATTGTGGTAAAATTAAAGATGACTGCATGGTTCATAGAATATTCCTAACAATATGAGTTAAGAAAGTGCATCGTGCGCTTCTTCCATTTTATGGTCAGTTTGGGTGACTTTCTGAGGCGGCTATTCGGAATCTTGTGACTAAATTTCGCACCAAAATTACATTATTTTACATTTAGCCACCAACACATATACATAGAGTGCTGACAGAGGAAAATTTCGCAGCTGTATCCACTAGTGTTGTTGATGACCGTGAATTATCGATTCGTCTCCTTTCGCAGCAATTGAGCCTCTGTTACTCCAGTACGTGGAACATTTTGGGAAGGATTTGGGTGTAAAACCGTTTAAAATACAACTGGTGCAATAACTGAAGCCACACGACCTACCACAACTGCTTACTTTTGGTAAATGGCCGCTGGTTAAGTTGGATGAAGATACACTTTTTTTATCGGAAAATTGTGATCATTTATGGTTGAATGGATACATGAATAAGCTAAATTGAAGCATTGTACTGCCAATACATCCCGAAAAATGCACTGTTTGGTGTGGATTATGAGCCGGTGGCATCATTGGACCGTATTTTCTAAAGACGGCAGGAACGTTACTGTGAATGGCGAGCGCACAAAATGGAAGAGCTGGACTTGGCTGGCATATGGTTTCAAGAAGACGAAGCCACATAGCACGCGAAACAATAGCCCAATTGAAAAGCGAGTAAACAATTTATTTCACAGTTTAGATCATGCGATTTAACGCCTCTAGACTATTTTTTGTGGGGCTATGTTAAGTCTCATGTCTATAGGGACAACCTTTTAAAATAAAGCTGTTGTAAGAATTGAAGCAACAGGACCTACCATAACGGCTAACTTTTGGTGAATGGTCACTGGAAAAGTAGGATGAAGATCCACATTTTTTATCAGAAAGTTGTGTTCTGCGACGAAGCTCATTTCTGGTTGAATAGATAAGTGAACAAGCAAATTTGAAGCATTGCACTGCCAATGCATACGGAAAAATGCACTGTTTAGAGTGGATTATGGGCAGGTGGCATCCTTGGACCTTACATTTTCAAAGACGGCAGAACGTCACTGTGAATGGCGAGCGCCCAAAATGGAAGAGCTGGACTTGGCTGGCATGTGGTTTCAACAAGACGGTGCTACATTCCACACATCACACGAAACAATGGCCCAATTGAGAGGCAAATTCGTTGAACAGTTTAATTCACGTTTGGGGCCGGCCAATTGGCTGCCTAGATCATGCGATATAACGCCTTTAGATTATTTTTTGTGGGGCTATGTTAAAGCTCATGTCTATAGAAATAAGCCCGCAACGGTTGACGCACTGGAAGACAATATTGAAGAATTCATTCGTCATATACCGGTCGATATGTTAGAGAGAGTATGCCAAAATTGGACCCAGAGTATGAACCATTTGAGGTGTTGCCGCGGTCAACATTTACATAAAATCATCATTAAACATTGAATTTTATAGATCGTTCTATCGACCCAAATAAAAATTTAAGACATTTCTCTAAATGTTATGTTTTTTTTATACCCTTCACAATATAATTCCACAATATAATTTTCCGACCCTATAAAGTATATATATTCTGGATCCTTATAGATAGCGGAATCGATTTAGCCATGCCCGTCTCTCCGTCTGTTGAAATCAATTTTCTAAGAACCCCAGATATCTTCGGGATCCAAATCTTCAATTGTTCTGTCAGACATGCTTTCGAGAAATTTCCTATTTAAAACCAGCAATATCCGTCCATAAATAACGGAGATATGAGCAAAAATTCGAGTCAACCTCTATTTTTGGGGTATTTTTGATCTATATCTCAAGTACTAAGTCATAAATACAGACAATATGGATATCTAATGATAGATATTTCAAAGTCCATTGCAACGATGTATATAAGGTTATAGAAATTTGGACCTACAATGGGTCAAAATCGGGAAAAATATTTTTTAAACCGAATTTTTTTCACAAAAAACATTCTTCTATCATACATTTTTTTCACTAATAATTTAAAAAAAAATTTTAAAAAAAAAATTACAAAAAAAAAAAATATTTTTAAAAAATTAAAAAAAAAATATTTTTAAATTTTATTTTAAAGTACAATTTGGTGTAGGGTATATAAGATTCGGCTTACTTATATTAAAATCAAATCCGAAAGCTCTTAAAAAATCACCCTTTATGTAGTAAAATAATAAGTCACGTAGCTAATTATGGAGACCCCAAATTAAAGGTAAAATCACTAATTCGGTATAGTCACTCAGAAATGCTAGATGCTTATAACCAGTCATATATTTCTCTCAGTATACAAGAATATTTCCCATAAAAATGTCAAACCTCTAGTTTATATCTTCCACTGATTTTGGAAATTAATTTTCTATTTTTTTTTTTATAAAAAACAAGTCTCCCCGGTATTAGATTTTTATCATTCAAATACATCACATCATTCTGTCATATGTTTATGGTTGTTTTTGTTAAATTTCATTTAACTTCTTTAAACATTTCTTAAATAGAATTTGAGCATTTTCTTACACTCTCTGACTATATGCTTGCAAACTTTTTAAATACATACATATTTCTGTCTGATGATTGATTTTAATCAGAAAATTAAGTGGCTTTCTAATGGTGTTTTCTCTCTTCTTTTATATTTATTTCTTGTCTTGATTCATTCATTTTGTTTGTTTTTTATTTTTTTTTTTTGCCAAAGGTGCTAAAAGTGTTTGTGAGAAAAGATTTCACCTAAAATGAATGTGGTTTTCTTTAAATATGGTTTGTGATATGTATCATCAGGTTTTGTCTGACTTTTTTCTTGTCTTGTCTTCTTTTCATACGTATTATTTGTCTTGTGGTTTAGTTGTGTCTGTGTAAGTGGCTGATGTCTGGGTGTGAGTGCTGTAATCAGAGATTTCCTTAATAACTTTACTTGTCAATTAAATGGAAGAGAGATCGAAATTGAATGAATGATTGATGAAATAACATGGCTGATGTGATAAAGTGTGATTTGTTTTATCTGTGTAATCTTTTTGTTCAAGACAAAAGTTTGATTTTATGTAGAAAGTAAAATAAATAAAATAAAATCTTAAACATTTATTTTATTTTTCTTGAAATTTTTTAATAAAAATATTATTTTAGTATAATTATATTGAATAAACAGTGGGGAATAGTAAAAAAGGAAATGTTGGTTTTATAAATTTTAGCTTCTGCAAAAAAAATTTCTAAAAATCTCTCTTCAAAACGTGAATTGGTATTTAGAAGAAGATATTTTATTAAAGATATGTATTTATTACGCTCACATAGAACTCGATTAGAAGAAGAAACTTTTTTCTTGCTGTTTTTATGAAGCAGTGAACTAACTAGTCACTTGATTGGTTATTTCTTCAATTCCTTTGAGAATACTTTTTCTTAACTCAATAACATAAGTCATAAGCTATAATTTTCTTTTTGCAACACCCACTGTAACAATTTCCTTTTGTTTATGTTCTTGAAAAGTACAATCAAAAATATCTTAAATACTTTCAAAACTAATTTGCCATCAAACAAAATATTATTTGTTGTTTTCTTTTTCTCCTATCAGTAAAATACCAAAAAAAAAAAAATATGAAAAGAAAAGAAAAGACTAACTATTACAAATATACAATAAATACAAAGACTAACTATGTACAACAATAAAAATAATAATAATAATAATAGCAACAACTATAAAGTTAAATACTAGAATAACAAACATGAACAATCTAATAACACAATCTGTTACACTAAATAATAAATTTGTTGGAGATAACAAATACATTAAATTTATTCAAACATAGACATAACATGTTTATGTAAGGAATGAGTCCTAAAAAATATAACAAGATAACAATTTCATCAAATATGACTGGAATGAATGAAAATGAAAATCAAATCCAATAGTTGATGAATTCAAATTATTCAGATTTATAATGGATGGCCCAGTGGGGCAGAATCAAAATTTTTTGGCAATAAATCTGGAAGTTCAATATCTTTGAAGGACGGAGTTTTAAAGTGGAATATTTTTGAATCTAATTGAGATATTGACATGAAATTTTTTTTTGTAAGACCAAAAATTAACTTAAATTAACAAAAAGAAAATAGTTTGAAATAAATGTGAATCAAATTGTTCCTTATATTTGCAATCCTATTTAAATTTTTATACAAATATTAGTATAATAAAAATATTTGTAAACGTTTTTCCCGGGACAAAGATTTGGATGTGTGTTTTACACCTTTGGTGAAATTAGAAAAAGCTAAAGAAAATCACAATTTTGGTATATTTTTTAATTTGGTCCATTATTTTTACATTTGTTCCGGGGCTGGTGAAATAATGATATAAATGATTTGGAATACTTCATACTTAGTATCTAAATCTGTTGCCCATTTAGAAATCTAGCTTTGGGATTAAGGATTTCGATAAAAAACTAGGTAAAGTCTTTTATGTTTCAGGTGTCCTACTTTGAAACCCCACACCATATTTTCTGAGAAGTCTATGGTGTCCGTTATCGAAACTTAAAATTGAATTTCGGTATGTCAATCGGTATTTTTGAGAATTCTATAGCTTCAAACATTAGCAAAGCACACTCAAAAGTTTACTCTTGAAAAAGGCTTTGATTTCACATAGCTTAAGTCAATGAAGTTTTTAAATACTAAAACCATAGAGAACGGCTGTAACGAATCTTATATACCCTTCACCAAATTATACTTTAAAATAAAAATTTTAAATATTTTTAGGTAAACAAAATTAATTTTATTTTCAAAATTGTTTTTCAAAATTAAAAAAGAAATAATTTTTTTTTAAAATTGTTTTCAAAAAAATTTTTTTTTCGAAATAGTTTTTTTAATTTTTCTCAAAAATTTTTTTTATTTTTAAATTTACTAGTGAAAAAAAATTTATGACAAAAAAAAATCGGGTTAAAAAATATTTTTCCCGATTTTGATCCACTGTAGGTCCATATTACTATAGCCTTATATACATAGATCGTTGCAATGGACTTTGAAATATCTATCAATAGATATCCATATTGTCTATATTATTGACTTAGTAATCCAGATATAGATCAAAAATATGCCAAAAATCGTAGTTGGCCCGGTTTTTTCCTTATATCTCAGGTCTTTGACAGGAGAGTTTTCGGTCTATGACTAAAACAATTATTGTAAAATTTGTTTATAAATTTAACCAAATTAATGTATTTAAATTTATGTATTTAAAAAAAATATGACTTAAGTCACTGTAAACTTAATAGTTTGTTAAAAAATTTTATTTTTAAAGTGGCGTATGTCAATTCAATAATGAATTTTTAAACATACATTTTCGAAAACGATAAAATGAACAAAATTAAATATGTTGTTTTCGCCAAAAACAAAAAACAAAATGTCGGCAAACTGAATTATTATTATTATTAGGGAGGTACATATTAAGCTAAAAAAGATAGGAAAGATATTGCTCATATTAGAGAAGACAATTAACTGTTTAACTGTAACTGTTTACATATAACTGAGAGCTATTAGAGAAACTGGTGATGATATGGGATTAACAATCTCCCATTTTAATTAGTTTTTCCACAAATAACTATTAAACATCATACATTTCTGAATGGAGATTCTAAAATATGAAATAGACATGAAGCACCCAAATAAACATACACACGAAGAATGTAGGTATGACTACAGACATATAAACTATACAAACTAATAGTTAACAAACAGCCTCACAGATGATCAGATTTGAAGGCAGCAAAAAATTCTCATTTATGTTTGTGCTGTGTTAAGAACAAATTCAATAAATTGACCAACATTTGAACTATCATCAGTGTTGTAGTTTTTTTCTATTGTTATATCCTTGTTATTCCCGGTATCATAGATATAAAGACACACATACTGGCTAAGATTTTATAGAAATAGATGAGAAAAAAAAAATTGAACAAAAAATATGCTACAAACTATTACATATTGCTACTTCAAAACAACAACTAATACTAGAGGCAGCAAAGAGAGAGCAATGTCTATGAGGCAAAATACAATAAAATTGGTGTCTGAAAGAATTTGATCACTGTAGGAATAATTATTTTATATTTTAATGTTGATGTTTATTAATCAAGAAAATATTTATAATGAAAAGTAAAATATTTTAAATCAAACAATCACAAAAAAAAATAATTTAATTGCCCAATTCACAATCGGTATCGTAAAATTGTATTGTTGTATGTCGTAATTGGGAAAATATAAAATTAAATTTAAAGGCTGATATTTTTAATTTTAAGCTTTTTAATGATTTCACTGTATTAATACTCTGCATCCTAAAAACTAAAAACCAATATTTATGTGTATGTACGAGAATGTTTGTAAACACACATATGATATATGTATATATGTTGCACAGTATCTCAACATCTTCAACATATAGTAAACTATATTGTTAGAGAAAAAGTCAACATTTAGTTTGGTTTACCAAATAATAACAAAGCAACAGCAATAACAATAACAACAACAACAACAAACACAACAATCTAACTAACAAACAAGAATAATGAATGGTTTTTTATAACAAAAACAAAAAAACAGAAGCTAAAGGGAAAAAAATCGGAAACTAGCAAACAATTGCCAATATGTTGCACATCCAAAAGACATGGTCATTTGTTGCAAAAAAAAAAAAAGAAAAAAAATATTGAAAAACTTTTACAAAAAAATATATTGTATTAAAGGTTTGTTATAAATAAAAAAAACAAACTGGTCATTAATGTAAAAGATGTGGGAAATACTATGAAGTAAAGAGGAAATAAATTTGTTAAGTACACATCAAAATCAAGATTATCTTAACTTAAAAGGTTAGATTTAAAAATCCACAAAAACCTTAGGTATTTTATTTTTAAGGTAAAACAATCTTAATTTCCTGTACCAGTATGGCTATGTAAATATGAAACTTTAAGACCTCCAATAAAAAAAACACAACAGACGTCTACGTTTAATAAACACATCTGCTCTCTATGGAAATGTCTATCTTTAAGTTTCTACCAAAAATAGATACAAAAAACCTCTCTGACCTTTTTAAGGAAGCAACAGTAAAGGATTAGACTATAAAAAGACTTTTGCCTTCTGGCTGGCCACAATATACAGCACCATATACAAACTAATTCATTTTCAATTAAAATCGTATCAGTTTTGAGAGAAAGGATTTGTTTTGCAACCATTTTTTCCTGTTTGTTTTACACCAAATGGTTGGTTTTAGAGGTTTTTTTGTTAGATTTTTTTCTTATACACAAAGATTTTTTAACCAACAGCTGTGGTTTACATAAAAAAAAACAAGTAAGAAAGTATAGTCGGTCAATCACGACTCTACACTAAGTAAATGAGCAAAAACACTTTTCAAATTTCAATATTTTTTCGTGAATAATTTTCAAAAGTGGGCCTTGTATGGGCTTGACCAATTATGGACCGATCGCCATAAAATAATTTCGAACGTTACACCCACATGAAATAATTTTTAATAAAAATTATCTAATTCCTAAACATAAAAATTTAAATAGCTCTCGAAGGGTAAAATGAAATTACACTCAATTGGTCAATTCACAAGGTTTCTTATCAGTCATATTGTCATAATGTCCTAATATATCACGACTCGGTGGCTCGGCTTAACCGACTCTTAGGCATTCGGCGTTGGTCTCTGCTGGTTCGTTACGATAGCACAATAAACATAGCATAGAAAGTGGTAGTATTTTAGGACATTTTTAGCTTGAAAAGCTTTAAAAACCATTGTGAAATATTAGGACATTATGACAATATGATAAGAGACCTTGTGAATTGACCAAATAATTCGCAGTTTTGCTTACATAAACGTTGTATTCTCTGAGGTGAATAAAAACCGGTTTCGCTCAGTAAAGTGTTTTTGCGGTGCCGGCCTATAGTTTTCCCCTCTGAGGCATACCATAAACCTGCTTTGCATAGTAAAGAATTCTTTTACTGCAGGTATGTTTCGAAATACTTCAGAAAACCTTTGAATGGAAAGTTGTGTGCGGGTTATTTCTTATTCTTCCTCAAGAGTAGAATTACCAAATATCCGATAAAAACCCGGTTTTCAAATAATTCGGAAAAGCGCAATTTTTAAAAATCGGTTCTGCGTTTTTCTATCAAAACCAGGTTCTAATAACCGGATTTTAGACTTTTTGTCAATTTAAGAATTGAGGTATAAATTATGTTTAAATTTTTTTTATACCAACCATCATTCCGGCTGTAACACAACGAAATATTCATCACAGACCCTCAATAGTAAATATTCTGGGTCCTTATGAAATTCTAAGACAATCAAGGTATGTCCGACCGTCTGTCCGCCTTTTCAAAAAACACGATGGCTTACATACATGATTGATACTTCAGTCTATCCGCTATAGATCCGGTTTGGTTGCTATTTAATGTCGAGAAATTCGGCCCACAAGTAGCAGAGATATAAAGAAAGATCCAGGACAACCTCTATGTTTGACCTATTTTCGATTTATATCTGGATTACTAACAGCCTGGCCCACTATGTCGAACGTTGTCGTTTCAAACGACAAACAGCTGTTTTGAGGCTCACTAATATTCTTATTCGAAAGAAAACAAATACGAACGATAACGTAAGCAACTCAATACAAAATTTGAGGCTCACTATTTACATTTTCTAATATTTGTACGAACTAAAATGTCAAATTCATTCACTTTTTATTTATTGTCGTCTGTGTAAGAATCTAGTACAAAACGGATGCATACTTATTTATTATTATACATTTGTGCATAATATAACATAATTACATATATTTTCACTCATACATACTGGTTTGTGGTAGAAAAATAAGTAGAATTTGACGAAAAGTCTACTTATTTTTGTTCGAGATGTCCCAAAAGTAATCTTTTATATTCCTTAGGAGAGTTATTTATAGAATTATGTATTTACAATAATAAAAAATATAAAAAAAATAAAGAAAAAAATAAGTCACAGCCACGAGTTGATCCCACAACCTTCCGGTTGCTAGTCAAGGGCTGTACCCACTACACCACTGCTCAATTATTTTATTTTTTGTCAAATAATAGTTTTAAATATATTGTCGATTGTTTCTCAATTATATTTGGATTACGTTTGAAACGTAAAGCAAAGCGAACGATAAGTCGTAAGATAGTGGGCCATTGTTTCGAATGAAAGTGAGTGACTGACTTTCGTTCGCTTAAGTTTTCTTTCGACATCGTGGGCCAGGCTGTAAGTCATTATTATAGACAATATGGATATCTAATGATAGATATTTTAAAGTCCTTTGCAACGACGTATATAACATCATAGTAAGTGGGACTTACAATGGGTCAAAATCGGGAAAAATATTTTTAACCCGATTTTTTTTATCCAAATAATTTTTTGTCCCAAATTATGTTCAGTAATAAATTTAAAAAAAAAAAATTGCCATACAATATTTTTTCACTGCCAAATTAAAAAAAAATAAAAAATTTTTTTTTGTTAAATTTTGTTAAAACTTTTATTTTAAATTAGGTGAAGTGTATATAAAATTCGGCACATACAATTATAGCTCTCTTACTTGTAGATAATAACAATTCAAGAATAGGATACAATTCAAATGATTTGATGACATACGATTCCTTTTTTTTTTTTGTTCAAGTTACCTTTGTAAAGCATGTCAGTTATTATGTTTAATGTAAATTATATTCATTTGTTGTTAATCTGATTAAAATGAGTGACCAGAAAAAAGTGCGTACTAAAATTATTAAATATTTTCAACAAAACCCAACTTCGTCCTACAAAAAGTTGGCCAAACAATCAAAGGTCTGCCGTCAAACTGTTTCCAATGTTATTCAACAGAACCAGGAGAACTAGTCCGTTGGTAGAAATCCTGGTTCAGGTAGAAGGAATGGTTTACATGATGTTTATTAAGCCAAAAATACAGAAAGCATTTCCAAAAGAGCTCTCAACACATCCGGTAGGAAAGCCGCCCGGTTAGCTCAGTGCTCGGACTATTTGGTAAGAAAAGTTAAAGCCAATGCAGGTTCAAAAACATACAAGGCTCAAAAAAATCCTGACAAGAACTCTGCTAAAAATTTAGAGGCCAAAGACAGAGCACGGAAATTGAAGTAAAATTTTATAAAAAAAAAATATTACTGCTGCATAATGGATGACGAAACGTATGTTCTGGCAGATTTTTCGCAGCTTCCGGGTCACAATTTTGATGTTGCCGATGCTCGAGGGAATGTTGAAGAAAAGTTTAGGACCCAAAAGCAAACAAAATTTCCCAAAAAGTTCTTGGTATGGCCAGCAATATGCAAAAAAGGCAAACATTTGTTACAAAGGGCGAAATTTACATCAAGGAATGTTTACAAAAAAGGATGCTTCCATTCATAAGACTTTTTAATGCGTCCACTTATTTTTGGCCTGATTTGGCATCCTATCACTATGGTAAGGAAGGTCATGAGTGGTAAAAGAACAATAATGTGATATTTGTACCGAGAGAGGCAAATTCTCCAAACTGCCTGGAGCTAAGGTCAGTGGAGAGATATTGTTATAAGAGAATTGAAGAGCAAAAAAACGGTGTCCAAAATTAAGGTTAATTTTAAACTTAATGGACATCCTGTTCGAACAAAGTGACAAAATCACTATAAAAACCATAATGGAAGGGTTTCCGAAAAATTTTCAAAATTTCATCACTAGTGATTAGAACTATAAAAATATTTTTTTTTTTTTGTAAATTGTAATAATAATTTCAATCAAATAAAATAAATCAAAACTGTAAGTTTAGTGGTTTCATTTGTATTAACATATATGTATATTAAGAATTTTTTGATCTCAGTCCTTACTTATAAAGATTAAATTGATTTGATATTTTTGAAAATTTGTCCAAATAATCAAAATCTTGTTTTAAGTCTCTAGTTGTTGTAAAAATTGGTTTAAAACAAGTAAGAATGCTTTATTAGGCTATGCCGAATCTTATAAACCCTTCACCTTTGTTGTGGATGCATTAATTGCCCACTTTCAGCGTATAGCATCCTAAATATATCAAGAAAACTTTAAACGAAATGACAATCTACACAGAGTTAAAATGTAGTGGTAGAGTAGTGGCTACATTCTAATTCAACTTCATAATAATTTGGGGATTTCGCTAGTTCTTTGCTTTTAAATTGTCTTCAGCTGTCAATGTAACATAAACGTTTTAGTTATATCACACATTCAGCTAGAATTCCATATTAATTTTTTGAATACAAATTTAACGTGAAACTTTTATTTTTATGGGAAAACTGTTTCTAGATGGGAATTAGATGGCATTATCGCGAGGGCACTGTATATACCATTCTCACGTAGGTGAAGGGTATAAAAACAACAATGCCAAACGAAACGAAACACCAAAAAAAAAAAAAAAATACGCAAAGCAATGAAACCAACACACATCCAAACATACGTTTTGTTGCTTTTTTGTCAAAGCATGCAATAAATTGTATTTTTTTGATGAAATTTTCAGAGGTTGTCTCAGATTTTTGCTCATATCTCCGTTCTTTATGGACGGAATTATTGAAAACAGAATTATTGAAGATTTGGATCCCGAAGATATCAGGAGTCTTCAGAAAATTGATTTCAACAGACATACGGACATGGCTTAATCGACTACACTAGCTATAAGTATCCAGAATATATATACTTTATAGTGTCGGAAAATTATATTGTGGATATAAGAAACGGAATGCAAAATTGGGAATAATTCGAAAACCGGTTTGACAACTCTACTGGGGAGTTTTATTTAATTTGGGAATTAGTTTACGGTACCAACTTTTTTCAGTTTAATATTATTTGGAAACCTAAATGTTTAAGAGATGTATCCTCATTAAAATGATTTTCAGAAGTAGAACTAATATAGGAGCTATGGCCAATTATGGAACGAACATCATGAAATTAGGTCGCGTGATAAATGACTATATGAAACTTATTTGCGTTAAATTTTACGTGGACATTTTTAAGCCAGTTATGCTTGTTAATGTTATTTCACGCAAGGGACACCAGTCAGCTAGCCAAACGGAAGGATGGAAGGACATAGTTGTGCCGATATGAGACTAATATTTTTGTGCGTTACAAACCTCAGCACAAACGCATAATACCCTCCCCACTATGTTGGTGTAAGGTATAAAAAAACACAAACAATAGGAAAAAAACGGAAATAAATCAATATGTTGGTAGATAAAAAAAAAAAAAACATATTTTTCACATTTTCCTTTTTTTATAAAAAACAAAGGGTTAAAAAATTAAACAAATACAGAGCACCAAAAGCCATGAGGCCATGAGACAAAGCAAAATTCATTAAATTCTTACAAGCAGCAGAAACTGAAAATAAATTTATTGGAAAATAAACAAAATACCACACAAATTTATTTAATAATGGCATTTTTTTTCTTTCTTCTTTCTTATGCTTATCTCTTTCTAGTTCATCCTTTGGTACAAGTTCCAAATCAATTGGTGGGTGCTCCCGTCCTGACAGATGTCACTTTAATTTGCAATGTGGAAGCATCACCAAAAGCCATCAATTATTGGCAAAGGGAAAATGGTAAGTTCTATCTCTGTTTCCTCCTTTGTTTCAAACCACATTTGGTTTTATGTGTATAGATTTCCCATCATTCATTTGTATGGGAATTCTTTAGTTTTTTCTTGTTTTTTTTTTAATTTTTCTCTTTATTTTTCATTTTGTCAATTTTTCACTTAGTGAGTGTAAGGAAAACAATTTTTCATTTTCAATACAATTTGTCTTTATTAACTTCGTGCTTAGTGGTTTTAAACGTTTTTAGTTTTTTTCTTTTTTTCTTTAAACATTTTTTTTCTGTTTTTTGTTCATGCTTCATGTTGGACTACAATAAAATATTTTGTGTTATGCTCAACATGAAGTTGGAAAATGTAAAATGAAAAAACTATTTACACAAAATTGTTTTATCAACTACATCATCTTTATCGTCATCATTGTCCCCTCTTTTTTTTTTTGTCAAGGTGACGACAAAACTGTGTGCATATGACATTTATTATAAACGTGACAAGTAACTTTTATGCGAAGTTTAACTATTGCTTAGGAAATTTCATGAAAATAAATGATTTCATGGGAATTTATAGAAATATTTTTATGAAATTAAAGGCTCAGTGCAATAACATAATAAGTTTTAAAATCAAAATATTTATAAAACCGATAAGTTCTTTGAAACTCTAGAAATTCACAATAATTGCTTATATCCGAATAAAAAAATTAAATATAGCTGTTATTGCCATTGCTATATTATCAAGCATTGACTGTTAGCTACATGTTAGCATTGAAAATGATCATGATTTGAAATAAATACTCAATTGAGATTTGAAAATTTGCGTCTGATATTGCTGCTCTCACTTTTAGTTTCTATTACATATATTTGTGTAATAAAAATTGTTCTACATTAATGAGTTACTTTACTATTTGTGTCTATTAATTATTTTCTTATTATTTTAGGTGAAATGATTATCGCTGGTGATCGTTACGTTTTAACGGAAAAGGAAGTCAATATGTATGCCATTGAAATGGTTTTACACATAAAACGTTTGCAGACAAGTGATTTTGGCGGTTACAAATGTATTTCGAAGAATAGTATTGGCGATACCGAGGGTACAATACGTTTATATGGTGAGTTATTAATATTTATCACATTTTATAAAATTTCATTTCGAGTTATCTGTTTATAACTTCTTATTCCGAAATTACATAAATAGCTTTTTTATTTATACACATAAACTACACCCAGAGAAAAAACATGGTTGTCTGAATATGATTACAAGTTATTCAATAATATTATGACCCATGATATCATTCATATCATTATCGCAAACATATTAAATATTAAACATTTTACAGTTACCATTGACTTGTTTGTGGCGATCAATTATATGATGGTGGCAATCTGATTTTGATTATACCAACCATTATTTTAGAGCAATATATATTGATAATAATTCTTCATTATGGAAATGATTGCCACAAGTATAGACTTGATCGCAGTCATGTAAATGACAACTGTTACATAATTGGTCGATTGAAAAGGTATCTTATGATGTTATATTGTCATAATGTTCTAATATTTCACAATGGTTTGAAAATATTTTTATTGCCTTTAAACTAAAAAATGTCCTAAAATAATACTACTCTGTACGCTATGTTTATTATGTTATCGTAACCAACCAGCAGAGACCTGCGCCGAACGCCTCAAGGTAGGGTCACATATGGTCACTCAAAAAAACGTAACCACTTTTTTTAGCACAGATTTTTTGACGCTGTTTACTCTTACGAGTGTTTTGTAAGATCAAACAGCATCAAATAAAATAAAACTAAATATTTGTTTTGAATCATTCAAAATAAGATACGTTTTGGAAATAAATTAAAGAATTCAAATATATTTTATTTAGTTACGTCTTTTCGTTAAATATTTGCCAGTCTTCCTTAAGAGTCGTTTAAGCCGAGCCGCCGAGTCGTGAATTAATAAAATATTATGACAACATGACATGATAGAATACCTTGTGAATCGACCAAATATGATTTTGGAAGTCATATGAATGATAACAATTGTCATAGTATTGTTGAATAATATTTGATCATAAATAAATAAATAAATAAAATGCGCGTGATCATATCGCAAACATGTTTATATACCCACAATCAAAAAAATTAAAAGGAAAATTGATTTTGTCATTCCGTTTGTAACATTGCGAAATATTGCTCGTAGAACTAAAAGGTATATATATCCTGCATCCTTATAAGATTCTAAAACGATCTAGCTATGTCCGTCCGTCTGTCCCTCTGTTAAAAAACACGATAGGACCCAAACATAAGCAGCTCTCTGGTTGTAATTTTCCACAAATCTCTCTGTTGATAAAGTTCCCAAATGTCCCCTCGAAATACTGATTGAGCTGTTATAAATATGTAGATTATGCTGCAATTCTGGTAAAATTTTGCACAAATTAGTTCTAAGTACTCTAAAATTATACTGTAAAGTATGTCGAAAATCGGACAACATTTTTCCCTAGACCACATGCAAGGTCCCCCTAAAAAAATAACTTAAACATTCATAATTGTCGTATAATAATTAATATCGACATAAAATTGGCCACAAACCAGTTTTATATAAACCTAAATCTGTCTACCAACTTTTGTGAAGATCGGACCATAATTGACCCTAACCCCCATATAACCACTAAATCAGAAATATATTTTATTGTCACATATTGATGGTTTCGGCACAGCCGAATACAATACTCTTGGTTGCTTCTCTTGTTATATTTAGTTTATTTTTAACTTTAATGTATTTTGTTTAATTTTAGAAATGGAACGGCCGGGCAAGAAAATTTTAAGAGAAGAGGACATGAATGAAGTAACGGTAAGCTGAGTTAATATATATTTTAGATTTTATTTGCCTTCATTGTATAAACCACTAATATTAAATTCAAAGAAAAGTTAAACAAATTACTTAAATAAATATTTAAAAATATTGGTTTTAGTTCAATTTTAACAACTCCAAAAGTTGTTGTTTATTATAAACTTAATTTCACACTACAGCCAATTTATAATAATATCAAATGCAGAGATATCCTAACTTCCAATTTTTTTAAACATGAAATAAAGCTGCCAAACTACGAGCTACATCAAGATGATGCAGGATTCGTTTGTTACTAATATCTCATGTTTACAGAAATTGACAGTTAAGAAGTGTCATTGATATGTAGCATCCTGAACGAAACCATTTTTAAAAGTCAATGACGACTTATTTGTGATTTTATACTTTTAATCATGTTTAGCCATAAAGCTCAAAATTGACTTAATTAATAGTTTAATGGCTATATCTGACAACATTAACATTTTCTTTACAAAAACCCATGTTCCCCCCATTTCCCTACTTGCAGAAAAACGAAATTGTACTCAAAGAGAATCGTCACGAAGACAGTGCTCGAAATCAAAATGGACGTTTGTATAAAGAGCGCGGCTCGGATGCCAATCTCTATAACAATAACAGTACAGGGAATAGAACGATAAAACCACCATCAATTACAATATTAATAACATTATTATTGATGTCAATATTATTATTGGCCTCGACACGAACACTCAACGACAACAGTTACAATTACAATTACAATAATCATCAGCAGCAGCAGCAGCTACAACAGCAACAATACCAGTATAATAATCAACATAATCGCATCGATGACAGACTACTAAAACTATTAAAATTTGACATAAACGGATTATAGCTCAATTAAAATGTAATTAATCATAATTAGTGAAAACTACACAGAAAAACCACAGTCTAATAGAAACACACACACAAACAGACACAGACAGATACAAACTAACAATAATACTAAATAAACAATAAATAATAATAAATACAAAATTAGGAATATGATAAATTAATTGAATGGACAAAAATACACACATACAAATAATAAATGAATTAATAAATAGTTGACTATAAATTTATATACAGGACCCCCCCCCCCCCAAACATCCTAAAACATCCTTAATGTTATAAATAAATAAAATAGTAAAAAGAGGACTTAGACATTATAAATATAAACCAACCACAAATTCAAAATAAATACAGTAATAAATAAATAAATAAATATTTGATTTACCACAAATATTTATATAAATTAAATAGTAATAAAACAAAGTATTTGAATTTAAGTACATATTTATGTTAGTATGAGTACTTAATGAAAATTATGAAAATATTTCTTTAGGAAATTCAAAAAATTTTGCATTAGTTTTTAATCACATTGTATTGTTTATAAAAATAATAATTAATGAATGGTTACCTCGTTTAATAAAATATTTATATATAATTAAATTATTATAATTAAGCTATTAATTTATGTTATAAGTGGTAAAAGATTTTCAGTAGTGTTGTCTAAGTTATATAGATTTAAAAATATATATGTAATTGGTTTGTAGTTTGTATGAAATGAAATTGTTTAAACTAGCCTTACATATGGCATTTAAAATTGTAACATTTACTTGTAATGTGCTTCCAATTCAAAATTCAGGTTCCATGGGCAGCCACTCTTCACGTAGCTCAATTTGGTCCATTCAAAACTGATCGCATTGTGATATCAAAGAAGTAAACAGCAGGATATTTATACTTCATCTGTTGTTTCTAAGGTAAACCAATCAGATTTTCTGGTGAAGGTGTGGTTGCGTCTTAGATTCATCCTTGATAACTGATCTAAACACAAGAGGAAGGGGGTTCCAAGGATAAGTTCCCTCAAGTATATCAGAGCCGGGCATTGGCAAAATAGGTGGGACACAGTCTCCTCCTCTTCTTCGTTTTGACAGCTTCTACAGCAATCGTTAATCGGTAGACACAATTAGCCTTATTTGCTCACGATGGAATTTAATAAATATAACAAAAGTGGTTTCATTAGTACACCTGTACTACTCAGAATCATATACTAGTCTCTGCTGTACAACCATCTTATATTTTGCAAGTGAAATACCAGAAAAGCGATCACTCGCCTCCTCAGCCATCATCGTGTCCAGGACTTAGAGATTCCCGATATCTCATTTCGAAGATATTTCAAACAAATTTGACACTTGTATATTATTACACATAGAAAACAGATTCGTGATAGCAACCGAATTTGTTTTCAATCGAATGATTCGGTTGCACACATAGAATTTTTCGGTTCTATCAATAGAAAGTCTGTTGATAAAGATGAATTTCGTTTAAAGTAACCAAACTTTTGTTATCCCTTTTAAAAGTTTGTAGCCACAACTGTAAAATTTGGTAACTGAGGTAGAATCATTCCATTGGCATCAAATTCGGTTGCTATAACGAATGTGTTTTCTCTGTATAACGAATGTGTTTTCTCTGTATAGGCACAAGGACGAAGCCTATTGAAACTGGTAAAAATCAGCCCATTGTTTCATCTAGCACCCATACAAATGTCTTCCCAAAATAGGACATTATAGGCCATGTTTTATATGTTTGACCACAGATTTCATATAAATCCCTCTTCCGAAAATTACTTTAACGAACATAAAACTCTAAAAATGTTGGTATCCAAATAAAATACAACACAAATCAGTATCATATGGAAAGGAATCACGCGTCATAATTTCATGGTGATCGGTCTATATAAAGTCCATTTCCGAAAATCATTTTTACAATCATAAATCTTTTAAAAATATGGGTATTCAAATAAAATTAGACAGAAATGAGTTACAAACAGAAACAAATCACACCACCAAATTTTAAGGCGATCGGTACATAATTGGTCATAGCTCTCATATAAAGCCCACTTCCGAAAATCATTCACGAAAATAAATTATTGAAATTTTAAAAGCAAAATGTTTCTGCTCTTTTACTTAGTGTAGGGCATTACATCGTCGGGCTTGGCCGACTAAACTTTCTTAATTGATTTCATCTGGACCTGTGTAACCTGGCACTTATGTGTTCTAATCATTTTACTTCTCTTAATATAACAACCTGGAAAAGTATTAATAAACACAATTACTGTATTTAATTGATTGGCTTATTTATATACATTTAAATATTATACTTCAACTTGTGTATAATCCAAACCATGACTGGGAGTCACTTCGCTCCTGATATTAATAAAAAAAAAATCTGGCTTCATTAGCACTAAAAGCGTGACGAATTATATGCTCAAGGTTTTAGGGAACTACAGAATATAGACACATACCACGTGCGTGGAGTGAAGTTGTTATATTAATTATTTTTCTCGCTGTGAAAACAGATTTGCGGTACCTCTCACCTTAACCTTCCATGAAATTTCCTACGACAGTTCTATTTTTGGGTATTTTTCTATATTAGTTAATTGGTTAAGTTTTTTCTGATTTTTGAAATTTTGTTCGGAAAAAATTTTTTTTTTAAATGTTTAGATGTTTTTAACAAAAATCAGAAAAAGCTTATATAAAAAATGTATTTTGTTAAAAAAGTTTTTTTTAACATAAGACTGGTTTTAACATGAAAAAGTTTTTTTTTACAAAAAATCATTTTCAACAAAAAAGCTTTTTCTATAAAAATAAACTTTAGATTCTTAACAAAAACGATTTTTCTACAAAAATAGCAATTTAGACAAAAAAATTTTCAACAAACAGAACTTTTTTCACCAAAAAAGATTCCTTACATAAAGAACTTTTCATTTAAACCTAAACGTTATAAATAAAAAAAAAGCTTAAAGTTATGAAGCTTTCATGCCATGAAAAACTTTTTATTTAAGCACAAAAACGATTTCTAAAGAAAAAAGCGTATTAATATAAAAATGCTCATAACTTAAAAAATGCTGTTTCTTAAAAAGCTCCATAATATGAAAAACTTTTAATTTAAACCTAAAAAGGCCTTTTAAATAAAAAAGCTTCATAACTTTAGAATGATTCTTTTCATTTTAACATAAAAAAGTGTTTTCTAAAACTTAAAATAAATCATTAACAAGTTAGCACAAGCCATTTTAACCAAAAATAAATTATTCCAAAAATAATATACATACATATATACATTTTTATACATCTTAATATCTTCTAATGATTCTTCCCATTCAATAATTTCTAAGTGTTCTAAAATTTATTAGTCAAACATCTCTTCTTTGAAACACATCCAATCCTAAAAGGTTTTTTAAAGCTTTTTCAATATCTGTAAATCAGTTACGTCCACTATGTGCGAGCTTTTACAAAAGAGCTTTTGTGATTTCACACCGACAAGAGTACAACAAGCAATCAGACAACAATGAATGCTGTTTATTTTGCAAACAAACAACGATTGGCTATGTACTTTAAAAAAAGAGCTTTCAAAGCTGTTTAACACTAATTCAAATATCGATGTATACGTGCTTGGGCACCAGCAGTTAAGCAAGTAGTCAATGTGTCCCTTATAGCCAGTAATTGCCACCAATGTCTGACCACTTGGCTGATTCCAATTTATATATTTTGGGTCATTTCACACGTATGTGCTCTTTATAGTGCAAAGAGAATTAAATTTATTTCTTTTTACATTCCATATAATCTAGCCTGAAGACAATTGTCACTTAAGTATCTCTAAGTAATCCAAAGTATAGTCACTTTAAACGTTTAATTTGTACTGCTCTTTTTTATGGATAATTCGTACAAACTGGTTTTGTACAAATTGTATTAATATAATTCTCATACAGTTTATGTTATTGTTGCAAAAGTATACTGATATTTCATATAACCTATTGTGAAGGCAATTGTCCCTTTAGTGTCTCTAAGTAACCTAAGGTGTAGTAACTTTAAACGTTTATTGTGTACCTCACTTTTGAAAGTAGTTATATTTCTCACCAGAAGTAATCTATTGGGGAGTTATTAGAGGATGTTTTGTTTACAAAAAATCGGCTATGAGACTGTCTATGATATGTCTTTGAAACTGACTATTTGAAGACAATTAGCAGTCGCACATGTAAAAATAGCCAGTTATGAAGCTGATCATGTTACCAGTTAGGTAGATGGTAAGGTAACTGACTCTATGTAACAAGTGTGAGAATCCACTGCGTTGACTATTTTGGACCAGCTATTAAATCAGACTGAAAAAGGGTCAATTGACCCCCAGCTTATGATATGCACGTCTTAAAATAACTAGTCACGTAGCTAAATATGTAAGTAGTTGTCACCCTAAATGACAGGTAAAATGACTAGTTCGGGACAGTGTCCTAGAACTGCTGGGACGTAACTGCTGCAAATACACATTCTTGTGACATGTCAATGATATTATGCAATTCTCTCAAAAGAGACGAATCAGTTTAACCCTGAGAAGAGCAACAGTATTGTACAGGTACCCAAACGATAATATGCATCATATAATGATGCATATGATTTTAGAATTCTCCTCAAACTTGATAACAAAACACATTTAAATGAGTTAAGGCAATTGGTTGTGCTAGTAACCAATTTTACACAATATTCTGATAAAACTAAACATTTTAAACAATTTCATTTTCATTATTCTATACCTAACAAATATATTCAATTCTCTTTTGTTCTAATTAAGCTTTTCTATGTACATTTTTCATTAAATTAGTTTAAAAATCAAACAAACAAAAAATCATTTAAAAACAACACTTTTTGTTTCATTCTACAATAAAACAAAAACTGACTTCTATAATTCAATGAATCAACAGCTTTAAATACTCTATATATAAAAAAAAAACAAAACAAAAACTGAAATAAAACATAAATATCTATAATTTAAACAAATTTAAATGAAACTATAAATTTGTAAATAAATATTTTTCATTGACATAAAATATTAATTACAAAGAAACAAAAATCCCACTCCACCTTAAATTAAAAAAAAAACTTAACAAATATTTTGTTACATTCTCAACAAAAAATTCAATGTAAATAATTTGCACAAGTAGACAACTGCCACAACACACAGACAAACAGACAGAAAAACTAACAAAAAGGCAAAATTGTATTGAAAACTTAAAACAAAAATATCTAAAATAAAATAAAAAAAAAATAACTATAAAATCTGTTAAATAAATATAAATAAGAAAGCAAAACAATAAAGTAAAAAAAAAAAACCTAAAATTATTAGAATATTTCTATATTTAAGTTCAACTAAACAATAAAAGCAAAATAAAAGGGATAAATAATAAATAATAAAAATCAAAGCTCAAACAAAAATATTTTGGAAAATATTATTTAAAAGAAAAAAAGTAAAATAAAATATTATCATAGTATAGAAATTAAATGCATTTATCAATAAAAATTACACAAAACTTCTTGAAATGAATAAGAAATTCTACAATAAAAGTATTAAAATTATTACTGCTCAAAGCTGCTTCTACTCAAACAAAAAAAATGCATAAATTCAAATAAACTTTAAAACAAACAAAAAAAATACAAACCATGTAAAATATGAAATAAAAAAGCAAGAAGGAAATTTCATACTAAAAAGTTACAAATAAATAATTTAATATGTGCCAAAATAAATAATAATACGAGTAATTATAACAAAAATCCTTTTTATAAAAAAGCATTGTACACTAATTCTTCAAAAAAAAACAAAAAAAAAATACAAATAAAATTTGATTTATGTTTTATTTTTCCAAGAATTAAATAAATATCAATTTGATTTGTAAACATATCATTTTGTTTCAAACATTTCTAGAACCTACATATCAAAATGTTTAAATATTTTTAGCTGATGAAAGAGTTACTTAATATCCGCAATAGAAAGGTGATTGAGTTTTCAAATATTTATATAAGGGATCATCAGAAAATACGAACCAATCACAGGACTAAAATCCGTGGCGGTTCTCTTTTTCTATGTAATTACGCCAGGAAGATTACAACTCACACTTGGTGATTTTTGTAGAGTAGAGAGTACTTAATATTTTGGAAATAAATCTGCCATTTGAAACTGGCTGCTCCGATAAGCATAGCAGAGGAATATTTAAGTTTAGATTTTTTGCATATTTTATAGTATAATTTCAGAGTACTTAGAACATGTGACTGCAAAAACAGTAATCCAGGGGAAAATTTGAATGGGGGCCAGCTGAAATCATGAACGGATGTTGGCCATTTTCAATACCAAACAAACCTTATCAACAGAGAGTTGAGGCCCTATTGTGTTTTCAACAGATAGACAGACATAGCTAGATGGTCTAAGAATCGTATAAGGACCTAGGACATTTATAATTTGTGGTTCTATGACTAATATTTCGATATGTTACAAACTGAATGCGCCAATAAAACGTTTACCAATTATCCAAAGAAGCTTTGGACACAAAATATAAAATACCGAAAGTTATAAGTAAAATGTAATAGATTAATATCGCTAAAATACAAAAAATGAATTGTAAACACTATTTAGTACCTACTCGCCACAAATTCCGAATAAGTTAGATTTCATGAATAACGAAGATTCTAACTTAGATTAGAATTTATAAATTTTCACTTATCCTACAACCAACCTGGAGACAACATTGAATTTAATAAAACAACCATATTCTGAAACAATCAATATAATAAATATAGGTAAGAATCCCCAATCAAATTAATAAAAAAAATTCCCTTTTCTTTTATTCCCCATAAACCCATACTTATAATTACTCTATATGAGTAATTATAATACCAAATCTATTTTATAGCATCTCTGCCTCTCCTACAAGATTTGATTAGAAATATATCATTTATATTACCAATTTTTAATAAGGTTATTCACATTGCCTTCCATTTTAAATGGAAATTTCGGATTTAGCCTACTTGTATTGGGTGTATGACCTAAAACTGCGAAATTTTTTTAAATTTTTAGGTTTGAATTTGAAACATTTGTACAATACTAATTTATTCAAATTATTGGCCATTTTTAGCTATGACCTTTCCCCATCTTCCTGATAATATATAGATTCCGAGCCAAAAGAACTGCTCATCTTTTAAGACCAAGAACGAATCAAGCCAATTTCGGATACTCTCTTCTAAAGTGAAGCGTATCCCAGAGAAGACGTTCTGCATTTTGGTCGTTTTTCGGCCAATGCTCGCTTCAAACGAATCAGTTGTGTTCGGTATAGGTTCAGATTTCAGCAGCTCATAATAGACAGGATACTTTTGCTCCCACTAAATACAGAGCATTACCTTAGCGACATGAATATTTGACTTTAGTGTCGATTCGGCTGGTTGGCCGGGCTTTACATACCATCTCTTACGCTTCAAGTTATATTTATTCATGCTGAGCTGCTTGAGTAGATCACAATAATTTTGACAGCAATCTTCATGGAGTAATGCCTGCAATTCTTGGTCTTCAAACTTTTTTGGCTGACCTGAACGATCTTTGTCTTCCATGGCAAAATCACTACTTTTGAAGCGAATTAACCATATCTTGCATGTTGAAACCGATGGAACTCATTCGCCATAAGCTTTGGTAGGCAATCGGTGTGCTTCAACGGCTCTTTTCTTCAAATTATATATGTCAAGTAAAACTTCCTGCATATGACGCTCTGATGGCACAAAATTCGACATTTTTGAATAAAAACTAGTAACAGAGCTATATTCGGCTGTGCCGAATATTATATAACCTTCATCAAATTATAGTTAAAACAAAAAAGTTAAATATTTTCAGGTAAACAAAATTGAAAAAAAAAAATTCAAAATTGAAAAAAAAAAAATTCAAATTTTTTAAAAACATTTTTTTCGAAATTATTTTTTTCAATTTTTTTTCCAATTTTTTTTTTCAAAATTTTTATAAATTTATAAAAAAATTTTTTTTTGCTAAAAAAAATTTTCGGGTTAAAAAATATTTTTCCCGATTTTCACACATTGTAGGTCCAAATTACTATAGCCTTATATACATCGTTGCAATGGACTTTGAAATATCTATGATAAGATATCCATATTGTCTAATAATAATGACTTAGTAATCCAGGTAAAAAATAGGTAAAAATCGAGGTTGTTCCGGGTTTTCACATCTCTGCCGTTTGTGGGCCAATTTTGTCGATTTCAAATAGTAACCGAGTTGGAAGAATTCCCGATATATTGACGTATCAAGCATGTTTGTAAGTTTTTTTGGGGCTACGGAAAGTTGATTTCAACATACAGACGGACATGAGTATACCGACTTCGCTATCTATAACGGTTTAGAGCATATACTTTTTAGGGACGCAAATGAAAAATGTAGAAATTACAAATGGAATGATAAACATATATATACCCTTGCCACTCATGGTGAAGTGCATAAAAAAACGTTTGAAATCCCGCATTTGTAAGTCATACACCCAATACTTAAATCCCAAAGCAGGCAATACCTAACGAAAAACAGTTATATATACACTATTATGTTATCAACACGTAAGCAAGTTTTTTCAAGACCTAGCCGAGCGCTTTCCAAGAATATACAAATCTTGGAAATCGGATGAGAAACAAAAAAAATGGCACGTGCTTAAAAATGTTACATGTCGAAGGTACCCTATTTTTACCCACTATAGCGCCGCCCCTGGAGCAATTGTAGGGTTAATTTTAAGAACTTCAACTCAAATACTTTTTGGCTACACCATCGTCATTTATTTCCAACAAATTTTGATTCTGCCCCACTGTGCAATGGTTAAAAATCTTAAAATTTAAATTTTTGGGAATTTAATTATTTTTTCCCTTCTTCAAATGTCATAATTTGTATCACGCCTGTGTCAATTTCATTATAATCAGACAATTTCTTTAGAATATGTCTATGTTCATAGTCTATTTATCAAATCATATAATAAATATTTAAGAAAAATGTTTGTATCGGAAGAAAATTCATAATTTGTAACCAAGAAGAGTGTGAACAAAACTTTTTCGGTTAAATCGAATTGTAATTGAATTGTATGAATAAATTTATCACATATCAAAGTAAAACTATATGAAGATTTCAAAAATATGGAATTTCTAAAGCGCTCATTACATAAATTGTTCAGTAACATCCAAAAAGACTTTCCAAATTCAGCAACTTTTCTATTGTGGAAGAAGATTTCAAAAGCACCTAAACAAAAATTCACAACTTCTATTTATTATACATATATATAAAAAATACAATACATTTAAATAAATCAAAATTATAAATCATTTACAACTGACTTCACAAAACCAACAAATAAATGAATAAACAACCAAACAACAACATACGTATTTCATGGAAAAACAATTATAAATATTTAGTACTAATTTAAATAAATTAATAAAATTACACACACAGGAAAAAAAAAACTTATAATTATAATAAAGTATTAAATGTCTAAATTAATTAAAAAAATAACAAGTGACAAAAACAAAACCGTAACACAACAAAAAAATAAAATAAAAAATTTAAAAATTAAGTTGTTAAAAACAAATCAGAAAATCATTGCCCATGCTACCCTAAATTGAAACTAAACGATGAAATAATGAAATAAATAAATTAATTACAATATTATATAGTAAATTAATTAAACTAAATGGCTACAATAATATTTAATAATAATACAATAAATAATAATAATAGTGAAATACAAATAGATTTGAAAAAAGGGTAAAACAAACAAAACAGCAACAAAAACCAAGTCATATAATTAATAAATTAATTACCAATTTAAATAAACATACGAATTAAATAAATTTAAATTTAAACAACAAAAAAACTAATAAATTAATAATTATATGATGACGTTTAAAATTTATCATAAAAAAATAAAAAATAAATAAATATTGTATTAAATTTATAAATAAATAAAAATTACACAAAACAAAAAAAAAAAAAAAAAAGAAAAGAAATTAAAAAACTATTAATAATAGTTTTGTAAAATTTAGCGGGTGTAATAAATACAATACTTACATATGAAATTGATACATATGCATACATTTATATAAACTATTTATATACTTATGTACATTTACACATACATTTAAAACTAAACATACCCTGCAGTTCATTGAACTAGTTCTGCTACGTCGAATTAGTTAGCCACTGAGAACTACCACTAGTGAATTTTCAACCCACTCGCAACGTTATTGACTGGTGAATTTAACACGGGGATGTCATTGCAGGTGGCCGATTGGCACACTCTGCATAACACTTCACTATTAAATTCAATAGTACGAATACTCCAGCATTTGAGAAAAAAATAAAAAATAAATTTTTCAGAGAGCGGGGTTGAACACATAACCTCTGGTTTTGTAGTCAAATGCGCTAATCACTAAGCCACAGAGCTCTTATTTGTACTGTTCTCAATTTGTTATTAAGAATTACATGTGAGTCTACTCTCAATTTTTGCTTTTTTCATCATCAGAGAGAACGAAAACACCAAACGGCCACATTCAGCATTACATGTGGCCATCAAAGTGGTATATTTTAGAAGACTTTACCAAGCGGCCACATTCAGCATTACATGTGGCCATCGAAGTGGTATATTTTAGAGGATTTTATTTTACTTGAATTTATTTTCAAAAACTTAAGGCGAATATCCGACTATTGTTTGTTACTGAATACGCTGGCGAAATGTAGTGCAAATGATAACCATTTAACTACCACTTTAGTAGCCACAGCGAACTAGTTTCTTGTGCAAGTAGTAATATAGCTAGTGTAAGGTTTCCAATTGGCACTTTTCAAACTGCTGGGTACTTACAAACACACACACACACACATAATATACCATAAATGTATGTGTGTTTGTACACTGTACATGTTTGTATTAGTTGTACCAAAAATAAATACTCTTAATTTGCAAAAAAAGAAAAGAAAAAGAAAAAAACAAAAACGAAGAAACTAATTGCAAAAATAAATCCAAAATCATCAAAAACAAAAATGTATTATTAAAATTAATTGATTTATAAAAATTGTAAATAGTTATTTGTATTGTATAAACTAAACAAGAAAAACTGAAGAAAAAATAATTAAATAAGAAATATTATAAATTATATTATTGAAAAATGGGAAAGAAAATACAAAAAATAAAACAAACAAAAAAAAATAATTAAAATATTGAAAAATATATAATACCCGTTATAGTTTTTATTTATTTAGATTTGATTCTATGGGTAAGAAATTTTTTTTTTTAAATTCATAGCCAAAAGCTTGTAGAGAGTATAGAGAGACTCTGAAACCTTGTTACTCTCAGTGTTGCCAGACAAATTTTACCTCATGTCCCTAATCTGATAATAGATATCCCCAAAAAATCCCCATTTCATAATTGAAATCCCCAATTTTGCCATCAACATTTTATTGTTTATTATAGAAAAAAAAATGCTTCTAACTTTTTGTATTTGCAATGCCTTTGTAAAAATATATTTGCTATTTTATTTTTTCTAGTAAAAATAATGAAAAACTGAAATAATACTGCATATAATGAAAAACCGATTAACCGTTTTTCAGCTTAAGCCGTATTCGAAACCGGTTTATTATATCTATTGTATAAAATTCAGTTTATGATAATATAATCCTAATCCCCATCCCCCCAATCGCTGGTTATCGTTTTTCGTAACGATATATGTACTTCCAATTAATATAATATTTGTATAAGAACTGTCACCATAAAAAGTAACCTGTGATTGAGAGAATGGGTAAGTTTTCTTTTTTAATGCTGGAAAACTTGATTTACTGAAAATAATGCCCATCTTTTTGTATTTTCCATTGATCGTAGCTTCTTCCCTTCTTTTCTTCCTAATATATTTTATCTGTCCTAATAATTTCGTAGACATACATATAAGGACTGAGATTAAAAAATTCTTAGCATACATATATGTTAATAAAAACGAAACCACTAAACTTACAGTTTTCATTTTTTTTTATTTGATTGAAATTATTATTACAATTTACAAAAAAAAAATAATATTTTTATAGTTCTAATCACTAATGATGAAATTTTGAACCTTTTTCGAAAACCCTTCCATTATGGTTTTTATAGTGATTTCTGTCATTTTGTTCGAACAGGTTGTCCATCTCCGTTTAAAATTTACCAAACAGCTGGGCACCTTTTTTATGCTCTTCAATTCTATTTTAACAAGAGCCCAATATCTCTCCACTGGCCTTAGCTCCAGGCAGTTTGGAGAATTTGCCTCTCTTGGTACAAATACCATATTATTGTTCTTTTACCACTCAAAACCTTTCTTACCATAGTGACAGGGTGCCAAATCAGGCTAAAAATAAGTGGACACATTAAGAAGTCCTACAAAGCATCCTTTCTTGAAAACATTCCTTGAAATTCCTAAATTTTCTTCAACATTCCCTTGAGCATAAGCAACATCAAAATTTTGACCCGGAAGCTGCTAAAAATCTGCCAGAACATAAGTTTCGTCATCTATTATGCAGCAGAAATATTATTTTTATAAAATTTGACTTCAATTTCCGTATTCTGTTTTTGGCCTCTAAATTTTTATCAGAAACTATTTTGAACCTGCATTGGCTTTAACCTTTCGTATCAAGAATTCCGAGCACTGAGCTAAGCAGGCTGCTTTCCTACCGGATGTGTTCCGAGCTCTTTTGAAAATTCTTTCTATTTTCTGGGCTTAATAAACATCATGTGAACCATTCCTTCTACCTAAACCAGGTTTTCTATCAACAGACAAGTTCTCCCGGTACTGTTTACTAACGTTGGAAACAGTTTGATAGCAGACCTCTGATTGTTTAGCCAACTTTTTGTAGGACCATGTCGGGTTTTGTTGAAAATATTTAACAATTTTAGTACGCACTTGTTTCTAGTCACTCATTTTATCAGATTAACAACAAAAGAACATAATTGACATTAAACATAATAACTGACATGCATTACAAAGGTAACTTAATCATAAAAAAAAATCAAATAATACTTGGGTTAAAAGTTTTAATGAAAAACGTGTGTTAAGAATTTTTCGATCTCAGGCCTTAAAATTAAATCATCGCCATTGTTAGCTATGACATTTTCCTATCTTTCTGGCAACACATGGATTCCGAGCCAAAAGATCTGCTCATCTTTAGAAGTCAACAACGATTCCAGCCAATATCGGATACTCTGTTCCGTATCCCAGAGAGAGCGGTCTGCATCGCTTGAATCAAATATTAGTCGAACGGGTAACGATCTGGACTATAAAGCGGGTAAGGCAAAACATCCCAAACACTTCATTGTACATACAGGTATTGCAATATGTGTCCTAGCTTTGTCATGATGGAATATGACTGTCCGCATATTCTGGGCGTTTTTTTTCAAACGAATCAGTTGCGTTCGGTACACGTTCCCTGTGATGTAAGACCCTTTCGCTCCCACCAAATACAGAGAATTATCGCCATGGATATTTGGCTTTGGTATCATTTCGGCTGGTTGGCTGGGCTTCACATAGGATCTCTTATGCTTCGATTTATAGTAATGGATCCATTTTTCATCGCAAGTAATGATTCAGTGCAAAAATAATTTTATTTTGTAACGTTCAAATCGTCTTTCAAGGTCTCTCGGCTTCAATTCGTTTGGTACCAAATTTCTCTGCTTTTGGAATAATCCTGGTGCTCACTAACATTTTGAAATTGCTGCATAAGTAGTTCTTAATAATTTTGCAAGCTCTTGTAGAAATTTACAACAATCTTCATGTAGTAATGCCTCTAATTCTTGGTCTTAAATTTTTTTGTTTTGTCTAGCCTGGGCGATCTTTTGTTTGTTGTATCCAAATCACCACTTCTGAACTTCACAAACCATCTCTCGCACGTTGAACCTGATGAAACACATTCACCATAAGCTTTAGCGAGCAAACAAAAAAGTAACGAAATGCATGTCAAACATTTTTGTGTTTTTCACGTAATTTAGAAACAATGTGATGAACATTTTGATGTTTTTTTAAAACATTACATTTGTTTACATGAAATATGAATAAATAGTATAAAGTCAAAACTAAAACTGTTTCAAATCCCCAAGAATATGATAAAATGCATGAAATTTTTTTAAAATCCCCAAATCCCTCCCTACAGAATTTTATCTCCAAGTTATTCATGTAAACCCGTGATATTTCCTTGCATTGATGGTACAACAACTTGATTTTATATCATTTGGCGATCATCTTAGAATGAGTGAACTCTCAACTAAGACAAGTAATGGTTTTAAAATTGTTTGATTTAAAAAATGTTTAAACAAGTTTAGTAACACATAATAAACCAAATGTCCCCTCAGAATACTGTTTGAGCAATCATAAATATATCGATAAAATTTTACACGAATTAATTCTAAGTAGTTTGAAATTATACTGTAAAGTATGGCTGAAATCAGGCATCATTTGTCCCTAGTCCCAATACTAGGTCCACCTCAGATAATAACTTAAACATTCATAATAGCACTTTCACATGTTTTATTATTTTTTTGTAATTATAGGATTTTTTTCTTTTTCTTCAAAATATGTTTATTTTAATCAACTAACTATTTATAAATCAAAAACTCTCTATGTTAGAGTCAACGGAGATCTATACTGTTATATATCAATAGATTCAGAATCTGTGATGATATTAAAAACTAATCTCAACTCCATAGTTAACAGTTATTTTTCAACATAAAAATAAAAGTTCACATGAAGCTCTTAAAAAAAAGAATTTTAGTTTTCCCGTCAGAAAAAAAAAACTCATTTCAGGAGTTTTATTTTTACCGTCGGAAAATAAAACTCTTTTCGTTTATTTTCTACTTTTTCAGTATCATTCATTATGGAGTCTATCTGATATAATATTAGCAGTAATTTATTTGTTTAAGAAAAAAACAACAACAATTTAAAAAAAGGAATCAAATAATAACATATTAAAATCCTACTTGATTTTATTCTAAAGACAATTTATTCAATTTCAATCCAAGGCGCTTTACAAATTGTAATGATCTGAGCAGCGGCATGAGTTTTATTTTCTGGCGGGAAAAATAAAACTCCTCAAAAGAGTTTTTTGTATGACGGCTACTTAAAAGGCTTTTTGTAAGAATTTCATCCGAACATTTATTTCTACGTTGTATAATAACTGTTTTAGATGGATTTTTATTTTTAAAGTCACAAAATTACTGTTATCAAACAACTTTATTGATATCACTTATAACCGTTACGGTCCCTGGAATTTTTTAAAATGTTTTGCTTTTATTTTGAAACATTTTTACAATAAAAGTTTATTCAACCATTCTTAGCTATGACCTTTTCCCATCTTTCTGACATCATATGAATTCCGAGCCAAGAAACTGCTCTTCTTTTGAGGCCAATAACGAATGAATGATACAATCATTTGAATCGTAAATTAACCATATTATAGTTACCACAATCATATAAATAGTTACTGTGACAATAATATTGTTAAAAACATCAGGCGCGGATCCGGAGAGGGTGAAATAGGAATTTCCCCCCACCCAAAACCGAAAAGATTTCATATAAAAAAGAAAAATGTAGAACAAATTTTGATTTGTTCCCCCCAAATGGCAAAAATGCACAACTATATTTTATTCCGCATGTGTATATGAAAAGGATCTCAAATACCAAGAAACCCGATTAATTGAATATCCTTATCTATATACATTAGGGTGGCCCCAAAATTAAAGTTGCGGATGTTCCCGACTAAAATTAAAATTTGACTCATTCTAAGACTACGTTTTGAAACTTTTTCGTCCTGAGATCAATAGTTGGCGAGCTGGATCAAAGGATAAAAAGGTCCTTTTTTGAGGTTTTTTACATTTTCTCCATATTTCTTCCAAAGGAAGTATATGTAAATTTGGTATCATGTGAAAGGTCTTTGAGAGACGCATTCAATTGGTTATTAGAAATTTAAAAAAAAAGAAATTTTATTTAAAAATTTTAAAAATTTTCGACAAAATTTTAGTTTTTTTTAATTTGTTCATAGAATTTATTCAAATATATAGATGAAATTTCTTGATCATAAACATAATGTAATTTCACCGAAACGGTTTTTCTTGTTTTTTAAAATTCAGTCCAGTTCAATGTTTATTCAAATTTGTTTAAACCTAATTTCATCCCTATCTGACAATCTCTGTATACTCAATTCTTAGTATGTGTAATGGGCATCAAAATAACTCAAATTTTATAAGCATTCACCATTTCGGTGAAATTACATGATGTTTCTGATCATGAAATTTCATATATTTATTTGAATAAATTCTATGAAAAAATTAAAAAGAAACTAAAATTTTGTCGAAAATTTTTAAAATTTTTGAATTTTAATTTTTTTTAAAGTTTCTAATAAGCTATTGAATGCGTCTTTTAAAGACCTTTTATATGATATCAAATTTACATATACTTCCTTTGGAAGAAATATGGAAAAATTTAAAAAACCTCAAAAAAGGACCTTTTTATCCTTTGATCCAGCTCGCCAAATATTGACTCCAGGACGAAAAAATTTCAAAGAGTAGTCTTAGAATGAATCAAATTTTCATTTTAGGCGGGAACATCGATACCTTATTTTTTCTCCATACAAACGGGGCCACCCTAATATACATATGTGTTTAAGTGTTGATATGTGTTCAGTATAGTTGTAAAGTTGTTTCTATATAACATTCAGTAACAATTTACAATTCTTTGCAACAAACCTAAAAAGTAAAACAAAATTAAAAAAAATATATATTTTTTCCGAAGTACAAACAACTAAAAACCTCAATATTTTTGTATTTAATAACTATGAATAAAAACAGGCACACATTTCAAAGAAACATAACAAATCTTCAAAAATGAGTAGACTCGGTATCACTTTTATGTACTTTTTTCTAACATTTATTTCTATACTGCACTTACCGAATACTTTAAAACAAGCTCTATTTGAAAAATGAAAGAATATGCATAAAGGTAATGAAAACCCTGTGAACAGCCATGACGATTATGGTTTATAAAACCATAATCCGTTGGCTAAATCCGAAATTTCGACATAAATTGAGTTAACTTTAGGATGAGCTGTGAAGGACCCCTATTAAATACTGGACACATTTTCTTTATTGAAATTAAATTAAAATAAAATAGCAGTAATATGTGTACGACAACTAAAGGGTGTCTCAGTAAGAAAAGGGGGTCTCAATTAGAATGCACTTTTTCATTATAAAATAAAAACACGTATTTTTTGCGATAGCTGTGATTTTATCAATGGTTTGTAGAGATTATATGTTCAGATTAAGCACTGCTCTGATGACAGGCACACAAAAAGTATAGTGGAATTTCATATCACTTGGATGAACCAGTTAGAAATGACAGATTTATTTCTAAAATATTTTTATTATTCCCCACTGTGCGTTATTAGGAACAGTTTTGTTGCGTTTTTTTTTTTCATCATTTTGCTTTATAAAATGAGGCCCATAGTAAAGTATACGTATGAGTAATATTTATTTATGTTCGTCTGTCATACGCCAAAGTGGATGTCGTTGGTTTAATGTAGATTTTTCATATATTTTCACCAGAGGGAAAAAACCGAATAAAATCTGAGGAATTTTCTATGTAAATAATGAGAACATACAATACTTTTTCTTACTTTTGAATTTTTTTTTTTTTTTCAAATTTTGTATTTTAAATGAACACTCAATAAAATGAGAATACAGAAATGGGTTCTATGTATCAATTTCTATTTCATTAAATGGTAAATTTTTGATTTATTATCAGAGCATCGAATTAGTTACTCTTTCTCCTTTCATTATAATATTTGAATTTTATTTTAGAAAACAAAACCATATAATTTAAACCCTAGTGCCTATGATTTGACAAATTGGACTACAAATTAGACAGAGTTCAGTGTTTCTATTATCACTGTGTTAGTATGATGTACTATGTCTGTATTAATACACACATTTGCAAAGGAAAATACATTCAAAAAGATAAATGCACTCACATACACACATACACATACCCATACAGTATAACCAGAAACAGTGACAATACTTTACGCTTCATGCTCTGTTAATGATTGTTATGTTGTTTTTGTTGTTACAGCTTTTACTACTGCTTTTGTTTTTATTCTAAAATATTCAATATAGGTACAGGAGTTTGTCATCATATAAAATATGGAGGATGATGAAGAGAGAGAGAGAGATACAGTTAGATATTGTGCATACCCACACAGTTTTAACTAATAAATATAGTAGAGTAGAGAGTAAGTAATAATTTTTGTTCATAGACCATGATGCATATTACAAGATACAAGATACTTACTATGCATCAAACATTATTATGTTATGGCTGTTTGCTATTATTGTCGTTGTAAGTTTGCAATTTATGTCTGCATGTAGTTAAAATACAATACCTAGACAAGTAAAAATTGTTTAAATTATTTGTTTTTTGTGTGTTTATGAAAAATATAAATAGAAAATGTTTTAAATTCTTTAAACATACGGGGGCTAGAATGAGAAATTCACAACTAGAAAGGAAGATTAAATGCTCTAAATTGACATATTCAAGACCTGTTTATACAACTATACTCATATTTGCAGGACAATTTTGACTAGTACTGGATATGGTAATGTCGAAGAGGAACACCGAGTCTTAATCGGATGGCATCCAACGGAACAACAATATGACCTTGACTATACACTTGTTGGCATCCACGATAAGATGAACAAATTATATCAAAATGGTCTCAAAGTTGGGTTAAAGATCAATTTACGTAATAAAAATATATAAAAATACTAGCTGAACCCGCAAACGTTGTCCTGCCATACAAATTATTTCTAGTGAATATTTTGGTTCTTAAGTAAAAAATAACGAAAGTATTCTAAGTGAATTTGGCATTTTGGGTATTTTTGATGCCAAATGAAGAGAAAAACAAACAAAATTTTTTGGCGAAAATATTTAAAAAAAATGAATGGATAGGGACATCCTAATGACCTAGCGGTATGAAATGTACTTTACGACCTATTCTCGTACCTACCAAAAATATATAAAAAATGGTAAATATATATTGATATTTGGATATTGCTCATACAAAATACTAAAATCTCGGCTCAAAAATGGGTGGGTGAGAGTCGGCTGATGAAAATTTGGGATTATAGGTAATTTTGAATGCCAAATAAAAAAATGCGAATAATAAGTTTTTGCAAAGAAATTGTAAATATAAATTCTGGATAGGGACACCCTCATGACCTAGCGGTATGAAATATACTTTACGACCCATTCTCATGGCTCCAAAATATACATACAAAATTTCATAAAAATTGGTTTAGTCGTTTCGGAGGAGTTCAAACACAAACATTGTGACACGAGATTTTTATATATTAGATATTCTAGCAAAAATGCTTATATTTGCATGACTCATTTACCAAAAGAAATTTATATTTTAGTGAGTTAATCTATTTGGCAATTGCAGTAATAATTTTTCTGCTTTATAGGAAAATTTATACAAATTCTACATTTAAAGTCTTCATGTCTATGTTTCTATTATTTCCACAACTCAACATTATTAACCTTCTCATATAAAACACAAACATTATACTAATTTAAGGATTTATATGGCAGAGATAAAATAAACAGTTAATAAATAAAAGTATAAAGAAAATGTCTTAATTTCATGCACTTTCAAGTTCAACTTGTTTTGTCTTTTTTATTAAATGGTTTCTTGCGTTTTATACAATATTTTTATGCAACTTTTTTAAGATTTCCTTTATTACTGCTCTTTTGGTAACAATATGCTGCCATAAAGAAAGAAAACAGAAGAATACAGCACCATTAAGAATCATAATGCATAAATGTTATTGTTGCTGTTGCTGTTGCTGTTGGTTTTGTTGTTGATGAAAGTGCATTATCAGCAACATCATCTCTATTATTACTTTGCAGTAAATACATACATACATACAACTCGTAAACCACCATCATTATGCCGGCATCGGGTTTCCCAAGCAAATGTTTCATGTTTCAACAGATTGTTTTCTGTATTTTACAATACTTATTTCCCATTATTTTGTTCGTTGGCTGGTTGTTTGTTTGCATGGTTTATTCGCTTATTTGTTCGTTGTTCTTTTGTTTTATTTTCCTCTTTCAGCCATCATCATCATCATCAAAGCATGGAAACGAACCATCTTTATCGGTGTAGAGTTTTAGCATTTTTTTTGTGTTTCCCAGTTGGTGGTAATAATCTTAAGCCCCATTATTATTGCTATTGTTAAAAGAATGGGATTTGCTACTAGTTGTTTGTTTGCTTGTTTGTATTGTTCATTTTTACGCGATTCGAAATGTATTCGAGTTGTATTAATGTCTTGTTTATGATTCTTTAGTAATGCTTTCGCTATTAGAAACAGTTTATGTTCTTAATATTGTGGCAATTTCAAAAATTTTACATAAGCATGAAAATAAGTTTGACTTGTAACAAATTTGACACATTTGTAGCAATTTTTCGAAAACAAATTTTTTTATCTCAATTCCTATGTAAATGGTGCGTATGAGTGATATTTATTTCTGTTCGATTTTCATACGCCAAGGTGGATGTATTTCATACAGAGATTAAAAATTATATTTGTCTTCGGTATCAAAATAATATTAAAAATATTACTATTTTCACTCTCAGAGTACTAAAATTAAAATTTAGGTTTTAAATATTCTATATAAAAAATTGTTATTCGCAATATATTCTACATAAAATACTGTTATAAGTAACATTTTCTAAAGCAAACACTGTTGTACGCAACATGCTTTATATACGCTATAATTACTATAAAGAATTCTGTCATACACAACCTTTTCTATTGAAAACTCTGTTATACACAATATTTACTTTCGGAATGAGTGCCCCGATAGACTACACGATAGTGTACTGGACTATCAGTCTGGGGGTTGCGGGTTCGATTCCCGCCAGAGACTCTGGATGTATCTGCAGACAAGCAAAACGCTTCGCAGTTTGTGTTTGTTTTTATTTAAAAAAAAAAAAAAAATACTTAGGAATTAAGTTGTCAAATCATTGAATTTTTACAGCACTCAAATGAGTTCCATGAGTGGATTTGTATGTTTTAATAACTGTCTTCTTTTATGAAGAAATTAAAGGTAAACAAAAGAAAATAATATTAAAACGACATGAACGGAGATAATGTTTTTTTGAGGGATGCACGACTAATCACCTAATCAAACATTCTGATTAATCAATTAATCGTGACAAATCAATTTATATAAATTCTGATTTTTCAAATTCCAATAAAAGGAATGGGATCAAGATCGTCTAATATTTTAGAAACTCCTGCAAAATAATACTTGCCACACTACATATAGACATGAAACAGGTAACGGTCTGATTTCGTACAATACTTCGGAAACTCTAAATAGGTAGACTGCTCCACCTCCTTTAACGAAAAAAAGTTCTATTTCAACATAATGAGAATTATAATAATCCACTGTAATATTACATTACACATTTAATGTCTAACTAAGTGAAATATAGATTGATTACTATAGCGTCACGTTACTTCGAGGATCAATGAAGTTATTATTATCACAAGCAAACGAACAAAAAAAGTGATCCTGGATTGTGAATTCAGTCATGGAATTCACAATTCAGGATCTCTTTTTTGGTTCATTTGCTTGTGAAGTTTTACTATTTTCACTAGCTTTTGAAATGTTCAATACATATAGTTAACAAAATATTGGATAATAATAAAACTGGCAGGTAAACGAACAAACCAAATAAGTATCATTCCAAAATATTAGGAGTCGCCAATATGAACCTTCCTGTTTACGAAACAATACCATAACACATTTTCTATTCATTATTCATGACAAATAAAGCGGATATCTATCTAGTATGACTATGTTAACAGCTTTCACCTTCCGGAGAATGTCTGCCAAATATTGGCTTACAGATTAATATCACATGAAAATGTTAGATGTGGTAACTTTTCGTACTAGATGCATTGATTATGACCGTCCCTCGGCAACTAGATTTACGGCACCGTAATTCAAGCCGAAATTATGGCTATAAAGGGAACAACTTTAGACATATTGATATTGACATAGGGAGCTGATGTAATAGGTAGCGAAGGCTGCCATGAACTGAATTTTCATAAATTCAGTTGTTATATTGGCATCCCTATCATGATGAGGAAATGACTAATTTAACATAAACTTTATTTCATTGCGAAGGACAAATAAGAAAAAGAGCCAATTTTCCAGGAGACCAGACAAATCAGGCCTAATACAAATAACATATGCGGAATGAAATTGCAACACAAATTTGACACTGGCAAAAAGAAAAAGTACAAGAGCTATTAGTGTTTTAGAACTTATTTTGAATTACGTTATGTTTTGCCTTAATACCTTAATACCCCATTTGAAAATCTGGCTTTTAGTTATTTCAAAATGTTAACAAAAAAAGAACTACCTTGAAAAACTTTTGTAATTTTTTTCACATTTTATCTATATTCATCGGGAACAATTTACTATATTTTACATCAAGTGGCAGAGAAAAGCAGAGAAGTGGACTTTTTTAGAAGTAAATAAACCTATTATTCATAAGATGTGCAAAGTAGAACATAATCTTTTTTCTAAAAAAAAATATATATGGATCTTAATCAATCAGATATAAATTGAACATTTTGACTTTTTTGGAATTTTATTTGTCAACAAAATTAATCATTTCATAAAAAGAAACATCAGAGATTATTTCTTTAAAAAGAAAGTTCTTCTTAACTGTTCCATCATCCAACAGTCACGCCCTGATGATTATGGTGTTTTCAAACACCATTCAAATTCCAGACTTTCTAAGTGAAAAAATTTCCCAATTTTTTTAAATTAAAATTAATTTGAGAGTTTTAGGACCTTTTTAAATAGAAAAGTTTTTGTAGATTATTTAAAATAAAAATCGAGAAAAATAAGACCATGAAACTCATATAGGAGCTCAGAAAATTGCAAACATCGGTATTTTCAACACCTGTATATAAATTTCTACATAACTGCCACAAAAGTACATGAATATAATACATTTTTTAGTAACATTAAATCAATACAATGGGCTATTTTATAAAGGTTTTATATGGGCAATTCCATGTCATCGTACGTGACATTTGTACGCCTATAGAGTGGAATAGATTTTCGAAAAATAAGAGTATCTGAAAAATAAGTTGGTCTGTATGTTTCATTCAGAGGGTGCTATATTTTAAAAAAATAATAAGTTCTTTCGAAATATTGTTATCCAAAATATCGAGCGAAATGAGGTACATGTAGAAAAATGCGAAAATTTGCGAATCGTGAGAGGCGTTATGTTTTCTTTTAATTTCTTTCACTAAACGAAATATTTTTACTTTACAATCCTTCATATTTAAATAAAAACAATCATTGGATGATTTTATAATAAATAAAATTTAATATCGTACGTGACATACCGTACGTGACAGATTTTTCTCTTATAATAAAACAATATATATTCTGTATATATGTATATGTATACAAAAACTAAAAAAGTTATTAGGAAATATTAGGGTATTCAATCGATTTACCGTTAATCGGTTAACCGATTAATTTTTCTCGGTTAACTGTTCGAATAATTTAAAATTGCCGATTTTCAAATAACAAATAAACCGATTAATTTGTGTCGATTAATCGATTAACCGAAATGTATTTTTTGGGCACTTTATATAGAAATATATAATTTTAAGCACACACATTTTATTTCTTAGCTCATGAACATTAACTGCTAGCAATAGTTTTCCACACATATCATATCTGTAACAATATGAAACAAATGACAGTTCTCAAAAAAGTAATATCGAACCTTTGAAAAGTGGGTTTCAGAGTGAAAGAAAAAATACAATTTTCAATAGGCAACAAGTGTGATATATATTTGTCCCTCTTTTTAAACCACAACCATTTTGACATTTTCTTTTGTTAGTTTTCTATTGCCATATTACTGGAACCAGCCGATTCATATCTGTGTAATTTGTGGTTTTCTGAAGTATAGCACAAAAATTTATAGTAAGGAATTTATAAATAAAACTTTTTCTAGAATGTACTTTGATTAACTTTGTCCTAATGAGTCGGAGGACGCCATGATGATAGATGAAACTAAATACATAACTGAGTCTTTTATCAGAAACTATTGAAAGTATTCCCAATCTGATAACTCCAAAAAGGACTCAAATGCACAGTGGATAATATAAGGTATGCATCCCATAATTGATTTTGGCAAATGTTTGAAATTAACCTTAAAACAAATTCTATCGTAAAGCTAAGATGTCAAGCAATAATTATTTGCAGATATTATAGTTATTATGTCAGTATACGGAAATGGCGACAAAACACAATATTTTTAAAGTTAAAATTATACACCATATTCAAGGGCGTAGTTGGTATATTTATAATTATTTGTTTTAAGATTGTTTTACCTTGTTGGAAAGGGTATCTTGTCCAGATTCTATTTTCGTTATAAGTTTCGCATGTATTGTTAGCAGATTTGAAATTAATTCATTTAAAATATATAATGTTTGTTGGCTTACCTTAGTTTTAACATAGGATTAAAGTTTATCTTATTATCTAAAATATATATTAAAACATTTTTCGAAAAAGTTTAATAACTTTTGCAAATATAAACCGATTTTAACAAGTAATGTCTCGTTTTTTTCGCTATAAACTTGTATTTAAAACAATGTGCACTAAAAGTTTGTTTTCATAGAAAAAATTAAAATAACTATTGTTGAATTTGAAAAATTACAAAAAAAAAATAAAGAAAATGCTAAACTTTTTGTAAAAACTTAAATAATTTCTTGAAATATACATTTTATAAAAGATTAATTCCTTGCCTCTTGATAATTGTTTAAAATTTTGAAATCGGTCTAAAAATGTGTGTAATAGAGCTACTAAAGTACTACGGCCTACCCTAAAAAAGTTTTTTTCAAAAAAACTCAAAATGTTGAGGGTGTTTCAAAATCTTTGAAAATGGTTTTAAACTTTAAACTCGAAAGCATTTTTTTAAGTATCATACATTTGCTACCAATGGAGTTTTATTTTAACTCTACTGTAGCTGCACATGTTTTTCAAAAAATGCAACCTTTGGGCCTTGTAAATATTGGGGCCGAAGGTTGTATTTTAAAAAAAAAAAACTAAGCTAAACGACTAAGCTTACTTTCTTTGTTGAATTGTTACATTTTGTTGTTCTTATTTATAAAATGCTTAAATAAGTATACTAAATTAGTGGTTCCATTTTCAATTTAAAATTAAAATACAAATTATTCGGTTAATCGAATAATTTAAAATTAACCGATTATTAACCGATTAAATCTAGACTTCGATTAATTATTTGCTCGATTAACCGATTAATCCAGAAACCCGATTAATTGAATACCCTAGGAAATATACATTCGGTTTCAATAAACAATTTGATAATAGCAAATAAATAATCAGAGTCAAATTAATTTCACACTATATGCTTAGTTTTGACCGCAATTTTAGCCTAAAACACGCCAATTAAATTAAAAAATTAAATATAGTCAGTTTAAGCTATTATTTTTGCCAATAAAATGTTGTAATAAGCTCTAAATACGAACACATAGTAATATTTTAGTGTTTTCTCCTATTCAAATCATCTTGAAAAAAAGTTTCAAGGGTTTTTGGGTTTTCAGTCGTGGTAGTCATTCTCGTGGAATTGCCCATATGTTATTTGTTTTAACATTGGAAACAAATAAAGGTTTTTCTATTTGTTTGCAATTTCATTCCGCATATGTTATACAGAGGACGACAATTGCGATAAATCTGCCTAACTTTCACCTAAAAGGCCTTATGGCGGTTATTTCTGGTACTTTACAACGACTTTTGTAGATGCTCTAACGTGGAATTTTAGGTCAACAAATATTTATTTAAAAGACCTGTCTCGCAAAAGGTGATTTAAGTAGGATTCTCACGTTCACTACAACAACAGGAGGTTAGTAGAATAATGGCGGCCAAGAAACATAGAACGAATAGATAAGCAAAGATATTACAACGGGTAAGGCGAAAGGATTTAAGAGCAATATTTTACATTTTTTTCTCTGGAGCTAAGAGCTAAATCTAGTACCTAGATTGTTGGATAAATCTTTGTAAACTAATTTATGAACATTATACACGTTGACACAGAGAAATACTTTGATACTCGTATGTTGTTTGGATTGCGCTTAAACATCGCCAAACACTAATTAAGTGATCATGCGATTACGCTGATGCTCGGATGTGGCCAATCACAGCACCCATTGAGCAAATAGCCTTTTCATGTGTGAATATTCATATCAAATCTGATTTAACCGCTCAATTTAGATGTCTACTACCACAATTAGCTAGTGTGAAATCTTCTTTTGAGCGACCTAAATGTAAGGCTTCACTTGTGCTGGTACGACCACAATGAAATTCTGTAAACCACTTTTGACCATTGAACTTGATGATGTAGAGACCATAAAGTTAGTTTGATATATACTAACTTTTTTTGGATTCGGTGATCATTATAGTGGGGAGGGTTTCTGCTGCGTTTGTGCTGATATTTGTGATGCTTTGTACTGACTGAGAATCACTTTCTGAGTCGACTTAACGATCTCCGTCCGTCCGTCCATCCGTCCGTCTGGCCGGCAGTCCATGTAAACTTGTATGCAAAGAACAGGTCGCAATTTCGAAGATAATTCGATAAGATTTGGAACATGATTGAAATTGTAATAGAATAATGATTTGCCCATACTCAGTGTAGAGTTGAGCTTTACCGACTATACTTTCATATTTGTCTTTTTTTTAGTGAATTTTACCGATTTAGTTCATATTAGTATGCCAACAATTAAACAATAATTTTATTTTAAAACATGCTGAACAACAAAATATTATTATCGACCCCCCTATATTCCCCTCTTCTTTTCCAGCTTATAAAGATTTCCCTAAATTTTAGCCACTTAAAATTGTTCAAGTTAAAAATTAAATTTTCTAATTTTCTTCACCTCCAAATAATTCTCAACAAAGTCACTTTTGTATGCAGCGTAACTTGTACATTTTATTGCTTTAACAAGTAACACCAGACCAGCAACAATGAAAATGAAAAAGAAAAGAAAAAAACATAATAATCTTAAATTAAAAGTACAAGAACATTTCCCAACAACAAGGAAAAGTCTGATTATTACCTTGTAAAGTAAAAAAATAAAAATGAGGTGTGAACGCATTATGTTTACACATACATATATAATGATGTAAAAATATACAAAAAAAAAGGAACAATAAAAAAATGAAAAAGATTCTTAAAACACTAAAGTTTTCAAGTTAAATTTGAATTAACTCAATAAAGAAAAGTATAAAAGTATATAAAAAAAGAACATGAAACCCAGAAATGTAAAAAAAAAACATACAACAAATAAATACAAAACAACATTATAAAAACATTAAAAATTAATTTATGATTTTAATATGATTTAAAAAGAAACGTAGAAGAGAACAGCAGCAAAAATTAAACAGATAATTTTATTTAAGAAAAAACAATGAACAACAATATTAAAAGAATTTAAAACTTTTGCCAGGAAATTCGTTAGAAAATTTAATACAAGGAAAAAAATTTAAAGAACTTTGTTTAAGGAATGAAATCTTTAAAAGACAAGCATGGTTGACAACAATGATTAAATCATTATTATTAAATCCAATAAATTCGAAATTCTGTATTAATATTGGGTGTGTGACTTAAAAATGAGTACAATATAAATTTATTCATAGTATTGGCCATTGTTAGTCATGATATTTTCCCATCTTTCAGTCAACATATGGATTCCGAGCCAAAATAACTGCTCATCTTTTGAGGCCAAGAACGAATCAAGCCAATATCGGAACTCTGTTCTAAAGTGAAGCGTATCCCAGAGAGTACTTTCTGCATCAATCTAAACAAGTAGTAGTCGGGCAAGTAGGGGGCAAGATCTGGACAAAAAACTTCCCAACCACTTCTTTCTAAATAGTTTTGAACAGGTATTGCATAACGTGGGCCAGCGTTGTCATAATGGAATATTACGGTTTCATGTCTGGCCTCATATTCTGGGCATTTTTTGGAAAATTCGTTACTGATTTGCTGTGATGGTCTGGTCAGACTTCAGCAGCTCATATTGGATAGCCCTGTTGCTCCCACCAAATACAGAGAATTACCTTAGAGCAATGGATATTTGGCTTCGGTGTCGATTTGACTGTGTGGCCGGGCTTCACATGCGATTTCTTACGCTAATGATTCGGTGCAAAAATTATTTTCTTTTATATCGTTAAAACATCATTTCGAAAATGGAAAATCGTCTTTCAGGTCTCTCGTACGGTACCCAATTTCCCAGCTTTTATAAGAATCCTGCTGCTCGTAAACATTTTTAAATTGCTGCTTGTGTAGCTCCCAATGATTTTAGAAGCTCTTGTTGAGTTTGGCAACAATCTTCATGAAGTAATGCTTCCAATTCTTGGTCTTCAAACTTTTTTGATTGGCCTTGGCGATCTTTGTCGTCCGTGTCAAAATCACCACTTCTGAACCGCACAAACCATCTCTCACATATTGAAACCGATGGAACACATTCACTTGTAGTGAGCTTTGGTGAGCAATCGGTTGCTTCAGCGGCAGTTTTTGTAAATTAAAGAAGTAAAGCAAAGCTTTTTTGGCACATTTTCAAAGCAAAAAAAAAAAAAAATGTGATGTTTACTCTGTAGTGTTTAATAACTAAGTGAGAATAAATAACAAATGTATAGCCTTCAAAATGGCATACAAGTTGTTAAAAACAAAAAACGTGTTGAAAAGATACGGTATTGTAAATCCCCCATTGTTAGATAATACATTTAATACATAACTATTTTCTGCATTTTTACTGGCTTCTTTCATATTAAACCACAACTTTACCAAAACAAACAAATATTAATGTTTTTTATTACAGCAACTTTAATGAATTTTTTGTATTTTTCTATTTATTTAATAATTTTCATATTTATATTAATTATAATATAAAACCAAAAAAAAAAAAAAAACACAGGGAGCATAAAACATTATTTGCTGTTAAATCGATCCATGTAAATAAATACAAATAAATAAACAAACAAATAAAAAACAATCAAAGTTTAAATTAAAGTATGCCACTAAATGAACCACAATTTGAACTAATAAAAAAAATTATAAATTTTTAATACAATTTTTTTTTTTCCATAAAACAGTTTTATTATATGTATGTATTACTATTTTTTGGTACGAGTGCAAAAAAATAACCAGGAGTGCATTTAAGTTTTTATTGCATTTTTATGTGGCTGTTTGGCCCGCTATTTAAACCCTTATTTTTTTGTTGTTGTTAAATTTTTTATCAAAACCATATTGTAGATTTACGTGGTAGTTGTTCATAGAGTCGTTAACAAACATATTTACATCATAAATAAAAATTTATTTTAAATTAAAAATCCTTTGCTTTTATTTATGTAGGTTTCTTTTTTTTAATTCTCATTTATTTCATTTGTTTTTGTATTGTATGTTTTAAAAACATTTTAAATATATATTTCATTGTAATCATTGTTTTATCAAGGAATATACATACATCGATCATTCCATGATCTATTGCCTAAAACTTGAATGTGGGTTGTCAGTTTTTATTTGTATTTGGGACGAAACAAACAATTTCCATTAATAATATTTGGTATACATGTTTTCCTTGGCCATACAAAATTTAAAGTTCTCCAGAATTTCGAAATTCGCTTTAGTTCGATTTTTATATAGGTTAACCAAAATACCTAAAGAAAATCTGTTAATTACTGTTAGTCAGATTTTTCAATTTTTAATCACATATTAAAGCTTCTAAATAGATCTTAAAGCTTTGTTCTAAAAATCCGTCCTTGAACAATGGAAGCCCCTATGGACCAAACGATTAAATAAATTTCTTATATGGAAGAATTATTATTAAAAGTAACATTTTAGTTGTAAATTACACTGTCCAACAAATAGAGACTTTTTGACTGGAACAGAACAGCGACCCTATAATTCTGAAAGGGCATATTAAGCAGATTATTTTTGTAAAATAAACTTATAGTCCAGCTGGTCTGAATTTTTTTCTACAGTGGGTCAAAGTTTTAATTTTTTGATCGAAGGGAGCTTTGTTCTAACTGAACAATATGTGTAAGTTAATGTATGAGATAATTTTTATTGCCAGAGTTATATTGTCGAATTTAATGGGGATCATTTTTGTAGAAGATCTTAACAGTATATCATCTCTCTTTAGTGGTCATTCGCTGAAAATCCAAGTATGATCCAAATAGTCCTTAAGAAGATCTACACTTTATAAACAAATAGTAAACATCTCATATGAAGAAACTGGTTAAGTTCTATCCAAATTATATACAAATCTCACAATACGATTAATTCAAATTTTAAATTTTGTCAAATTACCACAAGATATATCGCTAAATATCACTAATCCGTACAAAATTTTTTACATAAAAAGTGAATGCGCTATTTTCTTTTAAACGCTAAAGGGCAAACAAATTCAAACACTATACGAAGTCACGAACGCTACATGACTATCAAACTTCAGACTGCTGTCAATAAAAAATCCGAGAGCTATCAATAAATAATGATGGCAAATTAATTGGCCGATTTAAAAATAACGTTAGGACTGAGATCGAAAAATTCTTAACACACGTTTTTCATTAAAACTTTTAACCCAAGTATTATTTGATTTTTTTATCAAGTTGCCTTTGTAATGCATGTCAGTTATTATGTTTAATGTCAATTATGTTCATTTGTTGTTAATCTGATTAAAATGAGTGACGAGAAAAAAGTGCGTACTAAAATTATTAAATATTTTCAATTAAACCCAAATTGGTCATTTAAAAAGTTGGCCAAACAATCAAAGGTCTGCCGTCAAACTGCTACCAAAGTTATTAAACAGTACCGGAAGAACTTGTCCGTTGATAGAAAACCTGGTTCAGGTAGAAGGAATGGTCTACATGCTGTTTCTAAACCCAAAAAATAGAAATCATTTTCAAAAGATCTCCCAACACATTCGTTAGGAAAGCAGTCCGGTTAGCTCAGTACTCGGACTATTTGGTACGAAAAGTTAAAGCCATTGCAGGGTTAAAAACATACAAGGCTCAAAAAGTTTCTGACAGGAACTCTGCTAAAAATGTAGAGGCCAAAGACAGAGCACGGAAATTGAAGTAAAGTTATATACCAAAAATATATCTGCTGCATAATGGATGACGAAACGTACGTATGGAATATTTTTCGTAGCTTCTGGTTAAATTTTTTTGTGTTGCAGATGCTCGAGGGAATGTTGTAGAAAAGTTTAGGACCCAAAAGCAGAAAATTTTCCCAAAAGTTCTTGGCATGGCAAGCAATATGCAGTTGCGTCAAAAGATCAATCAAATAAAAAGAAATCAAAACTGCAAGTTTAGTGTTTTTTTATTAACATATATGCATGTTAAGAATTTTTCGATCTCAGTCCTTAGGTCTATATCTCATACTTACTATTTCAACGCTATGTGTAGTTTTCGAAAAACGAAAATAAACGATTTTACAACATTTTATTTAATTTGACTCCTCTGGGATACTCCAACAGTAATCTGCCATCATGTGTTCATTCCAGTAACTTGGTATCTATTTTCCATCACTTTCAAATCTTGATGAAAACGTTCTCCTTGTTCTTCGTTATACGATCCAAAGATTTTCAGGAAACTTGTTTAAATGACTATTCAGATCCAAGATTTTTGAAGCTACTTAAAAGGTCTATAACTTATTCCTCATAATTTTCAGCCTTATGATTTCCTGAGAAATTTTTCACAATGGCAACAAGAGGTATCTAAACCAAATCGTTCATTTAATGTATGAAATTGTTGTCTTCTATTAAAATTCCTATTTGTGGGCTTTTAATTTTTCTGTACTCAACTTTGGAAACTCTCTTGAAACAAAGGCTAAACATGGAGCTGTTTTATCTAATGCCTTCATATATTGCTTCAATTTGATGTGTAATAAAGGCAAAATGATTTTATCTCTGGAAGCCAAAGGCAGTTTCATAACATTTTGTTTTCGAGCCGTCGTGTTTATTCTCAGAGGCCAGTCTTTCTTCATCCAATAAACATGTTTTAATCTGCTGTCCCATAAACAGATGAAACATGGAAATTTAGTGCACCCGCGTTGGTGACCAAACAAGAAATTAAACATTTTTAAATCGACACATATAACCTAGTGGTGATCCTAGTACATATGTCTTTTTAAAACAAGATCTAAGTTTTGATACTCATCCTTATCAAGGCATCTTGTGAAAAAAGTTAAAGTTATTAATGCATTTATTTCAATTTTATAAATTAGTTTGTTGTTCGTTATTTGTCAACTTAATCATCTCAAATGATATGTGAACGGCTTTGATTTACTTAATCAACATATTGCTTAAAACTCAAGTCAGAACATAGCATAAGTCTATATAATTTTTAGACCGATGAGATCTTAATGCTAAAATCGATTTGTTTATAGAAATGTACAACATATAAGATTACGAAACCGGCACACGAATTTACTTATGACAGCCAATATTGAAAAATTAAGCTATATTCAAAGCTAGGAAAAAAATTAAAAACATTATTGGTGATACCAATACACAAGGACAAAAATGTTCTCATCTGATTTTTTTCTCATACTTATTAATAAAATCTTGTCAAACAGCTACAAGAAAGTACCAAACAAGTCCAAACACATTGACTTTTTCAAAAATAGAAGGTGGTACGTCGTCTGAGTATAGTAGAGGCCTTTTAGCAACACAAAATAGAATTCATCAATGTGGTTTTTCGGTGATATTCACATCATATTTACACCAAACTTCAAATGACTACGTTTACGGATTTCCCACTGTCTTAAATAATCACTACAAATTTAACGTTTAATATTTGGAATCCACGGTTTATTCAAAGCATTATGGCCTCATTTTATAAAACGAAGCGATTAGAAACGTAAGCAACTTGTATGAAGAATACTGGGAAAAAGGTTTGAAACTTGACTTTTTTCCATACAAAATTTGTTTGACGTTTGTCGTTGCGTTTTACAAAATTAGGCCCATAATATCTTATTATGGGCCTAATTATCTTAAAATAATTGAAATACGTGATTCTCACAAAGTTTGTTATAAGATTTCTAAACTGTTTGACAGTGTAGTTCCTAACTTCAATATCATTTTTGTTTTGGTCCTCCTAATGTTTAGTCAGTCTACAAACATCTATTGTTGCACAATCGTACAAACATACATGAATATTGCATGTGTTTGAATGGAAGCCAATGAATGATATGTTTGCAGTTTTTTCAACAGTATTTTTTTTTTTGTATGTCTTTCTGATTTGTGTGTGTTTATGTACTTTTACCAGTTTAAAAGTTGTTGCTGCCGTTAAGCTTTAGTACAAATTTTCTGTTTTTCACTTTTTTTTGTAATGTTTTTAGAGTTTTAAAATATTTTTATCCTCTGACCCTGGTTGTCCTGACTATAACTGTTTTCAGTTAGTAAAAAAAATTCGTACTCACACGTGGTGCCTACATACATACACAGATTGGCCTTAGTGTGCGAATGTGTTTGTTTTTGTTTATTATCATGCATTGGTATCTTCTTGTTTTTTGTTTTGTTTCATTGTATTTGTATGTAAGGCTTTTATTATGTTAAAGCATCATTGCTTTAACAACATTTGTTAACAACAAAACACATACATATACAAACACAGTTGTTTGTATGTCGACCAAAAAAAAAAAAGAAAACTAAAGGAAAGGAAACTACTCGTATGCAGACACACATACTCATATAGAGTAAAATATCCTCAAATATTTGTTAAAAATTGCATGAATTAAATATTGTTGCATATCTGTGTGCAAAAAAATAACTTGCCAAACACACGCATACAGTGGAGCAAATATTTATTGCTGTAATGTCGATCTATTGCAGTGATGCAGATAAAAAAATAACAAAATGGTCCTTTCATAACCTTTTCTGATTTCCTTATATTATTTGCAAAGATATCATATGAAAGGCATAAATATAAAAATAAATCAGTATGAAAATTTCAACATTATAAAATTCTAATGAGAAATCAGGAAAATTTCGTTACGGTTTTACTTGATAAAACATTGCCGTATCTTAAACCTCAACTTATAATTACTTACAAACATTCAACTTAACATTGATGTACACAGGAACTCATTTAATGTAAATATATTAAGTATATTGTCAAGTAATAAGGCATGTTCACTATTTTTAACTGATTACTATCAGACATCTTGCTGAAACAGCAAATTATGATCAAGCCAAAATGTTAATAGTCGCCAATATTGATTTTACTGTGGACTACACAATGCAATACTCTTTTCCGATGCAGATTTTACGACAAAATATACTACATAAATCTGACTATGACAACTCCTTTCGGAGAATGTTATCCAAATAGTTACATAAATATTCAGATCACATGAAAGGTTTTAATATGGTAACTATCTATTCAGACCAGTTGAATTTGTAAAGGTCCCTTAAGCTACCCGATTGTAGTAGCATAATTCATGTTAAAATTATAAAAAGAAATCGCGAAACAGAATATCCACATATTATTATGATGCAAAGCGAGAATTACATCCCCACAGAATGCTTATATCACATCCAAAAAGTGTCGAAAAATGCCGGGTGAATCTAGAGATGATATCAAGACATTCATCGGCTACTCTTATATAGATTTCTGGACAATAGGACATTGATGTAAACTGCAAAGCTGGATCTGTATCTTTCTGTTAACTACACAACATGTTTTATGGCCAGATATTCAGTAATCCAAATATTCAGTAACAGATCACTGTCACCTGAAAGCAGGCGCGGATCCAGAGGTGGTGAAATGGGAATTTCCCTCCCCAAAACCGAAAAGTTTTCATATAAAAGAAAGGAAAAAAGAAAAATGCAGAACAAATTTGGATTTTATCCTCCCTCCGCGCCTGCCTGAAAGGTTCGGATCTGGTATCTCTTCGGACATGTTGAATTTTAGGCATTCCTCTCTTGAGGGGTAAACTGCTAATTTTAAACAGACTTTGTTTCATTTCCAATGAAAGATTGCAGCATGAATGGCAATGAGACCAGACAAATCTGGCTAGATTTCTACTAAGAAATCTTTTAACGATCATTACTGGTCACCGATCTCTAAATACACATCCTCAAGGGCTGCGTTTACAACGACTTTTGTGGAAGCTGTAACGTCGAGAAGGCGACATTGGAAGACTTTAAACGTAGAATGTTTGGTCAACATTTTATTCGATTTGAGCCGCTTATAATAAGTTATAAGCAATAAGATTTACATTCAAAATTAAAATTGCAAAAGTCTCCCTTACATTACTGTTGCATTTCAGTAAGCATTTCAGGAGCATTATATTGCATCCGAATGAGAAATATAGTCTGCTGGTATATATAATATATGCTCTTTCTAAGAAAGCATTGCCAGCTAGAAAAAAAGGAATCGATTCATAAGATGGAGTTGAGTCATCGTATTCATATAAGCTTCACTCTACCTAACAAAGATTTGTCAAATGGAATAATGATATGGATAATGCTGATGATTTAGTGTTGCTCGCAACGTACAAGAATGATATACAAAAGAAACCTTCAAAGGTTTCAAACTAAGACCTGCAAATTAATGCAGATAAAACTAAATGTATGATAAAAGACCTCTTCTCCAGAATAAAATGGTTCCGAAAACTGGCTGGTAAATGATAACATCAAACATATTAAGGACTGAGATCGAAAAATTCTTAACACACGTTTTTCATTAAAACTTTTAACCCAAGTATTATTTGATGTTTTTTTTGATCAAGTTACCTTGTCAATTTAATGTCAATTATATTCATTTGTTGTTAAGCTGATTAAAATGAGTGACCAGAAAAAAGAGCGTACTAAAATTATTAAATATTTTCAACAAAACCCAACTTGGTCCTACAAAAAGTTGGCCAAACAATCAAAGGTCTGCCGTGAAACTGTTTCCAATGTTATTCAACAGTACCGGGAGAACTTGTCCGTTGATAAAAATCCTGGTTCAGGTAGAAGGAATGACTCACATGATGTTTATTAAGCCAATAAATAGAAAGTATTTTCAAAAGAGCTCCCAACACATCCGGTAGGAAAGCAGCCCGGTTAGCTCAGTGCTCGGACTATTTGGTACGAAAGTTAAAGCCTATGCAGGTTCAAAAACATACAAGGCTCAAAAAGTTCCTGACAGGAACACTGCTAAAAATTTAGAGGCCAAAGACAGAGCACGGAAATTGAAGTCAAATTTTATTAATAAATATTCCTGCTGCATAATCGATGACAAAACGTATGTTCTGGCAGATTTTTCGCAGCCTCCGGGTAAAAATTTTGATGTTGCTGATGCTCGAGGGAATGTTGAAGAAAAGTTTAGGACCCAAAAGTAGACAAAATTTCCCAAAAAGTTATTGGTAATTAATATGCAGTTGCTCTATAAATACCGAAATTTACATCATGGAATGTTTACAAAAAAATATGCTTCTATTCATAAGACTTCTTAATGTGTCCACTTATTTTTGGTCCGATTTGGCATCTATCACTGTGGTAAGTAAGGTCTTAAGTGGTAAAAGAACAATAATGTGGTATTTGCACCAAGAGTGGCCAATCCTCCAAACTGCCTGTAGCTAAGGCCAGTGGAGAGATATTGGGCTCTTGTTAAAAGAGAATTGAAGTGCACAAAAAAGGTGTCCAAAAGTGTGGTGGATTTTAAACGGAGATGGACAACCTGTTCGAACAAAGTGACAGAATTCACTATAAAAACCATAACGGAAGGGTTTCCGAAAAAGGTTCAAAATTGGATTAGAACTATAAAATTATTTTTTTTTTTTTTTTTTGTTAATTGTAATAATAATTTCATTCGAATAAAAAAAATCAAAACTGTAAGTCTAGTGGTTTAATTTTTATTAACATATATGTATGTTAAAAATTTTTCGATCTCAGTCCTTAAATGGCTCTATGTAGTCACAGAAAAACCAAATATATCACGGAAATGAACCCAGGAAATAAGTCAACTATCTTGGACATATTACAACAGACATACACGGTGATTAAAAGCTGTATAAGTAGCTTAAGATTCTGAGGATTTTTTTATTTAATAATAAATCAGGAGAGAGATTGAAAAATATTGTTACGAAATTGCACTATAAATTTTAATTTAACGGTTCGTAACGACTGCTTGCAGAATTTTTTATGTTTATAAACATTTCCAGTGCTCGAAACTTCTACTTATTAACAATATTGATAACGCGCTGTTATTAACATTCTTTATAAGTATAAAGCTGCTAACATTAACATTAAATCTGCTAAATACTCTAGAAGTAGAACATTCCAGTATTGTCCGTTAGATAATTCACGAAACTACTAGAAGATGGCACTGCGTATATAAATAGTACAGCAAATTGCACAGAATTAGTGTATTGTAGACACTGTTAGACTTAACATCAACTGTATTACCAGTGTGTTTTAAAGTGTGTATATTAAAAAAGAGTGACTATTTAAATTGTTGTGTAAATTAATTTAAATAAATAAAGAGTTGTTAAACATTTTAAACTACTGATCGCTTTTATTTGCAAGTAATGGTTTATTTAAATGAAATAAACCATCGTTTTTAAAAGGTAAAAACTTAACAATTAATTTTCATTGCAGAATATATTAATTGTTCAGGGTTCATTTAAAGGATTACGAGAGATATGAGTAAAAGTTTTTACTTCACAAAGAAGAATTTTATAAAATGGCAGTTCTTTGTTTCACTGTTCTTTGTTTCACTGTTGTTGTACATAAAATTCAATATAAAAAAGTATAAAAATAAACATTGAGACAAAATATTATTTTTACTACTTTTTAGCATTATTTTGTTTTATATATATTTTTTTACTATTGTTTTTGTTATTATTCTACCATATAAAATAAATACAATGGCCGATTTTATTTAAACAACTACTTGTTTTTTACTGGTACATATATACATATATATATGTATAAATATATCTTGATGCATACCCAGCAGTTAATGTATCTCTTATAGATAGTAATTGTCACTAATGTCTGATCACTTGGCTGTCTCCAATTTATATTTTTTGGATCATTTGACACGTATATGCTCTTTGTAGTGGATAGAGAAGACAATTTATTACATTATACATACCATATAATCTAGCCTAAAGACAATTGTCACTTAAGTGTCTCTAAGTAATCTAGAGTGTAGTCACTTTTAATGTTTATTTTGTACTGCACTCTTTTGTGAGTAATTCATACAAACTGGTGTTAAACAAATTGTGCAGATATGAAATATCATTACTTTAGGTGGGTAAAATAACTACTTTCTAAAGTGGAGTACAAAATAAACGTTTAAAGTGACTACACTCTAGATTACTTAGAGACACTAAAGTGACAATGGATTTCACGCAAGGTTACATGGGTTGTCAGTATACTTAAGCAAAAGGAAATAAACTGTATCAAAACTATTTGTATAAATTACTCACAAAAAAAAGAGCAATACAAAATAAACGTTTAAAGTAACTACAATCTAGATTACTTAAAGACACTTAGGTGACAATTGTCTTCACCCTAGATTACCTGGAATGTATAAAGCAAATGAACCAATATATATAAATTGGAGTCAGCCAAGTGATCAGACATTAGTGACAATTAGATACATTGACTACTTGCTTAACTGCAGGGATGTGTAGTTATACGATTATACATATGTACAAGTATGTGTGTTTAAATATTTAATTCTTCCTTTTTTCACAATTTATTTATATAAAATATGCACACAGTCAATTTTACTTATATTCATTTAAATTATAAAAAATATTTAAATAAAACTAAAAAAAAAAAAAAAAACTCAATGAAATATTTTTCTATTTTATTGAAATATTTGTTAAGCCGCTTGTTTTATTAAGTCGTTTTTTGTTGTTGTAGTTGTTGTTATTGTTCTTGTTGCATTTTTGAAATATTAGTAGCTGTTGTTTGTTTTATAAATGTTGTAGTTGTTGTTGATGTCACAAAAATCAATAAAAATTTTATTGTTTATAGAGCTTGAAGGGTCGAATAACAAATTTAAATCTGTATCAATAAAAGCATTGTTTGTTTTTATTTTAGCTGCTGTGTCTAAAATATTTAATGTAATTGCATTTCAACGTTTAGGGGAATTGAAAATGTATGTATGAGTGTGATTTTTTAATTTTGATGATGAAATTTAAAATTGATAGATTTAAGGATTTTTTGCCAATAAATGTATTAAGAAGTTGCAAATAGAATATTTGTTATAGAGAATGTTTTACAAAGATCAGATTTGTTGGGAAAATAGAGCTCTTTTCTAAAACTTTTTGTTAACACTTTACTAAACAAACAAACTTATTATTAATCAAGAGTAATAACATTATTTATGCCTATATCACCGTTATAATAAAACATCTTTATTTTCACCTTAACACCTTCATTGGTATTCCAATCGGTCATGAAGATGAAGCAGTAAACCTACATATCGTAAAGCAAGAACTATGCCACATAATTATGATCCTGCTTGTATTCTCTTATGAATAGATTTGTGTGTTATGTCATTAAGTAAAAATGACATAATTGGTGTCCGTTAAACGCCTTCTTAGACAAATACTAAGTTTATTGATAAATATTTATATTTTTTGAACAGGAACTAACTGATATATGTTATGGCAATTGAAAATGAAAAGTAAAACACTAGGAAAAAATTAAGCTCTATAATGACACCAAAGAGGATAAACACAAAATTACACAAATAAAGCTAAAACTAAGACATTTAATACACTTAAGATTAAATAACAAAAACATAAAAAGGAAATGAAACCCACACATACATACATACACTATCAACCTCACAAACATCCACAGACAAAATGAAAGAAAGTCAGACAAGGCATTTAAATTTAAAATGGAGAAACAGAAAACCAAGTCGTCTTCAGGCAGGATCAACCAACAGCGAGGTAGAAGAAAACCGACTCTTAACGAGATTGTTGGTAAAGAAAATGAAAACAGCTCTAAGGAACTTCAAAGTCTCAGACAAAACCAAGAAAAGTATATAAGAATGTTAAGTTTTTTTTTTTTTTTAATTTTGTAAATAAAACAAATTAAAATGAATAAAATAAAATGAGTAATAAAAGGTATGTAAGTAGTACGTATTTGCTGGTGTATGAATGAAAATTAGCAGAAGTAGACAAATTACGCTCAAGGAAAATAGATTTTCTAGATTATAGAAAAATATTTAAATTTGTGTGTAGAAAACACTTTCATGTCCAATATAATAAACGAATATATGTGAATTTTACTCAAAGTATAAATCATTGTCTTAAGAAGTTTGAGATTCAAAATCAGCAAAATTAGTTTAGAACACACAAAGTTATAAAACAAAATATTTGATAGTTTTTCAAAAAAACTAAAGTTAAACTTGCTGTAGATATTGTTGTAGCAGTCCTGCAGTCAACGAAAGTTCTTCCCTGGGGAAAAGAATTCCGCTTGAATACACATGTCGGTGAAAAGACAAAAGAGTGGATCATTCCAGAAAATATATCAAATTTTCATCACAACCACGTGTTTAAGTTTGCGCTACGGATCATCGAATCTTTAAAAAAATATATACCAAAGTAGTCATTTTTAATGATGAAGATCTATAATTAACATTACGAATTAATCCTTTTGTTCCTTTGGGATTGGTTTTTTCCATATTTTAGTTAATATGTATATTTTTTTTTTTTTAATTTTAGCTCAAATATATTTTTTTTCGAGTAATCGATTATTCGAATAATTTTTTATTCTTAATTAAACAATTTTATTCATTCGAATAAAAAATATTTATTTTCCTTGATTATTTAAATAATTTTTATTCGAATGACTGCTCTACTCCACACCCATTGCCGCACATGCGGAGGATGGAAGCTAAAACACTATATTGGACTCAATTTTGTTTGGGTGACCATTCTGGAATTAACATCATAGCTCTTTATTCCAAATAAGTCTTACATTACACTACATAACTATTTTTTATCTGGATTGTGGCACTTGCACTAAGAAACCATAATACCATCTATGATTAATTGATCCATGTAAGCATCTTCTATTAAAGTTGATAGTTGCTGCGTATGAGAAAACGAGGAGAAAATAAACAAGTAAGAGAGCTATATTCGGCTGTATACCCTTCACCAATTCTACTTTAAAATAAAATTTAAAACATTTTTTTTTAATTTTTTTTTTCGAAATTGTTTTTTAAAAGTTTTTTCCAATATTTAAAATTTTTTTTTTTAATTTATGACAAAAATATTTTTTTCGTGAAAAAAAAATTCGGGTTAAAAAATATTTTTCCCGATTTTGACTCATTGTAGCCTAATATACATCGTTGCAATGGACTTTGAAATACCTATAATTAAATATCCATATTGTCTATATATATGACTTAGTAATCGAGATAAAGATCAAAAATAGGCCAAAAATAGAGGCTGTCTCGGATTTTTGCTCATATCTCCGTTATTTATGGACGGATTTTGCTGATTTTAAATAGGAAACTTCTCGAAAGCATGTGTGATAGAATTATTGAAGATTTGGATCCCTAAGATATCTGGGGTCTTCAGAAAATTGATTTCAACAGACAGACGGACGGACAGACAGACAGACAGACAGACAGACAGACAGACAGACAGACAGACAGACAGACAGACAGACAGACAGACAGACAGACAGACAGACAGACAGACAGACAGACAGACAGACAGACAGACAGACAGACAGACAGACAGACAGACAGACAGACAGACAGACAGACAGACAGACAGACAGACAGACAGACAGACAGACAGACAGACAGACAGACAGACAGACAGACAGACAGACAGACAGACAGACAGACAGACAGACAGACAGACAGACAGACAGACAGACAGACAGACAGACAGACAGACAGACAGACAGACAGACAGACAGACAGACAGACAGACAGACAGACGGACATGGCTAAATCGACTCCGCTATCTATAAGGATCCAAAATATATATACTTTATAGGGTAGGAAAATTATATTGTGGAAATTACAAACGGAATGACCCTTCTCACGAAGGTGAAGGGTATAAAAATATATGCAGTTGATTTTAAAGCACCAAACTAATTTACTTTGAGTGTACTTTTAAACATTGCGTAGACATTTACAGGCAATTTTAAAACCGTAGAAGAACAAGAAGAATACTTTAACGCGGTAAATGTTGCATTTTCAACAGCATTGTTTACATTGCGGTCAAAATTTACGCGATTTGTACTTGAAGAGAATCAAGTTTCTTTTCAGCTTTTAAACCCAACAAAACTTCTACTTTTTTGCAGTTTTCCTTAGCATTTCTTCTTTTTATTCTTTTGTTTTCTTTATGCTTAAAGTAGAAAAAATCCAATTTAGTTTGGAAGTAAAATATTTGAGTTTTACTTAAAATTTACTGCATATTATATGGAGAAAAAATTTCAAATTGTTTAAAATAAAAACTAAGAAAAATAAAACGATGAAAATCATGTTTGAAACTACGAAACATTGAAGTGGAACTTCAATGTTTTTTTTTTGGAAACTAAATTTTCAATTACATTCTTATCATGCATGCATTTGTGTAAATATGGAGAAACATATATCAGGGCTGTAAGGCAGCAGGGGGTTAATGAAGGATATAAAAGGCCTTAAAATTGTATACAACATTGTATAAGAAAGTAGCTAAGAAACAATTTGAATTCTTTAAGAATTTCTTGATAAAATTGAGATATTGCAAATTATTTAATTGATAGTTTTTAGATATTCGTCCTGAATACCAAAACTAATGATAAGCCTTAAGGCCAAGGCCTTTTTTAACCCTTGAAATTTTCTTATAGAGTTTTATATGAAATTTATTTAATAGAAACTGTCGAGAAAATCTTTAGTGGCATGAACATAAAAATACAAATTACACCAAAGAAAAACTTTGGAAAATAAACTCTACTTATACAAAACCGATAGACAAACAACACATATTTTCAAATATCCTCATGAAAATTTTCTTTACAATTCATTTCCTTTAAGTAACAAACACTATTACACACACTCATACACACAAAACAGTTCATTGCAACAGCAAAAAAAAAAAAAAACAAACAACGCTAAACTAAACGAAGAGTGCTGTCATTCAAATCTGTCACAAGACAAATTTCTATTGAGAATTGCAGTGATTGGTTTCATTGAGCATTGTAAAGCTTAAACGGATTGTACTCGTACCAGTTGCTATTGATGCTGTGTTTGTTTCTTCATTTCTGGCTGCATACATTGTTTGCTGCCAACCATTGTTGAATCCACATGCAGCATGCACTTACGATACGATATGAAATGATATTCAAATGTTGTTCTATTACAGCTACCAGTTTGCTGTAATGTGTATGCTGTTGAACATATGTACTTTTGTAAGTATAACATGTATTTTATATGATTTCAAAATAAGTACAAATATCTCCAATTGCAGCAGTAGTTGTTGGTTGGCAAACAAAAAAAAAAGTTCAACTCAATTTCCATCTATCACTTGTCAATGTCAATACTTAAACTTACACACATGCTGAAATTCATGGAGTTGCTGCAATTCAAAGCTTTTGTTGTTATTGTTATTTATCTTTGTTGCATTGTTTTATAAATTATATAAAATATGTTGAGTAAGAAGAGCATGTAGTTGCATTGATGTTGTCAATGATGTATCATTGTATTTTATTACGATTACAATGTTCACACACTTGTTAGCATATGTAATGTAATGTAATGTATTCTTATGCATGCAAGTCGTTAAATTGTTTTAGTTTTTTAATGTTTTCAAATAAATTTGTTGTTTCCAAAAAAAATAACATGCTTGAGTAGAGCAGTAAATTGAAAGTAAAATTAAATGTATTGTTAGTAAATGGAAATTCAAAGGGACAAAATATTGGCAGCCTAATACCATATGCATTTCTAGGGAAGTCTTTACTAAGCTTATGTTCAAACTTTCTGAAGTTTCAGGCATTGTTGTTTAGGGGGTCCGATTGTATGCATGTGTTTATCGATCGTCCAATTGCTGGTTTATCCAGACCCAGCATCAGTTGGTGAAGAATAATCAGTCACATGATTACCGAAACTGACACAAATGAAGATAAAGGATCAGATTCAATATGAACAACAACTAACATGGATATCCTAACTAGATATGGATTCGGGCGAAATGAAAACATTTTATCTTGTGACTAGTAAAGGAGTAAAGATTATCTGAAAGCTCCCATGTACCAGATAATCAGAACAGATGCACCAGAAATCCTATATGATTTCAATTATGAGCATACGAAAGCTTTCAGACTCTGATTAATATCACATTCTCTAACGAGCCTAAGTGATACTGGTTTCGAAAACATTATGGAAGTTCATAGAATTGGACAAAGAATGGTGAATGGAAATCTATTATTGAATATGTCCAAAATATTCCCAAATAGCCGGAATATATTTTTGTAGTTGGTTTACGTGGTACATCCCACCCACTAGAGTTGATATGATTCCGTTTTGAAAAGACCACATCAATCAATGAGATCGTTGAAACTACATCAAGTCTTAATGCTAATGAAAAGAGTTCTAGAGCAAATCAGTTGCATTCAGGTATCCAATATACAGTTTTGTACACGATGTTTCAGATAGATCGTTCAGTATATATACACAGAGAAAACAGGTTCGTTATATCAACCAAATTTGTTGCCAATCGAATGATTCGGTTGCACACATAGAATTTTTCAGTTCTATCAACAGAAAGTCAGTTGATAAAGAAGAATTTCGGTTGGAGCAACCAAATTTTTGTTAAACCATCTAAAGTTTTGTAGCGACAACTGTAAAATTCGGCCACTAAGGTAGAATCATTCGATTGGCAACAAGTTCGGTTGCTATTACGAATCTGTCTTCTCTGTGTACTATCAGAAATCGGTATCTCTACAAATTAAAAGCAAGATATTAACAGAAGATGTGAACAATGGCTTCTTCCTTTCCGCGGTCAGTAACTGAGAAATCCAATTATGCTTTCATGACCAGATAACAGTGCTTCGAAATTAGCTTCGAAATGTTATTAAATTTTCTAGCAGTCTTGTATCTTACCATCTATTTATTGTCTGCCTTTTGAAGAAGGTTTCTGAAGATTTAGCTTTTAATAGTCCAAAATGACAGATACTGCATCTCTCACATTTAAAGCTGATTATTTGACCAGCTCATTGCAATAATAGTCCCTATGTGCATGAACCCAAACCAAAGTGCTGTCATATAGACTTCCCAGCCTTAACAGTTCTTCCTTACTCTATCTAACTATGGTAAAAGTCGTTGTATATTATAGCCGCTGTAAGTGACTTAAGAGCCGTCTAGCTCTCGACAAAAATTCAAGTGCTCCCACGAATATTATTTTCGCGTAAAACTCACTGAACACCAATACCTCAGTCTGAAAGATGCTGGCTTTAACTTGAGGATGTATTGAAAATGTTAGCCTGACTTCATCACACAAGACAAGAAATCCACCTAGAAGGAATAAGAACTTTGAATAAGGCTCGATATGTAATCCATACGTTCTGGATTTCACCATACCGAACTGAAACTCTATTGGCATTAGGTAAAGGTCTATTAGAGTTAGGTGCAATATAGTGTTTAGAACATTTTAAGCACTAGTGCGTAGTGAACCCATGAATTCTGTACAGTTGGTTCACGACGTACTTCTTTTTCGTTGATAGAAATTTTATATTTCTATCTATCCTCAGAACTAGCTTTTGTTTAAATATTCTTTTAGCATGTACCATTGTAATATCTTTCTCACTGATTTTGGCCTAATGTAGCCTAGAATCTTTGGTATACAACGGGTAAAGTGGGCGTTATATAAATTTAGCCCATTTAAATCCCCAGGAACAGATGGAATTTATCCATGCTTTCTACAAAAAGGAGGTGACATTATTGTCCCTCAATTATCGAGAATCTTCAAATCAAGTCTACTGGTTTGTCATGTGCCAACGACTTGGCGTGAGGTAAAAGTGGTCTTTCCAGAACAATTGCCTAACTCATATAGACCAATTAGTCTCAGCTCGTTTTTCTTGAAAACGATGGAGAAACTACTCGATAGTTATATAAGGGAAACATATCTTTTGGTGAATCCAATACAACGCTTCCAGTTTGCGTATCAACCTGGTAAATCTACGGTGACTGCCATTCACCATGTGACGACGCTAATTGAGAAGGCAATCGATGCCAATCACATATCGCTTTGTGCGTTTATTGACATTCAGGGCGCCTTCGACAATACGTCATACAGTGCTATTGATCTAGCACTGCATAGAAAAGGGGTTCCTTATATTATAAGGAAATGGATTTTGGAAATGCTGTCATCCAGGGTTATTAAGTTGGACTTAGGAGGATCATCGAAGACTATTAGGGCAACCAGGGGATGGCCACAAGGTGGCGTACTATCGCCTCTATTGTGGACTCTTGTCATCGATGAACTTCTGGAAAAACTTAACAACTTAGGTTTCCGCACATATGGTTACGCCGACGACTTAGTAATCTCTACATAGAGCCTAATCTCTAGTATAGAGCCTACATTGAATGGCTCATCTATAGGGTCTTCTAAGGAGGTAAAATATCTTGGGGTTACACTTGATAGGACTCTCACATGGAATTCTCATTTATCCAACACTATCAAAAAGGCCACTAGGGCATTATATGCCTGCCAGCGTCTTTTTGGTGGAGTATGGTTTACCGATGGCTCCAAACAGGCTAATGGTGACACTGGGGTATCTAGGGGTATCCCAATGGGTACATTCCCATCAATATTTCAGGCGGAGATTTACGCCATCCTTATATGCTCCTATGAATGCTTGAGAAGGAGATTAAGGAATGATAGGATATTTATTATGTCTGACAGTCAGGCTGCTCTTAGAGCATTATCATCATATGAAGTGAGGTCTGGAGTTGTTATGGACTGCTGGCCATCCTTGAATGAACTCGGAGCACACAATGAACTTACATTGTGCTGGGTACCTGGTCATGAAGGGCACGCTGGCAATGAACGCGCTGATTGTCTTGCCAACAGGGGCGCTCGACGCTCTTTTATAGGTCCTGAACCGTTCTTTGGCATCCCACGTGGATGCACTATGGAACGTATTCGTTCTTGGGTTGAATCGAAATTTACCCGATTCATCACCCTATCCAGACCTAGATCCCAGTCGTTGCTTTCGCTCGGAAAGGGTGACTTGAGGATACTTACTGGATTTTTCACCGGACACTGTGGTTTGAGATATCACCAATTTGTGTTAGGTAACGTTGAGAATGAACAGTGCAGGTTTTGTGGACTTCATGCCGAAACCGCTGAACATGTTCTATGCTACTGCCCAATGCTGCCAATATGTATAAATAAATGGCTCGGAAGGGACATAATTGATCTCTCACCAAATAGAATACATGGCTTTATACGAAGCCTAAATCAGTTAGGATGAGGAAAAAAAATTTAAGGCTGCACAAAAGATCCTTTGGGTCGTAGTGCGTAAAGCCTCACTAATAATAATAATAAGATATTTTTAACAATCTGTTTTTAGAGATTTCTAAATTTTCTACTGAAAATAGATTAAAAGTAAAAACCGAAGAATAATTGTCGGTTTCGGTTAAAACCGAACACGAAACACTAGTATATATAATATTTAGTCGTGGGTATATACTAATAACTTTATTCAATTTCTCAAAACAAATGTTTGAATTAGATGATATTTACCAGTTGACGCATAGAGAATGATTAAATGGGATTGTAGTGTGCATGAAAATGCATTACATTTAGCTGTGTGTCTAAGATAACTGGAACATAAATGGTTATGGAGAATAATCAATGATTAGCAGATGTTTTCTCTTATTTTTTGAAGGACTGGTGGTTTAATATTACGAACTGACCATTTCACATTATTATAAAGGAATTCCCTGCTTCCTTAAAACAAGATTCTTCCCTCTAAGTAAATCTCAAATCAATTAATTTACACACAAATCAAATACATTAAAAAATACCATCTTTGTATGATCCCCGAAAAACAAAACGAGCCACAGGCAAAAGTATATCAAAAAAATGAAATAAAACACTATGTACTTCAATTAAATCCTTACGAAACAGAAACTACTTATATGGTCCTTTTCCTTGGTAAATATATCCCTTTTTTAATTCTTGAGATCCAGGATAATGCCGAATACAAGCAAAAAATTGATTGAGCGCGTATTTTCAACCCAAAAATAAAAAACAACAATCTTTAACTGAAATCTACTCCCTTAAAATTCAACTAAATATGTGATGTACACCAACAAAATATTGGTAAATACTCGTATTTATATAGACAAAAAAAGTAAGCGAAAATGAAAACTACTAAACGTTTTTCAAAACCAACTTGTACGCGCCCCATACATAAAACAGCAACTACTACTTCGACAACTACTTATGGAAAATAGTGGTAAGACTATGTGCAACCTACAAACAATAACAAAAATAACATCTTGTTGTTTTACAGAGTGTTAAAGAAGTGCACAAGTATCATGCAAGTGCACTGCACTATAGGTTGAGGCAAAACTATTTCCTAAACGATATCTGAGTTTGATGAGAAAATTAACTAAACAATGTTGGTTAAAAAGCATTGCATTAACAAAGTTACTCGTTCAACAACCTATTTTGAGATCGATTTAAGTGATTCTTTTTAATATATATTAAAGACACTATATACGAGTAATAGACACAAAACAATTACCTTAAAATTGTTTGTGGACTATCAAAAGTTTATTTCAATACACCGATGTAAGTTTAGGTCAAAGACCACTACACTCTATTTTCAACATTAAATGTTTCAAATCTTGGCCAAAATTCAATCAACTTCAGTTTGAATTTTAGTTTATATCTGCCCCATTGTCTACTACACACCAAAATCCCTACAAACACGTCTTACACAAAAGTACTTATGTACTTGTTTTTGTCTGCCTGCCTGCCAGTCAGCCATTCAGCCAGCATACTTCCTTGGTTGGCATCCCAAAATGTGCTGTTTTATAAAATACCACGTAGTATCAATGTAATCACCGGATAAGCTAACAAGTTACTAGGATTTGCACATGATGGTTGCAAACAGAAAGCAGGGAAAGCAACTAAAAACAAAAACAACAACAACAAACAATAATAACTGGCAAAAGAACTCCAAGACAAGTTGTTGTTCAAAAGGGAACGAACACACTACTTATCATCTCTAGAAACCAACAACCAACGAACCATTGAATATAAAACCAAACCAAACTAAACCAAGTTATTTTAAGAGTTAGTAAAGTGAAGTAAGTAAGAAAGTGAGTGAATAAGTGAAGTGAGTGGAGTAAGTAAACACTTTAGTCTATAAGTAGAGTTAAAAGAAATAAGCTTTTCTGTATCACATCTAAACATTTAAGCTGTATGAAACTGCAACGACTCCTTTCTTTGAACATTTTCCTGCTGGCACAGTATCATTTCAAAATCCAACAACAACAAAAACTGAATCCTTTTGTAAATACAAGTAAAATCTAAAACTATTTATTTGTTGAGTGTCTTTTCTTTTTAGGGGTTTTATTATTTTATTTTTCTTATTTTTCCATTTACTACGTGTATGTGTGTGTGTGCAACAAAGCGTAGAAAAAGTAGTAAATGTTGCAAGAATTTGTATTATCGTTGCAATATGCAAAAAACAAATTGGATGATGTGTAGATGGTTGAACTAATTTTACACTATCACTGTTTGTCATCTCCATACATTTGCATCATTTACATACACATACTTAACTATGTATAAGTGTGTGTTACATGACTGTAAGCAGTACTAGTTATATGAGGGGAAGTCAGAGAAGTTATTTCTTTGTGGGATGAATATAAATCAATTTCAGACATAAACCTTAACTCTTATCTTACTTATTTAATTTGAAAGGTAAGTAAAAAGTCAATGAATGATTTAGAATTTTGCAACAATTTTTATAAATTTGCAATAACAGGTAAATATTTTTGAATTTTATTTTTGTTATTGGTGAAGTTCTTAACAATTGGAATTGTAAAATAATTTTTAAATTGAGCACTTATTTACAAATTGCGATATATCATTATTATAATTAGAGAGGCTTTACCCACTGCCACCCATAGGATATTTTGTGCAGCCTTAAATGTTTCAACCCCGACTGATTAAGGCTACGTATGAAACCAACTATTGATCAATTACGTCCCCCGGGGCCATAAAGACCCTTCCGAGCCATTTAGTTCTTCACTTTGCCAGCATTGGACAGTCGCACAGAACATGTTCAGAGGTTTTAGCATGAAGTTCACAAAACCTGCACTGTTCGTTTTCAACATTATCTAAAATAAATTGTTGATAAATTAAACCACAGTATCCGGTTGATAATCCAGTAAGTATTCTCAAGTCAAGCTTACCGAGCGATAGCAATAACTGAGATCTACGTTTGGATAGAGTCATGAACCGTTTGGACTGTTTAAGTTCTGGTAAATTACCCCAAAATCGACAAATTCCGATTCAAAACAAGAACGAATACGTTCAATAGTGTATCCATGTGGGATGCCAAAGAACGGTTCATGACCTATGAACGAGCGTCGGGCGCCCTTGTTGGCCAGACAATCAGCACGTTCATTACCAGCGTGACCCGCATGGCGAGGTATCCAGCACAAGATGAGTCCATTATGAGCACCAAGTTCATTCAATGATGTCCAGCAGTCTATAACAACACCAGACCTTTATATGACTTTACATGATGCTCTAAGAGCAGCCTGACTATTCGACATAAAAAATATCCTAGTATTCCTTAATCTCCTTCTTAAACATTCATTGGAGCATATCAGGATGGCGTAAGGACCTAATTTTATAAAACGAAACGTTTTGAAGCGTAATCAGTTTGTATAAAGAATACTGGGAAAAGGGTTTAAAACTTGAATATTTTCCATAGAATTTTATTTTAACGTTTGTCGTTTCGTTTTATAAAATTAGGCCCTAAGTCTGCGGCTAAAATATTGATGGGAATGGAATGCCATTGGGATAGCCCTTTGAAAATTGGGCCCAGTGTCACAATTAGCCTGTTTGGAACCATATGTAAAACACACTTGATGCCACCATGCCTGATTTATCCACTCATCACTTTCAGGTATAAGGACCCTAAACTTCGTATGTAACACTAACGTTAGTGACATATAGTCTGATACTACAATACTAGGATCATTTCCAAAGATTCCTAAAATGCGCATGTGCCCAACCACATCAACCGGCATTACTTACACGGAATATCCCCGGTAATCTGGATGCACTCCTATAGGCCTCCTCCAATACCAATATATGTAAGGCTGGGATGTGTAGGATTACACCCAGAGCATGAGTGTAGCAGGTCCTCATTGACCCAATAATAGATATACAGATGAGGCGATAGACCTTATCAAGTAATTATCTAGCAGTCATCTATTCAACTTTCTTTCACCATGCCAAGGAATATGCGAATATACGTAAACACAAATTAAGCAATTTATTATGTTTTTCATATAAGAAAACAATTTTTGATCAAAAATTTCTGTGATCACAGATCAAGCTCCTTCAATTTAAAGCTAATTTATAAAGACATTGACGATTTAAGAATATTTGAGTTTTTCATATAAAAAATAAGTTTTTGAACAGAAATTTTAGTGATAGAGTGTTTTTTATATACATGACTTATGAATGGTTTATGTCATAAAAATGCGGGATTTTGTTTTTAATAACTTATACGTCATTTTGATGGATACATATCTGTCATTTATTCTTACTTAGTTATTGAACTAAGCAACAAAGTTTTTTTGCTTCGAAAATGTCGAATTTAGTGCCAACAAAGCTTCATATGCTGGAAGTTTTGCTTTACTTCTTTAATTTGAAAAAAAAGTGAAGCTCACCGATTGCTCACCGAAGATTATGGTGAATGTGTTTCATCGCTTTCAACGTGCGGTTCGGAAATGGTGATTTTGACACGACAACAAAGATCGCCCAGGCCATCCAAACAAGTTTGAAGATCAAGAATTGGAGACATTATTCCATGATGATTAATGTCAAACTCAACTAGAGCTTGGGAGCTACTCAATCAGCTATTTCAAAACGTTTGCAAGTAGCTGTATTTATCCAAAGCACTGAAATGCTGCGAAACGTTCGTATGTGAAGCCCGGGCAACCAGCCGAATCGACACCAAAGCCAAATATCCATGGCGCTAAGGCAATGCTCTGTATTTAGAGGGACCAAAAGGGTCATATCTATTATGAGCTGCTGAAATCGGGCCTGTCCATCACATGGAACCTGAACGCAACTGATTTGTTTGAAAGATATCGACACAGATATTGACGATTGAATATTGTTTTATTACTTGGAAGATTTTTGAGTGATCTCAGATAGATTTTTTTTATTTACATTTTTTTTTTATTTCCATTTAAGATTTTTTGAGTTTTACATATAAAAAATCTACCTAAGGAGCTCATTTTGAATGATCATAAATAAATTCCCTAACAATATAACATATTTTGCATTTTTCATAAAAAATTCGATTTTCGGGGATAATTTTGAATGTCTCAATTAAAAGCCTGTTTACAAAGACATTGAGGATGTAATGTTTTTTGAGTGATCACAGATGAATTAAACGACACAATACTTTAGAGCGAATTTTGAGGATCACAGGTCAAACGATTTTTGGGGACAATTTTAAAGTTATCACACATCGAGCTCCTTTACCCAATTAAACGCTTATTAGCAAATATATTTACGATTTATGACTTTTTGAGGTTTTTTTAAATAAAACCCGATATTTGGGTGAGAAATTTGGGTGACCACAGATCGAGCTCTTTCGCTTATATTAATAATTTAAGATCTTTTAGTTTCCATAAAAAAAATGTTTGGGAATATTTTTAAGTGATCCAGATCTCGCTTTCAATAGAACTCTTATTTATTTTTGAAGAATAATTTCAGATTATCACAGATATAGCTTTCTTTCTTAGTTGTTAATTATTTTAAGATTTTTGAGTTTTTCATAAAGATCTAGATCCTGTTTTATTTACATAGATATTGGCGATTGAAAATTTATATAAAAAAAATAAATTTTTAGGAGAGAATTTTGAGCAATCATAAATGTATCCCCTTTTTCTCAATTAAACGCCTATTTACTAAGATATTAATGATTTAGAGATACAAATTTTTTATAATAAAAACTAGTTTTAGGAAGGAATTACAAGTGAAAACAAATTGTGATCTTTCCTCAATTAAACTCCTATTTAAGAAGATATAAATATTTTAAGATCATTGATCTTTTCACAGAAAACCTTTATAATGAAAAATCACAATGAATTTTCAAACACAAATTGAATTTAACCAATTACATTAACAAAATCAAAACATTTGTTTTTGTTTCTATTTGAAAATAAAATAATTTCCCCAAAAACAACTTCTACGTTTAATAGATTGTATGCAAAATTTGCATTTTTTATTGTATTAAATTCTCATATGCTGACATTTTTAATGCTGTTAAATTTTCTGAATAAGTAAAAACATAATTTCAACAAATTGTTTTAAATTTTCAATAAAACTATTAGACTTTGTTGGTATTATTGTTGTTAGTTGTTAAATATTTATTGATTTCAATGCCTGCAGTTATTGCAAAATAATTGAAAATATTGTGTGAATTTTTAAAACGTAAATAAAAATACTGGATAAAAATATAAACTAACTATAGGAAACTAAATATATATGTATGTACAAATTATTTACTTTTTCATATACAATTATATAGCAATACACACTTGCTTATATTTATTCACAAATACCCAGTATTTATTGTGGAAAGTTTACTCTAAAACGTGCTTAAATATATTTTGTTTAATAAACAAACGACTGAAATAGTTTTTTTGCCAGTGATAATTGCAAAACTACCAACCAACCTCCTTAATTAAACCGTCCAACTACTGATGGCTGTTAATTTTTTCCGGCGACTGGTATTTATACTCATTTAAAATTTTATGAAACACAATCATTGGACTGTATTCAGCAAATTTTACGTGAATCATAGTAATTTGGTAAACGATATGTAACTACTTAGTTTCGATTCATGTATTTTTGTATTAAAAATCTGTAACACTTTTATTCACTTTCAGTAGGCGCAAATAAACACACAATTTCAATTTCAATTGCATTTTACATTGAATTCAGATTTTTAACTTTTAATTAAGGCAAATAATATACTGACAGCTTTGTATGTATTTGCTAAATAGAACATGTTTAAATTGATAACAGATTTTAATATTACATCAAACTATAGATAAAGGACAATCTATTTATTAATACACATATATAAGTAATAGAATAACGTTACTGAATGACTGACTGATTCAAAATCGCCTAGCCCAAACGCAAAAATGGAGAGACATAAAATTTCAACGTTCATCTCTTCCTATGTAAATTCACTAAGAAATAATTTCTGGAATTTCGATGGTTTGGAGGTGACAACTGGTAAATTCAGTAACCTTATATCTTCTAAAATAATATAGATACAAACAAAATTTTTGGTTTTTGGTACTTTTTCGAAATTCGAATCTTTAAGGTGTGAAAACGGGTAAAATCTGTATAATGGTACTTTTTACTCCTGGAAATGGTACTCTTTGGATATCCGAACAATTGAAAGTTTTTCTATAAACTGATATAGACTTATGAAGCCAAGGAGTATTCGAGTTTAGGTTATTAAAATGGACACTACCAATGCTCCATTTTTGAAGGACGGAGTTTTAAAGTGGCATATTTGCGAATCTAATTATTGACTTGAAACTATAACCAAAAATTAACTTATCTTAATAAAAAAAGAATAGTTCGGAATAAATGTGGATCAAATTGTTCCTAATATTTGCAAACCTATCAAAATTTTGATACAAATTTTAGTTTAAGAAGTTCAATAAATATGTAATATGTAATAAAATCTTTATTTATTAATAAAACTCAATGAAATTTTCAACGTTTTTAATATTTTTCATTCTGAATAACAAAGTGTAAAAAAAATTTAATTTTTGACTATTTTGCCCATACGGTCCACATTTTCTTTGGGGCTGGGAAAATACTTTGGGAATTGATAGGGATCACATCAAGGTTTCTAAAAGTGCTTTCCAATTTCTGATCCCAGCTTTGGGGTTTTTGAACATGTGTCCCAAAGTTGAAATTTTGATAAAAAAAATAGGTCAAATTCCAAAAGGCGTAGGGACGACATATTCGAAAACTATGACAAATTTTTTATACCAGAATGTTCTTCGTAAAGATATCTTACAGAAAAATATGAAATTGTTATATGTTCTTAAAGAAATTTTTTTATTTTAAATTAAAAAAGAGTTAAGAGTTCGCCCTGAAACCAGCACAAATCTACTATTTTATGAATTTTTAAATTGAAAATCGTTTGTTTTTGAATCCGTAATTGATATTGCTGTGAAATTTTTTGCATATTATTGATAATTTAGTTGTCTAACTAACGAAAAAATTTGAGATCATTCGGTACAAAAGTAGGCCCTATATTTAAAAAAAAGCGGATCAAGGTATGGCAAAATTTTAAATTTTTAAATGCCTATATCTCGGATAATATAAGAGATAAATAGGACACTCATGCATTTTTATTCAAGACCTAGTCGATGGGAAACAAAAACAATGGCACGTGTTTAAAAATTTTACATGTCAAAGGTACCCTACTTTGAGCCCCCATAGCGCCTCGCCTGGAGCATTTGTAGGGACAATTTTAATAACTTAAACTCGAATACTTCTTGGCTACGCTAATGTCAAATTTTATACCGATCGGACCAGATTTATTTCCAAAAAATTTTGATTTTGCCCCACTATGCAGTCATACATACAAAAATTACTACAGGTTGCCATTTGAAACTCGAGTGTAAAACAATACATAAACCTAATCCAAATCATTCTGTTATATAAAAATATCAAATTTCTTAAAACATTAATAACTTCGTAAATACTGCGATTTTAATGAAATAAGCTCAATATGTGATCACTAATATTTTATATCAAAAATCAATTTTTAGTATAAAATAAATTTTTAGCTTTTATTGTCAAATATTTCTACAAATATTTCTATCAAAGTATTGGCCATTGTTAGCTATGACCTTTTCCCATCTTTTGCTCCCACCAAATTCAGAGAACTACCTTAACGCGATGGGCTTCACATACGATATATTACGCTTCTTATGATTTGGTGCAAAACTAATTTACTTTTATAGAGTTCACGCTCCGACATGCAGAATCGTCTTTCAAGGTCACTTGACTTCAATTCGTATGGTACCCAATTTCTCTGGTTTTGGATGAATACTGCTGCTTGAGTAGCTCCCAATGATTTAGCAAGGTCTGGTTGAGTTTTACAACAATCTCCAATTCTTGGTCTTCAAACTTTTTTGGCTGGCCTGGGCGATCTTTGTCTTCCGTGTCAAAATCACCACTTATCTTCATTGCGATTTTAATAAAGATAAGCTAACTCATGTTTTAAATCAAAAATCGATTTTTAGTGAATTATTATGTTGTAAACTGGAATCCCACAATTATATCATTCAGATGTAACAAATCGCGTTTGTATAATTGTCCAGTCATTTAGGTATTGTTGAGAGTGTGGACTCTTATAATGAACTTAAAGTAAAGTAAACATCAAAAACCAAAACAGTTAATAGTCTCCTTCAGACTTTCAATATTGTTATCATTTTCAATCCAAACATCATGATTATTACATCATTATTATTACAGTTTATTCTGCAATACTAAAATACTTAGTCTCTCAATGTAACTTCCAATTAAATGTCTTGTTTAATATTGGCCAATACAACAATGCTGAAGTTCTGATGAACGAGAGACAGACCGGCAGATATATAGACAAACAGTCAGTTATACTATCAGTCAATGAATCAGTTGCGAGTTTGTTGGTTTAGCTATTGTTGAGAATGTTTATTTTATAGCACATTGACACCTTATTTTGATGCATCATTAAGCTAAACACTGAACATAGGAATAAAATGTTGAACATATGTCGATCATCATCATCATCAGAATTAGAATCACAAGCAGCAACATTCCAATTACTATCATCAACTTGAACAGCTTCATCAATATTTAAACTCTGCTCATCTGTGAGGTTTTTTTTTTTTTCGTCATCAGCGACATCCACATCATCGTAAGCATCATCATCATCATCATAGCATTTTTAATCATCTTCATTAGTTGTGGTAGACAATGCAGCAGCAACAGCCGCGCCATTGAGCAACAGCCTCAACAGCTGAAGCAACAGCAACAATATCATCACAGTATTAGTACTTGTAATATGAGAGATTTAGCAATGATTCTACAACTGTCTATTACATTTACACACACACAGTCAAACATACTGAAGTGCACCCAGCAGTGCAGGGAACGAATTTGTTTTAGTCACTTGAAGAAACACCACTAGTTACTCATCAACCTACTTATAAGGCTTTTGAATGGCAAATTTCACACTTGCATACAATTGATTCACTTTTCAAATATTAGCTGCAGTATCTATAACGAAAAATTAGGCACTGTGTATACATTGCACACAACGATTTGGTAACTAGCAGACCGATTAGGCTTAGCAGAGAATTAGCAAAGAGTATATTTATAATGAATTTTTGTCTGTCAATAAATTATATGAAAATCAACTGTATTGCCCACTATTTAAAAAAAGAATCAACTCTGATGTATTTGTCGACATTTCTATTTAAGTTTTTTCCCTCAAATCATAAAAAGAAGAACACAATGTGCAATTAATTATAAATATTAATTAATTTTATTTTTTTCTCATACAAAACATTTATAATAAGTTTCACGTTTATTTATAAATTTACTTTGATACGAAACAGCTGCTGTTTAAAGACTAAGCAAGTCTTTGATTGTTCGTTAACATGCGTTTAGCGAGTGGATAATAAATACATTATAAATAAGTCGTATGTTAAATCCATGCTAAATTTTGGTTATAATTACGGATGTAAACATTTAGCAATGATTTCACAACTGTCTCTTACATGCTAAAATATTCCAGGTTGCTCTGGTTAGATTAATATATTAATTTGAAAATATTGTAAACCGCAGTTTTTCTTTAACGGGGTTTCCAGCATTCAATAAAAAAAGGATAGAGTGTTTATTGTTCATCAAATTCAGTGTTACTTTGTTATTTGGTGTTTGTTTGGTTGGCTTGTGCTACTCTTCATATTTTATACTATACTATTTGTTAAATAACGTAAGTAATAGAGTGGTTAGATTACTAACCACTGTGCCTGAATTTTGTACATACGTTGGAAGTTTTTCATTGCTTCTTCAATTTGTTGAAGTACACCCAAGCACTCATGCTTCAATGTGCGATAGATGGTAACTGGCTGTATTTCTATACAGAAATCTAGCCAGTAACTGGCTGTATTTCTATACAGAAATCTAGCCAGTAACTGGCTGTATTTCTATACAGAAATCTAGCCAGTAACTGGCTGTATTTCTATTCAGAAATCTAGCCAGTAACTGGCTGTATTTCTATACAGAAATCTAGCCAGTAACTGGCTGTATTTCTATACAGAAATCTAGCCAGTAACTGGCTGTATTTCTATACAGAAATCTAGCCAGTAACTGGCTGTATTTCTATACAGAAATCTAGCCAGTAACTGGCTGTATTTCTATACAGAAATCTAGCCAGTAACTGGCTGTATTTCTATACAGAAATCTAGCCAGTAACTGGCTGTATTTCTATACAGAAATCTAGCCAGTAACTGGCTGTATTTCTATACAGAAATCTAGCCAGTAACTGGCTGTATTTCTATACAGAAATCTAGCCAGTAACTGGCTGTATTTCTATACAGAAATCTAACCAGTAACTGGCTGTATTTCTATACAGAAATCTAGCCAGTAACTGGCTGTATTTCTATACAGAAATCTAGCCAGTAACTGGCTGTATTTCTATACAGAAATCTAGCCAGTAACTGGCTGTATTTCTATACAGAAATCTAGCCAGTAACTGGCTGTATTTCTATACAGAAATCTAGCCAGTAACTGGCTGTATTTCTATACAGAAATCTAGCCAGTAACTGGCTGTATTTCTATACAGAAATCTAGCCAGTAACTGGCTGTATTTCTATACAGAAATCTAGCCAGTAACTGGCTGTATTTCTATACAGAAATCTAGCCAGTAACTGGCTGTATTTCTATACAGAAATCTAGCCAGTAACTGGCTGTATTTCTATACAGAAATCTAGCCAGTAACTGGCTGTATTTCTATACAGAACTCTAGCCAGTAACTGGCTGTATTTCTATACAGAAATCTAGCCAGTAACTGGCTGTATTTCTATACAGAAATCTAGCCAGTAACTGGCTGTATTTCTATACAGAAATCTAGCCAGTAACTGGCTGTATTTCTATACAGAAATCTAGCCAGTAACTGGCTGTATTTCTATACAGAAATCTAGCCAGTAACTGGCTGTATTTCTATTCAGAAATCTATATCGACCAAGCCACCGAAATAAATTTGAAGACCATGAATGGGAGGCATTACTCCATGATTGTTGAAAAAGACACAACAAGAGCTGCCAAAATCATTGAGAGCTACTCAATCGGCAATTTCAAAACGTTTGCAAGCAGCAGGTTTCATTCAAAATTGGGCACCATACAGCCAAACATCCATGGCTCTAAGGTAATGTTCTGTATTTGAGGGGAGTAAAAGGGTCGTATCTATTATGAGCTGCTGAAATCTGGCCAGACCATCACATGGAATTTGTACCGAACGCAACTGTTTCGTTTGAAGCGTGCATTGACCGAAAAACGCTCAGAATATACGGCCAGCTATGAAACTGTTATATACCATCATGACAATGCTAGATCACATGTTGCAATACCTGTTAAGAATTTAATTATAGTAGGAAGTTTTGCCTCAACAGCTTTATAGGCCAGACCGTGTCCCGTCCGACTACTATTTGTTTCAATCGATGGAGAACGCTCTCTCTCTGGGATACGCTTCACTCTGGAACAGAGTTTCCGATATTGGCTTGATTCGTTCATGACCTCAAAAGATGAGCCGCACTTTTGGCTTATAATTCATATGTTGCAGAAAGATGGGAAAAGGTAATAGCTAACAATGGCCAATACTTTGAATAAATTTATATTATACAAATGTTTCAAAATAAAAGCTAAACATTTTAAAAAATTCCACATTTTTAAGTCACGCATCCAATATTTTGGAGTCAGCTTCGCAATTACGCATTGCTGTGTATTGAGATTTAGAAGATAATACACTATTGACACCAAAAGTAACTAGTAACAATGATCATAGAAAGTTCCATAACAAAATTATTTACTCTAAACCTGTTTAAATAGCCATATAAGTCTGCAATTGGCTCCTTTAAAACTGCAGGGTACTAAGTCAAGTGCAATGTATGTTTGCATGTGTAAAAGAACTTACCAGTAGTATGTATTTAGTTGTTAACTAAAATCCTGTTCATTGACATTTCAAAACGATTTATTTACTGACTCTTTGATTGTACTGAGTATGAAACAGTTCAATGTTTTCTTTTTTTTTTTTTTGTTTTTCTGGTTTTTTCTTTCGCCGCCATTGATTTACTCATTTAAAACGTTTGATTTTCTGTCAGATTCTGTCTATTGCTGTGAATTTTGTTTGGGTTTTTGTGGCTTTCGGCGATTTTCACTGGCTGTTAATATTCAACATTTGTATTTGGTGTAATGATAGTACGAGAGAAGTTTATAAAATGCTGTGATTTATGTTTTGTTTAGATTTGTATGTTTTGAAGAGGGTGGGTTTTTCAAGTAGTTATGATGTTGTATGTAGCTGAATTAGTTGAACAATATGAATTTATTATTTGGTTAATTAAGGAATTTTCAAGGATTTAGTTTTTCATTAGAAAACTGTTATATTCAGCTGCAGCGAATCTAAAATACCATCTAAATCTAAACAAAACAAGTAATAAAGTATAGTCGGTCAAAACCGACCTCTGAAGAAATGAGCAAAAACATTTTTCATTTAAAATTTAAATAATTCATTTTCGTGAGTGATTTTCGGAAGTGGGCCTTATATGGGAGCAATGAGCAATGACCAATCATGGATCGATCCGCTCAAAATTTTTAGTTGTGATTTATTTGTATATAAAACTTAGTTGTGTATATATCTGTATAAATGAAGAATTTATGACCAATAAAGTCCTCTCTCGGGTGGTTTTGTATGGGGGTTAGTTGAAATAATCGATCGATTTCAACCAGTTTTAATAGGCATCGTCCTTGGAAATAATATATCTGCCAAATTTTATTAAAATAGCTTCAAATTTGCTAACTTTACTTTGCGCACAAGTTTATATGAACAACCAGCCGGACAGACAGATGGACGGACATTGTTGAATCGGCTCTGAAAGTGATGCTGACTCGATCGGTATGCTTTAAGGTAAGTGTTGAAAGAGATTCGTTTAAAACTTCGAATTTGTTAACTTTACTTTGCGCACAAGTTTACATGAACAAACAGCCGGACAGACAGATGGACGGACATTGTTGAATCGACTCAGAAAGTGATGCTGACTCGATCGGTATGCTTTAAGGTAAGTGTTGAACTTAATGTTACTTAACCGATTTTGGTGATTTTGATAATAGAAGAATGAAACTACACCTCGCCAAAACAAATCTGTTTATTTCGAAGCAATGGTCATAACAAATAGAAGAGTGACAAACTTAAAAAAATAGTTTACTGCAGTTAAATGTGATCAAGTTTCACACGGCAGACGGGATATCATCGAAATATCCCTGAAGCTTTTTATTTTCAGTACTAGTTTTAGTGATATCATAGTAATGACTTATTTGAGCTCGGTTGTGTTAAAATAATAAGTTTAAATGCTATTTTGTAAATAGCAAAGTGTCAGAATTTAACATTTTATCTTATTATTTGGCAATGAATGTTTTTGCAGGGTATTTATTGCGGAAAATAATAATAATTCAAGTACTTTTGCATATTTATTATGTCCTGTTTAGTAGAAAATAACAATGACTTTTATTTCGCATAAATAACTACATTTTCAGTTGAAAATGTGAAATTCACACATAGTACAGTACGTTAACACATATACTCGTGCATAAACTGACAATCAATAGACTGCTACACAATTGTATGGTGCTACTGACCGTAACTCTTTTTATACTTATTCCCTGAATTACACAGTAATATAAAAGTGAACGGCAAAAATATACAGGGGTTCTCATGTAGCAATTATGTTTTGTTGGAATCGATAAATTACGGAAATACTTATAGTTTTTCTCAATCACTTCGGCTTAGTGAAATAACGACGTTCATAAAGTTACAACTTCAAAACATCATAAAAATGTTCTAATTTTAAAATTGTTTCTTTTGTTTAATAGATATGAGTTTCACATTTTAAACAGAAAAGGATTTTTAAAAATCACTTGAAAAATTACTGAGTTACGGTAGTTTAAAGTCAGGATGCTCCTCAAATAAAACAAAATACTGAGAGAGATGTTTTTAAATAGATAAAGAACTCGCAAACATTTGTATGAAAAAACGGAAAAAAACGAAAAGCATGCTATCATAAAAATCAGAATAACTAACTTTAAAAAGATTTCTCACAAAATAAAAAATCAAAGTGTGATGAAAATGAAATTTTTTTAAAAAAAATTCTTAAAAGTATAAAAATTTAAATGAATAAGGTCAATCATTGTCTCTCATTATTTTAGTCTTATACCTATTTTGGGCTAATTTTTTTCCGCTACCAATATTAACTGTAAAGCTCTCGGAATATTTTTTTTTTAAATTTAAGCAAAATCCTTTAATAATATTTTAATATAAACATTTCTAATGAAAAATCCTTTGAATTCAGAAGTTTACTTTTAACTCCGGGGATGAAGGGATTAATCTTCTGTTTAGATAATGTGGCGCAAAAGTTCTCACACAAATGTTGTCATATATTTAAATAAGATATTTTCTTTAATCTTTCTGGCAAGAAAATTCAGTAAATTTCTCACAATCTTGAAAATTCATATCGTTTCTATAGAATCGAGACTTCAAAAACCCCTAAAAGCAATACTAAGGGATTATTTTGTAATTCGTTTCGAAATGAAAATCATTAGAATTTGTATAATACAGTAAGGACTCGATTATCTGTGTATCGATTAACCGGCAACAACAATTATCCGGGAAAGAAAAAGAAAATGTTTTTGGATCGATTTAAATTGTTTTGCATCGATTATTTTTGAACAATCAAACACAATGTGAAGCAAACGAAAAAGGGGAATTCCTTCGATCGATTTGTAAGGCCAAAATTGTATGATATTGTGCCATCGATTTTTCGATAGCTTTTGGCAGGAGGAGTGTTAAACATTATAAAAAACAAAGTGATTCTATTATTGGCTTTCTAAACCGAAAAACTTTAAAGACTGCTGAAGAACCAATAGTAGATTTTGCAGTTTGTAAATGTTCCGTAAGGAACGATTTAAAGGAACTTCAGAGTAAAAAAAAAAAACGACATCGTATTCACAAACTTAATCCTGCAGGAGAAAAATATTCAGCTGATTAGCGGAAAAATTAAATGGGTTCAAATCAATGAAAAAACTGAGATACCTGAGATAAGTTTGGCTTACCATAATGAAAATTTCATAGAATGATACAAGGTCTCAAAGGAGAGACTAACCACATAAGTTTGCGTTAATGCTGCTGGTACAAACAAGTGCAAAGCATTAGTTATTGGAAAGATCTTTAAAAAAGTCCATGATAATGGTTTAACAATAATTTTGTACCAGAAGTGAGAGAGAATTTTAAGAAAATCGATCTAAAAGATGATAGTAAAATCATTCTGCCATTGGACAACTGTTCAGCACATCCAGACGTTCAGGATTTCAATGCTGAAAAGGTTATTGTGAAATTTTTTCCACCAAATTGGACGGCTTTGATCCTACCGATGGATCAGTGTGCAATATGGAGCTTTAAATGTGGTTATCGAAAAACTGTCATTATTAAAAAACTACTAAAAATAGGTACTCAGTTAACCAGGAAAATAGATTATTCAGAATGCTAAGGGTCGACCCTTACACGTAATCACTGTAAATATTTTTTATTTCAAATATTTCCCTGGTATAGTCAATCCAGCAACTTCAAATCTTAAAAACTATACATTACCGGAAAAGTATCCATTTTGAGGCGAACTGTGTGTGAATTTTACCTAGTTATTGAGAACACATGACCTACAGTATTGGCCATAACTAAAGCACCCCCTCAATGGATTTTATCATATCATAATTTTTTGGATAAAAGCGGGTTTTTTAGGATGTATTTTGTGTATATTTTATTAACTTATATTGTTAATGTTCATATTGTGTTCATTTAGGAAAGGATAATTTCATGAACAATTAAATAAAAGTGATGAAACATACCAAAACACAAAACGCGACGGACAAAACAAAAGCACCCCTTTTTTAAGATGTTTAAAAATTTTACTATGCTACTGCATATTTGCAATGTCAGTTACCGGGACTCACAACGGATACATTTTAAAATACCAGAAGATAAAAATAAAGGAAGGCGTAGCCTGTATAATTTAAGTTCTATACAGTTTATTGTGAAAAAACAATGGATGACAAGGAACAAGTACTCCAGTGAATTTAAAATTAAAGTTATTGAAGACTGGAAGCCGGGCTTATCACGGAATGAATTGAGTAAACAATATTCAATTAACAGATCAGTTATTTCCTTGCTGATTCCAAAGTTTTTGCAGAATGGTCGTATATCACCGGGGCATTCTGGAGGACTTCCGCGTAAAACCACACGATATGATGATTCCTTGATCAAAGGAGCAATGCAAAACGATCCTACAGCATCAGCTAGTCAAGTTAGAACAAGTTTAAGATTATGCGTTAGCGAAGGAACAATCCATAGAAGAACAGTAGAAGCACGATTATTCAGCCGACGACCAGCAAAAAAACCGTTTATATCAGCTAAGAACAAGAAAGCTAAACTGGTGTTTGCCAAAGCCCACACAGACTGGAGTGTCCAAAAATGGAAGACAGTACTGTTCTCTGACAAATCCAAATACAAATTAAAATGTTCCGATGGAATAAGGCATGTAAACAGACGAAAAGTAGAAAGACTGAGTCACAAGTATTGCAAAGGAACAATTAAACATGGAGGGGGCAATATAATGGTCTGGGGTTGCTTTTCTGGTCAAAGAATTGGGCCAATTCATAAAGATAATGGGATTATGGATCGGATCATGTACCGTGATATATTGAAAGGTGTAATGTTGCCTAATGCCAGTGAAGTGATTCCACTTATAGGGAGGTTCCAACAGGATAACGATCCTAAGCACGTCTCCAAAGTTTGTAAGACTTGGCAATAGAGCAACAAGATTGAAGTTCTTCGTTGGCCTGCTCAATCTCCCGATCTCAATCCTATTGAGAACTTGTGGGAGATTGATAATATGAAAATAAATCGTGAAAATTACAGAAATAAGGATCGGCAATTTTCACGATTAATTTCAAGGCGTTATTATAGCCTAGGAAGGAATATCGCAAGAGACCATACAAATCTTAATATCTTCTATGCCTAAGAGATGTGCTTGTGTCATCCAAAACAAAGGATTTGCAACAAAATATAAATTAAAAATTTTTTTATATTTTATCCATGAAGGGGTGCTTTAGTTTTGTCCGTTTTATTTTCCAGCTTTAAATATCTTTTGATTTAATGTTACCTCTTATAGAAAGATTAACTTTAAAAGTATTTGTTTATTAATAGTAAATATATTAACAATTAAAAATAATACATAATACAAATTTAAAACTTTGTTTTTGTACAATAAAATATAATATGAAAAAAATTCACTGAGGGGGTGCTTTAGTTATGGCCGATACTGTATGTCCCAATTCATCTATTTCTCGTTGATCATGATTCTTTATCGCTCACCAGTCAAAGTGAACAAGCTGTGGGTAACATCCTAAACAAACTACGGCCCGAAGAATAGATAAATTCATAACTTCGTCAATTATAACTCATTCGTCATGGTTCTGTAACCATCTCAGCAGTTTGAAAAGTGCCAATTGGAAACCTTACACTAGCTATATTACTACTTGTAAAACAAACTAGTTCGCTGCTAAGTGGTAGTTTAATGGTTATCATTTGTATTACATTTCCCCAGAATTTTCACTAATAAACAATATTCAGATATTCATATTAAGTTATTGAAAATAAATTCAAGTAAAATAAAATCCTTTAAAATATACCACTTCGATGATCACTTGTAATGCTGACATTTTGGTACTCACTGATGATGCAGAACATTAAAAAATTGAATGTAGACTCACATATAATTCTTAATAACAAATATAGTGCAGTACAAATAAAAGCTTCCAGCAGTTAAGCAAGTACACAGAGAAAACAGATTCGTAGTAGCAACCGAATTTGTTACCAATCGAATGATTCCATCGCGAAAATCGAATTTTTCGATTCTAGCAAGAGAAAATCAGTTGATAAAGAAGAATTTCGGTCGAAGCAACCAAACTTTTGTTTCCCCTTTTATAATTTTGTTGCCACAACAGTAAAATTCGGTCACATAGGCAGAATCATTCGATTGGCAACAAATTCGGTTGCTACTACGAATCTGTTTTCTCTATATATATTTTGGGTCATTTGGCACATATGTGCTCTTTGTAGTGCAGAGAGAAAATAATTGGTTGCTTTATACATCCCAAGTAATCTAGCGTGAAGACAATTGTCACTTAAGTGTCTCTAAGTTATCTAGAGTGAACACTTTGAGAGTAATTCGTCCAAAACAGTTTATTTTTATTTCTGCTCAAGAATATTGATACCTCATGTAACCAAGCATGAAGTCAATTGTCACTTTAAAATGTTCTACTTAAGCCATAACGAGAAATCGTTAACTTCAATCAGTGAATATTAAGTTCGTTAACGCAACCGATATTTTTCGTTACTTAACGACATCGGTAGGAAAGTATAAAAAGTTACAGAATGAGGTACAGAAGTGATCTATTCGAGAGTTGTCAAAGGAAGGTTTGATTAAAAGCAATCGTTCATTGGACTGTCTATGATATGTCTATATGGCTTACTAGAAGTAGTTCTCAGAGGCTAACTAATATGACGTAGCGGAACTAGTTCCATGATCAGCAGTAGTGTTACCCAATGCGATCTCGAATAAGGACCGATGCCTCCTCCGGCATAAATGGCATCATGCTCTTTTAGTGGATGTAATGATTCTTCATAAATACAAATTTGTTTGTTTAAATAACCGTTCAGATGTAAATGAGCACATTGCTCATTATATTTTCTGGCCGAAAATCGTCTAAAACTATATTGGGGAGTAAATATTTCGTGACGTGTCTTAATATTTTCTCCTCAATATATCTGTTTATTTTACTAACATCATAACAAAACTGGCAACTGCCTAAATTGGCAAAAGTAATAGCTTCTTCCGATAGGGAGGACCTAGTGTTTCTTATCACAATGTTCAATGTATTAAAATCAATCAAATTTATAAAATATGAAATATTGAAGAATTAAACATGGAAGGAATTCACACGTTATTTTGCACCAACCTAATACTAACACACATAATACGATCCATAAAATAATAAAAAAGTAAATCTTGATAAGAATTTTTTATAAGTTTAGAGACAAAATTTTAAGTATTTAAGGACTCGTTTGACACTCTGCTTTGAATGAAAATGAAATATATTCTAAGCACGATTATTAATACTGCACAATGTAGATTTTTTTCTTTGTATTTTTTCTATTACAGTAAGAAACTTTAAATCTATTTTAGTGTATTTTTCAAAAGAAAAATTTGATTAGAAATAAAAAATAAAAAAAAAAAACTTTTAAGGATTTTTTTTTTATATTTCTTATCTAAAATTAATAGAAGGAAGGGACAATCTAATCAAATAAAGTGTTTGTAAAACAGTGTGTTCATATGTATATGAATTTTAGTTGTTTGTAAAGTATGAAGAACAGTGATAAAGAAGGTGTTTTGAAGGTATATGTAAAGATTAATGTGTGTGAAGTTAAATTCGAATTTAACTAGCACAGACAAAAACCAAAATTTTTTAACATTGATGATGTTACAGTCAACATAGCACTGTTAAGCACTTAACAGTCATCATAAATAAATTATAGTACATAAAATATGTCTGAAATATGTATCTGAAATAAGTTCAGAACTCCAAAAAATAAAAAAATTATAAAAAAATAAATTTCTGACCTGAAATAATAATAAGATATCAGAAGTAATATTGGAATTTAAATAAATTTGAGTTTTTTGAAAACAAATGCTGGAGAGGATTAGTGACCATTTTGGGAATTGGGTGAATGGTTCGCATACTACACTATATAGAAATGTTGGTCGAAGAGGTACTTGTTAGAACTGTAATAGTGGGATAGCTGAAATAATCTTGGGATTTGAGAAAATTTGAGTTTTTTGAAAAAAAAGCTCGAGAGGATATGTTACCATTTTGGAAACTGGGTGAATGGTTCGCATACTACACTATATGGAAATGTTGGTCCAAGGAGCACTTACTAGAACTGTTATAGTGGGATATCTGAAATAATCTTGGGATTTGAGAAAATTTAATTTGAAAAATTGTATTCTTTTGAAAAATTTTCTGGAGGGGATTTGTGACCATTTTGGGAATTGGGTGAATGGTTCGCATATTACACTATATAGATTTGGTGGTCCAAGAGATACTTGTTGGAACTGTAGTAGTGGGATATCTGAAATAATCTTGGGATTTGAGAAATTTCGATATGAAAAATGTAATATTGCTGGAGAGGATTAGTGACCATTTTGGGAATTGGGTGAATGGTTCGCATACTACACTATATAGAAATGTTGGTCGAAGAGGTACTTGTTGGAACTGTAATAGTGGGATATCTGAAATAATCTTGGGATTTGAGAAAATTTGAGTTTTTTGAAAAAAAAAGCTCGAGAGGATATGTGACCATTTTGGAAACTGGGTGAATGGTTCGCATACTACACTATATGGAAATGTTGGTCCAAGGAGCACTTACTAGAACTGTTATAGTGGGATATCTGAAATAATCTTGGGATTTGAGAAAATTTAATTTGAAAAATTGTATTTTTTTGAAAAATTTTCTGGAGGGGATTTGTGACCATCTTGGGAATTGGGTGAATGGTTCGCATATTACACTATATAGATATGGTGGTCCAAGAGATACTTGTTGGAACTGTAGTAGTGGGATATCTGAAATAATCTTGGGATTTGAGAAATTTCGATTTGAGAAATGTAATATTGCTGGAGAGGATTAGTGACCATTTTGGGAATTGGGTGAATGGTTCGCATACTACACTATATAGAAATGTTGGTCGAAGAGGTACTTGTTGGAACTGTAATAGTGGGATAGCTGAAATAATCTTGGGATTTGAGAAAATTTAATTTGAAAAATTGTATTTTTTTGAAAAATTTTCTGGAGGGGATTTGTGACCATTTTGGGAATTGGGTGAATGGTTCGCATATTACACTATATAGATATGGTGGTCCAAGAGATACTTGTTGGAACTGTAGTAGTGGGATATCTGAAATAATCTTGGGATTTGAGAAATTTCGATTTGAGAAATGTAATATTGCTGGAGAGGATTAGTGACCATTTTGGGAATTGGGTGAATGGTTCGCATACTACACTATATAGAAATGTTGGTCGAAGAGGTACTTGTTGGAACTGTAATAGTGGGATATCTGAAATAATCTTGGGATTTGAGAAAATTTAATTTGAAAAATTGTATTTTTTTGAAAAATTTTCTGGAGGGGATTTGTGACCATCTTGGGAATTGGGTGAATGGTTCGCATATTACACTATATAGATATGGTGGTCCAAGAGATACTTGTTGGAACTGTAGTAGTGGGATATCTGAAATAATCTTGGGATTTGAGAAATTTCGATTTGAAAAATGTAATATTGCTGGAGAGGATTAGTGACCATTTTGGGAATTGGGTGAATGGTTCGCATACTACACTATATAGAAATGTTGGTCCAAGGAGCACTTACTAGAACTGTTATAGTGGGATATCTGAAATAATCTTGGGATTTGAGAAAATTTAATTTGAAAAATTGTATTTTTTTGAAAAATTTTCTGGAGAGGATTTGTGACCATTTTGGGAATTGGGTGAATGGTTCGCATATTACACTATATAGATATGGTGGTCCAAGAGATACTTGTTGGAACTGTAGTAGTGGGATATCTGAAATAATCTTGGGATTTGAGAAATTTCGATTTGAAAAATGTAATATTGCTGGAGAGGACCAACATTTCTATATAGTGTAGTATGCGAACCATTCACCCAATTCCCAAAATGGTCACTAATCCTCTCCAGCAATATTACATTTTTCAAATCGAAATTTCTCAAATCCCAAGATTATTTCAGATATCTCACTACTACAGTTCCAACAAGTGTCTCTTGGACCACCATATCTATATAGTGTAATATGCGAACCATTCACCCAATTCCCAAAATGGTCACAAATCCCCTCCAGAAAATTTTTCAAAAAAATACAATTTTTCAAATTAAATTTTCTCAAATCCCAAGATTATTTCAGATATCCCACTATAACAGTTCTAGTAAGTGCTCCTTGGACCAACATTTCCATATAGTGTAGTATGCGAACCATTCACCCAGTTTCCAAAATGGTCACATATCCTCTCGAGCTTTTTTTTTCAAAAAACTCAAATTTTCTCAAATCCCAAGATTATTTCAGCTATCCCACTATTACAGTTCCAACAAGTACCTCTTCGACCAACATTTCTATATAGTGTAGTATGCGAACCATTCACCCAATTCCCAAAATGGTCACTAATCCTCTCCAGCAATATTACATTTTTCAAATCGAAATTTCTCAAATCCCAAGATTATTTCAGATATCCCACTACTACAGTTCCAACAAGTATCTCTTGGACCACCATATCTATATAGTGTAATATGCGAACCATTCACCCAATTCCCAAAATGGTCACAAATCCCCTCCAGAAAATTTTTCAAAAAAATACAATTTTTCAAATTAAATTTTCTCAAATCCCAAGATTATTTCAGATATCCCACTATAACAGTTCTAGTAAGTGCTCCTTGGACCAACATTTCCATATAGTGTAGTATGCGAACCATTCACCCAGTTTCCAAAATGGTCACATATCCTCTCGAGCTTTTTTTTCAAAAAACTCAAATTTTCTCAAATCCCAAGATTATTTCAGATATCCCACTATAACAGTTCTAGTAAGTGCTCCTTGGACCAACATTTCTATATAGTGTAGTATGCGAACCATTCACCCAATTCCCAAAATGGTCACTAATCCTCTCCAGCAATATTACATTTTTCAAATCGAAATTTCTCAAATCCCAAGATTATTTCAGATATCCCACTACTACAGTTCCAACAAGTATCTCTTGGACCACCATATCTATATAGTGTAATATGCGAACCATTCACCCAATTCCCAAAATGGTCACAAATCCTCTCCAGAAAATTTTTCAAAAAAATACAATTTTTCAAATTAAATTTTCTCAAATCCCAAGATTATTTCAGATATCCCACTATAACAGTTCTAGTAAGTGCTCCTTGGACCAACATTTCCATATAGTGTAGTATGCGAACCATTCACCCAATTCCCAAAATGGTCACTAATCCTCTCCAGCAATATTACATTTTTCAAATCGAAATTTCTCAAATCCCAAGATTATTTCAGATATCCCACTACTACAGTTCCAACAAGTGTCTCTTGGACCACCATATCTATATAGTGTAATATGCGAACCATTCACCCAATTCCCAAAATGGTCACAAATCCCCTCCAGAAAATTTTTCAAAAAAATACAATTTTTCAAATTAAATTTTCTCAAATCCCAAGATTATTTCAGATATCCCACTATAACAGTTCTAGTAAGTGCTTCTTGGACCAACATTTCCATATAGTGTAGTATGCGAACCATTCACCCAGTTTCCAAAATGGTCACATATCCTCTCGAGCTTTTTTTTCAAAAAACTCAAATTTTCTCAAATCCCAAGATTATTTCAGATATCCCACTATAACAGTTCTAGTAAGTGCTCCTTGGACCAACATTTCCATATAGTGTAGTATGCGAACCATTCACCCAATTCCCAAAATGGTCACTAATCCTCTCCAGCATTTGTTTTCAAAAAACTCAAATTTATTTAAATTCCAATATTACTTCTGATATCTTATTATTATTTCAGGTCAGAAATTTATTTTTTTATAATTTTTTTTATTTTTTGGAGTTCTGAACTTATTTCAGATACATATTTCAGACATATTTTATGTACTATAATTTATTTATGATGACTGTTAAGTGCTTAACAGTGCTATGTTGACTGTAACATCATCAATGTTAAAAAATTTGGTTTTTGTCTGTGCTAGTTAAATTCGAATTTAACTTCACACACATTAAAGATTATTGAATTATAACAAGATCTGTCCCTGAATAGTATAGCTATTATCGTGAATACTGCATGTCTGTCTTTATAAAAACGATAAAGAATGAAAGACCAGGGAAAATTAAAACGTCTAATTGGTAGGCGAAATTGAATTACAGAGCCATGGACTGAGTTTAACGTGTAAAGAACATAATTGCTTTATAAGTGAGTCCAACAATTTAATCTGGTAGATTACATTGAGATCTCTTTTTCTTTAAATAGAAGCTTAAGTTTTCCAAAATATTTTAAAATTTTAAAAAATTTCTGTGTCAAAATAAAGTTGCAAACTTTTTTTAAACCACTGTATCTCATTCCTTAAGTAGCTGTCAAGACATGACCTGACTAACCAGTATATTATAGCAATTGTGATAAAAAAAAAGATATTCTTAATGGTCATTTTGTTTATTAAATAAAAATTTATTTCTATCATTTCTCTTCAACTCCTTTATAAACCTTTGAAAGTAGCTAAAAAAACACACAAAGAAGCAACAACATAGAATCATCTTACTTTTAAAGAAATACTTTGTATACAATACACCTTTTGTTGTTAAATTGAAATGACCAGTTAAGAAAAAGTAACAAACCCATTTCATCTTTTTTTCTTTTCTATACTTTGTCGCTTTTTGCAACACAAACACATCCTGTTTAATGTACAACTTAATAAACCTTAACTAAACACGGAAACGCACACACACACATTCACTCACTCACTCACATAGAGAGGAGCACAAAAGAGCAAAAAAAAATCTAAACAGGAAAATTAAATCACACAAGCATAATAATGTCTAATACATTCAAAGCAACGCAATGAGTGTCCAGCAATCCTCTAGCTCATGTTTGAAAGGGTGTGTGTGTTTTGTTGAAAAGGAAAAGTTTTTCCTTTTATCCCTGTATGTGTGTTTAATTTTTACTATATCAAATGATAATGTGTTGCTTTTTTATTTTATTTTAAATGTTATTTTCCTACTGCTCACATTCAATGATGATGGGCTTTTGTTAGGCAAATTACGTTTAATGGTAATGGTTGTATCCTCTTTTATGCCTTTCAAAACATCTATTCATTTTTTTGTTGTGTGTTGTAGCTATTGACAGGATAATAAAAGTTGAGAGCTGGAGTGTTAGTTTTTGTTCGTAACTATTTAAATTAGAAAGCACCAGTGCTAATTTACTTTGGGAGAAGGCAAATGTTTTTATTTTTATAAACATCATCTTAAAGATGATAGGTAAGTAAATAGATATTTCCCTTTCATTTGTAATAGATTGAAATTATTTATACTAGAGTGTTTTAAAAAAATTTAAACAAATACCCACGTCAGAATCACAATATCTTTCTTGTATGAAACTAATTTTTCTTCACCTCTTCAAAATTGCAATATTTTTTGAATATGAAAAAGGCGATCTCTTTGGCACTAATAACAACCTTCCAAAGGCAATTTGTTCTACAATCTCACAAGTAAATGTATGTGGTAATGAGTTGCCATTACCAAAATGCACAACATTTTGCTGGAATCAAACATTTTTATCATTGACAATTATATCAGGCTATTAATGGCTAAAAAAATGTTCGATCTCTAAAATATGATGTGTATTCCTTGGTTTTAAAGGAGTTTTATTGTTGACCAGAGCAAACAAAATACATTGCAGTAAAAACCAGAGCCATAGAAATACAAAAAGGCTTAGTAATGGTGGATTTCATGCAACTGATGATTGGATATCTATTGGATTTTAAACGTTAAAAATGTGATGTTCACAACAGATGGAGTATATTTTGAACGCGGTTTTGTTTCTAATAGCTTATATGTCATTTTGAAGGTTACATATGTGTCATTTATTCTCACATAGATATTGAACATTATAGTGTAAACAACAACGATTTTTTTTGCTTCGAAAATGTCGAATTTTGTACCAACAAAGCGTCATATGCAGGAAGTTTTGCTTTACTTGTTTAATTTGAATAAAAGTGCAGCTAAACCACACCGATTGCTCACCAAAGCTTATGGTAAATGTGTTCCATAGGTTTCAACGTGCGAGAGATGGTTTGTTCGGTTCAGAAGTGGTGATTTTGACACGGAAGACAAGGATCGCCCAAGCCAGCCAAAAAAGTTTGATTACCAAGAATTTGAGCTATTACTCCATGAAAATTGTTGTTAAACTCAACAAGAGCTTGTAAAATCATTAAGAGCTACTCAAACAGCAATTTCAAAATGTTTTTGAGCTGAAGGATTTATTCAAAAAAAAATTGACAGTTTTATTGGTAATGTGTTCAAGAATTGTTAAAAAATTAGTCTTATGTGTAGCCTTTCAAAAACACCTGATGTTATTCTCATGGAAAATTACTACCAGATAATATATTTTTTCACACTAGAGAAACTTCTGCTCCAGGAAGAAAGTTATCGAAAGATAGATTAACAATTTTAGTTTGCGCTAATGATCTGGAACAAAAAAGATTAAATCTTTTCATCTTGGAAAGGGAATGAAACGCCGCTTGTTTCGTAACAGACTGTTGTTGTAATTATCTTCATTAAAATAATGGATACTCATTCAAATGTGGATATTTTTAATGGTAGAATAATTTTTAGAACGGAAATCCTTCCAAAAACTATGTAATGTAACGAATTTGCAATAGCGATTTGAATTTTAATAGATGCTTCTACTAATCAATAATTTTGATAGCATGCGGTTATTAGCATTGTTTGTAAATATGGCAACACTGAATGTTTAGGCTGCTAGCATTGACATCGAACGCTCTAGAATTCGAACCTATTATTTTGTCCGTTAAGAGCATTGTAGAAGATTCACGAAAGATGGCGCGTGTATAAATAGTGGCAGAGGTTGCAGTCATGAGTGAATTCATCACTGGCGCTGTTAGAGTTAACATCAACTGTCGTGTACATTTGAGTTTGTACATTACAAAGTGCGAATTAATAAACGTGTATAAAGACACTGAGTGACTATTTGAACTGTTGTTGTTGTGCATTTTAAAAAAATAAAGACTTGTTACAAATTTTAAACTACTAAACGGATTTTATTTGCAATCAATAGTATCCGGTTTATTTAAAGGAAATAAACCGACTTTTTAAAAAGGTTAAAACATAACAGTACTATTCAAAAAATTAATTTCGATATAACGAATTTTTCAATTTAACGAACAGGCCTAAATTAACAAGAGGTATTTTCAAGTTAATAAATAACACTGTGCTACGATGGAAAAAAACGATCCAGCGTGGTTTATAAGTCTTGCTGAGTACATTACAAATTGTGTCTAAAAATTTCAGAAATACCCTCAAATTCAGAAGTTATTCTAAAAAAAACGTTCTCAGTGATGTTCGTCAACTTTTAGATCTGTAACTAAGTCAGTTTCAGTCCGACTTTAAATTTTTTAACGGGTTTGGAAAGAAAACTGATTACGCTTTAAAATTACGTACTTTCTTGATACATTTGTAAGTTATAAGTTATAAATTGTTTTTGTTAAGAATATATAAAAAAAAAGTCGCTTTTCATTGCTTATTTTGATATGAAGGCTTATAAAATTTATACTAATGTATTAAAGAATTTTATTTCATAACAAAACATGGTTTCAATTATTTAAATCAAATGAAAATTGTAAAAGTTATTCAACTTTTCATCAACATCTTTTTTAGTATTTTCTCCCCCAGCGCATTTGAATAATAAAAAAAAAAAAACAAAAAAAAAATATTTGTAAAATTTTTAATTTACAAAGTAAATTTATTCGAACTTTTTTCAAATAAAGTTAAATAACTTTTGCAAATATAAGCCAATTTTAACAAGTAATGTCTCATTTTTGTCTATATAAAATTGTCTTTAAAACACTTTGCAAAAAAAATAACTATTGTTGAATTTGAAAAATTAAGAAAAAAATCAAAAAAAAATTTATAAAAACTTACACAATTTCTTGGAATATACATTTTATGAAACCTTAATTCTTTGTCTATCCATAATTGCTTAAAATGTTTAAGTCGGTTTAAAAATGTGTGAGTTAGAGGTACTAAAGTGCTATGACCTACCCTAAAAATTTTTTTAAAAACAACTCAAAATTTTGAGGGTGTTTCAAAATCTTTGAAAACGGTTTCAGTATGTTTTCACCTAGGCCTACAACCACCATTAGGTCGCTCTTCAAGTTCTGACAAAAAGTGTTATTTTGTAGCAGAGTGTAATTAAATCTCTTAACATTTTGTTTATTGTTTTAAATTTTTTTTTTTTAGAAAATTTCTGAATTACTCATTTTAAAGTTTTTTTGGAATCTTCAGTTAATTTGTTAACTGAAGTTGCACTAATTCTTCCAATCTCCTTCACAGAAAATTAAAAGCTTTTCAAATGTTTTATAACTAATGGACGGAGAACAGAGCAAAAAAAATTTATTTAAAAAATTTAAAATTTTATTTTATTAAACTGGCTATTAAAGTCATTTTAATTTTAAATTATTTATTTTTCTTAATTAAATTTACATAAAATTAAATTTGATTAGTCTCAAAGGCATACTCAATTGCTTGTTAATAATTTAATGGCAAAATCCCTCAACAAATTGCAGCAATTGTCATGAATTTTTCAAGGTTTCTAAAATGACACTTTATGGTCAATATGATAGAAATTCTAAACACTCTTCGGAGTAATAATCATTATAAGAACAGCAATAATAATAATAATGATGACGACGACGACGACGACGATGATAATGAATGACATGAGATATTGTGGGAAATGCAAACGCAACAGAAACAAAATTTAATTGAAAGCAAAATGTCAAGGAAACAAGCATAGACATAAACATGTTTAGAACTTGTGTATAAATGTATATGCCAATAAATACATATGTATTTATATTGCATATGTGTAAGTATGTCTGTATGTTTAACTTAATTTTAAACTATTATATTTGATAATTGATGTCTGACAAAGAATAATACATACATATATTTCTACATTTGTAGACAATGTATGGCATATATACATTTATATACTTGAATATGGAAATATTTCTATACAAAATTGAAATGAATAACAATTCATAAACATATTAAAATTGAACTTCATTCATAATCACATATACATATGTACAAATGTACATTGTTCATATGTATTAGAAATGTACACACATGCATACCCAGCAGTTAAGCCAGTAGTCAATGAATCCCTTATAGACAGTAATTGTCACTAATGTCGGATCACTTGGCTGACTCCAATTTATATATTTAGGGTCAATTCAATTTATTACTTTACACATCCCATGTAATGTTTACTGTAACCATTTAAAAATGTTTACAAGTCTTTGTGGTAAGCATAATATGGTTAACTTACGATTCACATGATTGTGTCAATCTTATATATGGTTGCAGTAAACAAGTATATGTTTGTGACAACCATTTTTATGAAGAATCATTATACATATTGTTATGAATTTGCAATAGCGATTTTAAATTTAGCAGTCTGTAACGACTGCCTGCAGTATTCATCCTGTTTATAAACACGTCCATTAGTAGAAGCTTCTACTTATTGACAATGTTAAAGCTGCTAACATTGACATCGAAAGCTCTAGAATTCGAACATACTAGTTTGTCCGTTAAGAGCATTGTAGAAAATTCCCGAAAGATGGCGTGTGTATAAATAGTGGCAGAGGTTGCAGTAGTGAGTGAGTTTATCATAGGCGCTGTAAGAGTTAGCATCAACTGTCGTGTACATTTGAGTTTGTACATTATAAAGTATGTGTGCATTTCTGCGAATTGATAAACATCTAAATAGACACTGAGTGACTATTTGAACTGTTGTTGTTGTACTTTTTAAATAAATAAAGAGTTGTTACAAATTTTAAACTACTAAAACTGCTTTTTATTTGCAATCAAAAGTATCCGGTTTATTTAAAGGAAATAAACCAACCTTTTAAAAAGGTTAAACCGTAACAAAAATGGTTGTCACAAACATATTCTTGTTTACTACAACCATATATTGACACAATCATGTGAATCGTAACTTAACCATAATATGGTTAACACAAACTACTTGTAAAAATTTTGAAATGGTTACAGTAAACATGCACAACTACATATATTTTTTCTCTGCGTTTAGAGTGTATTCACTTTAAACGTTTATTTTGTACTTCTCTTTTTTTGTGAGTAATTCGTACAAACTGGTTTTAAGTATACAAATTGTGTTAAAATAATTCTCATACAGTTTATTTTCTTTTTGCGTAAATATACTGACATACCATGTAACCCAGCGTGAAGTCAATTATCATTTAGTGTCCCTAAGTTAGCTATAGTGTAGTCACATTAAATGTTTATTTTATACTGCACTTTAAAAAGTAGTTATTTTACCCACCAGAACTAATCTATTTTACAGTTGGGATATTTACAAGCAAAACTTTTTCCGGTTTAGTGGTCACTTTTCTAACCACCTATTTTAGAGTCAGCTATTGGCATTTTGCTAAACAATTAAATTTGTTTAAGTCATCCTTTAAGTTTTTTGGCAAAACCTTGCCTGGTTAGATAAATATATTAATTTGAAAATATTGTAAACCGCAGTTTTTCTAAGGGGTTTACCCGCTTTCAATAAAAAAAGGTCAGTGTGTTTATTGTTCATCAAATTCAGGGTTACTTTGATATTTAGTGTTTGTATGCTGGGCTTGTGCTAACAAAGTAATATTTTATACTATACTATTTGATAAATAACGTAATTAATAGAGTGGTTAGATTGCTAACTACTGTGGCTGTCAAATAGGTTTTATATAATGTGTTTCTCTACATAATACTATGATATTTTGTAAGGATGCCGCGTATACTCAATGAACATTAAATTAAAGATATTTTGTACGATGGTATTACCTTCGGATGGGAATGTGTCTGCAGTATTGAATCCGACGAAGAAGAGAATTATTAGGAGCAGGCCGATCTGATGATGTTGTTCGATGACATACCTTCGGGGCTAGAGTTAAAATATGACAAAATTTAGCTAACACTTCTGTTAGTTAATTATCTACCCAAACTGCTGTGGTGGAACCAAAATGATGAACAAATTGTCGATTGGAAGAGGTTGTTGATTAAACAGAAGGCGTTTGTTTTGTTCAGAAAATTTAGTCAAAATGATAAGTTTTCATAATTATTTTGGTGGTGGTTAATAAACTAACCACTTTATTCCATAAAAGCCATTATCTGTAATTTTAGTATTTCTTATTTTTCATAATATGAACCTTAACCCTCCGGCGGATGAGAAGAAAATTTTATCTAGAATCGTTTAAAAAAATCAAAGCGATCCGACCAATAGTTTAGTTTCTATTGATATTTAAATGTGTTTAGTACGGGAACTGAAATTTCAAGAAATCGTTAGTAAATGAACTGTCTTTTGGCTTGTTTTATTTATTGTTTGAACACATTACAAAAGTGTTGCTTAAATTTGTTTCTAACATTCATTATACATGTATAATTAGTTAATAATAATAAATCAAAACAAAAAAATTTAAAAAAATGCGTTTTCATATAAAATTCCATACAAATAGAAATAGGTCTCTGTGGACCTTGTACTTCGTATAAGGGCAACGGATGACTTAACCGTCTGAGGGTTAATTAAAGTAAGAATGCAATTGTTTTCATTTGTAGGTAAAATCACTATTTCGGGTCAGTCTCTTAGAACAGCTGGGTAACTATTCTAAATACTTATACACATATGTATATATTTTTAAAGTATTTTAATCAACTCAGTCAAACTAGTAAAATGAATTTACTTTTATTAAATTTTTAATATAATTGTGGAGGTTAAGTCAGCATAAAACCTATACTTATTAACTTTTAAACTTTTTTGAGATGTGTAGTTACGTGTTTAAACAAAATTTAACCTACGTATTCTAACCTTTATGGCAATATTTAAAATTTTGTTAAAAATTTCTACAAAATTTGTTTCTGCTTAGAAGTTATTCGTAGTTTTAGCACCACGAAATCACAATGCGTGTTTTCTCGAATAAGGCTGAATATGTTCCTTAAAATTAATTGATAATATCAGCATTAATAGTCTTAATCGTCTACTAAATATCTAATTTCACTTATCTCAGTCCTTATTAATAATTCACATTGAGAGTAAATGTATGTGGCAGAGTATTCCCTAATACTCGTTCGTATATTTGTGTGTGTTTCTGCATAAATTTAACTATAAATTTAGCCAGCATGCTAATATTGCAGCGTACTAGTTGGAGTACGCATAGAATATAATAGGGTGGTCTCAAAAAAGATACAATTTCTCAAATTTCTTGTTCTAGAGCAATCAATAATAAACAAATTTGTCTTAGTTTTCACCTTTCCCATGGGAAGGAAACAAAATTCTATATAACTTGTAGACACTAAAGTTGCGTTTGACTTCACGCTACATTATCTGGGATGTACAATATAAAGTAACCAACAACTACTTTGTAATTTGCAGTAGAAAAAAAGTTTAAAGCGAATACAATCAATGTTACTTAGAGACACGAAGGTAATGATTGATCTCACGCTAGATTACCTGGAGTGTATAAAGTAACCAATTGAATTATTTTTGCATTACAAAGAGCACATACAAGTCAAATGAACCAAAAATATATAAATTGAAGTCAGCCATTGACTTCTTTAGTAGTCAATGCAGAACTGCATACTTGTAAATGCAGTAAACTTTAATTTTAGTTGGAAACATAGGCATCAACTTTTAGTTTCATACAGAATAGGGACCACCGTAATATATAAAATAGTATGTACATGAAGTAAAGCAAACAGCGTAACATATTCAACAGGAAAACGGAAATGCTATGCTAAGCATTAATATTTAGCATAACAGCAAAAGCAGCAACAACAACAAAAACTAAAATAAAAACAACAACGACAATTGCAAACAAAATCAAAAACAACTATGACAAACTTTAATAAAATTCTTGAATTTGTTAGAATATTTGTATTTAATTTTATTAGAATATATTACTACTACAACAATATAAATACATATGTACCTATGTACATCTGTATGGGTATGTGTTAAAACACTTACACTCATACATACATATGAAAGTGTGTGTTTAGTCATACATATTATATTCATATTTGAATTACAGTTGACATTCATTCAGTCTGTCCGTCCATCTGTCACCCTCTCATTTTCTCTGTCTCTCGGTGTTTTATACTATTTAGTAGTTATTTTTTTGTTGTTGTGTTCGTATTAATAATATGTTAATTGTGAAAATGTCAACTCAGCAGATTGAAACAATTTTCATTAACATCAACCAACCAACAACACAAACTGCTACAAAATTGTATGCAATTAACGTGTGTGTTAGTGTGCGTTTAAGTGCATGTCTCTATTATTAAATTATTGAAAATGTTGACAATTTTTATACAAAATTAAAGACTGTTAAAAGTCAAAGTTAAAAATAAAAACAATTATTGATATTAATAAAATTTTTGTGGACATTTAGTTTCATTTAGAGTTAAATTCCAAAAAAGAAGCACAAGAATGTATGTGTTTGACAAAAAAATGTTTAATATTTAGATTAAATTATTTAAATTTAAATTTGGATAAATTTTTATTAAAGGGCGTTCTAAAGAAAGAATTCAATGACATTATAAAAGTAAAATATTTATTACTTTAGAGGATTTTGTAAAGGTAATACAACGTCACAGTAACTATGTATATCATTGTGGTAGTAATAATATGGTTAATTTACGATTCACATGATTGAAGCAATCATATGTATGGTTACAGTAAACAAGTATATTTTTGTGACAACCATTTATATGATGAAGGACTTACCATATTAAATATACTGGTCTCGACTTATGGATATCATAATCTGAGAACAACATGTTATGATCAAATTACTCATCATAAAAATGGTTGTCTCAAACATATACTTGTTTACTGTAACCATATATATGGTTGATGCATGATGCATGTGAATCGTAAATTAACCATATTATTACTACCACAAGCATATAAAAAGTTACTGTGACCTTAGAATATATGGAAAAAAGTAGTTAAAATGGGTAAATTTGTATGATGTTATTAGTGTCTCCCGTAAAATTACACAAATGGTTTATACGCATCATGCTTCATCTGATTTATACTCAACTGCAGAAGGGAAGTATGAAAGTTCTCCAAACAATTATTTAGCATATTTTTATTTACCATAAAAATTGCTACCTCCTATTTTAGAAAATGGTATGAGGAAAACAGCCATTGCTGTATGCGTAATATAGCTAATCTTTCGATAATGCCAAAGCATCTTTGGTATCCAATGACCGCCCATGGTTGATAAAGAACAGCCTTCATACACGAGGTGTCTCTGTCTTAAGCAGAACATGGCAGATAAACTCAAGTGAAATTGATTTTAAGGCCAATGAATTAAATTCGAATATTCTTAATGCCTACACAGAGAAAACAGATTCGTATTAGCAACCGAATTTGTTGCCAATCGTATTTTCGGTTCTATCAACAGAAAGTCGGTGGATAAAGAAGAATTTCCCTTCAATCAACCAAACGTTTGTTACTCCTTCTAAAATTTTGTAGCCACAACTGTAAAATTCGGCCCATAATGTGAAATCATTCGATTGGCAACAGATTCGGTTGCTACCACGAATCTGTTTTCTCTGTGTACGAATATAGTTCTCAGTTAAATTCAAAGAGCGATGTACTCTGGTATCACAACAGACTGGAGACAATTGCAGGTGACTGAATCACATTAACACTGCTCTCTATAAGGAAATATATAAAGACTTCTCCTTCTACACAAAATAATTATATTCTTATGTTTAATTGTATTAAATGAAAACTAATGGTTGACCAAAAATCCAGCAACGAAAATATTACTTGAGATTGAAATGTGACCTAACTTTAGAAGACGAATCGTTTTGCAACATAAGCAAATGCAGTTTCTTTTTACACAACATCATTTAGTTTTCAGTAATAAGCTCGTAATCGGTGAATGGATATCTGCTATTTATTTATTTTTGTTAAGCTACGTACACACGGCTGTCAGATTTTACAATGTTGTCAGATCTGGCAATGTGTTCGCAATGTACTGCCAATGAAATATTATTAACAATAGGTAAATTGTCAGTTTAGACGGTTGTAAGAAAACCATACAATTTCATTGTCAAACATTGTCAAACAATAAATTTATCTGCCAACAAAAATTGTCAGTTCACACGGTTGCTTCACTTTCGTTTATTTTAAATAACTATGCACAGTGTTTGCAATAGAAATAATTTAAACTTCGCACATATGACAATAAAAAGGTTCTGACAATGATCTGGCAATGACAACGTAAGGTGTTTACACTATTGTCAGATGTCTGACAATTGTATTGTCTTACAATGTACTGACAATACTTTTTCTGACAACGTTATACGACAAAAAATGGTAAGTTCACACGGTTGTTAGACATTTTCTGAACATTTTTCTGTCAATATTGTACAATCTGACAACACAAGTTTCTTCTATGTTTATTTATAAAAAACAAGTAAGGGAGCTATTCACCAAATTATACTTTAAAATAAAAATTTTAAATATTTTTAGGTAAACAAATTTAAAACATTTTTTAGGTAAACAAAATTGTTTTTTAAAATTTGAATTTTTTTTTCAAAATTGTTTTTTTCGAAGTGTTTTTTAAATTTTTTTTTAGATTTTTTTTTTATATTTTTCAAAATTTGTTTATACCCTTGCCACTCATGGTGAAGGGTATAACAAAAAGTTACATCGAATTTTTAAAGTTTCTTCTGAAATTATAATAAACATATTTATTGGAAATAATTTGTTATAGGTATAATATCGTGGACAAGGAGCAGATTTTGCAGAAATAGCAAATTTTCGGGAGCATTTTATTTTACTCTTTAAAAATTATTTTTTCGATTAGTATTCATTAGAAGCATAAACATTTTTTTAATTACAAAAATTAATTAATCCAAGATCTGAACGCTTGTTTTGTTGTTTACTACGCGACGTTCAGCTCGTAATAGTCCAAGCAAACGTTTTTCTGAACGCAACATATTAAAACCCAATCCTTTCTACTAGCGACCTGAACGTTTTGTTCAGATTTTTAGAAACAACCAAATAATTCTTCGCTGAACACACATTTAGCATAACTGAATGCAAAATTCAGTAAAGTTCTTCATAGATACCGTAAAACATCCCGTTCTGCATAGTTATATAGTAAAAAAAAACTAAGCGCATCGTTCAGTAAATCTGAACGAGACGTGGTAAAAATATTTTTAACAAATTTGTTTAAAACTTTAATATTATTTCAATTGCCGTCTACAGAAACAACATGTGTTAAGTTTGACCGAATTTCATTTGTGTGTTGATTATTAAAGTGAGTAGTTCATATTTTATATAGTGACATCCATACATTACCATTGAGCTTTGTTAGAGCAATTCAATATATTTGCATATACAGTTACGAACAAGAAAGTAGCAGTACCACTAGGAAATTTTTTTGAAATGGTGTACAACGTCGTTAAAAATCTTAAACTTAAAATTTAGTTTATATCAATAATCGTTCAAGCCTGTAAATTTTTTGTGGCATAATATTTTTGTAAAACTAATGATAACTTCGGAAATAAAAGCACTTATATATGACAATATGTATATTTTTATCAACATTGAAATAGCAGTGCTGGATTATTGAATTCATTTTTTTTAATTCCGTTTTAAAGAAGTCAAATATTTTTTAAGAGTAAAGTACAATTCAGTTAAATATGTTGCATTTATTGTATATTTAATGTTAAATATCGTTCGTTTTTCTATAATAACTGTTTTAATGGGTCGCGCAATAAATTGCACCATTGCTTAGCGAAAATTTATTTTAAAGTTAAGAAGATAAGGAAAATCTTTTCCATATATTCAACTCTATATCAAACACTATTGAATAGAAAGAAAAAAATAGAAAATAGGGACTGCAAGCGAAAAACTGCACCTCAGGACGATCGAAATATCGTTAGAATCATCAAATGCAATCCATTAAATGTACCAAGCAAATAAAAACAGAATTAATTTTAGAAGTTATTGATATGACTGTAAGGAGATGATATCTAGATGCAAATTTCACAGAACGAAGTCCATGGAAAAAGACACTATTAAAAAAAATACATAGTGGTGCTCGTTTGGAGTACGCTGAATGCCGACTGGTTTGCAAGCAAATATCGCAATATTTTGTGAACTGACGGGTCTAAACTAGTTTTATTTGGAAGTTCAGGCTGTAGGCAATATATTCGACGTCCAATCTCTTCTGCATGTCAAACGCAGTACATTGTGAAAAAAATTATTTCTAAATTAGTGGTACTGCTATTATCTTGTTTGCAACTGTACCTATGTAGTCAATATTTAATAATTGTTTAATATGGAAGCAGGAATCGAGTATGAATTTCGTAAGAAGCCTTTTAAGAAGAGCAACAAAACAGTGCGTATTTTAAAAAATTGTGTTACTGAAGGCAGTAAAACTTTTTTGTCATCTGAGGATAGAGACAAATTAATAAATATAATCTGATTTTAAGGTATTTGTCGATGATATATACGGGGAATTTCCTCAGGAAGAGCAGGATTCGGTGAGTTTATACAAATGTAAACATTTATGTATGAACAATGCTTGTAAAATATATTGAATAAATTTTGTTAATATTAAAAACATTTAAAAATCTTTTATTTAATTTTCTGAACGCATCTGGTAAAATAATAAGCTTATGTTCAGTAATGAAGAAATTGAACGCATCTGATAAAAAACTAAACTCTCGTTCAGTATTGCGAAAATTAAACGAATATAGTTAAAACCTGAACGCCCGTATACTTTTGCACAAGCTGAACTCTATATAATAAAAAGCTGAACGCATGTTCAACGCAAACCTGAACGTTTTATTCGGTTTTCTACTACAGGCATTCAGGGTGCAAATAAGCATGAATTGAATCGTCATCCCATCAAGCAACAAATGATTTTGCTTCCGTTTTAGTCTATTGAAAAATATTCCCATAAAACTATTCATAAAAAAAATAGATTACGGCCTAGATTTACATAGTGTGTATAAGAAGTCACTTGACTTCTTTATGCACTAGACTCGGATTTCTCGGCTTTTATATACATGAGAAGCTGTGTTATAACAGAGAAGTCTCAAATTTAATTTTCTGAAAGCGTATGTTCTTACATCATTTTACAATGGGGGTAGTAGTTTAGAAGATACAGATTTATTAACACTTTTTTCTAATAGACCACACAGTGAACCCTCTATCAACAAGACATCAACCAACTGAAAACAATCACACAGCAAAACATAAAAACAATGACGTAGCAAACAACAAAAGCCACCCACCCACCGAACTAGAATCAAGCTACCATGTAAACAAAGCAAACAAAATATTGGTCCAGAAAAAGCAACAATTTTAGCCAAATAACACACACAAAAAACATTCCGAAAAACAATATACATATGTATATAGCTACATACAATCAAGCCAAAGCACAAGAATGTCAACACAACAAACAACAAAACTCACCGAAGAAACTGCATCAATATAAAACAACAACAATATAAAACCACTACAATCAAACAAAAGCACAACAATGTCAACAACTCACCGAAGAAACTGCATACAAACAAAAAACGAACCAATAATGACGTCACTAAAGCAAACAAAATATTGGTCAAGAAAAAGCAACAACTTTAAATAGGTACAATGCCAACGCAACAAACAACAACAACTCACCGAAGAAACTGCATACAAACAAAAAACGAAACAAGTATAACGTCACTATTTTTAATGCATACATACCTACATAACCAACATTATTCACAGGTTGCAAAAACACTAACAATATAAAACAGCTACAATCAAACCAAAGCACAACAATGTCAACAACGCAACAAACAACAACTCATCGAAGAAACTGCATACAAACAAAAACGATCCAATAATGACGTCACTAAAGCAAACAAAATATTAGTCAAGAAAAAGCAACAATTTTAACTAACAACACCAAAAAATACACACAACACAATAAAAATACAATGCCAACGCAACAAACAACAACAACCCACCGAAGAAACTGCATACAAACAAAAAACGAAACAAGCATAACGTCACTATTTTTAATGCATACATACAAAACCAACATTATTCACAGGTTGCAAAAACAACAACAATATAAAACAGCTACAATCAAACCAAAGCACAGCAATGTCAACAACGCAACAAACAACAACTCATCGAAGAAACTGCATACAAACAAAAAACGAACCAATAATGACGTCGCTAATATTTTTGATTCATACACCCGAAGACAAACTTTATATACATATTGCAAAAACAATAACAATATAATTTACTTACATTTTCATTGATGAGGGATGGCAATTATTTGCTACGAAGTATAACTTTGACTCCAACACCTAACTAAACTAACACTTTCTTCGTTTGTAAACATTTTATTAAATTGACCGAAACGAACCGAACCGACTATTAATTTTAACAAAACACTTTTAATAATTATTTAATTTCATGATATTTTCTTATAAATGACATTGATTTTCTTTAAGAGACCACTTTTTTTATTTTCTACTTTCTTACACACAAACATTAACACTTTTCTCTAAATTAAATATGGCATCAAAACAAAAACAACAAACCCTACATTTAATTTTATATGCCAGACAAGGCTTTTTTTAATTACTTGATTTTCTGTAAATTTAATTGACTTTTCACAACACTTTATGGTTAAACCAATAACTGCGCTATTTATTATATATTTTCAATAATTTTCACACAAAACCTTTAATTATTTATTAATAATAAAACACTTTTTAAGGAACTACGAAACGAACCGTGTCACAATTTTATTAATACTAAAGCTTCAACTTATCTTTTTGTTCGTCCTCTTCATACTAATCTCTTATCACTTATAAATTTAGGCGACATCTAGCTTTGAAATATTTTACTAATTGTAGTCGAGTTCATTACTTAGGGTGGTAGTATAGACTTCGTACATATGCTAACTGGTAGGAAGATAAGTTTTTACAATAATTAAATATTTCAAATAGGCTCTATAGCACATTCTCGGCTAAGTTGATGTTCAGTACATTTTTAAAATATATTTTCATTGTAGGAACAATGGAGGTGGTTTTTGAATAACACTGTTTAACAGATCCATTTACATCTATTCCAAAAAATTCGTAATTTTCACTAAAATAATCAGCTTGAAAGTTTAATTTCATAATTTCTTTTATAAAACTTTTTGTAGGTTTCTATGTCTAATATCGGTTATAGTGTGCTGAATATTAAAACATTTTAAAACTACGCGACATTTCCTTATAAGTTTTAGAAAAGTAGTCGAACGTGGTGCATCTGGTGTCTATATTTCAAATCCAAAACACAATTATTTTATCTTTTGTCCTTTAATAATTTAACAGTATAATCAAAGATTTCCTTCAGTCTTTAACAAATTATACTAAAGTCAACAGACAGACGCACAGACAGACATGGCTTAATCGACTCCCCTATCTATAAGGATCCAGAATATATATCCTTTATAGGGTCAGAAAATTATATTGTGGAAATTACAAACGGAATGACAAACTTATATATACCCTTCTCACGAAGGTGAAGGGTATAAAAATCGTTTAAATTTAACATTTAAATTCCTTTTTAAAAGATTATTTCAGGAGATCTCACTAAAATCCTAAAAAAACACACGTATATAAAAATAATCTCAAATACCATATTTTTTTTGCTATTATTTATTTTTTGGTTGAATTGTTATGTTTTGTTAGTTTTTATATTTTTGTTCTGTTTATTAATAAAATACTTAAATAAGTACACAAAATTCTTGGTTTTATTTTTAATTTGAAATTTAAATAGTAATTATTCGGTTAATCGAACTATTAAAACTAAAACCCGATTTATTATTTGCTCGATTAACCGATTAAACCAGAAACCCGATTAATTGAATACCATAATAAGAACAGATCCAATTTTGTGGTGACTATACAAGACTACATTTTATTAATTTGATAACGGCTAACTTTTTAATAAATAACAAAATTTAAGCTGAAAGTTATTAATTAATTTTTTGGAATCGAATAATATAATTGAAACTGCCTTACCATATTACACGTGTGCTACAACATTCAATTCTAGACACCTTTATATATTTAATAGTCTTTACAACAACCACCTGATCCAGAGGTTTGAAAAACTATTACACACAGATGGCGCACCAATAAGTAGTTGTTTTCAAAATAGACAAACAAAGATAAATGTTAGTAGGAAGAGGACGAAGAAAAGATAAGTTGAAATTAGTTTGCGAACATTCTGACACGGTACGGTTGTTGTGTTATTGAAAAAGAGTTATATACATAAACAAATAATAGTGTTGAGTTAAAACTAATAATTAATAACGCATTCATCAGTTTTTCTTTACAATAGTTAAAAAAGTCAATTGAGGAGACATTCTGTTTGTTAAAGAGTTTATAAATAAAGTGTGTTTATGTTAATTTCTTATTACGTTATTAAAATTAAAGTAAACAAATGGAAGGAAGAGAATTAGAATATTAAGTCAATTTAATTTAATTTTAGTGAAAAGTGGTAAATGAGTAAATTATTGTTACGGTTGATTTATTATTTAAACATGTGAGTTTTTTTTAGGATTATGTGCTTTAAAAAAAGGATATAATTTGAATGTTTTCAATTTAAACGATTTTTTTTTTTTTTTGTTTTAATAAAAATTGCTTTGGAAAAAACTCTCTCGCTATTTGTAGATGTTGGAGAAATCGAAAGTAAGGCATGATAAAGAATATCCAATATCTCAGTTTTTTTCTAAGCATACTCAGTTTTTATGGATGTTGCATACTTTTAAAAGTTTCCTTAAGTTTTGATAAATGACTTGCTTCAGTAATGTCTCCAATTTCGTCTATTATCATGTCGTCCTCAAAGAAATACATTTAAATTAAATATGTCAGTTGTTATAGGTACTCACTATACATGTTTCTTAGATGTTCGAAAAAATATTTAATTTTACTTTGACATTTGTATTTGAATTAAAACGGAAAAATAAATACAAATTCCAATTTCCATTACATATTATAGAAAATTCAAAAAGTACCATTAAAATAAAGGAAAAGCACGATAAACCCCCAAAAAGTACCATTCGAATAATGAAAAGGTATCAAATGTCTCCCCCTTGAATTCTCAATCATGACCATTTATGCTTAATTTCATGTTTCTAACTCAGAAACAATAACTCAAACAATATTATTAAAATAAAGAAAAAGTACTATAAAGCCCCCACAGGATTTCCACTCGATCGGGTCCATATAAGATTTATTTCATGTTTCTAGGTTCGTTGCTGAAGAATATAAAAATTGTTCTATACGAATAAAGAAAAAGTACCATAAAGTCTCCACCGTGAATTCTCACTCACTTATGACCATATAAGCACATATGGTCATCATTTCATGTTTCTAAGTCCATTTTTATAAAAAATTCAAAAAGAATCATTAGAAGAAGAAAAAGTACTACTAAATACACATTTTGCGGATTTTTACTCATTCAGAATCACATGTGCCTTATTTCAAGATTAAAGGTTCATTATAATAAATGTATTCAAAAAGTACCATTGGAATAAAAAAAATACCATAAAGCCTCCCCCTTGGATTCATATTCACTTAGAACCAGATATGCTAAATTTCATATTTCCATTATTATAGAAAATTCAAAAAGTACCATTAGAAGAACGAAAAAGTACCTATAGTTCAGTTCTTACATTTTGGTACCTAAGTATTATCCCATATTTCTTACTCTAACTTCACTCAGATACATAGCGGCTAACTTTAATGTCGACAAGTTAAATAATTTAATATATTAAAAAAAAAGGAACCATTGAATATCTTGAACATCCCTCAAGTTTGAAATTTAAAAAAATACACAGTTTTGAAAAAATGTTTGGCCTACAGACATGTCACAAACGATTAAAATTGGTGTTAATGTCCTCAAGAAAAAATATGTTTTAAAAAAAGTACCAAACTGTTTACCCGGATTTGGCCGACGAGTTCCAAATAACACGCTGTTAATTCATTTTTGCATGAATCCAGAAACCAATGTTAAAATAATTATTAAAATTGGCTTAATAATTTATAGAAAAACTTATTTTATGAAAAAAGTACCAAAAATAAAATAAATATTTATGGTTAACAAATTAACCTGTTGTTTCCCTTTTTTACCTTAATTCTCCTGAATCAACCAAACTGTTGTTAATCCTTCTAAAATTTTGCAGCCACAACTGTAAAATTCGGTCACTAGGGTTGAATCATTCCAATAAATTCGGTTGCTACCTGTTTTTCGAATCTGTTTTCTCTGTATACGAATATAGTTCTCAGTTAAATTCAAAGAGCGATGTACACTGGAGACAATTGCAGGTGACTGACTCACATTAACACTGCTCTTTATAAGGAAGGACTTCTCCTTCTACACAAAACAATTATATTCTTAAGTTTAATTGTATTAAATGAAAACTAATGGTTGACCAAAAATCCAGCAACGAACACATTACTTGAGATTGACATGTGACCTAACTTTAGAAGACGAATCGTTTTGCAACATAAGAAAATGCAATTTCTTTTTACACAACAACATCATTTTGTTTTCAGTAATATGCTCGTAATCGGTAAATGGATATCTGCTATTTATTAATGTTAGACACAAACAAGTTTCTTCTATGTTTATTAATAAAAAACAAGTAAGGGAGCTATATTCGGCTGTACCGAATCTTATATACCCTTCACCAAAATATACTTTAAGATAAAAATTTTAAAGATTTTTAGGTAAATAAAATTAAATTTTTTTTTTTTTCAAAATTGTTTTTAAAATTAAAAAAAAAAAAATTTTTTAATTCATTTTTTTCCAAATTTTTTTTTTTTTTTACCTCAGTGCTGATTAATCAGACATGACGATGTTATCATCAGTCCTGGTTGATGCATCAAATGAGTGTCACTGTTCTTGTATGGATGTGTATCACAGAGGGTTAAGGTCGTTGCCAACCTTAGAGTAAACCTCAATGTTGTATTTGGTGTGAAATTGTACTGTAGTTTAGTTACTTAATGAGAACAGTAAGACAATGGTTTGTATCTGTGATAAATACTCATCTTATGCGCACACCATATTTATTGTAACTTGGCAGCACTTTATAATATAATGCGGCTGTTTTCGGTAAGTATGTTATAGCAAATACTCAAACCATATAACAGATTTCAGATTTTGTTTGTTGTAGTTGTTGGTTTGATGTAAACTGTCTGAACGTTAGATATAATATGAAATAGACTGGTCTATGTAGTGTTTTGCGTATATTGTTATTAAAGAAGAGTCTATAGCAAGATGGATTTTGAACTTTTTTTAATGTTAAACTGAGCTGAATTTTGCATAAAATCTCAAAATAAATTCAAGATAAAAAATACGGTTTTTCGAATAACTCAAAAATCGATTTAAAAAACCGGAAAATTGGAATAAAACCGATTTGACAACTCTATATACTAGGGTATTTAATTAAGTGGGTTTCTGGTTTAATTGGATAATCGAGCAAATAATTAATCGGGGTTTAGATTTAATCGGTCAATAATGGGTTAATTTAAAAATTAACCGAAAAATTTAATTTTAAATTAAAAATAAACCCATGAATTTTGTGTACAAAAAGGTGTGGCATTTAATTTCCTTTTATATACACATGTGAGTTTTTTAGGATTTTAGTGATTTTTTCTGAAATAATCTTTTAAGAAATGAATACAATTTAAAAGGTTTCCTTTTAAACGCTTTTTCTTTAGTTTTAATAAAACTTGATTTAGAAAAAACTCTCTCACTGATTGTAGATGTTGGAGAAATCAAAAGTAAGGTATGATAAAGACTATCCAATTTCTCAGTTCTTTGCTCAGTTTTTTTAAGCATATAAAATCCTCCATTATACCATTGGAGTTCATTTTGGTGCTTTTAGATCTTTAATATTTTCAATAGTTTCGTTAAGTTCTGATAAAAGACTCGTTTCAGTAATGTCTTCAGTTTCCTCTATTATCGTGTCTTCCTCCGACTCATTAGGACAAAGTTCATCATGGAACATTCTAGAAAAAAGTGCATTTCCAAATTCCTTAATTTCAGTTTTTGAGCTTTACTTCAAAAAACTATTGCTAGAAAGGAATGTACATGAGTTAAGAAATAAAATTTGTGTGTTTAAAACTATATTTCTATATAAAGTACAAAAAAAAGAAATGTCGGTTTCGTTGATATTTAAAAATCGTCAATTTTAAATTAAATGGTTAACCGATTAGCGGTTAATCGATTGAATACCCTACTATATACCCTCCACCAATATAATACGATTGTTGTTTTATATAAAAATATTTATCCTATCGTGCGAAAAACAGACGGACCAATGGACATAGCTAGACATAGCCCCCATCTTTTTCCTGGTTGGTATAAACATATAAACAAGTTCTTGACAATTTAAAATCCTTTAAAAGGGACTAACAATATGAAAGGATATGAAAATGTGATATGTATAGACAGGTGAACTATTTAACAATGCATGTGTTAAATTAATATTATTACAGAAAAAATCTAACACACAAAAGTGTTTTTCAAGTCTGAAAAATCTATTTAGACAAATAGACAAACAGACAGTCAGACGGCTATATAGATCCAGAATATAGGTCCGAAAAATAGGTCCGAAAAATAATATTTTATATATTACAAACCGAATTGCAAAATAACTGTGGGAAGTATAGTATAAGGACTGAGATCGAAAAATTCTTAACACACGTTTTTCATTACATCTTTTAACCCAAGTATTATTTGATTTTTTTTTTGATCAAGTTACCTTTGTAAAGCATTTCAGTTATTATGTTAAATGTCAATTATGTTCATTTGTTGTTAATCTGATTAAAATGATGAGAAAAAGGGCGAACTAAAATTATTAAATATTTTCAACAAAACCCAACTTGGTCCTACAAAAAGTTGGCCAAACAATCAAAGATCTGCCGTCAAACTGTTTCCAATGTTATTAAACAGTACCGGGAGAACTTGTCCGTTGACATAAAACCTGGTTCAGGTAGAAGGAATGGTCCACATGATGTTTCTAAAGCCAAAAAAATAGAAAGCATTTTCAAAAGAGCTCCCAGCACCTCCGGTAGGAAAGCAGCCCGGTTAGCTCAGTGCTCGGACTATTTGGTACGAAAAGTTAAAGCTAATGCAGGTTTAAAAACTACAAGGCTTAAAAAGTTCCTGACAAGAACGCTGCTAAAAATTTAGAGGCCAAAGACAGAGCACGGAAATTGAAGTCAAGTTTTATAAAAAAATATTCTCGCTGCATAATGGATGACGAAATGTACGTATGGAACATTTTTCGCAGCTTCTCGGTTAAGAAAGGTCTTAAGTGGTACAAGAACAATAATATGGTATTTGTATCAAGAGAGGCAATTCCTCCAAACTGCCTGGAGCTGAGTCCAGTGGAGAGATATTGGGCTTTTGTTAAAAGAGAATTGAAGAGCACAAAAAAGGTGTTCAAAAGTGTGGTAAATTTTAAACGGAGATGGACAACCTGTTCGAACAAAGTGACATAAAGCACTATAAAAACCATAATGGAAGGGTTTTCGAAAAAGGTTCAAAATGTCATCATTAGTGATTAGAACTATAAAAATATTTTTTTTTGTAAATTGTAACAATAATTTCAATCAAATTAAAAAAGATTCAAATCTGCAAGTTTAGTGGTTTCATTTTCATTAACATATATGTATGTTAAACATTTTTCGATCTCAGTCCTTAGTATGTTGGAAATAGAGGCAAACAGTTTTAAATATTTAACTTAGTATATTAAATATATTAAAAATTACTTTCCTAGAAAAATAGACAAATCGCAAATTCAAATTATTGTGTACTTAATGTTATAATTTCGTTTAATGTTTAATTTTTTAATTCACATTTTATATATTTAATTACTTCCACTTTAATTCATTTATTTTAGTAACACACATTTCATTTGCAACATTAATTTTAATACATATTTTAAATATAAAATAAAATAACTAAAACGAAGAAACAACGCGGACATACATAATTGTTATACCCTACACCACCATAGTGGGGAGGGTATAATGGATTTGTGCAGATGTTTGTAACGCCCAAAAATATTAGTCTAACACCCACCTTAAGGTATACCGATCGACACAGAATCACTTTCTGAGTCGATTAAACGATGTCCGTCCGTCCGTCCGTCCGTCCGTCCGTCTGGCTGGCTGGTTGGCTGTCCATGTAAAGCTTGTGCGCAGAGTACAGGTCGCAATTTTAAAGATATTTCGATAAAATTTCGTACATATCATTCTTTCTGCCCAATGACGATCCCTATTGAAACTGGCTAAAATCGGTCCATTATTTGACCTAGCCCCCATACAAATGTCCTCCCGAAAGTGGATTTTATCCGTCACAAATGTTTAATTTATATAGGTATCTACACAAGTTTTTGTCCAAATAAGTTTTATACATAGGGAATTCATGTCACCAAATTTTATTATGATCGGTCCATAATTACTCATAGCTCCCATATAAGGCCTGCTTCCGATAATCACTTTAACGAGCATAAATCTCCTACAAATGTTGGTATACACATAAAATTCAACATAAATAACTTTCATATAAACATTAATCACGTGACCAAATTTCGTGGCGATCGGTCCATAATTTGTCATAGCTCCCATATAAGACCCACTTCCGAAAATCGCTCACGAACATAAATTATTAAAATTTTGAAAGAAACATGTTTTTGCTCATTTACTTAGTGTAGGGTATTATCTGGTCGGGCTTGACCGACCATACTTTCTTACTTGTTTTTCATAATGATTTTAATGTTACAGAAAAAAAAAATCTTACACATGAAAGTGTTTTTCAAGCCTGACAAGGGGATATAGACATTTATGGTAAAAATTAAGCAGTATGTAGAGTAATTATAATAATAACACGAGGCTTAGATACAAACAGACAGTCAGTCAGTCGGCCAGTATTTTGTAGCTAAGTATAGAGAAGTATTAATATTTAAACACATTTTGTATAGCGTGACCAATATTTAATGAAAGTAATTAATTGTTTATTATTAAGCATAGCTAAAAATTATATTTATGTTTGTATAAATACTATATTACACATGTGTAAGCAGTTTTTTAGAGTTTAAATAACACTAACATTGAAAACGAAAGCTCGTTTGAAAATAACACCTCTCAGTGTTGGCCAACAAGCAGTTTGGAGTTTTTTTTTTTTTGCGCAAGTGAATTTGAAAAAATAGAAAAACACAAACAAAAAACTGAAAAAACAAAAGAATTGAGCAACATGCTTGATTGAATGTCTGTGCAAAAGCACAACAAAAAACGACTTGTATTTACAATTACCGTTAAAATAGAAAAAAATATACAACAAAAACAAAAACTCATAAAAGAACTTCCACTCGTAGTAAAATAAACAAGTCATTTTAAAATGACCTTTGCCATAACTTAACATTCAAAGCGTTTACTTGTACATAAAACCAAAAATTTTGTACGCCAAAGCCAAAAATCAAAACTGCATTACAACACAAAATAAACCAACCAACTATCTAACTAACAAACAAACAATTATTGCTGATTTTTGGTAATGTTTCAAAAGGGTTTTTGTATTTCTATGGTTAAAAGACGTCAATGTTTCCATTTTTTTATTTTTTTTGTTTAACAATCACCCCCCAAATAAAGATTTTGTTTAAAGCTTTTGTAATATTTTGTGTGCTGCTGCTTAAAACACCAAACCACTATTGGTTTTTTTTTTTTTTTTTTTTTTTGCCTGCAAAAGTGTTTGAGGGCAATCAATCAAAATCTGTGTTTTGCATACAAATCTATCTATCTATGCACTCTGAAGTTGTTAAGGTTTCTTTATACACTTCTATTTTAAGTATGTACTACGCACGTTTAAAACAGAATATTTTTTCATTTTAAGTTTTTTGATTGTTTAAAATTTAGATCGAGGTTAATTTGAAGCCAAATACAATAAAAACTGAAATGAGATTAATAACAAAATTTAATAACAAAAGTTTGTTTCGAGAAACCATTTCATAGCTAAATATATGAAAATTAGGAAATAGACATTTATCTGTGATCACTCATATTTCCTACCAAATATCGATTTTTATATGAAAAATCTAAAATCGCTCATATATCGTTAATAAGAGGTCCTAGAAGAAAAAGGACATTTATCTGCGATCACTCATATTTCCTACCAAATATCGATTTTTATATGAAAAATCTAAACACACTCATATATCGCTAATAAGAGGTCCTAGAGGAAATAGGACAACAATCTGTGATCACTCATATTTCCTACCAAATATCGATTTCTATTAAAAAATCTAAACACACTCATATATCGTTAATAAGAGGTCCTAGATGAAAAAGGAAATTTATCTGCGATCACTCATATTTCCTACCAAATATCGATTTTTGTATAAAAACTCTAAAATCACTCATATATCGTTAATAAGAGGTCCTAGAGGAAATAGGACAACAATCTGTGATCACTCATATTTCCTACCAAATATCGATTTTTATATGAAAAATCTAAAAACACTCATATATCGTTAATAAGAGGTCCTAGAGGAAATAGGACAACAATCTGTGATCACTCCTACCAAATATCGATTTTTATATGAAAAATCTAAAATCACTCATAGATCATTAATAAGAAGTCCTAGAGGAAATAGGACATTTATCTGTGATCACTCATATTTCCTACCAAATATCGATTTTTATATGAAAAATCTAAAATCACGCATAGATCATTAATAAGAGGTCCTAGAGGAAATAGGACAACAATCTGTGATCACTAATATTTCCTACCAAATATCGATTTTTATATGAAAAATCTAAAATCACTCATAGATCATTAATAAGAGGTCCTAGAGGAAATAGGACAACAATCTATGATCACTCATATTTCCTACCAAATATCGATTTTTATATGAAAAATCTAAAATCACTCATATATCGTTAATAAGAGGTCCTAGAAGATAAAGGACATTTATCTGTGATCACTCATATTTCCTACCAAATAACGATTTTTATATGAAAAATCTAAAATCACTCATATATCGTTAATAAGAGGTCCTAGAAGAAAAAGGACATTTATCTGTGATCACTCATATTTCCTACCAAATATCGATTTTTATATAAAAAATCTAAAACCTCTCATATATCGTTAATAAGAGGTCCTAGAGGAAATAGGACAACAATCTGTGATCACTCATATTTCCTACCAAATATCGATTTGTATATGAAAAATCTAAAATCGCTCATATATCGTTAACAAGAGGTCCTAGAAGAAAAAGGACATTTATCTGTGATCACTCATATTTCCTACCAAATATCGATTTTTATATGAAAAATCTAAAATCGCTCATATATCGTTAACAAGAGGTCCAAAAGAAAAAGGACATTTAGCTGTGATCACTCATATTTCCTACCAAATATCGATTTTAATATGAAAAATCTAAAATCGCTCATATATCGTTAATAAGAGGTCCTAGAGGAAATAGGACAACAATCTGTGATCAAAAATCTAAAATCGCTCATATATCGTTAACAAGAGGTCCTAGAAGAAAAAGGACATTTATCTGCGATCACTCATATTTCCTACCAAATATCGATCTAAAATCGCTCATATATCGTTAACAAGAGGTCCTAGAAAAAAAGGACATTTATCTGTGATCACTCATATTTCCTACCAAATATCGATTTTTATATGAAAAATCTAAAATCGCTCATATATCGTTAATAAGAGGTCCTAGAGGAAATAGGACAACAATCTGTGATCACTCATATTTCCTACCAAATATCGATTTTTATATGAAAAATCTAAAATCGCTCATATATCGTTAATAAGAGGTCCTAGATACCAAATATCGATTTTTATATGAAAAATCTAAAATCTCTCATATATCGTTAACAAGAGGTCCAAAAGAAAAAGGACTTTTAGCTGTGATCACTCATATTTCCTACCAAATATCGATTTTAATATGAAAAATCTAAAATCGCTCATATATCGTTAATAAGAGGTCCTAGAGGAAATAGGACAACAGTCTGTGATCAAAAATCTAAAATCGCTCATATATCGTTAACAAGAGGCCCTAGAAGAAAAAGGACATTTATCTGCGATCACTCATATTTCCTACCAAATATCGATCTAAAATCGCTCATATATCGTTAACAAGAGGTCCTAGAAAAAAAGGACATTTATCTGTGATCACTCATATTTCCTACCAAATATCGATTTTTATATGAAAAATCTAAAATCGCTCATATATCGTTAATAAGAGGTCCTAGAAGAAAAAGGACATTTAGCTGTGATCACTCATATTTCCTACCAAATATCGATTTTTATATGAAAAATCTAAAATCGCTCATATATCGTTAACAAGAGGTCCTAGAAGAAAAAGGACATTTATCTGTGATCACTCATATTTCCTACCAAATATCGACTTTTATATGAAAAATCTAAAATCGCTCATATATCGTTAATAAGAGGTCCTAGATACCAAATATCGATTTTTATATGAAAAATCTAAAATCTCTCATATATCGTTAACAAGAGGTCCAAAAGAAAAAGGACATTTAGCTGTGATCACTCATATTTCCTACCAAATATCGATTTTTATATGAAAAATCTAAAATCGCTCATATATCGTTAATAAGAGGTCCTAGAAGAAAAAGGACATTTAGCTGTGATCACTCATATTTCCTACCAAATATCGATTTTTATATGAAAAATCTAAAATCGCTCATATATCGTTAACAAGAGGTCCTAGAAGAAAAAGGACATTTATCTGTGATCACTCATATTTCCTACCAAATATCGACTTTTATATGAAAAATCTAAAATCGCTCATATATCGTTAATAAGAGGTCCTAGATACCAAATATCGATTTTTATATGAAAAATCTAAAATCTCTCATATATCGTTAACAAGAGGTCCTAGAAAAAAAGGACATTTATCTGTGATCACTCATATTTCCTACCAAATATCGATTTTTATATGAAAAATCTAAAATCGCTCATATATCGTTAATAAGAGGTCCTAGAGGAAATAGGACAACAATCTGTGATCACTCATATTTCCTACCAAATATCGATTTTTATATGAAAAATCTAAAATCGCTCATATATCGTTAATAAGAGGTCCTAGATACCAAATATCGATTTTTATATGAAAAATCTAAAATCTCTCATATATCGTTAACAAGAGGTCCAAAAGAAAAAGGACATTTAGCTGTGATCACTCATATTTCCTACCAAATATCGATTTTTATATGAAAAATCTAAAATCGCTCATATATCGTTAATAAGAGGTCCTAGAAGAAAAAGGACATTTATCTGCGATCACTCATATTTCCTACCAAATATCGATTTTTATATGAAAAATCTAAACACACTCATATATCGCTAATAAGAGGTCCTAGAAATAAAAGGACATTTATCTGTGATCACTCATATTTCCTACCAAATATCGATTTTTATATGAAAAATCTAAAATCACTAATATATCATTAATAAGAGGTGCTAGAAGAAATAGGACAACAATCTGTGATCACTCATATTTCCTACCAAATATCGATTTTTATATGAAAAATCTAAAACCTCTCATAAATCATTAATAAGAGGTCCTAGAGGAAATAGGACAACAATCTGTGATTACTCATATTTCCTACCAAATATCGATTTTTATATAAAAAATTTAAAATCTCTCATATATCGTTAATAAGAGGTCCTAAATGAAACAGGACAACAATCTGTGATCACTCATATTTCCTACCAAATATCGATTTTTATATGAAAAATCTCAAATCGCTCATATATCGGTAATAAGAGGTCCTAGAAGAAAAAGGATATTTATCTGTGATCACTTATATTTCCTACCAAATATCGATTTTTATATGAAAAACTTAAAATCACTCATATATCGTTAATAAGAGGTCCTAGAGGAAATAGGACAACAATCTGTGATCACTCATATTTCCTACCAAATATCGATTTTTATATGAAAAACTTAAAATCACTCATATATCATTAATAAGAGGTCCTAGAAGATAAAGGACATTTATCTGTGATCACTCATATTTCCTACCAAATAACGATTTTTATATGAAAAATCTAAAATCACTCATATATCGTTAATAAGAGGTCCTAGAAGAAAAAGGACATTTATCTGTGATCACTCATATTTCCTACCAAATATCGATTTTTATATAAAAAATCTAAAACCTCTCATATATCATTAATAAGAGGTGCTAGAAGAAATAGGACAACAATCTGTGATCACTCATATTTCCTACCAAATATCGATTTTTATATGAAAAATCTAAAACCTCTCATATATCGTTAACAAGAGGTCCTAGAAGAAATAGGACATTTATCTGTGATCACTCATATTTCCTACCAAATATCGATTTTTATATGAAAAATCTAAAATCGCTCATAGATCATTAATAAGAGGTCCTAGAAGAAAAAGGACATTTATCTGTGATCACTCATATTTCCTACCAAATATCGATTTTTATATGAAAAATCTAAAATCACTCATATATCGTTAATAAGAGGTCCTAGACGAAATAGGACAACAATCTGTGATCACTCATATTTCCTTCCAAATATCGATTTTCATATGAAAAATCTAAAATCACTCATATATCGTTAATAAGAGGTCCTAGACGAAATAGGACAACAATCTGTGATTACTCATATTTCCTACCAAATATCGATTTTTATATAAAAAATTTAAAATCTCTCATATATCGTTAATAAGAGGTCCTAAATGAAACAGGACAACAATCTGTGATCACTCATATTTCCTACCAAATATCGATTTTTATATGAAAAATCTCAAATCGCTCATATATCGGTAATAAGAGGTCCTAGAAGAAAAAGGATATTTATCTGTGATCACTTATATTTCCTACCAAATATCGATTTTTATATGAAAAACTTAAAATCACTCATATATCGTTAATAAGAGGTCCTAGAGGAAATAGGACAACAATCTGTGATCACTCATATTTCCTACCAAATATCGATTTTTATATGAAAAACTTAAAATCACTCATATATCGTTAATAAGAGGTCCTAGAAGAAAAAAGACATTTATCTGTGATCACTCATATTTCCTACCAAATATCGATTTTTATATGAAAAATCTCAAATCACTCATAGATCATTAATAAGAGGTCCTAGAGGAAATAGGACAACAATCTGTGATCACTCATATCTCCTACCAAATATCGATTTTTATATGAAAAATCTAAAATCACTCATAGATCATTAATAAGAGGTCCTAGAGGAAATAGGACATTTATCTGTGATCACTCATATTTCCTACCAAATGTCGATTTTTATATGAAAAATCTCAAATAACTCATAGATCATTAATAAGAGGTCCTAGAGGAAATAGGACAACAATCTGTGATCACTCATAATTCCTACCAAATGTCGATTTTTATATGAAAAATCTCAAATCACTCATAGATCATTAATAAGAGGTCCTAGAGGAAATAGGACAACAATCTGTGATCACTCATAATTCCTACCAAATATTGATTTTTTTATGAAAAATCTAAAATCGCTCATATATCGTTAATAAGAGGTCCTAGAGGAAATAGGACAACAATCTGTGATCACTCATATTTCCTACCAAATATCGATTTTAATATGAAAAATCTATATATCGCTCATAGATCATTAATAAGAGGTCCTAAAGGAAATAGGACAACAATCTGTGATCACTCATATTTCCTACCAAATATCGGTTTTTATATGAAAAATCTTAAATCACTCATAGATCATTAATAAGAGGTACTAGAGGAAATAGGACAACAATCTGTGATCACCCATATTTCCTACCAAATATCGATTTTTATATCAAAAATCTAAAATCACTCATATATCGTTAATAAGAGGTTCTAGAAGAAAAAGCACATTTATCTGTTATCACTTATATTTCCTACCAAATACCGATTTTTATATGAAAAATCTAAAATCACTCATATATCGTTAATAAGAGGTCCTAGAAGAAAAAGGACATTTATCTGTGATCAATCATATTTCCTACTAAATATCGATTTTTATATGAAAAATCTAAAATCACTCATAGATCATTAATAAGAGGTCCTAGAGGAAATAGGACATTTATCTGTGATCACTCATATTTCCTACCAAATATCGATTTTTATATGAAAAATCTAAAATCACTCATAGATCATTAATAAGAGGTCCTAGAGGAAATAGGACATTTATCTGTGATCACTCATATTTCCTACCAAATATCGATTTTTATATCAAAAATCTAAAATCACTCATAGATCATTAATAAGAGGTCCTAGAGGAAATAGGACATTTATCTGTGATCACTCATATTTCCTACCAAATATCGATTTTTATATCAAAAATCTAAAATCGCTCATATATCGTTTATAAGAGGTCCTAGAGGAAATAGGACAACAATCTGTGATCACTCATATTTCCTACTAAATATCGATTTTTATATGAAAAATCTAAAATCACTCATAGATCATTAATAAGAGGTCCTAGAGGAAATAGGACATTTATCTGTGATCACTCATATTTCCTACCAAATATCGATTTTTATATCAAAAATCTAAAATCACTCATAGATCATTAATAAGAGGTCCTAGAGGAAATAGGACATTTATCTGTGATCACTCATATTTCCTACCAAATATCGATTTTTATATCAAAAATCTAAAATCGCTCATATATCGTTAATAAGAGGTCCTAGAGGAAATAGGACAACAATCTGTGATCACTCATATTTCCTACTAAATATCGATTTTTATATGAAAAATCTAAAATCACTCATAGATCATTAATAAGAGGTCCTAGAGGAAATAGGACATTTATCTGTGATCACTCATATTTCCTACCAAATATCGATTTTTATATCAAAAATCTAAAATCACTCATAGATCATTAATAAGAGGTCCTAGAGGAAATAGGACATTTATCTGTGATCACTCATATTTCCTACCAAATATCGATTTTTATATCAAAAATCTAAAATCGCTCATATATCGTTAATAAGTGGTCCTAGAGGAAATAGGACAACAATCTGTGATCACTCATATTTCCTACCAAATATCGATTTTTATATGAAAAATCTAAAATCACTCATAGATCATTAATAAGAGGTCCTAGAGGAAATAGGACATTTATCTGTGATCACTCATATTTCCTACCAAATATCGATTTTTATATCAAAAATCTAAAATCACTCATAGATCATTAATAAGAGGTCCTAGAGGAAATAGGACATTTATCTGTGATCACTCATATTTCCTACCAAATATCGATTTTTATATCAAAAATCTAAAATCGCTCATATATCGTTAATAAGAGGTCCTAGAGGAACTAGGACAACAATCTGTGATCACTCATATTTCCTACTAAATATCGATTTTCATATGAAAAATCTAAAATCACTCATAGATCATTAATAAGAGGTCCTAGAGGAAATAGGACATTTATCTGTGATCACTCATATTTCCTACCAAATATCGATTTTTATATCAAAAATCTAAAATCGCTCATATATCGTTAATAAGAGGTCCTAGAGGAAATAGGACAACAATCTGTGATCACTCATATTTCCTACTAAATATCGATTTTTATATGAAAAATCTAAAATCACTCATAGATCATTAATAAGAGGTCCTAGAGGAAATAGGACATTTATCTGTGATCACTCATATTTCCTACCAAATATCGATTTTTATATGAAAAATCTAAAATCACTCCTAGAGGAAATAGGACAACAATCTGTGATCACTCATATTTCCTACCAAATACCGATTTTTATATGAAAAATCTAAAATCACTCATATATCGTTAATAAGAGGTCCTAGAGGAAATAGGACAACAATCTGTGATCACTCATATTTCCTACCAAATATCGATTTTTATATCAAAAATCTAAAATCACTCATAGATCATTAATAAGAGGTCCTAGAGGAAATAGGACATTTATCTGTAATCACTCATATTTCCTACCAAATATCGATTTTTATATCAAAAATCTAAAATCACTCATATATCGTTAATAAGAGGTCCTAGAGGAAATAGGACATTTATCTGTGATCACTCATATTTCCTACCAAATATCGATTTTTATATCAAAAATCTAAAATCACTCATAGATAATTAATAAGAGGTCCTAGAGGAAATAGGATATTTATCTGTGATCACTCATATTTCCTACCAAATACCGATTTTTATATCAAAAATCTAAAATCACTCATATATCGTTAATAAGAAGTCCTAGAAGAAAAAGGACATTTATCTGTAATCACTCATATTTCCTACCAAATATCGATTTTTATATGAAAAATCTAAAATCACTCATAGATCATTAATTAGATGTCCTAAATGAAAAAGGACATTTATCTGTGATCACTCATATTTCCCACCAAATATCGATTTTTGTTTGAAAAATCTAAAATCACTCATAGATCAGTAGTCTTTGTGACTCCTCAGAGTTGTATAGTTTCCTTATCATCAACGGCTATTTTAGACATGCTTGGGTCCTTTCAGAAAAGTTTTATCAACAGCGTGTTATTTACTCTAGTGAATGGGTCCATAACATGCAAATAATCTTGATGATAACTATGCTTTAAACTGGTAAGATCTTGGTTCTTACCAAATACCAATTGCTTTCGATGAAACCCATTTTTCTATTAATAATTTACTAATTATTATTATCTACCGTTAGCAATGTCGTAAAACTTTTAAAATTAGTATCATTTCATTTCAAATACCGTTTAATTTGGTTAACTTATATTAAGACAATTTATTAGAAATTATGTCAAATATTTAGCCTACAATTTATGATATGCCATAGCTTAAAAACTATTCATACTTAATTAATGAAAGCACGTTGCAAATTTTGTTAAACTGTTGCTAAACTGTCCATTAACCCTTCAATACTATTGATACTGTATTATACGTTAAGCCAACTAAACAACTATGCCACACGCACAACATTCACTTCCATAAACACCTAAATTTGATTGCATTTTGAGCGAATGCCAATAGGTAAAAACATTAGAAATGAAAGAAAAGAAAAAACAAAATGTATTGCCACTAACTAATTTTTGCTTATAGTGGCAATACTTTACAACAGAAACAACAATTATTCATATTTCATTATTTGTAAGGGGGATAAATATTTTAAATGTTTTGTAACTTGCACTTAAAGGGAGTACAACGATGGATATGCAAAGTTTGTTGTAAGATTTGTAACATATCTTAGTGTCTTTATAGACGTATTCTTTAGTCTTCATAAGATGCCGTCTTTATAACACATAGTCTTTACAAGACGTAGTTTTTACAAGACGTAGTCTTTACAAGACGTAGTCTTTACAAGACGTAGTCTTTACAAGACGTAGTCTTTACAAGACGTAGTCTTTACAAGACGTAGTCTTTACAAGACGTAGTCTTTACAAGACGTAGTCTTTACAAGACGTAGTCTTTACAAGACGTAGTCTTTACAAGACGTGGTCTTTACAAGACGTAGTCTTTACAAAAAGTAGTTTTTACAAGACGTAGTCTTTACAAGTCATAGTCTTTACAAGACGTAGACTTTATATAAGACGTAGACTTTACAAGATGTAGTCTTTACAAGACGTAGTTTTTACAAAACGTAGTATTTACAAGACGTAGTATTTACAAGACGTAGTCTTGAAATAAATTAGGCGAAGTCTTTACAAGACATAGTCCATACATACTATAGCCTTTCATATATAGTCAAAGTCTTTAGTTAATAAACTTCCCTTTTATAAGATGAAATCTTTCGTCTTTATAAGCCTTTTATATTTTACATGACGTAGCCTTTATTCATTACAAGTCTTTGTCTTTATAGTCGAATTCTGCAGTCTTTATAACATATTCTTTTGTCTTTATAGTATTTCTCTTATTTAGACGTAATCATTTATCTTTATAAGAAGTAGTCTATAGTCTTTATAAGATGTAGTATTAAGATCCAGTATCTTTAGTCTGCATAAGCTGCAGTCTTTATATAGCCTCTATAAGACGTAGTAATCATTAAAGAAGTAATCATTACAATATGTAATCTTTTCAAGACGTAGTCTGAACAAGTAGTAATCTTTGTAAGGCGTAGTATTTACCAGACGTAGGCTTTACAAGACGCTGTATTTACATGAAGCAGTCTTTATATTATGGGGCATTTACAAGACGTAGTTTTCATAACCCGTAGTCTTTAATATTTCTAACATGTTGCTTTTGATATTAACATGACGTAGTCTTTATTCATTACAAGTCTTAACAAGACCTAATCTCTAGTATTCATAACATGTAGACCTTTGTCTTTATAACATGTACTGTTTTGTCTTTATAGTCATGGTTTTTCTCTTAATTAGACGTAATCATGTATCTTTATAAGAAGTAGTATTTAGTCTTTATAACACAGAGTCTTTACTATATGACGTAGTCTATAGTTTAAGACGTAGTCTATGGTATAATGTGACCTTTGGTTTTAGCATATGATATCATTGGTCTTTATTATAAGATGTTCTCAGTCTCTTTAGTATAAGATTTCCTTAGTATTTGAAAAAGACGTCCTTAGTCTATAGTATAAGACGTCCTTACTGTTTAGTATTATCCTATCATTGGTATTTAGTATAAGAAGTTCCTAGTCTTTGGTATAAGACGTACTTAGTCTTTATAGTCGAAGCTTTTGTCGTTATACATATCCTTTACCACAGACATTTATGAACCAATTTTAACCATTTATGGACCGCTAAGTTATATGATGACTTCAATAAACCCCTAGACATATACATCCAGTGTAGTGTAACACACTAATTTAAACGACCGATCATTTCTTTAATATTATATAATATTTAGTTAATAAATAATTGTTATTTCTTCAAACAGACAAAGCTAAAAAATCAACTATTACGTTATGCCAACTATTATTAATTATATTTCGTTTGTTTGCTATTAAATAATCAACCAAAATTAGAAGTTTTAATTATTACAATATAAATATTTTTCGTTGTTTTTTTTTTCAGACCATAATTGGTCAGCGTATGCACAATGCCATTTAATATTAAACTAATGACATTTTGTACAGTTAAAACGTCTAGGCAACAATTGAATAGTCATCTGTTTTTGTATGTCTTAAGTTTAAAATAATTATTAAATAATTAACAATTTCCTGAGGCCTTAGCTGCAGTAACGTAACGTAATAAATAGCAAAATAAAGAAAAGATACCAAAAACATTTTAATAATATTGAAAACTTAAAAAAGACCCACAACATTCTTTTAAAGGCCATTTGAAGTACGTTGAAAGTAGTTATTTTCAAATTATAATTATGCCATCTTGTAAAAAGTTAATCTAAATCCCAATATAATCTCTATTTTATGTTTTTTATATATGTAGTTTTAAATGATTTATGGCTTTTTCGAAAGAAATCCAACATTAACAAAATCAAAATTAAAGGTTAATGTGTAAAATACACATGTTCATGTATACAAATCATTTCATTTAACTTGGTTATCCTCTTCTTCAGCAGCTTCATTTTTTTTTTAACTTACAAGGTGTTTTTTAGTTTTAAATTATATGTTAGATTAGTGAAAGTGTTTTTGGTTTGAAGAGTAAAAGAAGATAAAGCTAACAGAAAAACGAACTTTTAGTTAATGGCAAGTAGTTAATAAATGTTTAATCATCTCTTATGAACAAAAACTAAAAAAAGAGATAAAATTGCAAAAGACGTTGTTAAGAAGTAGAAGACCGTTCATTAACCTCTTAAATTTACGAATAAATAAGTAGAAGAAAATTATTTTAAAACAATTTAAAGCCGTAAAATTCTAAGAATTTCAAATAGACTTCAACATATTGAAGTTTCGAGTCAAAATAGCAATATATTCATAACATGAATTCTGTGATGATAAGAACCATCTTATTTGTTCATTATTTCTGGAAAAGTTTGAGGTGAATTGATCTTAAATTAAATATCATTTAATATTCATAAAATACCCATTTTAATAAGCGAAGCCAGAAATATTAAAATGTGTTACACACTTGCTGACAAAATTTTTAATAAATCTGTTAATAATTTAAATATATATTAGTGACAATCTTAAATTCCAACTCACCTTTATTATTACACCTAAAAAGAAAGAAAACAAGAAAGAAATAGAGTTAATAAGCGATTAAACAAGATAAAAATTAACTAAACCACTTAAGATTTCAAAAATAATAAAATCAATCGATAAAAAAAATAAACTGAGAAGAAAAACCTAAAGCTAATTAACATAAAAGAAATTTAAACAAGCATTTAAACTTCAAATCTTTTTCATGTTTCTTTAAGCAGGCGGCAGAAGCACAATATGTAGAAGAAAAAAAAAACCCAGTCATAACGCCCATAAATAATGATTAGTTGAATCAACCAGCCAACACATCAGGCCACAAACGCCGCGACTAGACTCCCTTTTAAGCAGCCAAAGCCAAGAATTACAAACGAAAAATATGTGTAAAAAAAGAAGCAGAAAAAAAAATCACTTTCTTTTTCGTTGTCATATCCAAACATACTTTAAACAACCAAAAAAAAAAAATTCAATTTAAAGTATTAAATTTCTATTAATAAGTGAGTATTTTTTAATGAGCAACAAATCGAAATATGAATGAAGCGTGTGAACATGTTTAAATATTTTCTTATTTTTCCAAACCAAAGGTGCTATTTTCTCTTTCATTTCATGTTATTTCTTTTAGGTTTTTAAGAGAGAGCTATTTTCAGTTTAAAAATTTTAAGAAATTCTTTGTCATGTTAATTTTACACTATATTTTAATGCAGTGACTTAGATTTTATGCTTGTAAACTATAGTTGTTAATGACATTGATAAATATATTGTATAAAAACACACAAAACTTCTATTGTTGCACAACATTCCAATTTCTTTTCAAATATTTTTATGTGTTTTTATATAATTTTATCTATCAATCTATTTTATGTATATAATATTGCCAAACAATGATAATTGATTGATTAGCGATTTAGAGGTTTCCGATCAAAACAAAACGTTTAAGACACAAACCCCAAGGTGATAAATTGTTGAGGGGATTAAAAAGTTGCCATTTATAATAATTTAGGGGTGTTTTAATGATATTTTTGTTGAATACATATTAAAAAGTTTGAGGTACTTATCACTTTGTGTTAAGTATAAAAGCCAAACATGTTTTTCTTTAATAATTTTAGCTTAATTTATTTGGAAAAATCAAAAGGTACTATTGAAATAAGAAGTATCACTTTCCCATTTTAAAGACTGATGCCATTTTGGCGAATGTTCAGATCAAACAGCTTTGTTGCAAAAAAAGCTAAGTTTCTACCAGTATTAAACCATTTCTACCACCTCGAGTTCTAAAGGGTGTTATTTAACTTCTGTATTATTTTTCGAATATATAATCAAAATTGTGTATGTTTAGTTTAGAGTCCCTTATAAAGTACCCCCACATTTTGAGATTCGAGAGATTGAAAAGGCTATTGTTGATTAAAACTCCAAGAAAAAGCCTGGTATTGACAAAATAATTATTTTTATTTCTAAATTTTTCATTTGCGACCTCACAAAGCATATATATTCTGGATCGATATAGATAGCGAAGTCGATATAGACATGTCCGTCTGTATGTTGAAATCAACTTTCCGTAGCCTCCAAATAACTTACAAACGTCAATCGAGAAAATCGGCCCATAAATGGCTGAGATATAAGGAAAAAACCGGGACAACCTCGATTTTTGGCCTATTTTTTGATCTATATCTGGATTACTAAGTCATTAATATAGACAATATGGATATCTAATGATAGAAATTTCAAAGTCCATTGCAACGATTTATATAAGGCTATAGTAATTTGAACCTACAATGGGTCAAAGTCGGGAAAATTATTTTTTAAAAATTAAAAAAAAAATTGGAAAAAAATTAAAAAAAATATTTAAACAGAAATTTCAAAACAAATTTTTGAAAAGAATTTTGAAAAAAAAAAATTTTTTTAAAAGTTTTTAAAAACAATTTGAAAAAAAAAAAAAATTAATTTTGTTTCCTAAAAATATTTAAAATTTTCTAATCTAATATATCAAAGCTCATGAACAAGATGTATCCGATGTTAATTGAAATGAATTATATTCCGAATCATCAATTTGGATTTAGAAGAAATCACAGCACTATCAAACAAACTCATTGGCCCGTTTTCTCTATGTATCGACAAACTACCTGTTACTAAATCTCGACATAAATTTATTAGGCCGAAAAACTGTCCGTTAACAATTTTGGGTTTCTCAATATACCGACAAAAAACATTATTTTCAGTTGGCAGTACCTCTCAAAATAGATATGAAAATTGGGAACCCTGCCTTCAAGTGACAACATGTTGAAATTAATCAGCTGTTAAATTTTGCCATCGACAGCCGGAATCTTTTGAAAAATTCATTATCCTCTATGTCTGACAGGTAGTTAGGCCTGGCATGATAAACTCTTTCAACATTCACTTGGAACTCATGTTCTACGAGTTCATCCTCCATCAAGTTTAGATTAATTGCTTTATTAAAATTTTTTTTTATAAAATCTATTTAATTTTGTTTTCAAAAACACATAAAAACTATGAACAGCAGTCAGTTGATTGAATTTATCTGTACGATAAATAAATAATTGGCTGATAAGGTCGGGTTAGCTTTGCGACAGAATAGAAGCAAAGGAGACATTGAGAAAAGCAAATATCTTTAATCTGCAGTTTTTCGTTGGGAAAAAAGATAATCACCTAATGAGAAAACGGCCCATAGACTTGTAAATGTTGTAAGCGTTTGAGGAAAATAAATATTGTTCTGCTCTCTTCATCGACATTTCTCAAGCGTCTGACAAAGTATGTCATGAAGGTTTAATATACAAATTGAGTCAAAATTTACCCATAAACACACATAATCTATTGGAAAGTAATTTAACTGATCGAAAATTTATGCTTATAGAAGGAGACTTTTAAGTTCTCCGCAAACCCTTTGAATATCGTCTATGAAATGATTATAAAACCGATATGATGTTATGACATCCAGCTATGGGAAACGGCCTCAGCGTCAAATGTAGAAAAAACATCCAAAGACGCCAGAATACACAAAGATCTAAACGAGCTCTTTCTAAAAACTAAGATCACGAAAAATGTTGGCAACATATTAGATAACAGTGGCCACATTCGATTAAGAAGGAGGGACACAGCAGACCTAATCCAAAGACTAGAAAGAAGAATGCCAATTTAATGAAAGCAACAATGGATAAAACATTTTTTCGTCCAGCACTAACTGGAATATTCAAATAATACAAGGTGGCGCAAAAGTAAACTTCCGATGTTTTTTGGCTGTAATTGAAAAAAAAATATGAAAAACTTTGATTCTTCTTGTGGATTATTTTTATTTGGTCTTTTAATTTTTTTTACATTAAGTCGAGAATATGATGTTATGTAAATGGCCGCCGCCACAGTTGATTGTCATTTGAGCCCTTTTTATGGCAATAGGTCCTTTCCGGCGATAGGTCCTCACATTCTTGACGGATATTGTCTTTAAGAGCTGCAAGAGTCTGAGGCTTGATGACATAAACCCGCGACTTCAAAAAGCCCTACAAAAAGAAGTCTGAAGCGGTCAAATCAGGCGATCTTGCTGACCAGTGCAAATCGCCAAAACGGGAGATTAGGCGCCCGGGAAATGCATCCTTCAGCATATCGGTTGTGGCACGTGCAGTGTGTGCCGTTGCACCGTCCTGTTGGAACCACATGTTTTTCAATCCCAATTCATCAAGTTGCGGCAAAAAGAACTCGTTGATCATTGCTCTGTAGCGCTCACCATTCACAGTAACCGTTTGGCCCGCGACGTCTTCGAAGAAAAAAGGTCCGATGACTTTGAGCGGGTGTAATGGCTCTTCGTGGGTTACACGCGCATTTTCAGTGCCCCAGAAGTGTAAATTTAGCTTATTTACGTACCCGTTAAGATGGAAATGGGCTCATCACTCATGATTATTTTTGATGAAAAATCATCTTCCTCTTGGTGGTGATTAAGGATGGCTTGAGCGTATGTTAGACGCGATTGGCGGTCAGCAGCTAACAGCTGATGCACCGTCTGGAATTTGTACGGAAACATCTTCAAATCTTGTACCAAAATTCGCTGTAAAGACCGTCGACTGATACCCATTTGCGTGGCACGTCGTCTGGTCGATGTCGACGGCGCTTCCATGACATTCTCGGCTACAGCAGCAATATTCTCTGCAGAACGGCTACACCGGGGTCTGCCACGCCTGGCAGACTCTCGTGTTGTGCCAGTATCTTCGAGGCGAGCAGCTGAACGTCGCAGTGTTTCACCAGTAGGCGTTGGACGGCCAGGAAATCTGCGACGAAATTCACGTTGTGCCAAAGTCATCGACCGATTATTTGTCAAATAAATAGTCAGCAATATTCCGCGTTCTGGAGCAGTGTAGCGTAACATTATTTATTAACGTGTATTTCGCATGTGTTTACTACACAAATGTCAAAACAGAACTGACATTAGTTGCCAATCGCAAAATTTATAGCATTTTCTGATAGGAGAATTACTTTTGCGCCACCTTGTACATATTGTTATTTCATTAAGTAATGAAGATAAAATAAATAAATGAAAAAAAAATAAAAAATAAAGTAGCAGCAATGTTTAACATATAAATGTGTAGGTCATATTGGAAACTGACGATAAGAAATAAATATGGGCATTTTCACAGCACCGAAAATAAAAATGTTCAAATGATTTTTTCTAACATTATATTAAACAAAGCACTATCAGTTGCAACAAAGTGGTAGAAAATGTTAATTCAAATAAAAATGTACCGCCTTCAACTAAAAAACAAGTTACTGCGTCTAATAATAACACTAAACATTTTATTTTTATTTTCAAAGTGTGTCTTGTGCGGGATCGTATGTGTAATTTTTTTATTTTTGATATTTCCTTTTCCATATAAAACTACCGTGCCGGTATTGCTTTAAGCTTTGCTTTATACGTATGTGTTTTATTTCTAGTATTGTTATAATAAATACAAAGTATTTTGTGGTTTATAAAATTTTCAAACATATGTCGCGTGATAAATCATACTAAAGGTTATAAAATAAAAGTTAATACAGAAAATTTTGGTTGTAAAAAGTATATAGTCAAAGTATTAATAATAGCCGATTGAAACAGTCAAAGTTTGTTTGATCTATTACGATATTAATACCAAAATTTTAATTTCTCTCAAAATTTCCAATTTCCAGATGTCCTCAATAAAATCAACAAATGCAGAACTTTAATTTCTTTAGATCAGAGTTATATGATCTTTAAAATCAAACTCAAAAATGAAATTGATCAAACTACAACATGATCACATTTGTTCCTTTTTTTTTCTCTCTTTCATAAACCATATACGAAAAAATAACTTGTTCTGATTACAACATTTCGTTTAAAATATAATCAATTTTCTACTTCTTACATAAAAACTACTCAATACCAAAAGTACAAAAAAAAAAAACAACGCATTCAATAAATCTCGTTTCATACTAAAATTAAAGCAAAAACTACAAAAAAAACGGTTGATAACAAGAAAGAAAAAAAATAAACATTTTGTAGCATTCAACAGTTGCTGCAACAAGTGGACAACGACAGCGCGAAAGTGCAACCCAATCGTATGAAAATAATGAATTATGTGGCTGCAAAAAGCCGACACAAGTTACACAAACAGCAAGTAAGTTTATTTATTTTTACAAAAATATTTTTAGACAACGCAAATGAAACTAAAAAAAACAAAAAAACTTAAACAAATTGTTGGCTACAAGAAAAACCACTTTCATTTAATGGAAAAAGTGCAAAAAAAGCTAAAGAAATAAACGTGAAAATTTTTGAGAACAACCTGTTTCTAAAAAAATAAGACAGACAAATAACATTTGCTTAGTCAATTTTTATAGCAGCCACCATAAATACTTACTTATTCGTATGTTGCAAAATCTTATGTGTGCAACAGATAAAAAAGATGAGCTCAAGATTACAAATCAACAAAAAAAAATATATCTAGTATTTATATACATAAGTAATTGTGTCATTAAACTTTTTTTAACAAAATCCATTAGTTTTAAATTAAAATTAAGCAAACAGTTTCTTAAAATATGGGTTGAAGTCTATACATTTTGACATTTATCTAATTAAATTAATTGTTTATAAGATTGAAATTTTTGTTGCCTGCACAGCGTCAACAGCAGCAAGCAGCCACATGAATGTGGGGGTTTTAAATTTTCTTAATTGTTTATTTTTTCCATGAAGCCGTTTTTTTTTTTTTTGCTAAGATTTATTTTAAATATTTCTTTGGTAATGTCAAGTGTATTTAATGATACACTCTTACAAGAAAAAAAAATCTGCTAAAGGCCAAGCCTTAAAACGAATCTTACTTAGCATACCAAAGCCACTGAGAGAGAGAAGTAACAAATGTACCAAACAACCAACCAACCTTTATTTAGGTATTGTGGTACATTTTACTAAAGTTTATTTATTTATTCATTCATTCATTATTATTATTTTTGTGTTATTTCTCTTATTTTAAAATTCATAAACTTTAGCTTTTGCTGGCTTTCTCTTTAATAAATTCTTGGCATGATTTTTTGGTAACAAATCTACAAAATAAATTTCTATAATGTGGAGAAAATTTGCAAAAACATAATGGGTTGTTTTTAAATATTTGTTTTTAGCAAGTGGAACAGGATGCTAATTAAGTGAATTATTTGAAACAATATTTTTGAAATTTTAAAATAATTTCTTTTTATAAATAACATGATTTGTGGTTATTAGGTCCTCATGCATATTAAGTGTTGTACATAGTATCGATTTTTCAAACCATGCAGATAGCTAAGTCCTTTCTTCATTATGTTGTATAAAATCGAATTTCCAAAATACTCTATTTTTTGCAGATTGACCAAATAATCATATTAAATGTACACCAAACATTTGGCTAAAATCTTGCAACTAAAACCACAAATTCTACTTCAAATTAATATTTTGGATTTATTTATTAAAAAGTCAGAATTTCAGTACTAATTCAATCAGATCTTCTCGTCTCTAGTCTCGTCCTAGTCTCATCTCTAGTCTTGTCTCTAGTCTCGTCTCTAGTCTGGTCTCTAGTCTCGTCTCTAGTCTCGTCTCTAGTTTCGTCTCTAGTCTCGTCTCTAGTCTCGTCTCTAGTCTCGTCTCTAGTCTCGTCTCTAGTCTCGTCTCGGCTCTAGTCTCGTCTCTAGTCTCGTCTCGTCTCTAGTCTCGTCTCGTTTCTAGTCTCGTCTCTAGTCTCTTCTCTAGTCTCATCTCTAGCCTCGTATCTAGTCTCGTAACTAGTCTCGTATCTAGTCTTGTCTCTGGTCTCGTCTCTGGTCTCGTCTCTAGTCTGGTCTCTAGTCTCGTCTCTAGTCTCGTCTCTAGTCTCGTCTCTAGTCTCGTCTCTAGTCTCGTCTCTAGTCTCGTCTCTAGTCTCGTCTCTAGTCTCGTCTCTAGTCTCGTCTCTAGTCTCGTCTCTAGTCTCGTCTCTAGTCTCGTCTCTAGTCTCGTTTCTAGTCTCGTCTCTAGTCTCGTCTCGTCTCTAGTCTCGTCTCTAGTCTCGTCTCTAGTCTCGTCTCTAGTCTCGTCTCTAGTCTCGTCTCTAGTCTCGTCTCTAGTCTCGTCTCTAGTCTCGTTTCTAGTCTCGTCTCTAGTCTCGGTTCTAGTCTCGTCTCTAGTCTCGTCTCTAGTCTCGTCTCTAGTCTCGTCTCTAGTCTCGTCTCTAGTCTCGTTTCTAGTCTCGTTTCTAGTCTCGGTTCTAGTCTCGTCTCTAGTCTCGTCTCTAGTCTCGACTGCAGTCTCTAGTCCTTTTTCTCAAAAGCTTCAGGAAAGCGAAAAAGATATTTTTTCCATTTTCTAAATTAACATTGAAAAAGCTCCTATTTGTTAAATTACAAATAAGTTTTATTTAAAAAAATAAATTTCAAACTATTAGAAATGGTATGTAATGAGTTTTATTGAAAACCATTTTATTCTATGTTGTAAACTGATCAGGTACAAATTAATTTTATTTTGATAATTTTGAAGAATTTCGTTTACATTCGTATTGTTTGAGTGCCGGTCACTGCTTTAAATTAGCCACTAAATATAGTATGTCTCATAACTATTGTATTTTGTTTTTTTCCTACACATAATATTTATCTTATTATGCAGCAGAAATGCAGGTTTATTTTCTACTTCCTAAAACACACAAAAACTAAACTATTACAAAATCATCATCACAACTATGCTATGAATTACTAGTAAATGCTTACAACAATAGGTCTAACCGTCAACATGATTATAAAAATTTCAACTAGAAAAAGCGACAACAAATAATTGACATACCAACGTTTTATAAATAAATAAATAAATCACAATAAAGGAAATAAAAGCAAGACCCCAGCATTTCATGTGACACAATGAAAGCACCAATAAACATCTTTATGAGAGATCATAAAACCAACAAAAATTCAGAGCACCTCACCGCGCCCACCTTTGTAAACATTAAACAAGTGACTCCCATTCTATGAAACTATAATCATTTCTTGAAATCATCGTCATCAACAACATCATCATCGTTATTAAATGGTCATCACAATCAGTTTTTAGAGACGGTTTGTAATCGACTATTAACACAATTTTAGTTTCAGTTCAATAACCACGTAAGAGAAACAACAACAACAAGCTAAACAAATTGGTCATACGAATGAGTATAACAACAATAACCAACAACAACTACTATAGCGAAAATAAATAAATAACAACAACAAGTATTGTAAATAAACAAACAAACAGCAGCAACAACAACAAAAATATGATAAAGAAATTTATGAAAGAATTCAATGAAGAGTGAAAGCAGAGACTTTAGTTGAGGTTTGTCTCAATGTCCGTCTTTATAACACGTCTGTCTAAAATTGTATGTCTGTATTTTTTTTTTGTGTATAAATGTCTGTTTTTCTCCCCTTTTATATTTTCAAATTTGCCATAAAAATACTCGTACAGCCAAATATACAGACACACAGCACCGTTAAGGTGTGCGTTTAAAGGCAATACAAGCACAGTGGGAACAATAAAACAAATTTTGGGAACAAAATATTTTTAGTTTATACACGTACATGCTTCCTACCCCAATCGCAACAACTACAACACCAGCAACATATACAGCAACAACAACAACCATCGGCCCTGACACTATCGATTGCAGTCCGAAAAACTATTTCAACATTTTTTCAAAGTATTGGCCATTGTTAGGTATGACCTTTTCCCATCTTTCTGGCAACATATGGATATCGAGCCAAAAGAACTCCTGATCTTTTGAGGCCAAGAACGAATCAAGTCAATATCGGATACTTTGTTCCAAAGTGTTCTGTATAGATCGAAACAAATAGTATTCGGACGGGGCACGGTCTAGATTATAAGGCGGGTGAGGCAAAACTTCTCAACCACTTCTTTCTAAATAGTTTTTAACAGGTATTGCATAATGAAGCCGAGCGTTGTTATGATGGAATATAACGAATCTTTTTCGGCCAATGCTCTCTTCAAACGATAAGTTGCGTTCGGAAAAGTGTATCTGTGATGGTATGGCCAGATTTCAGTAGCTCATAGGATAAGACCCTTTTGGCAAATACATTTGGCTTTGGTAACTATTCTGCTGGTTAGCCAGGGCTTCACGTACGATCATTTACGCTTCGGGTTATCCTAATATATCAACTTTTCATCGCAAGTACTGATTTGGTGCAAATATTATATTCATTTATCGATTCGGACATGCAATATCGTTTTTCAAGGCTTCAATTCATATGATACCGATTTCCCTGCTTTTGAAGGAATTCTGCTGCTCACAAACGTTTTGAAATTGCTGCTTGAGTAGCTCCCAACACTCTTCATGGAGTAATGCCTCTAATTCTTGGTCTTCAAACTTGTTTGGCTGTCCTGGGCGATCTTTGTCTTCCGTGTCAAAATCACCACTTTTGAACCGAACAAACCATCTGTAGCACTCACCATAATCTTTGGTAAGCAATCGGTGTGCTTCAGCGGCAGTTTTTTTTTTCAAATTAAAGAAGTATAGCAAAACTTCCTGCATATGACGCGTTGTTGGCACAAAATTCGACATTTTCGAAGCAAAAAAAAACTTTGTTGTTTACACTATAATGTTCAATAACTAAGTGAGAATGAATGACAGATATGTAGCCTTTTAGAGGACATAAAGTTATTAAAAACAAAAACCGCCTTCAAAAGTTACGCCATATATTATAAATTCCGCATTTTTAATTCAATGATAAAAAGTCAAAGTCAGTTTCTCCATGGCCTTATAGTCATTATCCCCAAATAAGATGCAACTGCCGAAAATCACTTAATGTCGTAACGGTGGAATAAAGGAGGAACACTTGAGCTTATGGAACAGTAACAGTGAAAGCTTTGACACCTTGCAGTTCATCTTTGTAGAACTAGTATTGTTACAATGATTTATTTTGTATAAACTCTTTAATAAAATTTACCCACTGTCCACTAAATCTAAATGAATGTCGGGCAGGTAGCCTTCAGTGGGGGGACAACAGTCTAAATAACACAATTATAAAAAGTGTAAGTTTTGTTTTCTATACAATTGTATTTATACATATTTTTATTTTTGTTTGCCTTAATGGCAAAAATACAAAAAAGAAAAAATAAAGTGAAGCGTATCAAAAAATATTCAACGATCATTGGCATAATTACATTTGTGATAATGAGGTTTAAATCGCAAGTACGGGGTACTTAGACGTTTTTTTATAAATGATACTGTTACTGTTGTTGTTGCTGCTGTAGTTATTCTTGTTATTATTGTGGGTTTCATTGTTGTCGCTCTCGCTGTTCGACAAGGTGACAGGGTTTGATTGTAATGACATTGCCGGTGAAATATTGTTGTACATTTACACACGTTTAAGTACAATTAATGCCGGTTTTTCTTATTATACTTTTATTTATCTGATTTTACTTTCATGCTTGAGTTGGAATTTTTGCCAGCGTGTGTGGAAGTGTGGGTACGTGCATTATTAATGAAATTGAGAAACAGGTTGAATTCTAGATGAGCAATTATTATTGAAAATAATATAATATTTGTTAAGTTCTTTTAAATATACCATTACTCGTTTGTTATGCCATGTGTAACACTGAGAAATATTCTTCTAAGACACCCCAAATTATGTACTTTCGTGATCGTTTGTAAATTCTAGAACGATTTAGATATTTCTGTCTGTTTGTATGTGTAAATCATGCTTATGTCCAAAATACACAATTGAAATTAATGAGATTTCTCCAAAAATATTTTTCATTGTCCTAGTCAGTTTGTTATTGAAAATCAGAAAAATTGCTTCATTATAAAATAAGTTATGCACCAAAATGTGAGACAATCTCGCTAAAATTGCATGCATTTCCCCAAAACATTTTATAACTATAGTTATAAGCTAATGTTTTGAATGTTTTTGCACTTTTTAAGAAAAATCTAAAATAACATTCCAGTTGACCAAATGGTGATAGACGACATTATTTGTGAGAATTTATGTAAGACATTTTTGAAGTTGTCTTATATGTTGATATGAAAGATATCTTTATTAACGACAAGATAAGCGACTTTGACCTAAAAGTTGACTTCTAGTAAACCCTGTTAAAGACTAGACCTTAAATATTGTATTGTATATACAATGTAAAAAACAAGAAGCAATATAATGTCTTCAAACTGTCTTCTATCAAACACACATGTTGGCAATGTCTTGAATGTTGTCAAATATCTAATTCTGTTGACGACAAGAACAAAAACAAATTCTTAAATGTTGTCTTCTGTCAACTTTGAACGACAATGTCTTGAATGTCATCTATTAATCTTATTAAGGTGGCTAAGTTATATATGTTGTCTTCTATAAACTCTTTGCGTGATATAATCTTAAATATTGTCTCCTTTCTAACACTCCTGGCGATAAGATGTTTTATATTAAACTCTGTTGATGACAAGATGAGCTTTTGTTACTCTTTGACGGTATTATATTAATCTTCTATGTCGCCAAACTTTAATCAATGATTGAAATTATTTTCTTAAAAAGCATAAACATGTTTAGACTTTGTCATAAATATCAGTTTTTAACTCCTATTCGACTGAATTGATTTTGCTGACTTTCAATTACTAACTGTATACGACAATGATAGATAATCTACCCAAATCTTATTACTTGTGGTTTTATATTTTCAAAGTGAGAGTGTTTTACACAGGCGGAAGACAGACGGAAGGCAGTCATTTGCCACCAACAAAAGTTGCCTAGAATTTTGACTGTTTAACTTAACATGTAAAAGCGGACATAACTCCAGAACTGACTGCACCTTTTAAGGTGCAACTCTTGTTCGAAACTGTTCCGGGCTAAGTCATAAGTGGGATTAGTCGGAAAATTGCATTCCTCCATACAATCTTCCACATCTTACGCGTCTTCATGCTCCCCGCAGCACCTTCAACATCTACAGCAACAACAACAACCAGCTCTATACCATTGATTGTTGTTCGAAAACCATATTCATGTAACAACACAACTTCCAGGTCGTTGTGATCCAGGATACGAAATTTACGATTATTTCAAGTCTCAGAAGCAATGAGGGAGACATCGCGTTCATTATACACAACACCATGCGGTATAAAACCCTCTCAACCGATTTGGTACTAGGCTTAATGTCAGATCAGGAGAAACGATGTTAAAACTCTATAATATCTCCATTCCACCAGTAGCCAACTTTCACTAGCTCATTCCCCTAGCATCCAACATTAGAATCTTGAAAGGTGATACCCGTTTGAACCTTGGTTACTTTTACGAACACCATCAGGTATGTCAATTACGTTTTAAGGAAAATCAGAGAGGAGTATCGTTGGCTGAAAAACTTGAATTCATTATCGGCACACTTAATTACAGAACCTAATTGTTTGATTGTCTCTAAACGCCGAATTTACATTAACCAAAAAAAAAGTATCGTTCCTTCAGAGAATTTACGAACCGTATGTTCAATGGACCTCCGATACCCTCAAAAATACACGAAGTTGAGAAAAGCTCCGTGAAACTGTAACCGCAGCAGCCACTTTCTTCATTCCTGCTGAAAGAAACAGAAATCAGCTGGAATGTCAGATAAGCAAGATGACTTCTAAAATAGAAACCTTGACGAACCAATGATCGCCCAGCTAAATCGTGATATTAGCACGTTGGTCAATGGGCACAATTTTAATAAATGGCTGGATCACTTTAAGAAATTCAACTTGAGTTTATGTCTCCACAACCAAATGAAGAAGGATGATGGGCTCTCGGATTCAACCCTATATTTATTATAAATATGCTACTATCCTTTGACACCCTAGTACAGGGGAATACCAGAGAGGAGCTTCGTTGACGATTCCACTTTTTGCACAGTGAATGGAAAAATATAATGGTTTGATCGTCTCGACTTGCTACAGAGAAATTGCAATACCCTCCAACGTACACGAAGCAGAGAAAAATTTCGTGAAACTGATGTATTAGCAGGCGCTTGCTTCATGCCAGTTGAAGGAAGCAGGAAGTAGCGGGAATGTCAGAATACAATGATGACATCTGAAGTACCAACTAGATGAGCAAGATAACTTCCAAGATACAAACCTTGACGAACCAAGGATCGCCCAGCTAAATCAAGATAATAGCACGTTGGTCAATAGGGACAATCTGAATAAATGGCTAGATCACTTTAAGAAATTGAACAGTTCAATTCTCCACAACCCAATGAAGAAGGATGATAGGGTCTCGGAGTCGACCCTATATTTATAATAAATATGCTTCTATTTTTTGTCATCCTAGTACAGGAGGAGACCAGAGAGGACCTTCGTTGACGATTCCACTTTTTGCACACTGAATGGCAAAATATAATGGTTTGATCGTCACGACTTGCTTCAGAGAATTTGCCGATCTCATCTATAATGATCTTGCGATACCCTCCAACATACACAAAGCATAGAAAAGTTTCGTGAAACTGTCGTATTAGCAGCCGCTTGCTTCATTCCAGTTGAAGGAAGCAGGAAGTAGCGGGAATGTCAGGAGAACATGATGACATCTGAAGTACCAACCAGATGAAAATTATGACTTCCAAAATACAAACCCTGACGAAGCAATGATTGTCCAGCTAAATCGTGATATTAGCACGTTGATCAATTGGGATAATATGAATAAATGGTTAGATCTCTTTAAGAAATTCAACTTGAGTTTAATTTCTTTGACACCCTTGTGCAGGAGAAGACCAGAGAGGAGCTTCGTTGACGATTCCACTTTTTGCACACTGAATGGAAAAAATATAATGGTATGCTCGTCACGACTTGCTTCAGAGAATTTACCGATCTCATCCGTAATGATCTTGCGATACCCTCCAACGTACACAAAGCAGAGAAAAGTTTCGTGAAACTGTAGTATTAGCAACCGTTTGCTTCATGCCAGTTGAAGGAAGCAGTAAGTAGCGGGAATGTCAGAAGACCATGATGATATCTGAAGTACCAACAAACGAAGGATCGCTCAGCTAAATTGTGATATCAGCAAGTTGATAAATGAGAATAAGCTGAACTAATAGCTTAACCATCTAAATAACTTAAAATATAGCTCAGGAGTAAGCAGGTTATGGTTTACACAACCATCGACAAAGAGAAATGATGGGATTGCGATTTAGTTAGTGTATACCTACACTTTATTTATTTTCAATATGTTTCTACTTTGATCTTTATTTGCATTTAATTTATTCCAATATTTTTCCAAGTATAAAACAAACAAAAGCATTTATTTGTTTCTTAAATTTGCAAGTATTTTATTTTAACTGTCAAAGAATAATAATTATATCAAAAATACTTTCTAAATATATATTTTACTTAAAGTGTCAAAGCATTTAAAACCCTCACTAACTAAGTAAATACACCATAAAAAATAAACGCTCTTGACCAGTATTTATTATAAAATATTCAATTGAAAGCAAACAACTTGTTAATTGTTGAAAATATGCATTTAGAAACTTAAATTTTTGGCAACTATATAAAAATTGTTTGTTCATTCATTTACAACTTTTTATAAATGTTTAACAGCCAACAGCAGAAGTATAAAAAAAAAACCTGAAAACAATTCTTCTTTTTATAATAAACAGTTTCTATATATTGTATTTTCTATATGTATATCCATTTAAAAGAAGTCACGTTTAAATCAGCAGCTAGCTACTCACTAAAATCGAATTCAATAGTCAATGTTAAATCAATACAATTCACTCATTCCATACGAATATAACTGAAAACCAAAATTTATTGTCGACAACTAGAAAAAATTGTACGTATTTGCTATTTAGTTAAATGTTTGTTAAATGTTGGACTTAAATTAAACAACAACAATAAAAATAAAAATACAAGTAGTAAAAACGTATTTGTTAATAGAAGATACACCCAGTCAAAAACACCAACAAACTACTGACAAATACAATATAAATGTCAGTTAGTTTGTGTTTAACATTATTCAACTCATTCATTTAACACCTTCAAGTGTCAAATACCATGTTGTTGTTGGGTTTTGGAAAACTAAATAAATAAAATTTTTTGAAAAATAAATAAAATCACATTTGTTTAGGAGTTTTCGTTTTTAAGAATTTTGTACGTCTAAATAGTCATAAATATGTTTATATAAAGATGCCTTTGATTTTTATTTATTTTTGAAATCTGTAGAATGATATTTTTTTAATATTCAACTTCTAGTTGATGTATGTAAGTTTGTATAGCTAAGTTTTATACTAAGCATGGGTGTCTGAGTAGTTATGTACTTATGTTTATTTATATATTTTATGTAAGATGAGTTCAAGGTAATCGCGTGTAATAAAGTTTTTATTATTTTTGGTAAGTATTTGTGTAATTATGTGCATATAAATTATATTTATTGATAAAAAATAAAAACAAGAAATAATAATAATAAAATCATTTAAGAATAGAATAAAGACGTAGTTGCATCAGTCGTGACTGTAAGATACTTTAAATACATACGACATAATTATGAAGAGTTTATTAAAATACAATTGTCAGGTTTAATGGATATTGATATGTCTATATTAAATGAGTTGACATAATATCCGCGTTTTTAGTTACTCACTAAAAACTGAAAACCATATGCTACGAAGTACTCGCATTTGAAAAGATAACGATAACGATATTGATATTATAAAATTAATATTAATTCAATAATAGGTTTTGTTTGAACAAAATTAATTGTATGATTTAAAAAGTCTTAATTCAGATTTCATCTTGGAAAAAAGTTTTGAATAAGTTTGTGTTTATTTTTTTGACATTTGGGACATGCTTTTTTTAAAAGAAAAAAATATTAAAAATAAAATATATGATCAATTCACAAGGTCTCTTATCGTGTCATATTGTCATAACGTCCTAAATGTCCTAAAATAATACTACTTTCTATGCTATGTTTATTGTGTTATCGTAACGAACCAGCAGAGACTAACGCCGAATGCCTAATAGTCGGTTAAGCCGAGCCGCCGAGTCGTTATATATTAGGACAATATGACTGATAAGAGACCTTGTGAATTGACCAACAAATTTTTTAAAAATACAATCACCTTTATATGTTCCCTTTTCCCATTTTTCGTTCATCAACTTTGTTTACGTGTAAAAATTCCCCATGTTGTGAAATTTTTAGATGGAATTTTGTAAACAATAAGCAGCTGTTTCAAACAAAATCAACTATTGTGAATGAAAAGTTCATGGGAATATCACGATAGCAATATTCCCTTCGAGGGAAACGAATATTTCATGAGAACAAAAATTTCACATGCTAAAAATATATTAAAGTGAAATGTAACAGAAAGTTTTAAAAACTGTTTACGGATTTTATATCTAGGGAAGTAAGTAATTCTCTTAATTTAGTACTATTTCTTATTTTAACATTTAATCACATTTGCAGGATTATGCATGTAATTGATAGAAGGAGGGATATTACAAAATTTAAGATTATGCAAAATGTAGATACAAATTTAAATAAAACAAAATGGGTATGAGATATCATCAAAATTTGTTAGTCGTATGAAATATTATATCGTGTAAATGGCCACCATGGCTTTGCTGGACGGCGAGCATTCAAAATGTCTAATTTTCCATGTCTCTACCGCATAAATAATGCAGAAGGTAGAAGGTAGCTTATACCCTTCAATGCACACAAAACATAGAAAGGTTTCGAGAAACTGTCACATAAGCAGCCGTTTGCTTCATTCCAGCTGGAAGAAGCGGGACTTTCAGACGAGCATGATGACATCCGAATCGTCAAGGTCATTATGAATGGTATATAACATCGTGCAAATATTCGTCATTCGGTGAATGACGCGCATCCGAAACGTTCAATTTTTCATGACTCTGGAGCATAAATCATGCTGAATTTTAACGATAGCATAGGTTATGTTGGCTTTGAGTGGCGCTGTGGATTATTCGCAAATACCTGCGACTTAAGAAAACCCCACAAGAAAAAGTCTAACAGGTCAATCGCACGATATCATATCACATTCACGTGAGATGACCATGCCCTCAAATCGCTTAAACAGAATATCCAACTTGGTATGAGCTGTGTGACACGTAGCGCTGTCCTGTTAAAATCACATGTCGTTGGTGTCCCTATCATCTAATTCAGGCCAAAGGAAGTTGGTAATTATAGAGGGTGATGGTCTGGACGACGTCGTTGTCAAAGAAATATGGACCGATGATGCCGCCAGTCCAAAATCAATACTAAACAGTGACTTGAGTTGTTGAACGTTATATCCATCAATGGGGATTTTTTAAAACAAACAAAATGACGACCAATTCGGCAGATGAAACTTCTACAATATTGCCGCTATCAAGTGTGAAAGTTCGGAGGTCCCTATTGGAAGACCCTATTCAAGTGTAACACCATTTTAAAAACAAGTAAGAAAGTATTGTCGGTCAAGCCCGACCATATAATACCCTACACCAAGAAATGAGCAAAAACATTTTTCTTTCAAAATTTCAATAATTTATATTCGTGAGCGATTTTCGGAAGTGGGCCTTATATGGGAGCTATGACAAACTATGGACCGATTACCATGAAATTAGGTAGTGTGATTAATGTCTATATGTTGCATTTTATGTGTATACCAACATTTTTAGGAGATTTATGCTCGTTAAAGTGATTATCGGAAGCAGGCCTTATATGGGAGCTATGACTAATTATGGACCGATCATCATAAAATTTGGTGACATGAATTCCGTATATATAAAACTTATTTATAGAAAAACTTGTGTAGATATATATATAAATTAAACATTTATGACCGATAAAGTCCAATTTCGGTAGGACATTTGTATGGGGGCTAGGTGAAATAATGAACCGATTTCAGCCAATTTCAACAGGGTTCGTCCTTGGGCAGAAAAAATGATATGTACCAAATTTTATCGAAATATCTTCAAAAATGTGACCTGTACTCTGCGCACAAGGTTTACATGGACAGCCAGCCAGCCAGACGAACGGACGGACATCGTTTAATCGACTCAGAAAGTGATTCTGATTCGATCGGTATGGGTGTTAGAAATTTTAAATATTTTTAAGTAAACAAAATTTATATTTTTTTTTTTTCAAAATTTAAAAAATAATAATTTTTTTTCGAAATAGTTTTTTTTAATTTTTTTCAAATTTTTTCTTAATTTCTGTTTTTTAAATTTACTAGTGAAAAAGAATTTGTGACAAAAAAATTTTTTTGGTAAAAAAAAAATCGGGTTAAAAATATTTTTCCCGATTTTGACCCATTGTAGGTCCAAATTAATATAGTCTTATATAGATCGTTGGAATGGACTTGAAATATCTATCATTAGATATCCATATTGTCTATATTAATGAATGAAGATATAGATCAAAAATAGGCAAAAAATCGAGGTTGGCCCGGTTCTTTCCTTTTATCTCAGCCATTTGTGGACCGATTTTTTCACCAAGCGATAGATCATGATGTTCAAAAAGAAAAAAATTAAAAATGTGACAAAGAAAATTTTCGACAACTATTTTTGTAATGGTATTAATAGTCATATAGTAGTATCAAAATGTGTTTACAAAAAAACTAGAAAAATATAAAAAAGATTTATTTCATTTCCTTCTTAATTACGCCTATGAAACGAATCAATTTAAAAACTTAAAAAATGGGTTAATTTTAACTAAAATTGAATTTTTCGACCTCAGCGAATATTTTTCTCGACTTTTATTACAATTAAATTTTGGGGAATTTTACTCATACTGCTCTCCAAATAAAATGTATAATACATTTTTGAAATCCCTGGATAGATAAGAAGCAGATTTATGGTAAATCGTAGAAAACATATCTGTCTAAGAAAAACTTTTTTACACTTGGAGAAAATTACAATAAATTGTTTATTCTAAACTGAAAAAAAGGAATTCCTTGTAGTCATAACGGCAGTATGTGAACAAAGTGATCATTAAATAAGAATTCAACTTCAAATAATTATCTTACTGTACATTTAACACACAGATTATATCAAAAATTATATTACTTTATCACAGCCAACATAAAAGAAAGCTAGTTAATTAAAAGATAGATGTTTTTTGCACACTAAAGAAACTCAAGTTGGAGAAGTCATAAAAGGTCAAGTTTTTAAACACAATATCAAAACTTATTATTCTAATCAGCAGCAAAAACTAAAAGAATGAAAACAAAATATACAAAGAAAATTAAAATCAAATTCTGCTGATTATAATTTATGAGTTTGTTTTATAATGGTCAACGCGCCGTTCTAAATTCATAATATGTAAATTAGAAATGTTTAATTTCTATTTTTTCTTTTTTAAATAATACAATAATTCTAAAAGAGCGTTTGTGTCTTTTAAAAGAAACGTTTGTCACTTAAGACTTTTGATTTAAATAATACCTATAACAAAAACTTTTATTTGTTTATACAGTGTTATATAACACCAAAATATATACATACATATAAGTATGCACTAATAAGTTTGTAAGATAACTATTAAGAAATTCGTTAGTTTTTAAAAATGTTTCTTTAATTTCTAGAATATTTATTTTATAATGTTTTAAACAAACCTAACCTACCTTTGTGTCAACATTATTAACCAAAGTTTATAATCACTCAAATGCATTGGCAGACATTTAAAAAACAGTTAATTCGTATTGTATATCTAAATATGTATGTGTGTGTTTTTTGTTTATAAACATTAGAGCTAAAAAAAAGCTTTTGATTTAGTGCTGTTTTTCTCGCTCTTTAAGCAAAACAAAACGAAATAAAAATCACCTAAACATTGTGTTCATTTCGTTCAAAAACCGCTATTTGTTGTGCTTTACTGTTCTTTTTGTGTGTTTTTTTTTTCGATGTGTTATGTTGTGATATTTGTCGGCATTTTTTTTTTTTATTTACTTATGTCTTCTTTTGCTTTATCATGTATGAGGTTTTTTCTTCGCTTTGATTTTTATACAACCAACAGGTTCGCTTTTTTGTTATTGCTGTACATGTGTATTACATTTTATTAAAGCTTGAAGCTTCCATAACAAACAGAGACTACCACAACAACAAGTTGAAGGCATGCTACTGCGGTTGCTAAGATGTTGTCAAATTTGTTTTATGTTTAAAGATACGAAAAACGCTAAAATGTTATTGATTCAAACAACATTTTCTTTCAATTGGTATAACTTTATTTTGATAAATATTGGTTCATATTTGTGTATATAGTCTCGTCTATACTTTCGTATATTCTCTAGTCGGTACTCTATACTCTCGCTATTCCATACTCCCGAATATCGTCCATACTCTCTTCTATAATATCTTCACTACTCTCGTCTATACTCTCATCTATACTCTCGTCTATAAACTTGTCTATACTCTTTTCAATACTCGTCATTACTATCTTCTCTAGTCTCGTCTCTAGTCTCGTCTCTAATCTCGTCTCTAGTCTCGTCTCAAGTCTCGTCTCTAGTCTCGTCTCTAGTCTTGTCTCTAGTCTAATCTCTAGTCTAATCTCTAGTCTAATCTCTAGTCTAATCTCTAGTCTCGTCTCTAGTCTAATCTCTAGTCTAATCTCTAGTCTCGTCTCTAGTCTCGTCTCTTGTCTCGTCTCTAGACTCGTCTCTAGTCTCGTCTCTAGTCTCGTCTCTAGTCTCATATCTAGTCTCGTATCTAGTCTCGTCTCTAGTCTCGTCTCTAGTCTCGTCTCTAGTCTCGTCTCTAGTCTCGTCTCTAGTCTCGTCTCTAGTCTCGTCTCTAGTCTCGTCTCTAGTCTCGTCTCTAGTCTCGTCTCTAGTCTCGTCTCTAGTCTCGTCTCTAGTCTCGTCTCTAGTCTCGTCTCTAGTCTCGTCTCTAGTCTCGTCTGTAGTCTCGTCTCTAGTCTCGTCTCTAGTCTCGTCTCTAGTCTCGTCTCCAGTCTCGTCTCTAGTCTCGTCTCTAGTCTAGTCTCTAGTCTCGTCTCTATTCTCGTCTCTAGTTTCGTCTCTAGTCTCGTCTCTAGTCTCGTATCTAGTCTCGTCTCTAGTCTCGTCTCTAGTCTCGTCTCTAGTCTCGTCTCTAGTCTCGTCTCTAGTCTCGTCTCTAGTCTCGTATCTAGTCTCGTCTCTAGTCTTGTCTCTAGTCTAGTCTCGTCTCTAGTCTCGTCTCTAGTCTAGTCTAGTCTAGTCTAGTCTAGTCTAGTCTAGTCTAGTCTAGTCTAGTCTAGTCTAGTCTAGTCTAGTCTAGTCTAGTCTAGTCTAGTCTAGTCTAGTCTAGTCTAGTCTAGTCTAGTCTAGTCTAGTCTAGTCTAGTCTAGTCTAGTCTAGTCTAGTCTAGTCTAGTCTAGTCTAGTCTAGTCTAGTCTCGTCTCTAGTCTCGTCTCTAGTCTCGTCTCTAGTCTCGTCTCTAGTCTCGTCTCCAGTCTCGTCTCTAGTCTCGTCTCTAGTCTCGTCTCTAGTCTCGTCTCCAGTCTCGTCTCTAGTCTCGTCTCTAGTCTCGTCTCTAGTCTCGTCTCCAGTCTCGTCTCTAGTCTCGTCTCTAGTCTCGTCTCTAGTCTCGTCTCTAGTTTCGTCTCTAGTCTCGTCTCTAGTCTCGTATCTAGTCTCGTCTCTAGTCTCGTCTCTAGTCTCGTCTCTAGTCTCGTCTCTAGTCTCGTCTCTAGTCTTGTCTCTATTCTCGTCTCTAGTCTCGTCTCTAGTCTCGTCTCTAGTCTCGTCTCTAGTCTCGTCTCAAGTCTCGTCTCTATTCTCGTCTCTAGTCTCGTCTCTAGTCTCGTATCTAGTCTCGTCTCTAGTCTCGTATCTAGTCTCGTCTCTAGTCTCGTCTCTAGTCTCGTATCTAGTCTCGTCTCTAGTCTTGTCTCTAGTCTAGTCTCGTCTCTAGTCTCGTATCCAGTCTTGTCTCTAGTCTAGTCTCGTCTCTAGTCTCGTCTCTAGTCTCGTCTCTAGTCTCGTCTCCAGTCTCGTCTCTAGTCTCGTCTCTAGTCTCGTCTCTAGTCTCGTCTCTAGTCTCGTATCTAGTCTCGTCTCTAGTCTTGTCTCTAGTCTAGTCTCGTCTCTAGTCTCGTCTCTAGTCTCGTCTCTAGTCTAGTCTCGTCTCTATTCTCGTCTCTAGTCTCGTCTCTAGTCTCGTATCTAGTATCGTCTCTAATCTTGTCTCTAGTCTAGTCTCTAGTCTCGTCTCTAGTCTCGTCTCTAGTCTCGTCTCTAGTCTCGTATCTAGTCTCGTATCTAGTCTCTTCTCTAGTCTCGTCTATAGTCTCGTCTCCAGTCTTGTCTTTAGTCTCGTCTCTAGTCTCGTCTCTAGTCTCGTATCTAGTCTCGTCTCTAGTCTCGCCTCTAGTCTCGTCTCTAGTCTCGTCTCTAGTCTCGTCTCTACTCTCGTCTCTAGTTTCGTCTTTAGTCTCGTATCTAGTCTCGTATCTAGTCTCGTCTCTAGTCTCGTCTCTAGTCTCGTCTCTAGTCTCGTCTCTAGTCTCGTCTCTAGTCTTGTCTCTATTCTCGTCTCTAGTCTCGTCTCTATTCTCGTCTCTATTCTCGTCTCTAGTTTCGTCTCTAGTCTCGTCTCTAGTCTCGTCTCTAGTCTCGTCTCTAGTCTCGTCTCAAGTCTCGTCTCTATTCTCGTCTCTAGTCTCGTCTCTAGTCTCGTATCTAGTCTCGTCTCTAGTCTTGTCTCTAGTCTAGTCTCGTCTCTAGTCTCGTCTCTAGTCTCGTATCTAGTCTCGTCTCTAGTCTTGTGTCTAGTCTAGTCTCGTCTCTAGTCTCGTCTCTAGTCTCGTCTCTAGTCTCGTCTCTAGTCTAGTCTCGTCTCTATTCTCGTCTCTAGTCTCGTCTCTAGTCTCGTATCTAGTCTCGTCTCTAGTCTTGTCTCTAGTCTAGTCTCTAGTCTCGTCTCTAGTCTCGTCTCTAGTCTCGTATCTAGTCTCGTATCTAGTCTCTTCTCTAGTCTCGTCTATAGTCTCGTCTCCAGTCTTGTCTTTAGTCTCGTCTCTAGTCTCGTCTATAGTCTCGTATCTAGTCTCGTCTCTAGTCTCGCCTCTAGTCTCGTCTCTAGTCTCGTCTCTAGTCTCGTCTCTAGTCTCGTCTCCAGTCTCATCTCTAGTCTCGTCTCTAGTCTCGTCTTTAGTTTGTCTTTAGTCTCGCCTCTAGTATAGTCTATTGTCTCTAAATGATCATCTAAATCGATTTTCATATCCACTTTATACAATATTTATATTTGAATTTACTTAATATTAATAATATTAATTTTTAAAAAAACAGCAGCCGTTTAACAACAATGAAATGTTATAACAAAGTGTTTTTAAAAACGCTACACTACAACACAGCTGCTTACTAACTGCTAGCAAACACCACAATTATGCCAGATTGATTTTTTTGAAAAAAGCGTTGTTAAAGTTTAGTCTACGACAAAACCTCTTAACGTTATAACGTGACTAACGGACAGAAATTTTGAAAACGGAGCGTGATCTTTATAAAAGTGGGTGAAGTAAAAAAACCTAAACACACTAAACTTTCGATTTTATTTAACGAAAAAAAAATCAATTTAAAATTAAAAAAAAATAAATATTTTAAGGAAAAAAACCAGTTAAAAACGTATAACAATACATCAGTTTAAAAATATATAAAGTTGTAATTAAAAAAATATTTCAAATTTTAAATAAAACCCGTTAAAAACACGCAGTAAAAATTAACTAAATAAAATTAAGTGCCAAAATTATTAAAAACCAACAAGATAGAAAAGTTAGCCAGAAAAAATATTCAGCTAATTGTTCAACAATAATTATTTAAACAAGTGGTATGTGTAGAAAAGTGTCTTTGAAATAATATAAAACAAAAAGAAAATTTTCTTTTGAAACAGAAGAAAAGTAAAAAAAAAAGAAATTACTATTGCAAATCTTTTATTGCAAATCAATCAATCAAGTTAATGTGTACAATTATCCCAAGTGAAATTTGTTTCTTCTTTTTTTTAACAAATGTAACTAGTTTATTTTCTAAAAATAAGTAAAACTTATTGAAAATACAAGCATAATTTCATGTTTGAATACAGTAGCTGTTTTAAAGGATTATTATTGAACATAAATACAAATCAATCACAATTTTATTATCTGGGGTGAATATATTTTAAAATATTTGAATTATTTAAATGAACTGCAGTTTTTATAACCCAAATTTATATAAAATAACCAGTTTAAAAAAAATAAAAAAATAACACAACAAATTTAAATACTAGTAATTTGTGTCTTAATATTTGTATATTGTTAGTATTTCTTTGTTTTTATATTTAGCTTAAGTAAGCCATCATAAAATATTTGTTATGATCTTAAGTATTATTAGCACTTATATTTTGAACAAATGAGCCATTATACAATTCATTGAACTAAATTTTGCTAAAGAGTACCACACCTGTTTTATGTGCGATTTTGAAAGTGAACAGTTACTATTATTATAGTATTATGTACGTTTTTTTTTTTTGGTCATGAGAACATTTATTGTTAAATGTGCTAGCTATTAAGCTTAATTCTATACATAGGTTTTACAAATTATTGGTATTATCGTGTTAATAGATCAAACTTTTATAAAAAAGTAAACAACAATTTTTATTACCACATTTTTTTCATTTCGGAAAAATCTCAGCCTTTTATAAGAAAATGAAGATTTTTAACAAGAAAAAATAACTTAATTAACAAGAATTATTTGCATTTGCTAAAAATTATGTTTAAATGAAAATTTTTGAATTATATGTAGTCTAGTTAACAAACTCTTATACACTCTTTAGACTCTATAGAGCCTGATCTATAGTATTATCTATAGACTAAATAATATCATCATACTAATTTATATATATAATCTATATTATTATCATCAGACCCATGAATTCTTATCTATTTCTCTAAAGTCGCGTCTAAAGTACATTTATACGCCTTATATAGTATCTTCTATAGTCAGATCTTTAGCCTCATATATAGTCTGATGTATAGACTGGTCAATAGTCTCGTCTAAATACATATCAACAGTCTCATCGTAGACTCTTCAAGAGTCTCATATATAATCTAGTCCATTTTCGTGCCTATGGTATCCCCGCAGTTCATTGAACTAGTTCCGCTACGTCACTCATATATAATCTAGTCCATTTTCGTGCCTATGGTATCCCTGCAGTTCATTGAACTAGTTCCGCTACGTCACTTAGAACTACCACAAGTGAATTTCAACCCAATCGCAACGTTATTGACTGGTGAATTTAACACGGGGATGTTATTGCCACACTCTGCATAATACTTCACTATTGAAATCAATAGTACGAATACTCCTGCATTTGAGAGAAAAAAAAGAAAAAATAAATGTATCAGAGAGCGCAGTTGAACACATAACCTCTTGTTTTATGGTCAAATGATCTAATCACTAAGCCACAGAACTCTTACTGCTCTCTATTTGTATGAAGAATTACATGTGAGTCTACTCTCAATTTTTGCTTTTTGTTATCATCAGAGAGAACGAAAGTACCAACGGTCATATTCAGCATTACATGTGGCCATCGAAGTGGTATATTTTACAGGTTTTTATTTTACTTGAATATTTTTGCAAAAACTTAAGGCGAATATCTGACTATTGTTTGTTACTGAATACACTGGCGAAATGTTTACCATTTAACTACCACTTTAGCAGCCACAGCGAACTAGTATGTTGTACAAGTAGTAATGTAGCTAGTGTTCCAATTGACACTTTTCAGACTGCTGGGATCATATATTGAGTCGTCAATATTCCCATCTATAGTCTTGTCTATGACTCATATACAGCATCGTCTCATCTATAGTTTTGTCTATAGTGTCATCTATTGACTAGCCTATAGTCTCGACTATAACTTCATTTATTGCCTCTTGTATAGTCTCGTGTATAGTTTCATCTATTGTTTATTCTATAGTCATTCAGAAAATTTCATGTCATGAATTGCATGTCGTCTAAAGTTTCGTCTATAGTCTCATCTATAGTTTAGCTATAGTCTCATCTAAAGTCCCATGCAAAGTTTCATATATTGTCTCGTCTATAGTTTTATTTATTGTGTTTAAAGTTTCGTCTATAGTATGATCTATAGTCTCATCTATAGCCTCTTCTATAGCCTGATATTTAGTATCATATATAGTCTGACTGGTCAATAATCACATCTAAAGATACATCAACAGCCTCATCATAGACACTTCAAGAGTCTCATATATAATGTCGTCTATTGAGTTGTCAATATTCTCATCTATAGTCTTGTCTATGTATCATATACAGCATCGTCTCATCTATAGTTTTGTCAAAAGTGTTATCTATTGACTCATCTATTGTTTCATATATTGTTTAGTCTATAATCATCTAGAAAATTCCATGTTATTAATTACATGCCGTCTATAGTTTCGTCTATAGTTTCATCTATAGTCTCGTCTATAGTCTCATCAACAGTCTCATGTATAGTTGCATAAATTGTGTCGTCTATAGTTTCATTTATTGTGTCAACTATAGTACCGTTTATAATCTCGTATATAGTATGATATATAGTCTCATCCATTGTATCATCAATGGTCTCGTATATCTATAGTATACATCTCGTCTATATTCTCATCTATTCTTATGTCAATAGTCTCCTCTATAGTCATCCCAAAAATCCCATGTTATAAATTACATCACTTCTCATTAATTGTCGGATCTATAGTCCCATCTATTGTCTATAGTATATTTTATAGTCTCATCTTATATATTGTGTAGTTATACTCTCGCATATAATATCATAACTAGTCTCATCTATAAAGTCTCACCAATAGTCTCGTTATAAAATCTTCATCTTCAGTTCCATCTATTGTCTCATCTATAGTCTTATCTATTATATTATCTATAGTCCAGTCTGCAATCATCCCGAAAATCCAATATTATAAATTGTATCTCGACAATAGTCTCGTCCATAGACTCATCTATAGTCTCGTTCATCTTTTTGTCAAAAGTGTCGTCCATATGCTTGTATACATTCTCGTCTGTAGTCTTATCTATAGTCACATCTATTGTATTGATATTAGTCTTTTATAGTATTACTAGCTTGAAACGGCGCGCTTCGCTACCCCTGTCGTAGTCAAAAAAAATACGTAAGGATTTTATAAAAAAATAAATGAATATAATTAATACCGGAATTTCTTGTTTCCCCTTTTTCCCACTTTAAAGTCCAAGTAGTGAAAAAGGGTATAACATATTGATGCTTCTAAATAACAGTCTATCTATGTTGGAAATTTCAATAAAATCGGTTCGGCCGTTAAGTATTTATTGTTTAAGAACTATAGGTACCAATTTTACCGGTTTTCCCCCTGTTTATCCTTTTCTGGTCCAAGTATTGAAAAAATTTATAGCCTATTGACGCTTCCAAGTAAGGATCTATCAAACGTTCCAGATTTCAATAAAATCGATGCAGCCGTTTAGGCGTGATGCTCAAACAAACCAACAAATAAACAAACAAACTTACAAAGATATTTATATATTTATATGGATACCGAAAATCCCATGTGATAAATTATATTAAATCATTTTCAATATTGAGACCTTTAGTTTGATGTATAGGTAAATCGACTGTGAAAGAGATCTACTCTTAGTCGATTGGAATACCAAACAAGTAAGAAAGTATAATACCCTACATTGAGTAAACGTGTAAATACATTTTTCTTTTAAAATTTCAATAATTTATATTCATGAGTACATATAAAACTTATTTGGAGCGGAAGTTGTGTAGATACCTATATAAGTTAAACATTTATGACCAATTAAGTCCTATTTCGGGAGGACGTTTAAATGGTGGCTAGGTAAAATAATGGACCGATTTCAGCCAGTTTCAAAAGGCCAAATTTGATTGCAATATCGTCATAATTGGGACCAGTACTTTGAGCACAAGGTTTACTTACGGACGGACATCGTTTAATCGACTCGATTCTGAGCCGATTGGTACATGGTGGATGTGAGACTGTATTTTGCGCAAAAGGTTTACATGCTTTACATGGACAGCCAGCCAGACGGACGAATATCGTTTAATCGACTCGGAAAGAGATTTTGAGCCGATCGGTATAATTTAAGGTGGATGTGAGGCTAATAACGCATTATCCACTATGGTGATGTATAAAAATACCACTTCACAAATCTATTTGTAACGATAAAATTCAATACAAACTTTTTCATCTAAAACTAAATCAAATTGCCAAATATGTTCATTCTCACAACAATTGGATCTTCGGGTTGATCCGAGTTCTAATCAGCCAAAGATTTTTTCCTGCAAATAATTTTCGAATTTTCGACAACAGTGGAACTTTTACAATAACAGCCACCAAATATGTTCAAAATCTATTCATAATTGAACGCTGTCAAAATTTGAAAACAAAAATATTTTATCAAATACAATTGTGGCTTATTTGGTTTAATTTTTCAACGATTTTTGTAGTTGTCATGTACTAAGTATGTCTTAAAGGCCCAATTTAAAAACTTGTGAGTTTGAAAATAATGTTAATAAATTTTATTAAATTGCTTTTGAAATTTATTTAAATTTTTTGGCCAGCAGCCATCATACATTATTTAGTTTAATATGTTTATCATAAAGTGAATCTTAGACAGTTGGAATATTTCTGAATGCAGTTATATAAAATTCCCATAAATACAAAAAACTCACAATAAATCTAAATATTTGAACGACCACCTGTGCTGTTTTAGTTTAAATGTCACTGTCATGTAGCAAGCAAACCAACATAAAAATAAAATACATTTAGACAATAAAACATATGAATAGTGGCTAAATATGTTAAGTAAAGTGTGTTTAATTCAAATATGTATGTAAATGTAAAGATAAAAAACTATTTTTGAACAACACTATAATATTAGAGATTACAGTTAAACCCACCATATGATTAAACGCTTCAAGTGGGATTTAGTTTTGTTATATAGAGCCAATAATCCTCTTAAACAAAATGCATGTAATTAAACAAATGTTTAAATAAAACTTAAATGATTTACACTAAATTGATATGAGCATTAATGCATTATTTAGCAAATAAAACCATAGACCCTCTAAACAAAACAAAAGAGTTAAGCAAGAAAATACGTTTCCATAAAATACTCGTTTATTTTAAATCTATTCTTATAATTCCTTTCATAATTTAATGATTCATCTTAACTGACAAAACACAACCAAGAAAAAAACTAAAGCCAACAATCACTAGATCTCATCATTTTGATTTATTCCTTGAAAAGCAAAAGTAAGTACGGCGAACATGCATTAAACAACAACCGCAAGCAGAATACATAATAATAGCACTAGCACTAACAATAACTATAAAAATAAAAATAAATAATGAAAATCAAATCTATAACGTGTGAATAAAAAAACACATGCTGCAACAATAACCAACGATAAAAAAAAATAAAACACACACAAGATGTGAAGCAAAAAAAAAAGAACTTCTTAAAAAAATAAACAATGTGTGCAATTGTAAACATTAGACAAATCTAAATACCAACCCAAAATGACATAAATAACCGTAGGAGCCGAGGAGTGCAAATATGATTAAAAAAAAAAAAACTAATGCACTACAACAACTATGTAAACAACAACAGTGCAAAAAATCCCACATTTGTTGTTATGTTTTAAGAAAAAATTGTTTGCATAAATATTATGTATTTTTGGAAGAGTGGATTTTAAGAGTCTTATAAGTAGTGGGATTTAAAAGTGTTTATATAGAGGAATTTATAAGTACACAGAGATAGCAACCGAATTTGTAACCAATCGAATCATTCTACCTTAGTGACGGAATTTTGCAGTTGTGGCTACAAATGTTTAAAAGGGGTAACAAAAGTTTGGTTGCCTCAACCGAAATTCTTCTTTATCAACTGACTTTCTGTTGATAGAACCGCAAAATTCTATGTGTGTAACCAAATCATTCGATTGGTTGATACTACGAATCTGTTTTCTCTGTGTAGGTAATTCCCTTGTACTTATTTGCATACGAGGGTTTCTATTTATGTTTTGAGAAAATTTTTCATATTTTTCTTTAAATTTTTTCACTCCGAATGGGTTAAGAATAACAAATGTCGCTCATTTACTGCAACAACGTCATAATTCAAAAAACTCAAATTTTGAGTTAATAGCACCATTGCATAGTAAATAAGTTGACAAAGTCTTGTGAACTAGCTTCTAAAATTACACGCAGGATCGCCATAGAAGCATTTTTTCCTAATTTCATAACTAATTGTCTATTTCTTGCACTAACGTATTATTTTAGTTGTGTGTTGCCGTTTGTGTTGAAAAAATATGCTCATTTAAAAATTGATTTTGTGTTTTAAATATGGGCAATTCCACGAGAATGACTACCACGACTGAAAACTCAAAAATCCTTGAAACTTTTTTTCAAGATGATTTGAATAGGAGAAAACACTAAAATATTACTATGTGTCAGTATTTAGAGCTTATTACAACATTCTATTGCCAAAAATAATAGTTTAAACTGACTATATTTCATTTTTTAATTTAATTGGCGTGTTTTAGGCTAAAATTGCGGTCAAAACTAAGCTCCCAATTAGCATATAGTGAGAAATGAATTTGACTCTGATTGTTTATTTACTATTATAAAATTGTTTATTGAAACCGAATGTATATTTTCTATTAATTTTTTTAGTTTTTGAATACATATATTTACAGAATATACATTGTTTTATTATAAGAGAAAAATCTGTCACGTACGCTTGATATTTTGGATAACAATGTTTCGAAAGAACTTATTATTTTTATAAAATATAGCACCCTCTGAATTAAACATGCAGACCAAACTATTTTTCAGACACTCTTATTTTAGGAAAATCTATTCCACTCTGTAGGCGTACAAATGTCACGTACGATGACATGGAATTGCCCATATGTTATTGACAGACGACAATACTTTGTATTAATATTTATCAAAAACTCAAGTATCAAAATACAATTTCTTTGTCTAAACAAAAATTAGATTTATGTTCGCTATTCAAACATGTTTTAAAAAAATTCAAAAATGTGAAAAAATATAAAATAAAAATAAAGTTTGCAGAAAAATATCAATAAACAAAAAAATATAATATTTGTGATAACATAAATGTATTTTTCGAGACGATTTCTTGACATACCGGATGATTTCAATAATATTTTAGTTTTGAAACGTTTTAATACACAATATTGTCTTCTATAAATACCTTTAAACATAAAATCATACGTATGTATTTTAAATCCCAAATTTTTACATTTCCGAAATTTTTTTTAAACGAAACTTCAAATAATTAAACAAATTATTTTCGATTCTAATAAACATTAAATGAAGATTAAAAATTCAAATTTTAACAGTTGAATCTAAGGAGTGAGATTGTAAAATTCTTAACACACGTTTCTCATTAAAACTTTTAATTTTGATTTTTTTTTTTTGTTCAAGTTACTTTTGTAAAACATGTCAGTTATTATGTTTAATGTCAATTATATTCATTTTTTGTTAATCTGATTAAAATGAGTGACCAGAAAAAAGTGCGTACTAAAATTATTAAATATTTTCAACAAAACCAAACTGTTTACAATGTTATTCAACAGTACCGGGAGAACTTGTGCGTTGATAGAAAACTTGGTTCAGGTAGAAGGAATGGTACACATGATGTTTCTAAAGCCAACAAAATAGAAAGCATTTTCAAAAGAGCTCCCAACACATCCGGTAGGAAAGCAGCCCGGTTAGCTCAGTGCTCGGACTATTTAGTACGAAAAGTTAAAGCTAATGCAGGTTTAAAAACATACAAGGCTCAAAAAGTTCCTGACAGGAACTCTGCTAAAAATTTATAGGGAATGTTGTAGAAAAGTTTAGGACCCAAAAGCAGAAAATTTTCCCAAAAAGTTCTTGGCATATGCAGTTGCGGCCAAAGAAGCCAAACATTTCTTACAAAGGGCTCTTTAAATACCGAAATTTACATCAAGGAATGTTTACAAAGGAGGATGCTTCAATTCATAAGACTTCTTAATGTGTCCACTTATTTTTGGCCTGACTTGGCATCCTGTCACGATGGAAGCAAGGCCTTGAGTGGTACAAGAACAATAATGTGGTATTTGTACCAAGAGATGCAAATCCTCCAAATTGCCTGGAGCTAAGGCCAGTGGAGAGATATTGGGCTCTTGTTAAAAGAGAATTGAAGAGCACTAAAAAGGTGTCCAAAAGTGTGGTAGATTTTAAACGGTTATGGACTACCTGTTCGAGCAAAGTGACAGAAAGCACTATAAAACGTTAATGGAAGGGTTTCCAAAAAAGGTTCAAAATTTCATTACTAGTGATTAAAACTATAAAAATATATTTTTTTTTTTTTTTGTAAATTGTAACAATAATTTCAATCAAATAAAAAAAAATTAAAACTGTAAGTTTAGTGGTTTCGTTTTTATTAACATATATGTATGTTAAGATTTTTTCGATCTCACTCCTTATTTTGGTCCAGCTTAGAACCGATTTGAAATTAACGGATTTCGAGGAAATTTTGATTTTGGTCACAAATTTCTTAAAAACTCATTCCTTAGCCAATTCTCCAATATTAAATTTCAGATTGCTTTTATGGATTGCTACTTTACGATTTTGTCAAAATTCAATATCAAAAACATTAAAATTAGAACCATAATTTAGCATAGAGATGAGACGTAATTGAAAAACCTAATTCTGTTGTCAAAACCCAAACAAAATACATGTTATTCAATGTGTGTTATTTTATCAGACAAATCATATATGGGCAATTCCATGTCATCGTACGTGACATTTGTACGCCTATACAGTGGAAAATAGTTTGGTCTTTATGTTCCATTCAGAGGGTACAATATTTTAAAAAAATAATAAGTTCTTTCGACACATTGTTGTCCAAAATATCGAGCGAAATAAGGGTATATCGTACGTGACATAATACGGAAGTCATTTGAGGTACATGTAGAAATATGCAAAAATTTGCGAATCGTGAGAGGTGTTAGGATTTCTCTTAATATGTTACACTAAACCAAATATCTTTCCTTTACAATCCGTCATATTTAAATAAAAACAATCATTGGATGATTTTATAATAAATACAATTTAATATCGTACGTGACATATCGTACGTGACAGATTTTTCTCTTATAGTAAAACAATGTATATTCTGTAAATATATGTATACAAAAACTAAAAAAATAAATAGAAAATATACATTCGGTTTCAATAAACAATTTAATAATAGCAAATAAACAATCAGAGTCAAATTCATTTCATACTACATGCTAATTGGGAGCTTAGTTTTCGCCGCAATTTTAGCCTAAAACATACCAATTAAATTAAAAAATTAAATATAGTCAGTTTAAACTATTATTTTTGCACTTAAAATGTTGTAATAAGCTCTAAATACTTTCACATAGTAACATTTTAGTGTTTTCTTCTAATCAAATCATCTTGAAAAAAGTTACAAGGGTTTTTGTTTTTTCAGTCGTGGTAGTCATTATCGTGGAATTGCCCATATGTGTTATTTCTATTAGATAAATCAGAGTGTCTCGCCTCTATGTATAATTCTCTGTGGAGACCCCCTGCGCTAAAAAGTATTAAAAATATAAAATACATAAAAAATTCTTTATTCTATTAAAAAAAAATACAAGTTTTATTTGGACTTCATTAACCCCTTATACATAGAAGTCAATAATACAGTTTTTAAAGCAATTCACATATTCAAATCGGTCCAAAAATTATTTTTGGTTCAAACTAATTTTTTGTTGAGGTCATCAACATAGATATTTGTTTGTGACATGATTACATCGTTGGAGTCAAATCTATTTCAGCCAAGCCATTTCTTCAGGTTTGGAAACAAGAAATAGTGACTCGGGACTAAATCCGGAAAATATAGCGGAAGAGGGAGCATTTCGTAGCCTAATTATTGGATTTTTGCCATGGATACTGCATGTGTGTGTACCCTACTGTGCACCCGATTGTGAGCAAACGTGGCAACTATCTTGTGGAAATTTTTCTCATACCCATGTGATCATTCAAAATTGAAACCCCTGAGCCATGTCAGCCATTTCTACTGGGCGTCCAGAACTTTCGGCATTTTCCGTGCTTCTGTACGGCCACAACAAAATTCAGAAAACCACTTGTATATACCCTTCACCATAATCGGCAAGGGTATATACAAGTTTGTCATTTCATTTGTAATTTCTACATTTTTCATATAGATAGCGAAGTCGATATAGCCATGTCCGTCAGTCCGTCTGTATGTATGTTGAAATCAACTTTCCGTAGCACACAAATAACTCACATCATGATTCATACATTAATATATCTTCCGGCTCGGTTGCTATTTAAAATCGAGACAATCAGCCCATAAATACCTGAGATATAAGGAAAAAAACCAGGACAACCTCGATATTTTTGGATAAATGGACAATATGGATTTCCAATAATAGATATGTATTTCAAAGACCTTTGCAACGGCGTATATAAATCCACAGTAAGTCGGACCTACAATAGGTCAAAATCGGGAAAAATATTTTTTACCCCTATTTTTTTTTAAGCAACAAAAATTTTTTTGTCAATTTTTTTTTTAAAAAATTCAAAAAAAATTAATTAAAATTTTTTCTTTTAAAATATTTTTTTTTTTTGCTTATAACAAAAAAAAAAATAATTTTTTTTTTTTTTTGCAATTTTGTTTACCTAAGAATATTTAAAATTTTTATTTTAAAGTATTATTTAACAGCCGAATATAGCTCTCTTACATGTTTACTATAGAAATTTATGCTGCAGAGTAGTACCTATTTATCAAGCTCAGCATTGGTTTGAGCACACGAAATTCACTTTTTCCATTTTCCCCTCAAGTCACTTGATAGTCTGCTATCAATAGCTGTCAAACACAAATTAAGAACCAAAAATATTACGTTATGAATTAATATTTACTTTCGAACAAAACCTAAGACATATCTGCAAAATGTCAATAAGTGTTAAGCATCCAACTAATTTTAGTCAACTAGTTTTCAAAATCAAGATAATAAGTACAATTAATTAATTTACAACAATTAATATGTACGTGGAAAATATTTCAAAATCTCATACATCATACAAAATCATAAATGTACTAACAGCAAATTTCAACACATGGACCAATGCAATAAATAAGAAATACTGCTGCTGGTCTTACTAAACAGACACTTAAAAAAAGTGTGTTAAAATTGCCAGCAAAGAGCAAAAAAAAGCTGCGTTAAAAATTGATTTGTTTTTACCGTTCATTGTTGTGTTAACAATTATTTCAATTCCAGTACAAGCAAATTAAATAATTTGGTAACAATTTATTATGAAGTCAATAAAAGAAAAAGATTGAAAACAGCAAAACATAAAAGTACGCATGGTTTTTTTTTTTTTCTTAAATTAAACTAGAGCAGTTTAAGTGGTTAAGCTACAAAAAAAAATCAAATTAACTTTCGATTTTTATTGTGGTTTATTTTTTACAAACATTAGCAATTTTATTTAGAGGGGGATTGTTCCTTATTTATCAATACCAATACAAATAAAATAAATACAATCACTTTAAAATTGGTTTATTTAAAAAAAAATATATATTTAAAAAGTTTGCCAAAAATTACGCCCTGTTATTTTAAACTATATAACAATACTAGTATATTTTTTTTATTATTTCAGTTAAACCAAATTACATTTGTATACATCATTTTTTTCTTTTTGTTTTCTATCCTATCAAAAAAGGTGTTTAAAAATCCATAAAAAAATACTCATGAAATAGTGCTCATTTGCAACAATTGTTGCACGCCACACCTGAAATCATATCGCTTTAATTTTTGGTAATTTTTGCACGAATTTCTGTTACATTTTCGTATTTTATGGTGCAATGTTTTATTGTTTAAGTGTTGTTTGTAGTCACATTTTGTTTTAGTAGCTATTTTTGTAAATTCAAGTCATTTTGGGTTTAAAGAGTGTTTAAAAAATTAATTATTATCAGCTTAATAATGCTTAATTTTTGAGACAGTTTATTACCACCTTTTATTGCAAGTTGTTGTTTGTTTATGTATGAGATGCTGTGAGTATGTGTGTTTCTTTGTATTTCTCAGCTCTTAAAGCGTGTGAATATTTGTTTGAAAATGTTTACAATAACGAGGAAGCAGTGATAAGTTATTAAAATGATTTCTTGTAAGAAAATTTCTTAAATTCCATAAAAAATTTGTTTGTATTTTAAAAATTTAATACAATTTTAGTGGAAACTGACTAACAGTCACATATCTGATAGAGAATGTGGAACTTCTGGCTGCGACGAGTAATTATGTTGATTTCCGGTAACTAACGACTCAAATATTTAAGATTTTCAAACACTGCAAGACATTTGAAGTTCCACACACTATTAATAATTTGTTAACTCTTTTATTTTGAGATATATTATCAACCTTATTAACCTTAAGAAAAGTTATGAGAAATATAGAGGCATGTCACACTCGAGTTTAAAGGCATCTTCTCAGGATCTGTACAAAATCAGTTTTTTCAGCATTACATGACACACTTTCGCGTTGTAGGCATTGAAAGTTTGTAATGGCAGTAGTAGCCATGTGTCTGCTATATAAGTAAAGCTTCGGATGTACAAGATGAACCAAAAACGTTCACCCGATATTGTTTTGCTATATCTTTGAAGTAAAACGATACAAATTCTGAACTTCCTAATATTGTTAGCATCATTGATGATGTATACGGCGTAAATTATATCAGCAAGATTTCGTACAAGAGTTCGAAATCTGACCTGTGTGCAGTGCTATGCACCGACTGAGACATCAAAAACAACACAAAAGGAAATGATTTATAGCCACTTTAATATAGTCCTAACCGCAATTCCTCTCGGTAACATCGTTATAATGAGGGGCGACTTTAATGCACAGATAGGCCCCGACAACAAACGACGAGAGCAAATTATGGGTAAACACGCAATTGGAAGAATGACTGAAAACGGTAGGCTCTTCACTGAAGCATGCGGCAATGCCAATCTTGTGATTGGAGGAACCTTATTCCCTCATAAGAAAGTACATAAGATAACTTTGGTATCGCCTGACAATGAGACGGATAACCAAATCGACCATATAGCCATCAGCAGGACCTGGCGCAGTAGCGTTCTGGATGTGCGATCTAAAAGGAAGGATCCGCAAACTCTTAACAACTACAGGGAGGAGTTAAGAGCAGAACTAACTATACAAAAATCTCATCCTTCCTCTGAGTGGCCAACAGTTAAAGGTAATTTTGTTGATGCTGCGAGTAATCATATTGGTCTCAAGGTACCTAAGAAAGCCCATTGGATGTCTGATGCCACCAGGAACCTAATTCTTGAAAGAAAGACCCAAAAGGAAAAATTAAATGCAGCCAAGACATTCGGTGAGAAATCCTCGCTAAGAAATATATACGCACATTATGACAAGCTGGTCAAGCGTAGCGCCCGCAATGATAAGAGAATGTGGTATAATAAACTGGCATCAGATACACAAAAAGCCTCAAGGATCTTTATAGCATCACCAAGAAACTGAATGGAAAAAATTGTTCGAACACCAGACCGCTGTGAAACGCCGAAGGCGAACTGACAACATCTGCGAAAGACGAACTGGAAATATGGAAACAGCATTATTCCAATATGCTTTCCTTAACAACTTCTGACCACCAAGACATATGCACCTGTTTTCCCATGAAATAAGGCAAGATATCTCCATTGAATGCCAAGATATCGCAGAAGTTATGGATGCTGTAAATCACCTAAAAACGAATAAGGCCTCTGGAGCCTACAACATATCGCCCAAGATGCTTAAAGCTGACCCCCATACTACAGCGAACATATTGCTTCCCTTATTCAGAACATCTGGCTCACACATGAACTTGATCCAAATTTTTTAGTAAATATCCCCATCCTTATTGCTGTGAATAAGATCCTAGCGTAAATCATTAACCAGAGAATATCCGATACTGTACTAAGGGATCTAAGCTGGCTTTCGGCCCGAAAAATCCTGTGTAGACCACATCAATAGTCAACAAATAATTATAGAGCAATCTACCGAACTACGCTCTCCGCTTTACCCTCTGTTTATCGACTTTGAAAAAGGATTTGATACGCTGAATCAAAACTCAATATGGAGCGCTCTTGCTTGCAAAGCGTTCGCCCCCAAGATCATAAGCCTTACTCAAACTCTATATCGTGATGTTAAATGTCATGTTGTCCACAATAACGCTTTGAGCAGTAGTTTTTATGTTGTATCTGGTGTCCGCTAGGGCTGTGTGCTGTCTCCTTAGCGTCAGATGTTATAGTTCATAATGCTACTCAAGCTAATAGAGGTATAAACTGGGGTCTTAATCAACAACTCGAGAGCCTCGAGTATGCGAATGATATATGCCTCCTTTCACACAGCTATAAAGATATGGCATCTAATATATGTGCATTGAAACAGAGGCCATAAAAGCTGGTCTAAGAATTAACGTAAGCAAATACTAGGACATTATGACAATATGACATGATAAGAGACCTTTTCAGGCTTTTCAATAACCCAAAAGTCACATTTTTGTCAGTCAGCACTTTTTTAAGTCTATAAAGTATTTTTATACCCTTCACCTTCGTGAGAAGGATATATATAAATTTGTCATTCCGTTTGTAATTTCCACAATATAATTTTCCGACCCTATAAAGTATATATATTCTGGATCCTTATAGATAGCGGAGTCGACGGACATGGGTCTGTCTGTATGTCTGTCTGTCCGTCAGTCTGTTGAAATCAACTTTCCGAAGCCCCCAAATAACCTACATACACGAATCATACATCAATATCTCCGAAATTCTTCCGGCTTTGTTGCTATTTAAAATCGAGAAAATCAATCCACAAATGGCTGAGATATAAGGAAAAAACCAGGACAACCTCGATTTTTTACCTTTTTTTTCCTATATCTGGATTACTAAGTCATTAATATAGACAATATGGATATCTAATGATAGATATTTCAAAGACCTTTGCAACGACGTATATAAGACCATAGTAAGTTGGACCTACAATGGTTCAACGATTTTTTTTCACCAAAAGTTTTTTGTCGCTAAATTTAAAAAAAAAAAAAATTTAATTTAAAAAAAAATTTTAAATTTAAAAAAAATAAATAAAATTTTACATAAAAAATTCGAAAAAAAATTTTTTCCAAAAAATTAAAAAAAAAATAAATTTTGTTTACCTAAAAATATTTAAAATTTTTATTTTGAAGTATAGTTTGGTGAAGGGTATATAAGATTCGACCCAGCCGAATATATCTCTTGTTTTAATTTAATTTAATGGCATCTTTTAGGCCTGGTAATATTGCGACTAGTTAAAATACCTATACTCGAATCATCAATTACCCTACAGCCAGAGGAAAACTTATTTTCCTAAATTTCTTTTAACATTACTAAATTTTTAACCAACGATCTCATTTGAAAACTATATTCATAATTTTTAGCGTATTCTACAGCATTTTGGTTATAAATACAATAGTTGGTATCACTGAATTCAAGTAAATGTTAAAATTCATTTCCTAAGACTTTTATTTCATTACTGCGGGCTAATTTGCCCGCACTTCCGTTATAATATTTCTATTCATATTGATTCTATTAAATCATTATAATCAAAACAGGTTAAAAGTTCATCAACTTATTATTAAAAAAAAAACTAAATTCGTACACAAAACTTATACTCAAATAAGCAACAAACATCACAAATACTAAAGGTCTTATTCATAATCAAATTTTTTTATATTAAAAAAGGTTTAGAAAACAAAAATGTTTATTTTTTTTATAAACATTTGATAAAATAAAAATTAGTTTATAAATAATCTGAATTGATACATATCTAATAAATTAAATAAAATAGTAAAAATCACACTCTTACTGTATTATAAAAAAAGAAGTATTTTTTTATAAAACAATAAATCGTTTATCTAACTTTTTTTTATTTACCATACTTGTACACAACAATTTGCATGACACAACTTTATTGTCTATTTATGTAGAAAAATTATGTCATTTATATAAGAATTTTATTAAAAAAAAATTATTTTTTTTAGAATTCATTTCAATTCAATACAATTTCTGCACTTGTCGCTTGCGCTGATTTGTTGTTATTTATGAATTCACAACAGAAATCATTTTTATTTGTAATCATGGCTTGAGGTTTCTTAATTCGTTTTGTGTTAAATAAAACAAGTCGTGATTTTTTTTTCAGTTTTTTTTCTCTATTTTCTACAAGTTCTTGCACAATTCTTATATAAGAAATAATTGTAAATTTATTTATCTTAAGAATTTTTTTTTATTATTACTTTTATTACTTTACAATAACTATTTCAAGAATGTTGTTTTTGTTTTAGATTTTTTTGTTATTCAATGTGAATTGTTTCTGTTCATTTCAGCGGTTGTTGTTTTAAGAAGATTATGCACTACAGTTTCGTTTAATAGGGTAATTTGTAGTATTTAAAAGTGGGTTTTTTAAAATTTCAATGTTATTAAAACAAATACTAACACTTGAGGTAATTGATATGGGAGGCTTCTGAAATGACCTTAACTCATTATGAGGCTTGATTAATGTAAGGTAAATATAAATACATTAAATAAACAATATTTTATACAAGTAGTAGGATTAATATTAATTAATGATACCTTTCAAGAAGATAATAATAATTCGATTGTAAAATTTTAGTATTGAAAAGCATTTAATATAAGTTGTTTGGTCAAATTCATTAATAAATATTGGTAATTTCAAAAAACTATTATTTGTTTAAAGGCCTTTCAAAAAACAAAAGCTATAACAAATTTATAAAACCAATAAAAATCATCTTTAAACTATTACTTATTGCAAAAGTAAAAGCATTTACCACTAATTACAATCATTTAAAATATATTTCAACAACATTTTAGACATTAGTTATGAATTTATGAAATATTTAACGGTCAAACTCATAACAATGGCAATAGCTCAATTTGTTAAACCTTTCTTTTGCTTATTATTAACATTTAATATGTACATTAGGGTGAACCATATTTTTTACTTTTTTCATTGCTCCCAAGTCAAAAAACATCTAAAAATAAAATGCTGAAAATTTTAAAAAATTCGGATAACGTTTAGAGGTTTCAAGTTTATGCTTTAGTAAAAGTAGCTAAATTTAAAAAAAATACAAATTTTATTAATGAAAAAAAAAACTCCAACCATGACTTAAAAACACGGGATTTTTTTTTTGGTTGCTAGCTTTTATATTGAAACATTAATTTACTCATTGTTAGCTGTACCCTTTTTCTATCTTTCTGGCAATATGTTGATTCCGAGCCAAAACAGCTGCTCATCTTTTGAGGTCAAGAACGAATCAGGGCAATATCGGATACTCTGTCCTGAAGTGAAGCGTATACCAGAGAGAGAACTCATCGATTGAAACAAATAGAAGTCGGACGGGGAACGATCTGGACTATAAAGCGAGTGAAGCATAACTTTCCAACACTTCATTCTAAATACTTTTTAATAGGTATTGCAACATGTGGCCGAGCGTTGTCGTGATGTATTATTACGGTTTCATGTTTGGACGCATATTCTGGTCGTTTTTCTGTCAATACTCGCTTCAAACGAATCAGTTGCATTCGGTACAGGTTCCATGTGCTGGTCTGATCAAATTTCAGCAGCTCATAATAGATAGAACCCTTTTTGCTTCCACCATATACAGATAATTACCTTAGCGCCATGGATATTTGGCTTTGGTGTCGATTCGGCTGATTGACCGAGCTTCACATATGATTACGCTCTTACGCTTCGGGTTATCGTAATGAATCCATTTTCCATCGCAAGTAATGAGTCGGTGTAAAAATTATTTTCTTTTACAGCGTTCAAGCAGCATTTCAGACATACAAAATCACCTTTCAAGGTCTCTCAGCTTCAATTCGTATGGTACCCAATTTCTCTGCTTTTTGATGAATACTGCTGCTCAAAAACGTATTAAAATTTCTGCTAAATTTAAGCTCCCAATGATTTTGCACACACACCATTTCTGGCACGTTGAAACCGATAAAACACATTCACAATAATCTTCGGTGAGAAATCGGTGTGATTCAGCGGCACTCTATGTAATATTAAAGAAGTAAAGCAAAACTTCCCGCATATGACGCTTTGTTGGCACAAAATTCGACATTTTCGAAGCCAAAAAAACTTTGTTGTTTACAATATAATGTTCAATAGCTAAGTAAGAATAAATAACTTTGGGTTAAAGATGTCCAAGTAAAAAAGTATATTAATTTTTTAATAGTCATGAATCAATAGCGTACACAAATTTATATTAACAAATTTTATCTACTTTTTTATGTTTAATAACTTAAAGTGTAGCGGAGTCACTTTGATGTCTTGGACAATTTTGAACCAAGATATAAAAGGATTAACAATGTCCTAGAAATTTAAATTTACAACAACGTAAATTAGAAATACAGGGAATCAGTTTTTTGCAACCAAAAACTAAATTAACACGAAATCAAGCTAACCCCTACTAGGTACAACTGTTGAAATTTGAATTTTTAATCCTCAATTAGCATTTATTTTAATCGAAACCCACTTTTTTATTTTATACCCATTACCTTCCGTTTGTAATTTCCACAATATAATTTTCCGACCCTATAAAGTAAATATATTCTGGATCCTTATAGATAGCGGAGTCGATTAAGTAATATCCGTTTGTCTGTCTGTCCGATTATCTGTATCTTGAAATCAATTATCTGAAGACCCCATATAACTTACAAACTTCATTCATACATCAATATATCGGGAATTCTTTTGCTCGGTTGCTATTTAAAATCGAGAAAATTGGCCCACAAATGGCTCATATATAAGGAAAAAAACAGGCCAACCTCGGTTTTTGGCCAATTTTTGATATATATCTGGATTACTAAGTCATTAATGTAGACAATATGGATATCAAATTATAGATATTTCAAAGTCCATTGCAACGATCTATATAAGGCTATAGTAATTTGGACCTACAATGGTTCGAAATCGGGAAAAATATTTTTTATCACGATTTTTTTTCCAAAACTACTTTTTTTGTCATAATTTTTTTTCACTAGTAAAGTAAAAAAAAAAAAATTTTTCGAAGAAAAAAATTTTTTGAAAACAATTTTGAAAAATTATTATTTTTTAAATTTAGAAAAAAAAAATTTTGGTTTATCTAAAAATATTTAAAATTTTTATTTTAAAGTATAATTTGGTGAATGGTATATAAGATTCGGTACAGCCGAATATAGCTTACTTACTTGTTTAAATTTTATTTTAAAAAATTAAAAGTGTAAAATTTGAGATTTGAGTATTTTTAATTTGATTTTTTTTTATTTTTCAAGATTCAATTACTTTTTTTTTTTTTGAAAATAATGCCACTGACCCATAAACCGAAACATCAAAGAAAATGTGCAACCTCTTAACATTGTACGATTTTGATCAAATTTTTAGCATTGGGTTTTTAGATGACGGAGAACAATTTTAGTTTTTAGAAAATACAAAAAATGCAAAATAAGGGCCACCCTAATCTACATAATTTGTGTATTATTAAACTCAATGAAGCACAACAAACAAATAAAAATAGTTATACCCTCAATTGTCACTTGTTATCGTTTCATGAAATTAATTTTTCACCTTTCACTCTTTAAGGTATTTCAGTTGTTTTTTTATTTTTATTTGTTTCCTACTTTGTTTGCATTAACGTTAAAAAAAAAAAAAAGTTTTATGGTTTTAATTAAAACCTTTAAACTTGTTGTAGTGTTGAGTGGTATTGTTTTATTTTATAATGACTTGGTTTACAGTCTGTCATAATAGACATTAATGTAATAACAATGTTTCGTTACCTACCCATGACTTTTAATTTAATCTAATGTAATGTAATGCAAAGTAATGTATGTTTCCACTACACATTTTCTTTATGCGTTTACATATAAAGCCAACACTATTTTTGTATCGTTTCGTTTATTAGCTTGATTTTAATTATTTGAATGCCACACTTTGTAACTAGATAAAATTGTTTGAAACAACTACTTTGTCTACCATATATTTATGGTATTTGCGTTTAATGTTCACTTTTCGTTAAATGCACATGTACATACTTTTATTTATGTTCGCTCGTACACATCTAAATAAATATACAATATTAAAATGTATTTTTTTTTATTTATTTTTTTCCAATAAAGTTGAATGTAGTTGACCTTGCTTCTCTTTTTTATATGTATATATATTTCTTCTCTTTACTGTAACATAATCTCACATGTGGCGATACAACATCACTCTGAGGCATAAGTTGAAATGTGTTGAAAATACTTTAAGAAAACGTAAAAAATTTAAAAAAAAAAGAATAGCATCATCGCTTTTGAAATAAATTTTAAGTGCTATACTGCAATTATTGTTATATATGGCAGTAGTTAAGTTTTATGTTTTACTGTTGGCAAATAAAAATAACTATAAATTGTTTAAGCCATAATACAATATAAACGGATTTTTCAAATCACTAATAGAGAATGATGTTTGTCGCTTAAGTAGCATGTTTATGCTTCAGTCCTATAGTCTGGCATGGATCACAATATCAAAAATAATAACTTCTCTTGCTTTATTTTGAGCTTTTTGAAGGATCGAATGAAAATTTATCAAAAGGGTTTCAATATTAATTTAGAGGTACAATAAGGATTTATTATTTCTCAAACTTTATTTATTATTTTTCAAAATTTTTTTCCACGACTAAATACCAACCCCGTCTAGTTGATTCGTACTCATTCGATTATAGGCAAGGCCTTTCAAAGGGACTTGAGGCAAAACTGAAATCGGGACTTTGTTTCAATGTCCGCGAAACTCAATTTTGTATGTCAACACAAAAAAAGCCAGACGGCATATTTTGATTTGTGAGTGTTAAACATGATTCTGGTCATGAGGTATCAGTGTGATGTTCATTGGACTTTTCATATTTATCAAAGCTGGAAGAAGTATTCAAATATGCTTTGGTTTTCCGGAACGATGTAAGAAATACATCACTCTAACTGATCTCTTTACTATTTACATCATTTATATTCGACCTAAAATGATGTGATTTTCAGTGACAGTAGGACATTCAACACTTATGATTATCTTGAATATCGTTGCCTTTAAATGGAAAATTTTCATTTAGCCGCATTCTTAGTATGTGGATCAAACTTCTTGCTAATGTCTTTCCTGGGACTGTCAGTACTAAGAGAGGGTTGAATTCCCTTCTATGTCTTGAGTTGGGGGACAATTCCGAATCCGTTTTGATAATACATGTTATACCTCAGTCGATATGTCACTTCGATGCCGAAGTCTAGCAGTAAAACATACAAATACTGTTTTCAAAAGACTGCTGCTCACCGAAGAACTTATTTAAATTAATAAAATATTATATTGTAATAACTTTCAAAATTTGTAAGTGTCATGACAGATGTTATAAAAAGTACTTCAAACACCACTATAACTTTGTGCAGATGTTACTGTATCTGTTTAAATCCAATTAACGGATGTTTTGTATGTCGAATTTGATAGAAAACTTATTTGGTATTGTAAAAAAATTAGAAGGACTATTTATATTTAAATATATTTATGGTATCAGCATATGTTTTATATAGGAAAATTTATGTTGAGTATACTCCAGCAGTCACATTTTTAATGGCTTCAAAACCTCATTGTAGTATAAACAGATTGATATTGATATCTCAAATTAAGAAGGAAAGTGCGAAAAATCGCAGATAGAAACATTATTACCTATTGTAAATAGTACATCATTGAAAAACCAATAGATATTTAAAAACCATCTAGTAAAATTGTCCCTTGAAAGTCCCCATCCATACTGTGAAACATTTGCTGCAAAACATTTGAGTTTGTCGATGAAAGAGGAATGGAAAAGGGTACTATGTTTCATGTACATGAAGTTTTTGTTGAGTATGTCATTCACATTTATTCGTTCATATTCGTTCTGTACAGAAATGTCAAAAACTGAAAAGCAAAAACTTCACTGTGTGGACACGAATGCAGTTTCAAAAGAGAATTTAAAAATGTTTTGTAGCAAATGTTTCACAGTGTGGACCGGGACAAACTACTTAAATATTCAAAAAGGTGATGCTGAATTTTCGAAATTAACTTAAACATTTCAAACTTGCAAAAAAATTTTCTTAAACTGAAAATATATTTATTATTTAAAAAAATATATGTTTAAGTTTTCTAGTAATAAAAAAATCTAAACTGAGTTTGAATTTTTGAACAACTTACTTTGAATGCTTAATTTTTGAACGAAAAATTTTTTTTTCGAAAAAACTTATTGGCAGTTAACTTTAGAACTAAGTTAGAATTCTAAAAAAACTGTCTTTGACATCAAAAATGTATGATTTAAAACAAAATTATGAAATTTTCAAAAATTCGAAATTATGTTCGAATTTTCGAACTTTATGAAAAACGTATAATTTTGGTATAAATACACTAAAAACTTAATAAAACATAAACATGTAATAAATTTAATAAAAAATTGTATTTCAGGAATTTTTAAGAATTCGAAAATCAAATTTTGAAACTAAGTTCAAACTCTGAAGAAAACTGTCTTAGACTTCAAGAATGTATGATTCAAACAACATTTTGAAATTTTCTAGTTATTTAAAAAATTCGAAATCGTGTTTGAATACTCCAACTTTATGGAAAACGTTAAATTCGAAAACAAGTTCGAATTTTTTTATTTAACCGAACATCTTAAAAATTTAAAAAAATTCATATAATACTCATTAGGTCATTATGACAATATGACTGATAAAAGACCTTGTGAATTGACCAAATGATTTTAAGCAAAATTTAAACATTTGTAATCTATAAAAAAAATTAAAACAAAATTAAAATTTTTGAACTTTAAAAAATAAATTTAATTATGGACTGGGTTTAAGTAAAATTTAAACATTTATAATATGTACAAATTAATTCGAAATTAAGTTAGAATTTTCGAATTCCAACAAAAGAGAGAAAGTTGAAAATGTAATAAATTTAATTATTAAAAATTCTAGTTAATTTTCGGGATTTTTTGGATTTCGAAATTAAGTTTGAAATTTTTAATTTGACTGGAAATCCAAAAAGTTGAAACCTTCATAAGTATTACATATGTTTATTTGCACTCTATAAAAATTAATTCAAAATTTAGTTGAATATTATAACTTAATTGACAATTGTAAAGCTTTCCAGCTATTATAAACATTCGAAATTATGTTCGAATTTTTGAAAATATCAAAAAGTTTTAAATATGTGTTAAAAATAATAAAAAATACTTCATAAAATGTAAATATTGTGAGTTACATTTTTTAATAATTTACGAAAATTCGAAATTAAGTTCGAATTTGAAAATTTAATAAATATTAGATTTAGTTTTAAACGAAACCACCGAAAAAAATTAAAACCTATATCGCAGTGTTTACTTTGTTCGGTTTTTTGTGAACTCTACTAAAGTATTCTCTAAAATTGAAAGCATAGAAAGTTTCGGATGGTTTCAGATATGGACGAATATTGCCTTTTCGGTCGATTATTAGGAGAAAGTATTTAGAGCTCATTACAACATTTTAAGTACAAAAATAATAGTTTAAACTGACTATATTTAATTTTTCAATTTAATTGGAATGTTTTAGGCTAATATTGCGGCGAAAATTAAGCTCCCAGTTAGCATGTACTATGAAATGAGTTTGATTCTGATTGTTTTTTTTGCTATTATCAAATTGTTTATTGAAACCGAATATACATCTTGTATTTATTGTTTTAGTTTTTGTATACGTATACTTACAGAATATATATAATATATCTGTCACGTACGGTATGTCACGTACGATATTAAATATTATTTATTATAAAATCATCCAAAGATTTAGTCAATTCACAAGGTCTCTTATCAGTCATATTGTCATAATGCCCTAATATATCACGACTCGGCGCCTCGGCTTAAACGACTCTTAGGCATTCGGCGTTGGTCTCTGCTGGTTCGTTACGATAACATAAAAAAACATAGCATAGAAAGTAGTATTATTTTAGAACATTTTTTGCTTTAAAAGCAATAAAAACCATTGTGAAATATTATGACATGAGTTGACCAATTGTTTTTATTTAAATATGACGGATTGTAGAGGAAAAATATTTGATTTAGTGTAAGAAATTAAAAGAAAATATAAAGCCTCTGACGACTCGCAAGTTTTCGCATATTCCTACATGTACCTCAAAATTACTCCCATTTTATGTCACGTACGATATACCTTTATTTCGGTCGATATTTTGGACATCAATGTTTTAAAAGAACTTATTCTTTTTTTAAAATATAATAACCTCTGAATGGAACATAAATACCAAATTATTTTCCAGATACTCTTATTTTTGCAAAATCTATTCCAATCTATAGGCGTACAAATGTCACGTACGATGACATGGAATTGCCCATATGCATTCCTCAAAATTTTTCATATGTATATGCCAATACTTTAAATTTTATAAAAAAAGCTACCGATAAACTGAAAGCAATTATAATAATGAAAAAAAATCTAACATAAAGAAAATCTTACATAGATTTAACAGGCCAATTATGTCCAGTAAAACCTAGATTATAAACTAAATAAACAATAAGTTAAAAACAAAAGTTTTAGTTTAAGCTAGGTTTAAACAAAGAATTTAATTTAACTTTATCCCAAAAACTAGCTCTAAAAGAAACAAGACTTCACTTTAACCAGGCCATTCGTAATTTTATCAAAGTTTAAACAAATGTACATTAATTTCAAGTGTTATCGTGTGTCTAGTGGATACGAAGTTCTGCTAAATTGACTAATTTATTTTAACCAATTTAAATCTAGAGTCACCTGACAAATATCAAATTTCAAATCGCTAATAAACGAACAAATAAATATTTCAAGAACTTCAGCAGTTGAAAATCTAACATAATTTACAAACATTGATGTAAGTTGCAACACAAACTGGACCAAACAAATTGATTTAAGCTTTCAAATTAAACAAACCAACAAAAATTCTCATTGATAAATCCACTACAACAACAACAGAAAAAATCAAAACATAGCCCACACTTTATTTCGTCATCGTTTTGGGTCTATTTGTAGACAACTCAATAAATTATGGTAAATTCAAATAAACATTAGCATTAAGTCTAGCAGTAGTCTAATTTTAACATTTTATGGTAATGATTACAAAGCAAAATAACACAATAATGCTGTTGCTACACAAAAACTAAATAAAAACTAATGCTAAAAATAATTTTTTTTGTTTGTTTAAACCACAATATTATTGCATTATCAGTAATAATGTGCAACGAAAAATAAAAAGTACAGCAAAACAAGCTATACAAAAATTACCAACAAAAAACATTGAAAACAAAAAATAAATAAATAAATTAAAACTAAGCGTTAAAAACAATTTGCAGCTAAATTGCATTTTTTTTTTATACATTTTCGTTTTCATATTTCTTCCTGCAATCTAAAAATTCACTTCCATTTGATGTTGGAATTCATTGAACCATAAATTGTTAATTTGTTGTAGTTGTTTAGTTTGCAGTTTGCAGTTGGTAGGTAAGTTTGTGTGTGTTTTAGATGGAGTAGGAATTGGTCATTTATTTATCTTGTTCGTGAGTTGGAAGATACTTTCACTTGTTAAACTAGTTTCGAGATGGTGATGATGATGATGATGTTGTTAAAGCAAATAGATATTGCTATAACAATTTATTGTAGGCCTAGCCAAAAGCCACTTCAATTTGCTGCAAGTTGAAATTTGAAATGTCACGTTAGGTAAACATTTTTAATTTTATTTTTTAAAAGGTTTTAATTTACATAAATACATATGTATATTGATTGAATATGGGCTATTAATCAATATTTGTTTAGTGTTTAGAGAAATTTTGTGCTTATAAACTTTATTATTTAATGAAAACAGATGTTTTTTGGAATTGTTTTTCACGGCATTTTATTTATTGAATGGCGCACAGTGGGATTGATCGGAAACAAGTGTTAATATATATGTATCTTCTAAACTACTGGTCTGATTGCAAAATGGTGTACAAACGAATCATAAGCTTTTAAAATACAAAGTTAGTGACTACCCAGTTAGAACAGGGTGTCAAAGTCAACCTACTTTGGTTTGCAAAACTGTGTACAGCTCAAAACCTGCTTATTTCTTTAAATTTTAAAATTTTAGTATTCTATCTTGTTTTTATTTTGTTTTTCGCAAAGTATCTCTCATAAAACAAGGTGTCTGTGATATATCATCGAAACTTTCTATTCGTTTGAAATACATATCGATGCATCCGTAAGGTCCGATTATCCGTGACTCTGGCGCATAAATCAGGGTGTATTTGACCGATGACATGGGTTATGTTGGATTTGAGAGCCGCTGTGGTTTGTGGCTTATTCACATAGACCTGTGATTTAAGAAAATCCCACAAGAAAAACTCTAACGGGGCCAAATAGCATGATCTCTGTTGCCAGTTTACATCCCCTACATGTGAGTTGACTATGCCCTCAAATCGCTCGTGAGTGGCACGTAGCGCCATCCTGTATCCATATCTTACAATTCAAGCCAAAATAAATTGGTAATCTTGGACCTATAGCGCTCGCCGTTAACGATGATGCCTGGCCATCGTCGGTCTCAAAGTAATATGGACCGATGAAGCCTCAAGTCCAAAATCTACACCAAAGTGTGAATTTTTCGGGTTGCTTTGGACGCTCTTGGATCCTATTCATCCAGAAAAGGCATAGACTAGGGCAGCAGATTTTGTAAAATTTTCAGTAGCATTGTAAGGACTGAGATCGTAAAATTCTTAACACACATTTTTCATTAAAACTTTTAACCCAAGTATTATTTGATTTTTTTTGTTGATCAAGTTACCTTTGTAAAGCATGTCAGTTATTATGTTTAATGTCAATTATGTTCATTTGTTGTTAATCTGATTAAAATGAGTGACCAGAAAAAAGTGCGTACTAAAATTATTAAATATTTCCAACAAAACCCAACTTGGTCTTACAAAAAGTTGGCCAAACAATCAAAGGTCTGACGTCAAACTTTTTCCAATGTTATTAAACAGTACCGGGAGAACTTGTCCATTGATAGAAAACCTGGTTTTGGTAGAAGGAATGGTCCACATGATGTTTCTAAAGCCAAAAAAATAGAAAGCATTTTCAAAAGAGCTCCCAACACCTCCGGTAGGAAAACAGCCCGGTTAGGTCAGTACTCGGACTATTTGGTATGATAAGTTAAATCCAATCATACAAGGCTCAAAAAGCTGCTGACAAGAACGCTGCTAAAATTTTAGAGGTCAAAGACAGAGCACGGAAATTGAAGTCAAATTTTATAAAAAAAATATACCAGCTGCATAATGGATGACGAAATGTACTTAGGGAAAATTTTTCTCAGCTTCTGGGTAAATTTGTTTATGTTGCAAATGCTCGAGGGAATGTTGAAGAAAAGTTTAGGAAAAGCAGACAAAATTTCCCAAAACGTTCTTGGTATGGCAAGCAATATGCAGTTGCGGCAAAAAAGACAAACATTTGTTACAAAGGTCTCTATAAATACCGAAATTTACATCAAGGAATGTTTACAAAAAAGGATGTTTCCATTCATAAGACTTTTGGCCTGATTTGGCATCTGTCACTATGTTAAGAAAGATCTTGAGTGGTACAAGAACAATAATGTAGTATTTGTACCAGGAGAGGCAATTCCTGCAAACTGCCTGGAGCTGAGTCCAGTGGAGAAATATTGGGCTCTTGTTAAAAGAGAATTAAAGAGCAGAAAAAAGGTGTCCAAAAGTGTGGAAGATTTTAAACGGTGATGGAGAACCTGTTCAAACAAAGTGACATAAAGCACTATAAAAACCATAATCGAAGGGTTTTCGAAAAAGGTTCAAAATTGCATCATTAGTGATTAGAACTATAAAGATATATATTTTTTTTTTTTTGTAAATAATTTCAATTAAATAAAAAATGATTCAAAACTGTAAGTTTAGTGGTTTCATTTTTATTAACATATATGTATGTTAAACATTTTTCGATCTCAGTCCTTATTCGAAGTACTTAAATAAATTTGTCAGAATATTTTGTTCTATTATTCATAACAAAAAACAACAATATTTTGAAATTTTTTAAAAGTAAACGGCAATTTTGTATGAGCTTTAAAATCCAAAAAATAAATTCTTGAATCTTTCTAAAGTTGTCTTTGCTTTAAATAAACATCTTAAAACTGTTTTAGTTTTCCTGAACTACGTTTTCTGAATACTTTAAAGAGTATTTTCGAAATTAAACTTCCTTAAGCTATTATCTACTTCTTCTTTTTGTAGTTTGGTATTCAAAATAAGACTTGAATTTCAAATTAACAGCACGCTCAGGCTTCGTATTTTTATTAGGAAGCCTGAGCGATGAAGACATATTGACTTCGCATATGTTATCCAACATGATTTATATAATAGGTCACATAATTCCTCCATAATGCAGATATTGATTGCGATCATTATCTCATGTTGGAAAAAAATAATCAGTTTCATCATATGACAATCGAGATGTCTCTTATTTGTTCTCTATTTGACGAACATTTAAAAACAATTAAATTGATTTAAAAAAACAAATATTATAATTATTGTTTCAACACTTATAGCCACAAAAATGTTTTATAATATTAAAAATTATGCACATATAAAAAAAAACCATGTTAGGACAACCAGTAATTTAAAACTGCTGAAAATATATTTAATCTATACTCGTTGCAAGCTAAATAAATTACCCCATTTTCATGTTTAACAAATAGCTTCTTAAGAAATAGCCATTTTCATCATCTTACTAAATAAATTAATAAATAAAAATTAACTTTCAAAAATAAATTTAATTTAATTTAAATTTTTCAAACTTCTTAAGATAACCAATGTGTATTAGTAATATTTGTTTGTATAGTTATAAGCATGGCAAATTAATATAAATATATGAAATTTTAATAACTTTATTGTGGTAAAACAAAATATTTAAGCAACAAACTTTATTTAGTGTTTGCCTCATCCATAAAATAAAAACCAATCAAATAAAACCATTCAAAATTAAAATAATCATTAAATCATTAAAAAAAAAAAAGTACGAAAATAAATAAATAAATTATTATAAATTTTTTTCAAACATTTCAATCTTACGTATTAGCGTATGTACAATGTACTCGTACATATGTATGTAAGTGCATGTACGTACTTGTATTTACTTGCCTCTGCATGCTAACTTCACGCATGCATGGTTAAATAAGCTCAACAAAAAGTTAAAACAACTCAACATTCAGTCATTTCACACGTCAAGTTTAACAAGACTTATTGAGAGCTTAAGGGTTTTTTTTTTTTTTGAAGAAAAATATTTATAGAAAACCTCAGAAAAACTACATACTCATACAATAATGATGCAAAGAAAAAATGTTACGTAAATTTTTCAGTTTTATTTGAAATGAGTTGTCTGTCAATGTGTTGTTGTTTATATTTATGTATGTATGTGTGATTAAATATTATATCTTAGAGCACCCTACGTAAGAAATATTTAAAGGAAATAAAATATGAAATTTTCAGGAGGAAATAACTGTTATTTTAATTTGATTTCCACAATATTTTAATTACTGTAAACATTTTTATGTTCATCGTTATTATAAATTTGAGTATGGTTCACTGGAACATAGCTATTTTTCAAACAACTAAAGAATGCTAAATAGGCAACCTTTTTATATTATGTTCAACCATTTAAACTTACAAATAAGCATTAAATGTTAAGTTTCTATATGCGTATTCATACTATGTTAAAAATGCAAATGTTTACTTTTAATAAAATTTGTTCTCACCATTTATAGAATGCTTTTACATTAGTGTCTATTGTTGGTGTTTTTCTAAGCTATGATATCATTACAAGTAAATTTGAGTGTCTGTAATTCTCATTTGCTCTATAGTTTTATTTCTCTATAGTTTTAGCTTTCCTAAAGCGTACAATTATAAATTTCAGTGAGTTTATCAATAATATTTAAATTGGGAATTTAGCTCATTAAAATTAAATTTTTTATTTTCAAAAATAACATTTGATGATAATATGATTTACTTGGATTTACATTAGATCATAAATATGATTACATTGGATCATAATATTATTTCTTTGGGTCATATTATGACAGCTTTGGATCATAATATGATTACTTCATAACATATTGTGATCATGTTTGACAATGATATTAAGACTATATTTATGTTATTTTCTGCAATTAATAGTCATCATAATATGTTTGGACTACAATCATAAATCTTACCACAATAAGTAGCACTTAGAATATGTTTACCACAACCATGTTTTTCTCTGCGTGTAGCTTTGTATTGTAATGTATTACTTACAGAAAAATTTTTATAAGAAATAGGACAATTAGTATTGTTAGGGTCCTTTGAAGAAGGATATCTCGTAATTCATGTCCTTAATTTTCGAATTTTGTTTTCATAACTAGTTTGTGCTGTTCGTAAAAATACGCTAACAATTGGACATAGAATTCTAAGAATGACATAAGATAAATGTAACCTTTGCAAACTACATAGCATATTTTCTAATAATTTTTTAAAATATATGTAGAAAACTACCTTTCCCTCTCTCCTCATCTGTCTAAATTACACATCTCGGATGAGTATGTATAATATCTATTACAACACGAAATAAAACACTTTAGGTTTCAATTATTATTCATTAATCAGAAAAATTAATAACTACTAAAATAATTCAAAATACGATATGGAACATTTACTTGACTTAAACCTCACTGGTTACTGTCACTCTGTCACTGATGTCTTCTCTCCGAAATGAACGTCTTTTATACCCCCTTTCCCATTCCGTCTTGTCACCCGTTCGTCCTAAACCCAACCCATTAACCAATCTATTGTCTCTGTCATGTCAACCTAGCCGATCGTCCTGTCTCTTTCCCCTGTCAAACACTGTATTCTGTCCCGTTCCTACATATATAATCGTCAATTGTTAAAATAACAAGTAAGAAAGTATGGTGGGTCAAGCCCGACCTTATAATACCCTACACTAAGTAAATGAGAAAAATCATTATTCTTTCAAAATTTCAATAATTTATATTCGTGAGTGATTTTCGAAAGTGGGCCTTATATGGCAGCTATGAAGAATTATGGACCGATCACCATGAAATTTGGTCATGTGATTAATGTCTATATGAAAGTTATTTATGTTGCATTTTATGTGTATACCAACATTTTAAGGAGATTTATGCTCGTTAAAGTGATTATCGGAAGCAGGTCTTATATGGGAGCTATGACTAATTATGAACCGATCATAACAAAATTTGGAGACATAAATTCGGTATATATAAAACTTATTTACAGAAAAAATTGTGTAGATACCTATATAAATTAAACATTTATGACCGATAAAGTCCAATTTCGGGAGGACATTTGTATGGGGGCTAGGTGAAATAATGGACCGATTTCAGCCAATTTCAATAGACTTGGTCCTTGGGCAGAAAAAATGACATGTACTAAATTTTATCGAAATATCTTCAAAATTGCGACCTGTACTCTGCGCACAAGGTTTACATGGACAACTACCCAGCCAGCCAGACGGACGGACGGACGGGTGTTAGACTAATATTTTTGTGCGTTACAGACATCTGCACAAATCCATTATACCCTCCCCACTATGGTGGTGTAGGGTATAAAAATGTACATAAAATGGGCATACGTAATACAAAATTTGCTTTCTAAAAGGATATTGTTTAAATTTATAATATATTTTTTTTTTTCGAAAAATGCTTTTCGGCGATGTACTCAGAAAATTGGATACTCCACTCAGAAAATTGCAGACTGTGTTTATAGAAATCGGACATATAATAACAATGATATGTCTAAACATATATTTAAAGTTTTTAGATTAGTCTTCGAAACATTAGGAAATTTCTGCTAAATGTTTATTATCGCGAGATCCTTTCATGATGACACTCTGAAATGGCTTGTAATCTTTATAAAATGGAATGAAATATTCGCTTAAGGACAATTCTTTGGTTCAGTATCCTGTTTTCAAAAGAAAATAATTCTCAGAAAAAAATTGGTTAAAAAGTTATATACAATTTAAATTGGCCGACTTTACACCATTCTTTTAAAAAACGAATTTAAAATTTGTGTAACAATTTTTAACAAATTTGGAGTATATATACAATTGTTCATAATAGTCATACCGGTCGCACATGGAATCATATTATCTAATCACTGAGACCTCACAAGACAAAAATTCTTGTTTCTTATAGCATCAAAAACGATGAGGGTATATTGAGTTTCTCATTCCGTTTGTAACACATCGAAATATTTATCACGGACCCACAAAAGTATATAAGGACTGAGATCGAAATATTCTTAACATACATAAATGTGAATAAAAATGAAACCACTAAACTTACAGTTTTGATTTTTTTTTATCCGATTGAAATTATTATTACACAATAAATAGTTTTATAGTTCTAATCACTATTGATGAATTTTCGAACCTTTTCCGAAAACCCTTCCATTAAGATTTCTGTCACTTTGTTTGAACAAGTAGTCCATCTGCGTTTAAAATCTACCACACTTTTTGTGCTCTTCAATTCTCTTTTAACAAGAGCCCAATATCTCTCCACTGGCCTTAGCTACAGGCAGTTTAGATGATTTGCCTCTCTTGGTACAAATACCACATTATTGTTCATGTATCACTCAAGTCCTTGCTTACCATAGGCCAAATCAGGCCTAAAATAAGTGGACACATAAAGAAGTCTTATGAATGAAAGCATACTTTTTTGTAAACATTCCTAGATGTAAATTTCGGTATTTATGGAGCACTCTGTATCAAATGTTTGGCTTCTTTGGCCGCAACTGCATATTGCTTGTCATGCCAAAAATTTTTTTAAAAAATGTTCTGCTTTTTGCTCTAAACGTTTCCACAACATTCCCTCGAGCATCAGCAACATAAAAATATTGACCCGGAAGCTGTGACAAATTTTCCAACGTACGTTTCGTCATCCATTATGTAGCGGGTATATTTTTGGAATGAAATTTGACATCAATTTCCGTGGTCTGTCTTTGGCCTCTAAATTTTTAGCAGAGTTCCTATCAGGAATTTTTTGAGCCTTGTATGATTTTAAGCCTGCATTGGATTTAACTTTTCGTACCAAATTGGCCGAGTACTGAGCTAAGAGGACTGGTTTCCTACCGGATGTGTTGGGAGCTCTTTGGAAATGCTTTCTATTTATTGGCTTTAGAAACAACATGTGGACCATTCCCTCTACATGAACCAGAATTTCTATCAAAGGGAAAGATCTCCCGATACTGTTTAATAACATTGGAATCAGTTTGACGGCAGACCTTTGATTGTTTGGCCAACTTTTTGTAGGACCAAGTTGGGTTTTGTTGAAAATATTTAATAATTTTGGTGAGCACTTTTTTCTCGTGAAAATAAGTGACATTAAACATAATAACTGACATGCTTTACAAAGGTAACTTGATAAAAAAAAGTATCAAATAATACTTGGATTAAAAGTTTTAATGAAAAACTTGTGTTAAGAATTTTTCGATCTCAGTCCTTAAATCCGCCTCCAGATGACATTACAAATCCATGATGACTCAACCACTATTTGTTAATGTAGGGTTCTTATGAGACATTTATATTTTCCAAACTCCACATTTTCATATGACGTTATAATTCTTTTTTATTAAGTTAATTGTCGTTTTTTAGAGTAATTACGTATTTAAAAAGAAAAAAACAAATATTTTCTAACAAACATTTTTTTTTACTTCTTAACATATTGCTGTCACAGCAGTTGTGTGTTGTGTTTCATATTGTCTGTGTGATGCATGTTGTCAGGTTGTAATTAAATAATTTCAATGTGAATTTGTAGGTTGTTTTTTTTCTAATTCTTTTTCGTTTTTCAAATTGCATTTTCCTATATTTTTACATACATATGTAGTAACTGTGAAATGTGACACTACATTATGGTGCAGTTGCTGTTGTTCTTCTTTTTTCTTTGAAGCTGTCATGTTAATGATGATGATGACGCGGTTATGGCAATTTTTATGTCAGCATTCATTATGAACGTTTTTCATTAATTTAGCTTTTCTTTTATTTAGTCGTTCTATTGGTATACATTTTCTGTTTTTAAATTGAGTTTTTGTTAATAGAATTATTAACGTTTAGACATTTGAAAGAAAGTTTTTTGTTGTTTTGAGGTTGAAATATGAATAATAATATGTGGTTTTAGTCTAGAGGTGTAGATTATTGCAATTTATAAGGAAGTTCTTTGGTTATATTTGTCAGTTGTAGTATTATAATGCTTAATATGTCAGAGTAGACTTATGGTGTTAAGCTAACATAGCTCTGTTAAACAATTTACGGAAATAATATTAAAAGTTATAACAGAAATATGGATTCAAATGTCAACTTAAAAATACATTAAAAGTATCGCAATACTTTTGACTATATTCCTGCAAAGTTATTGTGATTTTCATTGAATCAACTAAATGAGAGAATCAAAAATCAACATATTTTTCAGCATTCCAAAAATGCTATAAAGGGCGTGAAAGCAATTAAATGTATCTTAATCACTTAAATGAGTTTATCAAAGAATTTACAATCTTTTTCTTAAACCTTTACATTTTAACAAGCTTATTTACACTTAAACATAACAAATACTTTAACAAGAAAATAATGATAGCATTTACGAATTCATTATCATGATTTTTTTTATAAATTTTTTTATAACAATGCACACATTTCAAATGAAATAATTTTATACAATTATCTTGTTCGACAAATCTTGTACTTCATGTAGTTGTTATTGAGGCTGTCAAATTTCAAATAAAAATGTACCTATTCCTATTTCAGTTACATACACCATTAATCATATCTAATTGTTTTTGGATTAAATCACAATAGATGAGAGGACTTACAAAAAAAAAACACACACACACAAAAAATCAAAATTATAAAAACAATAGCAAAACATTGTTTTATTTATAAACAAGGCAGAAATTATTATTACTTAAACGTTTTAGTAAATCGACAAAAAGGCATAAAACAACATTCTAATGCTTAAAGTTGTTATAAAGAAAAAAATATTGTTGAGTTATTTCGCAACAAACAAAAGAACTTGATTGTTTTTATTTCTCACAAGCAGCTTTACACAGATTGTTATCTTTGTTTTTGGGACATATTTTGTCAGAATAATTCAAGAAAAAAAAAACCCAAACAATATGAAATTTTAACAATTACTTGTTAATATTAAATACATTTACGGATAAACGTTTCAAAAAGTAACAGATTATTATATAAGTCAGAAGTTCTTTTGTGTTAACTGGTTACAGTTTGAGCACTAGTGAAAGATACAACTTTTCAGTATGTTAAGTGAAATTATCAGAATGTATTATTTGGCTTTAAGTGACAAAAAAATTGGACTTTTTACCAATTATTGCTACAACTAGTAATATTTGTAAATCTTCTGAATTAAAGTGGCAGCCATAGCTATATTAGAAACAAAAATTATCCAATTCCTTCTTGTTTTCATCCTCGGACCGGAAACTCTTGAAAGTTTTTGAGTTTTTCTGTTTATGTGAATTTGCACGCAGAGAAAAAATATAGTTGTACATGTTTACTGCAACCATTTCAACATTTTTTACAAATTGTTGAACAATATTATGGTCACTGTAAATATGTATGTATATGATTGCGGTAACCATAGTATGGTAAAGATACGTTTCACATGTTTATAGCAAATATGTTTGTGACAAAAATTTTTATGATGAAGTTTTTACCACACTATGTTGTTCTCGGCTTATGGTTATCATAATCTGAGATCAACATATTATATAATGATTCATCATGAACATGATTGCCATACACATATATTTATTTACTACCACCATATATATAATTGCGATAATCATGTGAATCTTAGCTTTACCATATTATGGTTACCACAATCATATAAATAATTTCGGTGACTATAATAATGTTAAAAAACTTGAAAACATTTTAGGATTTTGAAAATCCTAAAATTTTTTGTTTATTCTGTTGCGCCAGTAAAATGTTTTGTCAATAACTCGTAATGATTTATTATTTTAAGTTTTTGTCATAAAGTGAGTAATACATGGACCTAAGAGAGCTGGTGTAACTGGCTGACTTTTTAACGAAATTAAGAACAACTAGAACAATATCTGTACTTAAATATTTTCCTCTACACCCTACTATTGATATTCCGTGTCGTAATCATGGTAGCCTGGCGAAATCAATTTTACTGTTTGAGATTTAATTTTATTGGATTTTTTAACAAGTCACAGATGCTGTTAGCTCTCAAACAGAATATATAACAAAAGTGCTATAACCGAAGTTCTTATCAGAACGACTGAACATACTGCAATGACCATCATAGGTGGCTACACTCACGTGACCAATAATATTTTCAAAAACAAATGGAAAAAACTTAAATGCCCAAAAAAAACAAAGGGTGACTTACGGTAGTGATCGTATAGGAATTATGATCAACTAAGTAAGTAGCGATCAATATTACAACGTACGTGGATTTGTTATTTCCATTTTCAAAGAAATTTTTCTCGAATATTGTATATTGCAATTTTTCATCAAATTCTAAACTTTTGTACCAAAACTAAGATGTCTGGAAAACATAACTGCTTGGATAAATGTAATGACAAATCCAATACAAAGCATTCTAAATGTTTGATTTGAATCACAAAGTGCTAAGCCTTGGAGTTTGTATTCGAAAATTAAATTTTAATTGTAATTCCAATGTGTTTTCTTTTGACCACCATTAACAGAATGCCTGGTTATTTTTTTAACTTAAAATTATACTGTCTGTTAAAATAATGTTTGTCAATTATTATTTTTACTACCCTCACTTTAGAATTATTATGTTTTGTTTAGTAATCGTTCGTATTCTTTGTACATATTTATTTGAAAATCCAATATGAATACTGGACTAAGTGGTCGTCGCAACTGCTTAAATGCACCAAAAGTATGGCCAGAAAGGACAGAGTTTGTTTGCGGCAAATCTAATGTGAAACATATGCCATTGATAGATCCTAAATATGTAATTCCTCTGCACATAAAACTTGGTTTGACGAAATTGTTTGTCAAGGCTATGAAGAGAGAGATGGCTTTTTATATTTAAAGACAGTATTTTCCAAGTTAAGTGATGACAAACTCAAAGAAGGAATATTTGTGAGACCACAAATTCGCACATTAATGAAAAGCTTATTAAGAAGAAACCTGATGCCTGGTTACACAGTTATAAAAGGGTTTTTAGGGAACAACAGAGCCGAAAATGTAGAACAGCTAGTTGACGACATGTTTAAAGCTTACGAACAGTTGGGTTGCAGAATATCATTGAAAATTTCCTTTCTTTATTCTTATTTTTCTTTATTTTTTCATCTAATTTGGGTGCGGTCAGTGATAAGCAGGGTGAGAGGTTCCACCAGGATGTAAATAAGCTTGAAAAAAGATTTTAAGGCCATTGGGACACAACTATGCTAAGTGATTACTGTTGGGTGTTAAAACAAGAAGATCATTCAAAGCACAAAAGAAAAAGTTAAGGTTTCCCAAATTGTTTTTGCTAAAATTTTATAAGATGATTTTTTTTTAGTTTTTATACCTAAATGATAAAATTAAACTTGATTAATGTAGAATATTATGGTTGTTTATAAATCATTCTTTTTTGATTTTAATTCATTATGAATTAGCTAAATTTTTAATTAATTCATTTTACAACAAAAATGAATTGAATGAAATTTGAATCGATTCAAAGGAATTAGGTAGAAATGAATTGAAATTCATTTCCAATTCAAATGAATTTGTAAAAATTAGTTGCAATTCGTTTTCAATTCATTTGAATTGAATTGATTTTGAATTAATTCAAATGAATTTGGTAAAAATGAATTGCAATTCATTTACAATTCATTTAAATTGATTTTGAATTAATTCAAATGAATTAGAAAAAAGAATTAGCAGTTCAAATGAAAGAAATCAAAAATCAGTTGCAATCAATCAATTTCAACAGCAGATCTCTTGGGGGAATGAAAAATTTCTCCTATCAAAATGAAAATATTCAGTACAAAAATTTAAAAGCCTTGTCCTGGATCCGCGCCTGATCAAAGAAACATGATGTTTGGAGTTTGTTTCTTCAAGAAAAACTGATTTTTATTTCGAAATACGCTAAACGACTGAACAATATTGTTTTTTTGATCAATCACAAGAATTTTAAACAAAATATTGACTCTCTTTGACGACTCAAAGACATTAGAATCTTTAAAATTCGATTGAAAATTTTTCAAAAAAGAAATTTTCCACAATATACAAATATGATGTTATTTAAACAAAAAATTATTGCTAAAGTTTAAATCTTTGGACTATATTAGGTGTTATATAAAACAAGAGTAATGCTTGCTGTCTTTTACATAAAAAATTAGTTGAATAACAAATCAAAAGTGATGCTTACTGTAGATTTACTTACAAAGTCAATTCAAATTTCAATCAATTCAAATGAGTTGGAAATGAATGGCTAATTTTTTTTCTAATTAATTTGAATTAATTCAAAATCAATTCAATTCAAATGAATTGAAATGAATTGCAATTCATTTTTACCAAATTCATTTGAATTAACTCAAATTTCATTCAATTAATTTTTTTGTGTGAATGATTCGCGAATTAATTCAAAAATGAATGATTCATTTACGGCTCTGATTTCTTTAAAAAATATTTTGGCCATTTAATTTTTAATATAATTTGGCATATTCTTCCAGAAGAAAAATGAGATGTGATGAAAAGAAAATTTTTATGTATGTTTAATAAACGATATGTAAAAATAAGAAAACATGACATTTTAATTTTTTTTTTTTAATTTGTAATGCAGTATTATTATAAGACAATTTAAGTGTTTATGTCATTTTCTAAGGGGGGCGTTGTATGAGGATTAGGAACTAGGGATAAATGTTGCACGATTTTCGCCATAACTTACAGTATCATTTTAGAGAGCATGGAACTAATTTGTGCAATATTTTATCAGGATTGCAGCATAATCAACATATTTATGACTGCTCAAATAGTATTCCTGGGGTACATTTGTATGGGGGTTAGGTGAAATTATGGACCGATATTGCTAACAGAGAGTATTCGTGGATATTTCAGCCAGCTAGCTTCTTTCGTTTGGGCGCTATCATATTTTCAACAGACAGACGGACGAACATAGCTAGATCGCCTTGGAATCTTATGAGAACCCAGAATATACAAATATACTTTTTGGTGTTACTGCCAATATTTCGATATGTTACATACACCCCTATCTTTTTTGTGGGTATAAAAAATTTTAACTTAGCAATCTACAAATTAAATTTTATAAAAAAGACTAAGAAATATTTATTTAACAAATAATTTGATCAAGTTTGTGACCAAAAACAAAATTTCGACAATTTCAAATGGGTCCCCTAAATAGACAACGAAAAAATCTCAAGATTGTTTTTTAATGTAAATTGTATTGTATATAATGTTTAGTTAAAACATGATCTGATTTTTAATTTGATAAAATACAAAATCATTAGAAAAGTAATGATATCCAATATCTACACATAGTTTTTATAATTAACCCATATTATAGGAAACGTGTGAACTATAACAGTAGTATATCAATAAATAGCTGTGTACTTGACCGAATATAAATTTAAAAACATAAAACAAGAATGTGCATTGTCATGAATTTATAAATGTTGTTTTAAGGCCTGTAGTTATTTTCTTATAGTAAATATTCTGATTTTGAAATTGTTTACTGCTACATATGTAACAATTTCAATTATGTATTTAAAAATTGTAGGCTATTTTAAAATAGCTGAGAATATAAAAGAAACAGTGGCCTATGTTTAAGACAATTGTTTTTTTTTTTAGCTAAGCAAGGTAACTTAAACTATTTATAAACAAATTGCCTCTGGCAGTGCTTCTATACATTTTTCATAACTCAAAATAATTTACTTGCAGTTTTTAAATATAAATCTTTTGTTTATTAGGTTGCCTTAATCTATATATTGCCAAATTTGTTTGATTAATTACATAGTTTTATAGCAACAAATTGTATATGAACAAATTATATTGAAGGTTATACCATCGATTTACATAAATATTGAACAACAATTTAAGTGTTTAAATGATTTTAATATAGGACATAATGAACATGAGACTGACATATTTACAAACTCTATAGTAAAATCTATATCAATTGCTATTTGAAAATACTAGTATTTTCATTCAGCTTTGAAGCATAAAGTAATCTTTCTAATCAGTTTGAACAATATAAATAAATATTTCTAAAAAAAATATTAAAACTGCATTAACTAACACACTTTCTTTCTTTTTTTGTTACAATTACAGGAACCAAATGCCTTAAATTACCATAGCAACAACCGTCCATGTTATAATAATAAAAAAAACATCAATGTAAAAATAAAAAAATTAATACCACCCAAACCATAAACAAAATTTGATCCACAAAACAAAACCATTAATTTAGATCAACAAACAAACACCTTCCTGCTACAGAAAGAGGCAAAAGCAAGCAAAAGAAAACAAACACGCAAAATGACCGATACAAATGGTAATGAGATCTCCAGCAATGGTGATATAAATAGACAATCTGAATCACCGGCACGTACTATTGATTCACATGATTCAACAACGGGCAGCATGGACACAATAGTCGATCGTTCAACACATAATACTGCAACAGCAACATCAACAGCAACCTCAACAAGTAATCACGAGGAAATGATGCAGAGCACCATTGAACAGAGTACGAATACAACAAATATGCAACAGCAACATAATAGTTTAACAAATTCCGAAATAGCCATGTTGCAACAACAAAATCCAAGCGGAAGTGATGATGAATTAATATTAAAACATCAACCAGATTCACAGCAGCAGCAACAACAACAACAACAGCAACAACAGATGATGCAAAAACAAATGCAACAAAAACCCATGGACGCCCAAAGTCATATCTATTCCAGTCCAGTTTATGATGAGAAACCACCACAACCCCTTAAACTTACAGCCGCCACTTTGCTGCAGACCACTAAAATAAAAGAGCTAGATAAACCCAAATTAATTTCACACGAGGAATTCAAACAACAACTGCAAGAAACCATAGCCTCTAGGGCAGCTACTCTGGACTCAAGAATAAGTAAAAAACAAAGATTTCCTCCAGAACTCATCAAGGATGATGGCAGTTCTACTAAGTCCTCCAAGTCATTGAAGAAAAAACGTTCCATGCCTAAGAGCAGTACCGCCTGCTGTTCAGCTTTTCCGGTACAAATTATTTTGGGTCTTTTGCAATTGGTCTTGGCCATTTCCCTGGTTGCCTTGGGCTCTTTGTTGATTGTGCGAGATGCATCTTTATCCACAGCTGGCTGTGGCATATGGACGGGTTTAATAGCGGCCGTTACTGGGTCGTTGGGTGTGGTGGGTTTGCGTAAAACTCAAACATCTTTTTTGGCATTAAGTTTAGTGTGTATAGCGTCGAGTACGTTGGCATTGGCCATTTCTGGAATTGGTTTGTCACGGGATGTAAATCGTTCAAAGGAACAGGTGAGTGAGAAAAAATTATATAATTAGTTATGTAAATTATCCACAATTTGGAACACTATTAGCATAGAACAATAAAAGAAGTATTAAGTTTTCATATCAAATTGATTCATTCAAAACTTTACTTTAGCAAGATTATCAATAATTCCTTTTAATGTCGGTTAACCGGTTAAAAATTGTAAATTTTCGGTTAACATACAACCCAATTTTTTAAAAACACTACTTCAAATGATATTCAGTAAAAATAGAACTGCATATTAAATTAATTGTGCAAACCTCTATCAACCTGGATATTAACTCATTGATCAAGTTCCTAGAAACCAAAATTCTTATACATTTTTTAAAATTTCTTTTAGAAAATTGTCATTTTATGTATAATTAGTAATGTTATCTTTTATAGCCTAATATTTAGCACAAACTTCTGATTTAAGTTAAAAATGATCTATGTACACCTGGCATTGAATTTAATCTTCCAAATCAATTTCGATCTGCATATAAAAGCCGACCATTAGGCAAGTTCTTGCAAATACTGATATTAATCTAAAAATTCTGTAAAATAACATCTCAATAAGCACTAAAAACCTACAAATTCAAACTTGAACATTTTCTTGAATACAACAAAGATAATTATGTTTTAAGCTTGAACATACGATCATACAAATAAGAGAATATTAAATAAAACAACATACTCCAACCGAGCAAGCTGCGCAGCCAGTGATAACAAACATAAACCGTGCTTTCGCAAGAGAAAAATTACTTTATGTTTCCAACAATTCTTGCACTGGAATTTAATAGCTTTTTATTTATTAACTAACATACAAATAAGAGAATATTAAACAAGCTTTTACTCTTTACAAAACAACACTGCAAGCTGCGCAGCAAGTGATAAACAAACATTAACTGAGCTGTCACAAGAAGAAACATAAATTTATGTTTTCAACAAATATTGCACATAATAAGTTTCTTATTTATTAACACTCTTTTTGTTATTATATTTTCTATATTATTTATATGAATGTTTCATAACAAACTGCGAGCTTGTAATGTAAAAGAAAAATAAATAACATTTATTAAATGGCGGAAAAGGAAAATGACTGGTAGAGAGATAAATGAATTGATTGCCAGATGTGAAACATTTGCTTAAGTTGGTGGAAATATTAGATAATTAGTTGAAGTATTGCCAGATGTAAAATATTCGTTAAGGGTCAATGTCAAATCTACGTTTGAAGCTTATATATTAAAGTAGATTTGCAAAAATCTATATTATTTAAACAAATAAAAGAAAACATTTACAAAGTGACACTTTTTTTGTAAGTTTCTTTAAAAGCAAATTTGTTTAATTTAATATATTTAATATTGCGAATTTATGAAACTTTTAATTTGTTTTATCAATGTTTAAAAATTACACAAGCTTAACCACCATTATTTAAAAATAAATTCATAATTTAATATAATATCAGCAAAATTGCCTTTGTTAAAATATATTTATATAAAACACAAACAATTTTTCTACCTACTTATGTCTGTTATACACTCTGAAACTATCCAACCGATTAGCTCCAAAACTAATAAAGCTAGATCCAAAAATCTAACTTAATCTAAATTTATGCAAAAAAGAAGTAACAGAGCTATCCAAATTATACTTTAAAAAAAAAGGCAAATATTTTTTTAGGTAAAATTTTTTAAATTTTTTTTTTAATTTATTAGCGAAAAAAATATTTTGGGCAAAAAATTTTTTAAATTTATTTGTGAATAAAATTTTACAACAAGAAATTTTTTTGTTGAAAAAAAAATCGGGGTAATAATATTTTTCCCGATTTTGACCAATTGTAGGTCCGACTTACTTTGGCCGTATATACGCCGTTGCAAAGGCCTTTGAAATATCTATTATTGGATATCCATATTGTCTATATTAATGACTTAGTAATCCAGATATAGATCAAAAATCGAGGTTATCAAATACCAACCGAATTGGAAGAATTCCCGATATGTTGATGTATCAAAGCAAATGAAAAATTTAGAAATTACCAATGGAATGAATAACTTATATATTATACCCTTGCCACTCATGGTGAAGGGTATAATAAGTGGACAGGGATAAAACGGGCGAAAACCGAGTTTTAGTACTTCTTTGTATCCCATATACGAGATATTATATTTGAATGGAATGGTAGTCCTTCTAAAAAAATGTTAAAAGGATTTTGGTACTTTTTGGAAATTAAACGTATAAGGTACCTTTTTTACAAAACTATTTTTTATGTAAAATATTTAATATGGTAAACAAATGTTTATTATAAAACCCTTCCATTAATAAAGAATTTTTAGCGTAGTAGCCCGGATATCCGCTAGTAATTTGTATAAATGTAAATTATAAAATTGAAAGATGGGGAATCAAATATGGCGGTCAAAAATTATATGCATTAAGTTTCTATTCATTTCAGTTTTTAAAATTGATCAGTCTTTACTAATGTTAAATGTCGTGCTTTCAAAATGTTTATAAATGAGCGGAATAAGCTCAGCTGAAGGAGTTTTATTGAGTTTTTAAAAAAAGTTTAATGTTAGTTACCGTAAAGCTAATTTGTATTATGTCAGTAACGATAGCTAAGCGGTAACGGTAACATTGAAAATTGTTATTGATTTTCTGATTTTACTGTTTCAAATTTATGATTGCCGATAAATTTTTGGAAATAGAACTAGACATTGTGAAAATGGGGGTGAAACGTATAAATAAATCTAAAGAAATTCAAAAAATTCAAAAAAAAATTGTCATAATATATATATGATAGTTTAAACAAATTTTGGTTGTGTTTCAAACATAAAAGTTCTAAACTGACAAGACTTTTTGAACTATAGGTAGGTTCACACATGGCAAATATTTGACGAAAAAGACGTAACCACTAAATAAAATATATTTCAATTCTTTTATGTATTGTCAAAAACTCCTTTTAGATAGGAGAATTCAAAGCAAATATTTAGTTTTATTTTATTTGATGCTGTTTGATCTTATAAAACACTTGTAAGAGTAAACAGCGTCAAACAAATTTGTACTAAAAAAAGTGGTTATGCTTTTTTGAGTAAATATTTGCCGTGTGTGACCGTACCTTATGAATATTGTATTGTCATAAAATATATATATTTTTTTTTTTTTTTTTTTTTTTTTTGAAGCACAACAATTTGTTTAAACTATCATAATATATTAGGACATTATGACAATATGACTAAATAGCAGACGGTTTAAATCCCTCAAATATTTTCATTTCAAATAAAAGTTAAAAAATGTATAAACTTATATAAACGTTCACTCACCTTCAATTTATATTATCTTTCAATTCTTTAGTTTGATTTTAACATTTTTCTTGAACATAAGCTTAACTATATTTTTCAACATTTTTTAACCACATTTTTTATAAAAAATATGTATTTTTTATACATATTTGTGCTAATTTTTTTTAAAACTTTTTTTTACTTTCGTTGTGCACATACCATTAGCATTTTTAAAAACCACTCTTTTATATTTTAAGCAAAAACAGGCCATATTGGTGGTAATTGATTCTATAATTTTCATTATTTTCAGACATAAATTTGTCTGATATTTTTTTTTAATTTCACCACTTTTTTATAAAAAGATATGTATTTTTTATACATATTTGTGCAAATTTTTTTTAACTATTTAAAAACCACTCTTTTATATTTTAAGCAAAAACAGGCCATATTGGTGGTAATATTTTCTATAATTTTCATTATTTTCAGACATAAATTTTACTGATATTTTTTAATTACACAAATACATAAAACTTTAAAAATTTTTTTTTTACACATTTATATTTTTATTATCAATTTTGCTATTTAAATACAAATTCATAGAATTCCATTAACTTTTTACTAATTTACCTAAATATTTAACACACATTTGATAGCGATTTAAGAATTACATGCATTTATATTTGCAACAAGATACAATTTGAAACGACAACGAAACGAAACCGCATTTACCGGCAACACAGCTCAACATTTTTATATACAGTTTGTCAAGAAAATGTTTTGACATAGTGAAAAAAGTTTTTGTTTTAAGTTTCATTATTAAAAAAACAAAATCTGTTCAATTTTTACTATTTTTGTTTATTAATTCATGTTTAGCTATATATTAACTAACAAATAACGGCAAGGAGAAAAAACCAAAAACTTAAGATTATGATATAAGATCTAAAAACAAAAGAAACTCCAGAATTTTGTTGTCAAGAAAATGTTTTTACAATTTCTTTTTTAGTGTGTTTTTTATATATCCGCTAATTTTTACAGCTCAAAATATAATTTGTTTTAGTCAAGTAACCATTGATAATGATTTAACCAAAGTTTTGTTTTTTATTACTAAAAATGATAAATTTTCGAGAATTTATAATGCCTGGCGAAAGAACATCCATGGATGTGATTCAGTAAGTTTATTATAACCACCAGATCGGAAAAACTGTGCAAGAATTATCTAAAACGTCTTCAGTAACAAGGCAAACAGTGTACACAATTTTAAATCACGCTGAATACGTAAATATTTTGTTTTTGAAGCTTCTAACTGGCCGCTCACGTAAGCTTTCGGAGAGATCAGAGCGAGTTTTAAGAAGAAAGGTAGACGAAAACCCTTTGATATCCATACAAACGCTTGCATATGAACTTAAAGAAGAATGTAGCGTGACAGTCTCTCACGAAACGGTAAGGAAAGTCTTAAAAAAGAACGACTATTCATCCAGAGTAGCTCGAAAAAAACACTGCTTACAATACAATATACAAAAAGTCGATTATCTTTTGCTGTAACGCATATTTTAAAACCTGACGACTACTGAGATGACGTTATATTTTGCGACGAAACCAAAATGATTCTTTTCTATAATCATGGACCTAATAGGGTATGACGAAAACCTTTAAAAGCATTGGAAAGCCGTAACATAATTGCAACTGTAAAATTTGGTAAATTTCCGGTAATGGTTTGGGGTACATATCAAGTAAGGGAGTTGGAGAAATTTGTTTTATTGAGAACACCATGGATGCGAAGTAATACCTGGATATATTAAAGCGTCATCTAGTTAACAAAGCGAATAGATTTGGGTTTTATACTAATAAGAAGACGAATTTCAAATTTTATCATGATAATGACCCCAAATATAAGTCTCTGTTGGTAAGGACATGGCTTCTCTACAACTGCAGATATTCCTTCTAAGAGTCCAGATGTAAATCCGATTGATAATTTATAGACTTATCTGAAGAAAAATACTGCAAAACAGCGTCCCAAAAACCAGAGCTGTAATATTGGAGGAATGGAATAAAATACCAACGAATATGTGCAAAAATTAATCAATTCGATAAAACGGCGTCTGCAAGCCACTATTGATGCGAATGGTGGCCACACCTAATATTGATCATTCTTCAATTAAAGATACACCCCATTTTCTCATATTATATTAGTATGTAAAAACATTTTCTTGACAACAAAATTCTGGAGTTTCTTTTGTTTTTTGATCATATTTCTTAATCTTAAGTTTTTGGTATTTTCTCCTTGCTGTTATTTGATAGTTAATATATAGCTTAAAATGAATTAATAAACAAAAATAGTAAAAATTAAATGGATTTTGTTTTTTAATGATGAAAGTCAAAACAGAAATTATTTTCACTATGTCAAAACATTTTCTTGACAAACTGTATATTAACCCCCACGTGCATAAAATTTTTTTTAAATTTATCAAAGGTTTATAAAACAAATTTTATATGGAAATTTTGTTTTATAAACCTTTTATAAATTTAAAAATTTTGTATGCATATGGAGGAAAGATGTTAAAGAAAATATACATAAATATATAAGTATGTAAATGTTTCATATAACAAAATTGATAACAATTAGAAAAAAATATTTCCTTTCAAAACATAAAAATTACCCACACGACAATATTATACATTTGAAATTTTAAATACCAATAAAAAGCGTTTGTTCTTTTCAAAACAACAACACTAAACATTACAAATCAACAGAGCAACAAGTAAAAGCTGCGCAGTCATATTGGTAAACAAGCATCAGCTGCGCTGTCGCAAATGAAAAATATAGGCTGAGCTGCCGCAAATTTGCAAAAAAGTTTACACACAATTTACTTAATTATTTTAATACTTCTAACTGAGATTTTGCTTTAATTTTATGGCTAACATGTTTATTAACACTTTTTCACTATTTTTCTTAACTTTTCTATATTTTTTTGTCAATTAACTACGAGCGTATCACGAACCGGCTATACTTATTGCAATGTAAAAGAAAACTAAATGACAATTATTAAATGGCGGAAAAGGAGAATGACTGGTAGAGAGATAGATAAACACCCCTACCGGCAATAACATGTGAAATTTTGTTCCCATGAAATATCCATTCCCCTCGAAGGGAAAATTGCTATCGTGATATTCCCATGAACTGTTCATTCACAATAGTTAATTTTGTTCGTAACAGCTATTTATTATTTACAAAATTCCATCTAAAAATTTCACAACATGGGGAATTTTTTCACGTGAACAAAGTTGATGAACGAGCAATGAGAAATGGGAACATATTTCATGTGAAATATTGATTCGCAATAGGGGTTGAAAATGATTGCCAGATGTGAAGCTTTTGCTTAAGTTGGTGGAAATATTAGCTAATTCGTTGAAGTATTGGCAGATGTAAAACATTCGTTAAGGTTCATGTCGATACTAAAAAAATACGTTTGAAGCTTATATATTAAAGTTTTTAATATTTTAATATGACAAGTAAAAGCTGCGCTGTCATATTGGTAAACAAGCATCAGCTGCGCTGTCGCAAATGAAAAATATAGGCTGAGCTGCCGCAAATTTGCAAAAAAGTTTACACACAATTTACTCAATTATTTTAATATTTCTAACTGAGATTTCACTTTAATTATATAGCTAACATGTTTATTAACACTTTTTCACTATTTTTCTTAACTTTTCAATATTATTTATATATTTTTTTGTCAATTAACTACGAGCGTATCACGAACCGGCTAAACTTGTTGCAATGTAAAAGAAAACTAAATGACAATTATTAAATGGCGGAAAAGGAGGATGACTGGTAGAGAGATAGTTAAATTGATTGCCAGATGTGAAGCTTTTGCTTAAGTTGGTGGAAATATTAGCTAGTTCGTTGAAGTATTGGCAGATGTAAAACATTTGTTAAAGTTCATGTCGATACTGAAAAATATGTTTGAAGCTTATATTAAAGTTTTTAATATTTTAATATGACAAGTAAAAGCTGTGCTGTCATATTGGTAAACAAGCATCAGCTACGCTGTCGCAAATGAAAAATATAGGCTGAGCTGCCGCAAATTTGCAAAAAAGTTTACACACAATTTACTCAATTATTTTAATATTTCTAACTGAGATTTCACTTTAATTATATAGCTAACATGTTTATTAACACTTTTTCACTATTTTTCTTAACTTTTCATTATTATTTATATATTTTTTTGTCAATTAACTACGAGCGTATCACGAACCGACTAAACTTGTTGCAATGTAAAAGAAAACTAAATGACAATTATTAAATGGCGGGAAAGGAGAATGACTGGTAGAGAGATAAATAAAATGATTGCCAAATGTGAAGCTTTTGCTTCAGTTGGTGGAAATATTAGCTAATTCGTTGAAGTATTGGCAGATGTAAAACATTCGTTAAGGTTCATGTCGATACTGAAAAATATGTTTGAAGCTTATATATTAAAGTTTTTAATATTTTAATATGACAAGTAAAAGCTGTGCTGTCATATTGGTGAACAAGCATCAGCTTAAGAATATATGCTGAGCTGCCGCAAATTTGCAAAAAAGTTTACACACAATTTACTCAATTACTTTAATATTTCTAACTGAGATTTCACTTTAATTTTATAGCTAACATGTTTATTAACACTTTTTCACTATTTTCCTTAAGTCTTCTATATTATTTATATATTTTTTTGTCAATTAACTACGAGCGTATCACGAACCGGCTATACTTGTTGCAATGTAAAAGAAAACTAAATGACAATTATTAAATGGCGGAAAAGGAGAATGACTGGTAGAGAGATAGATAAAATGATTGCCAGTTGTTAAGCTTTTGCTTAAGTTGGTGAAAATATTAGCTAATTCGTTGAAGTATTGGCAGATGTAAAACATTCGTTAAGGTTCATGTCGATACTGAAAAATATGTTTGAAGCTTATATATAAAAGTTTTTAATATGACAGGTAAAAGCTGCGCTGTCATATTGGTAAACAAGCATCAGCTGCGCTGTCGCAAATGAAAAATATAGGCTGAGCTACCGCAAATTTGCAAAAAAGTTTACACACAATTTACTCAATTATTTTAATATTTCTAACTGAGATTTCACTTTCACTTTATAGCTAACATGTTTATTAACACTTTTTCACTATTTCCCTTAACTTTTCTATATTATTTATATATTTTTTTGTCAATTAACTACGAGCGTATCACGAACCGGCTACACTTGTTGCAATGTAAAAGAAAACTAAATGACAATTATTAAATGGGGCAAAAGGAGAATGACTGGTAGGGAGATAGATAAAATGATTACCAGATGTGAAGCTTTTGCTTAAGTTGGTGGAAATATTAGCTAATTCGTTGAAGTATTGGCAGATGTAAAACATTCGTTAAGGTTCATGTCGATACTGAAAAATATGTTTGAAGCTTATATTAAAGTTTTTAATATGACAAGTAAAAGCTGCGCTGTCATATTGGTAAACAAGCATCAGCTTAAGAATATAGGCTGAGCTGCCGCAAATTTGCAAAAAAGTTTACACACAATTTACTCAATTATTTTAATATTTCTAACTGAGATTTCACTTTAATTTTATAGCTAACATGTTTATTAACACTTTTCACTATTTTTTTAAACTTTTCTATATTATTTATATATTTTTTTGTCAATTAACTACGAGCGTATCACGAACCGGCTAAACTTGTTGCAATGTAAAAGAAAACTAAATGACAATTATTAAATGGCGCAAAAGGAGAATGACTGGTAGAAAGATAAATAAAATGATTGCCAGATGTGAAGCTTTTGCTTAAGTTGGTGGAAATATTAGCTAATTCGTTGAAGTATTGGCAGATGTAAAACATTTGTTAAGGTTCATGTCGATACTGAAAAATATGTTTGAAGCTTATATTAAAGTTTTTAATATTTTAATATGACAAGTAAAAGCTGCGCTGTCATATTGGTAAACAAGCATCAGCTTAAGAATATAGGCTGAGCTGCCGCAAATTTGCAAAAAAGTTTACACACAATTTACTCAATTATTTTAATATTTCTAACTGAGATTTCACTTTAATTTTATAGCTAACATGTTTATTAACACTTTTTCACTATTTTTCTTAATATTTCTATATTATTTATATATTTTTTTGTCAATTAACTACGAGCGTATCACGAACCGGCTAAACTTGTTGCAATGTAAAAGAAAACTAAATGACAATTATTAAATGGCGGAAAAGGAGAATGACTGGTAGAGAGATAGATAAAATGATTGCCAGATGTGAAGCTTTTGTTTAAGTTGGTGGAAATATTAGCTAATTGGTTAAAGTATTGGCAGATTTAAAACATTCGTTAAGGTTCATGTCGATACTAAAAAATACGTTTGAAGCTTATATTAAAGTAGATATGCAAAAATCTATACATATTATTAAAACAATTAAAATAAAAATTTATTAACTGCCACTTTTTGTAAGGTTCTTTAAAGCTAATTTTTTTAATTTAAAATATTTAATAGTACGAATTTATGAAACTTTAACAAAATATTTAATATAATATGTATTAAAATTGCCTTTGTTGTTAAAATATATACACGCTCATTTGCTGCAACAACGTCATAACACAAACAATTTAATTTTTGAGGAATACGCATTTTTAGTTTTACTCCGATATTTATTTTTGTTTAATTTTTAAGGAATAAAACACATAACAAAATATATCACTTTTCTAGATAACTTAGCGATGTTGAACACACAAACAGCAACGCACAACTAAAATAATACACTATTGGAAGTAATATACAATAAGTTATGAAATTAGGACAAAAGGCTTCTATGGCGATCATGCGTTTAATTTTAGAAGCTAGTTCACACTCAGTCATCTTTTGAAAATTAGCATGGCTTGAAAGTTTGTATGTATGTGTATTGTTTTGTATGTGTTGCACTTCTCCCGATATGTAGATCCACTAAGAAGATATTTTTGAAAATTCGAACTGTAAGGCGGTAAAAATTGGTAAAATCGATATCTCTATATCTCCGGAACTAATAAAGCTAGATCCAAAAATCTAACTTAATCTAAATGTATGCAAAAAACAAGTAATAGAGCTATATTCGGCTGTGCCGTATCTTATATACCCTTCACCAAATTATAGTTTAAACAAAAGTTAAATATTTTTCTAGGTAAGGAACATCAGTTGAAGTTCTGTGATACTAGTATTAAGTTTGATTATTTATTTATTAATTCTGTGTAGTGAAGTCCAGTTTTTTAAATAATAAGTTAATTGACAAACAATGTAAACAAAAGAATTTCAATTCAACAATAAAACTCCTGAAGAAGTTTGAAACAAACGAACGAAACTTTGGGTGAAGAATGAGAATGAAAATATTTTGATATTTTGATTTTTATTTATACATTTGGTAACAAATGATTGACCATAAATAGCCTGTAAGATTCGAATCTTAGAAACTAAAATTGACAACATCATTGGTCATAAATTGAAAACTAAAAAAAAAAAATGTTTAATATTTTTTTTTAATTTATTAGCGAAAAAAATAAGGTGTGTTGTGCTTTTTGATTTTTGTACTTTTAAGGAGATAAAACGGGCAAAAACCGAGTTTTAGTACTTCTTTGTATCCCATATCCTAAACAAATTTCAAATAGATTTTAGTACTTTTTGGAAATTGAACGTATAAGGCGTCAAATTGATCCCTCTTTTTGGTACTTTTTTTACAAAACTATTTTTTATATAAAATATTTAATATGGTTAAAAAAAATGTTTTTTATAAAACCCTTCCATTAATAAAAAAATGGAGTTTTTAAAAAAAGTTTAAGGTTAGTTACCGTAAAGCTAATTTGGATTATGTCAGTAACGGTAGCTTAGCGGTAACAGTATTTTAGCTTCTTTCGGTAACGGCAGCTTAGCAGTAACCGTATTTGCTGTAATGTTAATTTCGGACTGACTTAAATGGTTAATAAAGTTTACAAACATTAAAAATAAGGTGCGTAGGTGTTTAGATTTTACATTTTAAATTCTCTATATTTCAATACACTCAATTACTGAACTAAAAAATTGTATTTTCATAATTTAGAAATATTTACAGAATAGCGGTTACGGTATTTACTATTATATTATTATTTTACTGGTAACGGTAGCTTAGCAGTAATCGTGCTAAAAGGGTATTTTAAGGGTAACGGTAGCTTAGCGGTAACGGTAACATTGAACATTTTTATTGATTTTCTGATTTAATTATATCAAATATTTGTTTGCTCCTATTCTATTTTTTTTAATTGCCACCAATTGCCGATAAATTTAGTATACATACTTATAATCTATAGATTAATATTTTGCGACATACATACATACTAAATATTTAAATTTAAATATTTATTGTGATAGATCGTGAAAATACTTTCGATTTCAGACTTTATATTATTGCTTTATTTCAAAAAGAAGTCAGAAAAACAGCAAATCAGATTCAAATTCAATGTCTTGGACCTTAAAAAGCATATATTTTTAATTCTGGTAATCAAATTATAAATCTAAAATAATATTTTTAAACTAAAGTTATACAGTTTGTTAAACTAAATATTATGAAAACTGTCAGTATAACTTTAGGTAAAACAAGTAAGAGAACTATATTCGGCTGTGCTGAATATTATATACCCTTCACCAAATTATACTTTAAAATAATATTAAAAAAAAAATTTTAATTTTTAAAAAAATTTTTTTTTTTCGAAAATGTTTTTTAAAAGTGTTTACCAATTTTAAAAAAAAAAAAATTTAATTTATTAGTGAAAAAAATATATGACAAAAAAATTTTTTTGTGAAAAAAAATTCAGGTTAAAAAATATTTTTCCCGATTTTGTTCCATTGTAGGTCCAACTTGCTATTGTCTTATATAAATCGTTGCAATTTTGTCTATATTTATGACTTAGTAATCGAGATATAGATCGAAAATAGGCCAAAAATAGAGGTTGTCTCGGATTTTTGCTCATATCTCCGTTATTTATGGACGGATTTTGCTGATTTTAAATAAAAAAACTGATAAAAACTTCTCGAAAGCATGTCTGACAGAATTATTAAAGATTTGGATCCCGAAGATATCTGGGGTCTTCAGAAAATTGATTTCAACAGACAAACAGACGGACATGGCTAAATCGACTCCACTATCTATAAGGATCCAGAATATATATACTTTATAGGGTCGGAAAATTATATTGTGGAAATTACAAGCGGAATGACAAACTTATATATACCCTTCTCACGAAGGTGAAGGGTATAAAAATAACTAGACATTGTGAAAATGTGGGTAAAATGTATAAATAAATATTTAAACCTAAAAAAATTCAAAAAATTGCAATCTTATTAAACCATGGGTGTATTTAAATAGTGCTAAACTATCATAATATATTAGGACATTATGACAATATGTATGACTAAATAGCAGATGGTTTGAATCCCTCAAATATTTTCATTTGAAATAAAAGTTAAAATGTATAAACTTATATAAACGTTCACTCACCTTCAATTTATATTATCCTTGAATTCTCTAGTTTGATTTTAACATTTTTCTTGAACATAAGCTTAACTATATTTTTAAAATTTAAAAAAAAAAATGTATTTTGTATACATATTTGTGCTAATTTTTTTTTTAACTTTTTTTCACTTTCGTTGTGCACACACCATTAGCATTTTTAAAAACCACTCTTTTATATTTTATGCAAAAACAGGCCATATTGGTGGTATTTTTTTCTATAATTTTCATTATTTTCAGACATAAATTTGTCTGATATTTTTTTTAATTTCACCATATTTTTTACAAAAAAATATGTATTTTTTATACATATTTGTGCTAATTTTTTTTAAATTTTTTTCACTTTTGTTGTGCACACACCATTAGCATTTTTAAAAACCACTCTTTTATATTTTAAGCAAAAACAGGCCATATTGGTGGTAATATTTTCTATAATTTTCAGACATACATTTTACTGATATTTTTTTGATTACACTCATACATATAACTTTTAAATTTTTTTATTACACATTTAAATTTTTAATCAATTTTGCTATTTAAATACAAATTCATAGAATTCCATTAACTTTTTACTAATTTACCTTAATATTTAACACACACTTGATAGCGATTTAAGAATGACAGACATTTATATTTGCAACAAGATACAATTTAAAACGACAACGAAACGAAACCGAATTTACCGGCAACACAGCTCAACATTTTTATATATAAAAAGATGTTAAAGAAAATATACATAAATATGTAAATGTTTCATGTAACAAAATTGATAAAATATTTCCTTTCAAAACATAAAAATTACCCACACAACAATGTTATGCATTTAATATTTTACATAGCAATCAAAAAACAATAAAAAAGCTTTTGTTCTCTTCAAAACAACAACACTAAACATTACAAATCAACAGAGCAACAAGTAAAAGCTGCGCAGTCATATTGGTAAACAAGCATCAGCTGCGCTGTCGCAAATGAAAAATATAGGCTGAGCTGCCGCAAATTTGCAAAAAAGTTTGCACACAATTTACTTAATTATTTTAATACTTCTAACTGAGATTTTACTTTAATTTTATGGCTAACATGTTTATTAACACTTTTTCACTATTTTTCTTAACTTTTCTATATTATTTATATATTTTTTTGTCAATTAACTACGAGCGTATCACGAACCGGCTAAACTTGTTGCAATGTAAAAGAAAACTAAATGACAATTATTAAATGGCGGAAAATGAGAATGACTGGTAGCAAGATAAATAAAATGATTGCCAGATGTGAAGCTTTTGCTTAAGTTGGTGGAAATATTAGCTAATTCGTTGAAATATTGGCAGATGTAAAACATTTGTTAAGGTTCATGTCGATACTGAAAAATATGTTTGAAGCTTATATTAAAGTTTTTAATATTTTAATATGACAAGTAAAAGCTGCGCTGTCATATTGGTAAACAAGCATCAGCTGCGCTGTCGCAAATGAAAAATATAGGCTGAGCTACCGCAAATTTGCAAAAAAGTTTACACACAATTTACTCAATTATTTTAATATTTCTAACTGAGATTTCACTTTAATTTTAAAGCTAACATGTTTATTAACACTTCTTCACTATTTTTTTTTAACTTTTCTATATTATTTATATATTTTTTTGTCAATTAACTACGAGCGTATCACGAACCGACTAAACTTGTTGCAATGTAAAAGAAAACTAAATGACAATTATTAAATGGCGGAAAAGGAGAATGACTGGTAGAGAGATAGATAAAATGATTGCCAGATGTGTAGCTTTTGCTTAAGTTGGTGGAAATATTAGCTAATTCGTTGAAATATTGGCAGATGTAAAACATTCGTTAAGGTTCATGTCGATACTAAAAAATATGTTTGAAACTTATATTAAAGTTTTTAATATTTTAATATGACAAGTAAAAGCTGCGCTGTCATATTGGTGAACAAGCATCAGCTTAAGAATATAGGCTGAGCTGCCGCAAATTTGCAAAAAAGTTTACACACAATTTACTCAATTATTTTAATATTTCTAACTGAGATTTCACTTTAATTTTATAGCTAACATGTTTATTAACACTTTTTCACTATTTTCCTTAACTTTTCTATATTAATTATATATTTTTTTGTCAATTAACTACGAGCGTATCACGAACCGGCTAAACTTGTTGCAATGTAAAAGAAAACTAAATGACAATTATTAAATGGCGGGAAAGTAGAATGACTGGTAGAGAGATAAATAAAATGATTGCCAGATGTGAAGTTTTGCTTAAGTTGGTGGAAATATTAGCTTATTCGTTGAAGTATTGGCAGATGTAAAACATTCGTTAAGGTTCATGTCGATACTGAAAAATATGTTTGAAGCTTATATATTAAAGCTTTTAATATTTTAATATGACAAGTAAAAGCTGCGCTGTCATATTGGTAAACAAGCATCAGCTGCGCTGTCGCAAATGAAAAATATAGGCTGAGCTGCCGGAAATTTGCAAAAATGTTTACACACAATTTACTGAATTATTTTAATATTTCTAACTGAGATTTCACTTTAATTTTATAGCTAACATGTTTATTAACACTTCTTCACAATTTTCCTTAACTTTTCTATATTATTTATATATTTTTTTGTCAATTAACTACGAGCGTATCACGAACCGGCTAAACTTGTTGCAATGTAAAAGAAAACTAAATGACAATTATTAAATGGCGCAAAAGGAGAATGACTGGTAGAGATATAAATAAAATGATTGCCAGATGTGAAGCTTTTGCTTAAGTTGGTGGAAATATTAGCATATTCGTTAAAGTATTGGCAGATGTAAAACATTCGTTAAGGTTCATGTCGATACTGAAAAATATGTTTGAAGCTTATATTAAAGTTTTTAATATTTTAATATGACAAGTAAAAGCTGCGCTGTCATATTGGTAAACAAGCATCAGCTGCGCTGTCGCAAATGAAAAATATAGGCTGAGCTGCCGCAAATTTGCAAAAATGTTTACACACAATTTACTGAATTATTTTAATATTTCTAACTGAGATTTCACTTTAATTTTATAGCTAACATGTTTTTTAACACTTTTTCACTATTTTTCTTAACTTTTCTATATTAATTATATATTTTTTTGTCAATTAACTACGAGCGTATCACGAACCGGCTAAACTTGTTGCAATGTAAAAGAAAACTAAATGACAATTATTAAATGGCGGAAAAGGAGAATGACTGGTAGAGAGATAGATAAAATGATTGCCAGATGTGAAGCTTTTGCTTAAGTTGGTGGAAATATTAGCTAATTCATTGAAGTATTGGCAGATGTAAAACATTCGTTAAGGTTCATGTCGATACTAAAAAATACGTTTGAGGCTTATATATTTATTTTATATACACACATATTTTTTTGATTACACTCATACATAGAACTTTTAAATTTTTTTTTACACATTTAAATTTTTAATCAATTTTGCTATTTAAATACAAATCCATAGAATTCCATTAACTTTTTACTAATTTACCTTAATATTTAACACACGCTTGATAGCGATTTAAGAATTCCATGCATTTATATTTGCAACAAGATACAATTTAAAACGACAACGAAACGAATCCACATTTACCGGCAACACAGCTCAAAATGTTTATATATATAGATATGTTAAAGATAATATACATAAATATGTAAGTATGAGAATGTTTCATATAACAAAATTAATAACAATCAGAAAAGAATATTTCCTTTCAAAACATAAAAATTACCCACACAACAATATTATGCATTTTAAATTTTAAATACCAATCAAAAAAAAAAAAAAACAATAAAAAAGCTTTTGTTCTTTTCAAAACAACAACACTAAACATTACAAATCAAGAGAGCAACAAGTAAAAGCTGCGCAGTCATATTGGTAAACAAGCATCAGCTGCGCTGTCGCAAATGAAAAATATAGGCTGAGCTGCCGCAAATTTGCAAACAAGTTTACACACAATTTACTCAATTATTTTAATACTTCTAACTGAGATTTTGCTTTAATTTTATAGCTAACATGTTTGTTAACACTTTTTCACTATTTATCTTAACTTTTCTATATTATTTATATATTTTTTGTCAATTAACTACGAGCTTACTCACGAACCGGCTAAGCTTGTTGCAATGTAAAAGAAAACTAAATGACAATTATTAAATGGCGGAAAAGGAAGATGACAGATAGAGAAAGATAAAGAGCATATGCAAGTATTGCCAGATGGTAATTTTTTGTAGGAAGTTAAGAGCAATGGCAGTACGAAATCATATAAGAAATTGTAATGGCAACTTTCAAAAATGTTTCATTCTAGATGTAATGGATGGATTATGTGGCTGCACGTTCACATAAGCTAGGACTCGTCGGTCTGGGGTAGGGTTCTTGTCACTTAAATCCATCAAAGAAATCATAACCATATACAAAATAATCTGAACGTGCGAAATACCAATTATACACTGACTGACTGAGAAAAAAAAACCCTTTAATTTAAACTGAAACTACTTTAATATTTGATATCATTAAGCTGTGAGAGATTATTAGATGACCTAATCCCTTGCCCTCACCAACCATTGTTCCTATTATACCGTATTAATTTAAAGGGAACCCCTACACTTAGTTTTTTGTTTGACTCTCCTAAATTATATTCGTATTTAATTCATCATAGCTATTTAATTTGATCAATTCTCAACTATTTATTTAATATTCAAAAAAAAGAAATACAAAAACAATAAAGAAATAAATTTACAAAATAAATGGTGAAGGTACATATTGTACATAAATAAATGAAAGTAAGAAACAATAATAATAATTAGAGAGAATAAAACTTACTCTTATCAATCCCACGTTGCATAGGCCTGTGCATTCGTAGTGATGAGCTAGATTTAGGTTAGTAATCTCTTAAAGAACTAATTATTAAATTTCAAAATGGGATTAGTAAATTTAAGTACAAGTATATTTAAGAGAACTCGAAAATTGATTTATGAATTAATGTTCTAAAAAAAATTACTGATATTAAGGAATGAAATGGTATCTTTTGTAAAATTATTATAATTTGTACTAAATACAAATGGTTATTTGAAATATTTTAAATTGAATTTTAAATTGAAATATTTTAGTTTTGAAAATAACAAATTAGAATACCGATTTGGAATAGATTTGAAAAAATCAAAAGAAATAAAAACTTAATTAATAAGAAAATCTAGAATGTTGAATTTGGAAAATTGGTATTTTAAGACTAAAGTTGTTAATGTTTAGGATTATATAAAAAAAAGGAAATTAATAGTCGTAGATCTGGCAGGTGATTTATGTGTTCTAGCCGTGTGTCTTGTCAAAGCAGAGAGTATAAGTAAAGCTGGTAAGTTCTCGGTATAGCCGGTAGATGTTGGTTATAGCAGGTGGGTATGACTTGGCGAAAAGTCTGGCTGGTAGAATGCAGTAATTTCCTGGTGAGGCAGATGGTAGTGTATCGAAACTATTGGGTCATAAATTCGATCCCAGGAAAAGACGATAAAAGTAGTTCTAGTTTGGAACAATAAAGCATATGTATATATACACGTGGATCCATAAATAATAATTTGCACCGTTATGTAACAGTCCAGTGGTTACACGTGGGGTTTTGGGGAACAACTAGCCCCCACGGCTATGATATAACCGTAACCTATTAAAATATAATAAGTTTAGCTAACTTAAGAATAGTAAAAAAAAATATTTTCTATAAAAATATTACCTTCTTTAAAGCTCTTATTAAATTATTTTAAAAATTTTAAATAAATTGAAGAATATTTATTATTTAAATATTTTCTTTTATTTGAGAAAACACTAGAACTTTTATACTTATGTTACTTTAAAAAAAAATTGCAATTGCACCATTCGATGTTGATCATTCACACTGCACTTTATTAATAAATTAATATGAATGACTTTATTATTAACAACCTTTCAATTCATTGAAAGACCTAACGGGATTTATTCTCTTTAAACTCTTCCCAGTCGAAAACATAAATTAAAAAGAAATATCAATACAAAAAGAGTAACCAACCAAGATTGTGTTCAGTGATGATCATTCATTGATCTCAGTGTTGGTCAATAGTATAAATAATGGGAAAAAATATCAAAATATTTTTTCCAAAGAAATTGCAAAGTATCAACCGTCACAAAATAAATACATATAGTATTAACGGAAGTTGCTTGTGTATTTATTTTAATACATGGCATTAATACAAAAGTTCGTCTGTTTTGAATTCCAGTTAAATATTTATATTTTGACCTTTTTATATCAAATGATGTTTTGTAAAGAAAATGTTTAATAATTATATAATTATTTTAATGAAATGTGTGGAATTTTTTTTAATAATTCACTATTTATTTTGCACTACTGTGGTTTTTGATGTTATCAAAGTCTAACGTTCTCCGTCATCTAAAAGTCAAATGCTGAATATATGAGCAAAATCGGATAACGTTTATTATTAGTTTACTGTTTGAAGTCAAGTAGCAATATTTCCCAAAAAAATAATTATTGAAAAATTATCCAATTTAAAATAGTTTTTTTTGTTATTTAATTTATTCACAGATGTTTAAATATTAAAGGTCTTATTATAATCAATTTTAAAATTTATCAAAAGTTTATAAAACTGATTTTGTATGAAAATGTTGTTTTATAAACTTTTTATAAATTTAAAAATTGATTATTAATATTTAGATATATTTAGATAGACATTTTCTGACAACGATAACATTTAATACCAAAAAAAAATTATAAAATTTCAAGCATACCGAAAATCCGAAATTTTACGTTTTCAATTCAATTTAAAAATATTTTGGATTCTAATAATCAGTACATGAGGATTAAACATTTATTTTTGTACAGTTTTACAGGGATTAGTGGGGTCCGATTTGAAATAGGCGTATTTGGATGAAATTTTTTTTTTTTGTTACAAATGTTTAATTTTTAATTTTAGATTGCTAATTTACGATTTTGAAATTTAAAATTTCTATGACATTTATATCTGGTATAGAAAATAATAAAAATTAAATAATACATGCAATTTTTTTGTTATGATCAATTCTTACACTCTATTGGACCATAACTATTTTTTAAGTTATTGTACAAAATACGAAATTAACAACCATTACAATAATTGTTCAAGAATTTTATACTTTAAAGCACTAAAAAACATTTTACATTAAAAATGTCCTACATTGAAGATTATTCTTCGCAAAATGGTTTATTGAAGTCCGAATAAAAATTATATTATTAAAAAATTTGCCAAAATTTATCAGAACAAATAAATTTCATATATTTTTAATTGGAATTTTTTTCAACATTATTTTTATTTTTTTTATAAATTTTGCTAACTTGAAATTTAAAATAAAATGGGAAACTTCTAAACGTTATCCGATTTTGCCAAAGTTTTCAATATTTTAATTTTTTAGACCTTGGGAGCATCGAAAATAAAAATATTCTAAAATAGGGGCCACCTTAATATAGAAAGGCCCTAACTAGTTTTAAAAATTTTGAAATGTAATTGAAATTTTTTTAAATTAAAACGGAAAATAGAACGCACTTCTTCGAAACTCTAATTAATTATTATAAATCATAAATCATATAAATCTGCATTGGCAGATTTCAAAAATATTAAAACCATGGATTTTATATAGTTTTTTATCTATACACTTATACTAAGTTGACGATATTAAAAAAATGTTTTTTAATCATTTAAATATATATTTACTTTCCTTTTATGAAACAAAACAAAGTTCCCATCCATAGTCTCGTTCCACACTGTAAAACATTTGCTGCAAAACATTTTTAAATTCTCTTTTGTCCCCATCCATACTGTAAAACATTTGCAGCAAAACATTTGAGTTTGTCGATGAAGTTTTTTTTGAGTATGTCATCCACATTTATTCGTTCTATACAGAAATGTCAAAAACCGAAAAGCAAAAACTTCACGAATGCAGTTTCAAAAGAGAATTTAAAAATGTTTTGCATCAAATGTTTCACAGTGTGAACCGAGACATATAATTCACTTTTTTAAGTTAAAGAGAACAAAAGCTTTTACTGCGTCTTAATGTTTTCACTATTTTTCTCTTATCTTAATAAAACAACTCTGCAACAAGTTAAGCTGCGCTGTCATAACTGAACTTGCACTAACTGCATTACCGCAAATTTGCAAGAAAGTTTGCACACTATTTACTCAATTATTTTAATACTTCCCACTGATATTTCACTTTTATTTTATAGCTAACACGTTTATTAACACTTTTTTCATAAATTTATTTAAGTTTCCTCGTTATTTACAGTAATTTTTAATAATTTAACACTAGTGTATTTCCGAACCGACGAAACTTGTTGCAATGTAAAAGAAAACTAATTGGCATTTGCTAAATGGCGGAAAAGGAAAATGACATATAAAGAGAATGAGTATTGCCAGGTGAAACATTGTTTAGGAAGTAAATAGAAGTGCCAGATGTGTTTATGTTTTATAGAGTTACCATTTTGTATATATGTACATAGGTATTTAATAACGACAATGTAAAATATCTAACTGCTGTAAATTAATTTAGATACATAATAAGGCATTATTCATAACCAATTTTTAATCTTATTACAGGTTTATAAAACAAATTTTGTATGGGAATTTTGTTCTATAAACCTTTTATAAAATTAAAATTGATTATGAATAAGGGGGATAATATGTATGAGAAAAAATCCAATGCATAGTGAGATATTGTATAACAAATTTAAATCCTATAAAATGTTTAACACATTAAAAAGTCTTATTAATCAAAATTAGTCTTTAATTTAATCTTTTGTTAAAATGAAGATTTCTTGGAGATCTAAAACACGTCGTAATATACTTCGAAAATAGCTTGTAATCAGTTGGAAACGTTCTTGAACCGAAAACTTTTTATTTGTTTGCAAACAAGCTCTGTTACGTACATATATTTTCAGTTTTTACAACACATTTTAATCAGCGTATGATTTTTGATTTGAAACTAAGACAATTTTGTCAAAAGTTAAAAAAGTGTTATATTTGTTTGACAACTATTAAAAAAAGTTGTTAATTATAGAAATCTATTAACCAATACAAAAAACCTTATTGTATAATTATTCGAATATATAAAATATTATTCGAAAATATATATTTTCTAATAAAAAAAAAACGATTTTTGATTTTTGAAATAAAAATTTTTAATGGAAAATAATTTTGTTTAAAGTAGAAAGGCCTTAACTCAAAAATTTGAAATGTACAGGAGAAGGTACAAACGTAATAGGTATATCAAAATGTTACTTTCTTTCTATACAATTGCTTGTAAAACCGTTATTTCTGATAGTATTGCATTAAATTTTTGCGACGAGGTGTATTGGAATCACTAAAATACTCAATTTCCAAAAAATGCAAGTTAGACCCTTTCTACATGAGACCAACGATATAAATAGCAGTGTATTTGGCAAGATTTAATTCCCCCAGCCTCGAATATTAATAAAAATTATTATAAGTAGGCTACTGGTGAATCAAAATTTTAAATTAACGACTGTAGAATTAGTGCAGAAATTGTTAACAATTCAAGTTAACAATTGTTAACAATTCAAGTTAACAATTGTTAACAATTCAAGAAGTTATTTAAAATAAAATCAATTATGGAAAAAAATGATTAAAGTGTAACTACGTTTTGTATTTGCACTTGAACTAACTTAAAAATATGTATATTATACTATTAAAAAATGATGTACATAATAAAAGTTATTAAATTAATAAACTTTAACACAACTTTATTCTCTTTTCAGTTCAATTTGTTAAACGCCAATAGCGAGATTTCTGCGGCCTCTGGTTTAATATTCACATTGTTTTTACATTTCATAGTTAGTATACTATCGGTGTATCGTTGTGCATTGCAAATGTGCTCAAGGTAAGTGAGAATTTGTACACAAAAATACATAATTGTTTTAAAACCTTATAATGCAATGCAAGTAATTAACATGCGTATGTTAATTTGAGGTCATTATATAATAAACAAAGTTATTAAACATAACTCTTAAAGGTTACAGATGAATCATTAATCAAAAATTAACCATTTCAACGGTTTATTTAGACAATTTATAATTTCCATTAAATGGCAATACTGTAAAATGAAACTTATTTTCATACAACTCTGCGGTGATTCACTGTGTTTACACAATTTTTACAGCAACAAGAAAGAGAGTAAGAAAATAGTAAACACAACGGGCTCTCTTAAAATAATGACAACTAACAATTAATGAAGATTTTTTTTAGTCATAATTTGACAATTAAAAAGTGAACAATAAGTGAAGAAAAAATACGAAAAAATTGCAAATTCTTATAAAGAAAAATTATAATATATTAGAAAAAGCAAAAAAAAAGTTTAAGAAATCAATTTGTATAAAGCAAAATATTTCATATTTAATGGAATTTAACATGAATTGCAAGAAACATAAAAGCAAAAAATATAATTAGAAAGTGCTGTGAAACAACAAAAAAATAGTAGTAGTAGAAGAAAAAAGAGGAAATTTGTTGTGTGTTTATGAAGGCCAAGCGCCTACGCCTTCTGGAGGTCATTAATATTGTGTGTTTTACATTGAGCATAATAAAATAAGTGTTTGCGTTTATTTATTTGTAAAAAAAATATAATAAAATTTTCATATTTGCGGGAGTTAGCTCAATATTTTTGCCATCACGTTAGCGTCGCAGCAGTTTACATTTAACGCCACCATGCCGTTGGCAGATCTGCACAAAGATCTAAGACAACAGCAACAATTGGGCGTTACGACTGCATCCATACCCAGCTCATTGTCATCATCAACGGCCGCATCCAATCTAAGCGATCATGTGGGCATATCGCGTATGCAAATCACCTCTTCCGGCTGCAGTAGTCTGGCGGTAACCCCCATGGAACATACACCCACCGATGAGGAAAGTGCGGGTGTAACAACAGTGACGTCATGCCAAAGACGTCAACTGCAACAACAAAACCAGCTGCAGGCAGCATTAGGTAAACATGACCATCAACAACAACACCAACGGGGGGCAGATGGAAATGCAACGTTACAAAATAATTTACAACATTCCAATGATTTAATGGATTTAAGTGACTCTGAATGTTATTCGCATTCCACTGGAGGTCAAGGTGGCCACATTGATTGTGGTGAAAATGAATTTGAATTGAGAGAAGTGATTAAGGAGGGTCACGAAAAGGCCGACCCCTCACAGTTTGAACTGTTGCGCGTGTTGGGTGAGGGCTCGTTCGGCAAAGTGTTTTTGGTGCGTAAAATAGTGGGCAAAGATGCGGGCACCTTGTATGCCATGAAAGTTCTAAAGAAAGCCACATTGAAAATCAAGGACAGGGTAAGAAGTACAAATGAACGCAAGATTTTGGCAGATGTTGGCCATGCCTTTATAGTAAAATTACACTATGCCTTTCAAACGCCTGGAAAATTGTATTTAATACTAGACTTTCTGCGAGGTGGTGATTTGTTTACGCGCCTTTCCAAGGAGGTAATGTTTACAGAGGAAGATGTTAAATTCTATTTGGCTGAATTGGCTTTGGCTCTAAATCATTTGCATACGTTGGGCATTATATATCGGGATCTAAAGCCGGAAAATATTCTGCTGGATGAAAATGGTCATATAGCATTGACGGACTTTGGTTTGTCAAAGCAACCTTTGGATGGCTCTAAAACGTATAGTTTTTGTGGTACAGTGGAATATATGGCTCCAGAAATTGTGAATAGAAAAGGCCATGATTTCGCCGCAGACTGGTGGTCATTTGGTGTTCTTATGTATGAAATGTTAACAGGCAATTTGCCTTTCCATGGCCAATCTAGACAGGAAACTATGAATCAAATATTGAGATCTAAACTAGGCATGCCGGAAAATCTTTCGCCTGAGGCCCAAGCTCTACTAAGAGCTTTGTTTAAAAGAAATCCTCAAAATCGCTTGGGAGCAGGAGCAAATGGTATTATGGATATAAAGGCTCACTGTTTCTTCTCCACCATAGATTGGCCACGCTTGGAAAAGAAGGAAGTAAGACCTCCTTTTATACCAGCCGTTTCCCGAGATGATGCTTTTTATTTCGATGTGGAGTACACCTCAAAATCACCCAGAGATTCACCCGGAGGTCCAATTTCTGCCTCGGCTCATGAAATATTTAGAGGGTTTTCTTTTGTAGCTCCAGTGCTGTTAGAACAAACTTTAAGCAACCACTCCTCCTTACCCGAATCACCCTATTTACCCTGTCAACAAGCTGCTCGCTCTTTGCCCGGAGTATTGCCGGGAAATTTCCATCAGGATTACAATCTGTTGCAAGAGTTGGGTCGTGGCACATTTTCCGTTTGCCGCTTGTGCGAACACAAATCATCGAAAAAACACTTTGCTGTTAAGATTATTGAGAAGGCAGCCTATATGGCGAATTCATCATCATCCGATTGCTGGGAGGAAGTGGAAATTATGTTGCGTTATGGCAATCATCCAAATATTGTTACTTTGTTTTCCGTATACGAGGATGCTCTATCTGCGTATTTGGTTATGGAACTTTTAAAGGGTGGCGAATTGTTGGATCGCATTTTGGCCGTGGGTCAAATGTGTGAAAGTGAGGCTAGTGCGGTTTTAAGGACTATGGTTTCGGCGGTAGCCTATCTGCACGAACATGGAGTAGTGCATCGGGATTTGAAGCCATCAAATATGATTTATGCCAGCATGCGTCAGACACCTGAGACATTGAAACTATGTGACTTAGGTGAGTAGAAAGAAGAGTGTACATTTTTGGGTTGACTTGACAAGGACAAAAGGTTTTAAAAAGGCCAACTATTTTAAACTAATTCTGCATAATTTTTCAAAAAATTGCTAATTTAGAAATATTTTAGGCTCTCTGTAAGTTATTTTTTATGAGCTCAATGTTATTTTGAAAATGATTTTAATAAAATCTATAATAAGAGCCCTAAGAATATTACAATATGTTTCAAATAGAAATTAACATTTACTACCTATTATACTTTATATAAGGTACAATTCAACAATCCACCTTAATTCTAGCATTATGTTCTTTACTAACTTCATAATTCCGTCAATTTGCCAACTCTACTCTACATAAATGTATCTAATATCTTTAACAAAAAGCCAACAATTCCCTCTTATGTAAATTGCCAAAAAAAACCTCCTCATTATTACAATATCAAAGTTCATTCACCAGTAGACGCAGGATGAAATATTAAGTAGCTCAGACTTGTTGAGCAAGTCAAATGCTTTAGCAAAAAAACAAAAAAAAAAAAAGAACAGTACAGAAGAAATCAATAAATTACGCAAATAATCTACTTTTGTAAATATGAACGAACGTTGCTGGGTTGTCTTGTGCCACAATTTCATTACAAATACTTTTTACCTATTAAAATTTATTCCTTTTTTTTAAGCAAACTCATTAATATTTAAAAAAAAAAAAAAAAACTCTAAGCCGGTCGTTTGTTTGTTGGTTGGTCATGGCAACATATGTCGTTTCCTTAGATGCTCTTTTTCACTCTGTTGTTGTGTTGGTATGGATGCTTTGGTTTTTTATTCAAAATAAAAATATACTCATCATTCCCCGTAAACAATAACAATTTCAAACCACATGTTGTTAAATAAATATTCTGTACAATTTTTTAAATCACAAACAATAACATTCTGTTTCATATTACAACCCACACAACGTAATGCCTGCCAGTCAGTTTGTTCAGTCAGACCTGCTATTTTATACTTGGTTCTTGTGTAGATACTTTCACACAAACACTCAATTACATTAAAAAACACAAGAAAGTGTAAAAAAAAATGTTTCTAAATTTAGAACCACCCCTATTGGCTGCAGTAGTAGTTGACTGTTGCTGCTGCTGCCGAGGAACAAAGTATTATTATTTACTACTATTAGCAAGATACCAGCAAACAACCAAAGTAGTCAGTCTTATGGCATTTACGCACGCATTCATCCCCTTTTGCATTCTTATTTTTTTTTTACAATATATCACAGACTCAACACAAAGAAATCAGCTAAATATAACAAAAGTCAATTAAAATGACGGAATAAAATTAGATTTGTTTAATGAAAATGTTTTTTTTTTTTTTTTTTTTATTTTATTTTATTTGTTTTTCCTTTTATAAGTTTAACTTGTTTGTCCCTGTGTAAGTAGTGGCTGTTTGAAAGTTCATTGATTTTATGGCATGTAATAGAAATTGTAGATTTTGAAACCAAAAGTTTACAAAACTTTTTTTTATTTTTTTTTTTTTATTTTAAATAGAATTTTATGTAATGTTTTCTATTTTATTAAGCCCCATTATCACAATGTATAATTATGTTTTAAACTAAAGTTATGCATTAAACACATTCACGATAGAAGGCTACCGACTTCACAACTACAAATGCCGCTACCCACAACTGTCGCCGTGTTGTTGTTTAAATACATATTTCAGTGGTGCCACTTTTATATATTTCATTCTTGTAAAAACAAATCAATTTATTTGGTTGAAACGCCTGTGCTCTAATTTGACACATTTTTTCTCTCAAGCCGGGCACCTTGCTTAACTTAATTCGAGTACGTTGAATCCAGAGGTGCTATCTGTTTTTTTTATGTTAGCTCTTGTTTTCGAGATACTATACCGTTATTTTGAAAATTTAGGAGGTTGCACAACATATATTCGCGTAACTCAAAAACGGTTTAGTTTATTGAATAAACTGAAAAAACGAAATTTCGCAATAAAATTACCTTTAAACATATTTCGCGCAGTCGCTTTAATTTTTTTTCAAAAAAAAAAAAATATTTTAGCGAGAAAAAACACAAGTTTGGCCAAAAGGTAAAATTTTTACCCCATATAGGCAGGGGCATCATTTTCAAATGTGGTTTCACTTGACATAAAATCCCCCATATCTGTCTACAACTTTTGATTTTATTCAAAAAAGATGAACAATTTATAATAACCAGATGAAACCTCAAAAATTAAAAACTTTTATTTTTGTTGTTAATTAAAGTTTAAGCTTTTATTTAGAAATTTATTATTCCTGCTGTTGATTCCAACAAATATCCCCTAAAGCGAATCAAGTTCTTTTGCCACTATACAAGTGTTCGACTCTGGCTGTTACTTGGTGAAATCTCTCGCCATGTTCAACAGACTCGGCTGGAGATTGTTCATTAAATTTTCCTGCACGACAATGCAAAAAAGCTATTTGTGCTATTTTCAAAACAAGCGAACAAATATTAGATTTTTTATATACCCCACTCGAATCCCACTAAGAGACAAAAAACCTCTTTAAGAAATGGACCTAAACTTTCTTTTGAGCAAAAAAAAAAAATTTAAAAAGAGTGCCCATTTAGGCAAAAAAGTTCGATTTTGAAAAAGAAAATCAAAAATTGTATGACTTGGGTTACAAAATATTTATTTTGATAGATATCCCACTAGCATCCCACTAAGCGACCAAAAGACTCTTAAAGCAATGGACCTAAGCTTTCTTTTAAGCAAAAAAAAAAAATTTTAAAAAGGGTCCCATTTTGGAAAAAAATTTAGATTTTGCAAAAAAAAGTCAAAAATTGTATGTCTTAGTTACAAAATATTTATTTTGATAGATATCCCACTAGCATCTTTTGAGCAAACAAAAAATTTAAAAAAAGGCCCATTTTAAAAAAAAAAGTCAACAAAGTTTTTGATTTTGCAAAAAAAGTTAAAAATTGTATGTTTTGAGTTACAAAACATTTATTTCGATAGATATTCCACTCTCATCCCACTAAGCGACCAAATAGGTTTTCAAGGAAAATATCTAAGCTTTCTTTTGAGGAAAAAAGGCCTATTTTGAAAAAATAATCAAAAAAGTTTTTAATTTGGAAAAAAAATTACAAAAATTTTTTATTTTTAAATTTTTTTTTGGCCAAAATGTCAAATTTTGACCCCCTTTAACTCAGAAAGTTCTCGACCGATCTTGTTAAAATATTGTGTCTGAATTACTATCCAATAAAACTAACTATGGTGCAAATTTCATCCCAATCGGAAGTCATCGATTTCAAAAGTTGCTTCACTTGACATGAAATGCCCCATATATATTTGTATTTTATTGTGCGAAAATCGCACAAAACGACTGCGCAGATTAAAAAAAAGTTGTCGTCTTTTTTAAAGGTAATTTTATAGTGGAATTTTGTTTTTTTAGTTTATTCAATAAACTTAACCGTTTGAAAATATACTTTAAATAAAATTGTAGTATTATTAAATAAAAGTCGGTTCCTTATTCAATAAAGGAAATACATTATGTTTATTTAATTCAGTATAAAAGTACAAAAAGGAATTTAACAGAAGCACGTGTGTCTTATCGAAAAATTAACTTAACATTATATTACAGAGTTGTTTATACATTTTGACATATATAGAGAGTTGCCATAACTTCATACTACATCCCCTTCTTTTAGTCAACTATATAATCCCTTAAGTAAGAAGGTAGGTTTATTTTCCTACCAGCTCTAGAAATACCTGACGAGGATCCAGTCCCAATTTCATCCACTTCGATTTGGGGAACTGTATTCTCGTCCCCACTTTCCCCCTGAGTATCAGAATCCCTAATATTAATCCCATCATCAAAACTAATTTCACCCGAGTAATCGTAATCTTGATGTTGTTCCATCCTAGCAGGTATTAGATGCCAACGATTTCTTCGGTATGTGCCTTTGTCCGTCTTTACCAAATAAGAGCGCGGATATTTTAATTTCTCCATGATGATGCCATAGCTCTTTAGATCTGTTATCCAAACTCGTTCCCCTTCTTTTAGTTCTGAAAGTTCCTTAGATTTGTGTCTCTTGTTGTAATTCGTTTCATTTCTCTCTCTAATTTTCTCTTCACGTTCCATAACTTTCTGGTTGTCTACGTTCAATAATTTCGGCAATACTGGTAAATGTGTTTTAATTTTACGGCCCATCATAAGTTCCGCTGGTGAAAATCCGTTTTCCAAGGGTGTTGATCTGTAACTAAGCAAAGCTTCATAATAGTTATCTTTATTCTTGTACAGGAGAGATTTTGCAACCTTCACTGCTGCTTCTATTGCCCCATTTGACTGACTAAAATAAGGGCTATTCGAATTGTGGGTGATGTTATAATTTTCACAGAATTTCCTAAAATTATAGGAGTCAAATTGGCTACCATGTCAGTTCGTAATTCCAAATGTAGCGAAGTACATTTTTAGCCTTTCGATTACCATCAGATCGGTTAATGATCCCAATCTATAAATTTCAAAATATCGTGAATAATAATCGGTAACTATCAAATACCATGAGTTGTCCTGTTTGCTCTTGAATAAATCGGCTGCTACTCTTTCCATAGGTCTTGTGGGAATCTTGTCCTTAAATAATGGTTCCTTGGGATTAGCGCGATATTCTATACAAATATTACAGTTCTTAATTAATTTCTCCAATTGGCTAGATAAACCTAACCACCAAACACTTGCCTGAGCCCTACGTCGGCATTTAGTCAGACCCTGATGTCCCATGTGAATAAATTTCAAAACTTCCTGTTGTAACTCAATAGGTATTATTATCCTATTACCATGCAACACCAGATCTTCCACAACAGATATATCATTTCTATACTGGTAATACGGAACCATAATCTCTGGTATTTGATTTCTCGATGGCCATCCACTGTAGCAAAAAACGCGTAACTTTTGTAGAATCGTATCATTGCCTTGAGCAGTTCTTATTTTCTCTAAGTAGTGGTCCTTTACTGGAAAACACCCCGAAATAAATTTAACATACATTTCAATTTCATCTTCCAGTTCCTGTGATTTTCCTTCAATTTTCAAAGGGCTTCTGGATAACGCATCAGCTATAATTAGCTCCTTTCCTGGAATATACACAATTTCATACGTATATCGCATAAGACGCATTCTAAATCTTTGTATCCTCAGGCTTAAGGTGTCAATTGGTTTCGTCTGAAGAAGCTGAACTAAAGGCTTGTGATCTGTCTCAAATATAACATTTACACCATTAATATATTCTGAAAATTTATCCGCTGCCCACACCAAAGCTAAAGCTTCACGTTCAATCTGGAAGTACTTCCTTTCAGTATCCGTCATACTCCTTGATGTATATGCCACGAGTTGTCTCTTGTTAGAAATTCCATCTATTTGCATAAGACATGCTCCTAGTCCGTAGCTCGATGCATCAGAACTGATTACGATTTGCTTCTCTGGATCAAAAAACGATAATGTAGGAGAATTGGAAATAAGTTCCTTAATTTCATTAAATGATTTATCTTGTATTGCTGACCATACAAATTCACTGCTCCCCACTAATGAGTTTAGTGGTTCAAGTACAGAAGATCTCATTTCTATGAATCTTGCAAGATAATTTATCATTCCTAAGAATCTTTGGACTTCAACTTTACACGTTGGTTTTGGAAATTTAATAATCGACTCCACCCTTTCAGGATCTACTGATACGCCATTCTTTGACAACACATATCCCAGGTATGTAACCTTTTCAACACCAAACACCGATTTATTTCCGTTAATGGTAATTCCCTCTTGAGACAAACGTTCCAATACTATCATTAACGTTTTATCATGTGACTCCTTCGTATCCCCAAATATAAGTATATCATCAATGTGCATTAACAAATTTTCAATTCCTGTTAATATTTGACTAAATTTTGTCACAAAGTACTCAGGGGCACATGAAATTCCGAAGGGTAATCGTTTAAACACAAATCTTCCAAATGGGCATATAAAACAGGTTAAATGTTGACACTCTTCACGAAGCTTAATTTGATAAAAACCCTTATTGCAATCAATCTTTGAAAAATACTTTGCCTTCTTAATTCTAGCCAGTTTCATCTCAACTTTTTCAATAGGAAAATATGGACGCATTACTGCCTTGTTCAATTGTGTATAGTCAACACATAGACGTATCTCATTGTTAGGTTTAGGTACTACAACAATCGGGCTTACCCATTCCGTAACATCTTCCATAGGTTCTATAATTTTCTGTTTAATTAAACGGTCCAATTCATTCTTAAGTCTCGGCAAAAGTGGCACTGCAACATTTCTTGGTACCGATTGTACAAAAGGTTTATAATTGGGTTTAAGTTTTATTCCAACATCACCTCGAAATTCGCCTATTTCCTTGAAAAGATTAGGAAATTGTTGTAACATTCCTTCGTATTTGTTATTTTCAGTTACCGTAAAGCATTTTCCTGGCGGAAATAATACTTTTAGCCGGCGTATAGCGTTTATACCCAACAATGGAACTCTCAGACCATGTACTAAATAACAAGTAAATTTGTGAATTTCATCCTCATACCTTAAAGTCAACTCAATACTGCCTACGATTCTGAGAATGTTTCCATCAGCACTTTTGAGTTTCGGATGATTTTGCCTCTTCATTTCCGTTTGTATTATTCCCGAAACAAATACAGAATCCGAAGGTAAACAAACACAGTCCGCACCAGTATCCACCAAAAATGTGATTTCTTCATTTAATTCATTTGCGAAACACTTCACATACCAGGATTTGTTATCATCCCTTATACCGGAGACACTTCCTAAAAAATATTCATCTTGGTCATCCACGTCAATGTCAGGATTTCCTAACTCAACATTACGATTACTCCCACAAAGTGCAACAGTATGATTCCTATTATTATTATTAGAATATTTTACATTGTTTCCCATTTTATTATTATTACCACTACTAAATACATTTTTCCTACATACTCTCTTGTAATGTCCAATACCCCTGCAGTTATGACACATTACTTTACGGGCAGGGCACTGCAGACGATCGTGAGCACCATAACCACAATATCCACATTTTGCTGGCCTCTCCTCTTTACTTCCTCGAACAATGTTCACTACTTTCTCCTCTCGAATTACTTTTGTCTGCTTAGATTGCATTTCAGCTTGTCTTGCACAATCAACAGCAACTTTTAACGTCAGATCATTCTTTAGTTGTAGTTGTTCGCTAACCTTTACGTTCTGCATGCCCACAACAATGCGATCCCTAATCATTTCATCCTTCAAATTCTGAAATTCACAATTTTCGGCAAGAGCATGCAAGTCTGTTATAAATTCTTCAACTGGTTCCCCTGGCTGCTGAACTCGAGTGTTAAATTTAAACCGTTCAAATATAATATTCTTTTGTGGTAAGAAGTAGTTGTCGAATGCCACAAGCAGTTCCTTTAGTGTTTTTGGTTCACTATTAATTTGTAATAGTACCTCCTCACTCCTCTCACCCATGCAATACAAGCATGTGTTGATCTTTTCTTGTTCATTACCATTACTGTCTAACTTGGATAATGTTGCATATCTTTCAAATCTTTTACGCCAGACCGGCCACTTTTCAGGTTGTTGGAAGTTAAATTCCCCCGGAGGGTTCATATTCGACGACATCATGACCACCTGCGTTGCATTCGCTGCACCTCCCGTTGCCATTTTCTGTTTGTATTTTTTCCTTTGACTTAATCCTCATTTGCTTTTGTTTCCAAATAGTTTATTTTTTACCGCTGCCACCATGTTGTATTATTAAATAAAAGTCGGTTCCTTATTCAATAAAGGAAATACATTATGTTTATTTAATTCAGTATAAAAGTACAAAAAGGAATTTAACAGAAGCACGTGTGTCTTATCGAAAAATTAACTTAACATTATATTACAGAGTTGTTTATACATTTTGACATATATAGAGAGTTGCCATAACTTCATACTACAAAAATTAAATTAAAAATCAATTAAGAGAGCTATTTACGGCTGTGTCTAATCTTATATATCCTAATTTTTTGGGCGATAAATAACATTATTGGTGAAAAAAAAAGTTGGTGGACAAAGATCGGTTTAAAAATATTTGTCTCGCTTTTGACCCATTGTCGGTTAGATTTCCTTTGGCATTATATACATCGTTGAAAGATTTTTAAAATGTCTATCACTAGATATATTGTCGGTTAAAATTATTTTTGTATGAAAACTGTCAGTATAACTATTAGTTAACACATATCCAGAATTCGTGTTACTGGGGGTAAATGAATTAATCCAGATATAGATACAAATTTCTGGTAGTCGTGACTTTTTACTTATATTTTAGACATTTGTTGGCCGATTTTTCCGAATTTAAATAGCTTCCGATATTGGATGTATGTAAGTTATTTAGAGGCTTCAGAAAGTTGATTCCAACAGACAGAGCACTCATGGTGAAGGGTGCTTAAATCATGTGTTGTTATTATCACTACTTTAAATCAAAACTTAGTGGCTTTTTTTTAAAAATGTTACTGCATATAAATTCACACTTTTTATTTTGATTTTAAAAACCAAACTGCTTAAAGAAAAAGTTGGAAGATAGACAGGAGAATTGTAAATAAAGAAGAAAAAAATAATGACCGAAAGAGATAAAGTTACTAAAACACTAAATAAAAAGTTATTAGTTTCAGTTAAAAAAATTATGTTCCAATTTTTGCATTTTTCTAGATGCATTCGAACACGTTATGGATCGTATGTTTATAGCTAATATATTGGAAACAACAAAATGAAAAAACTAAATGTTTCAGATTTCTTTATTTTTTTACTTCAAAGGCATACGGGTGAAACGTTTTTGACCGTAAAAATGTCCATATGTTAAATAATAAAAAAAACCTGATAAAATAATTGAAAAATATATGATGTTATAAACAGTTTTGTATCCTATTCTTGGCGGTATAAAAAATATGATAAATATAAATTTATTTTCGCAAAATTAATTGTTTAAAAGGCAAATTTTTTTATATAAAACCTATGGCTCTATTAAAACCTTTAAATAACTGACGTTTGGACTTAGACAACCCTAAAAAATCCAACTAATTTATTTATATTTAAAATAATTTAATATTAAACTGCACATTTAGGTTTTGCAAAACAATTACGTGCCGATAATGGTCTCCTTATGACACCCTGTTATACAGCGAATTTTGTAGCTCCCGAAGTATTGAAACGACAAGGCTATGACTTGGCCTGTGATATATGGTCATTAGGTGTCCTCCTTTATATAATGCTGTCGGGAAGGACACCCTTCGCATCGACACCTAATGACTCACCCGATGTGATATTAAAACGTATAGGATCTGGACATGTAGATTTTAATTCGACACGATGGACGTTGGTCTCCAATCCTGTCAAAGATTTACTAAGACAAATGTTACACATAGTACCGGAAAATCGACCAACTGCTGCACTCATTTTACAGCATCCCTGGCTAAAGGAACAATCAGCTGGCTCTGTAAGACTTACAGAATACTGCACGCAACCAATCAGCACAACAACAAATATGGCCTCAACTAATCAAGGTGGTGTTGGTGCAATGCCAAGTATGTCCTCCAATTTTACCCATAATGCCAATATGGTGAGAGAAGCAAATGCAAATTTACGTGGCGCAGTGGATGCCACTTTCAGAGCCATTGCCATACCACAGGCGGCCAATGTGGGGCCTGTGGAACAATCCACATTGGCCAAACGACGTGCCAAAGATCGTGCCAATATACAAACGTAATCGAAAGCTTCTCTTAAATGGCCAGCATTTTTAATACGTTTTAAATTGAAATTTTTAAGATAATTGTGAGATTACTACGAAATGAGAAAAAAAAACAAAATTCCTTCTAAAGAAAAGTAAAGCTTTACAAATTACAAACAAAAAAAAGAAAAAAACTCAACAAAAAAGGTAAAATTTTTTGCTAAACACGAGTTGTGAAACACTGGCTTACTTTTTTTTTCTAACTTTACAAAATTAAGCACAACTTTTTACTTAGAAAACAAAACTGAATTAAAAAAAAAAAAAACACTATTTTTAAAACTTCTTAAATTTTAAAGTAAGAAGTCATTATATAATCTTCCATTTATAGTAAACAAGTTAATTATTTATTTTATAATTAAAATGCAGGAAAAAACTAAATAATTTTAACACAAACATTTATTTTATTTTTAGTTTTTTGTTTGTGTGTGTGTACAAAACAAAATATAGAAAATATTTTTTTTTAATAGTTACAAATTTTTTATTATTATTAATTTTAATAAACAATAAACAATAGCAACAATTCTAATTTTCTTAAAGAATTTGATAAAGTGTCAAAATATTCATTAACAGTGGAAGGTGATAAACATTTTTTTGAAATGCTGATATCAAAATATTAAATTATTGGTACTTCGAGTTAATAATGCTACAAAATTATTTTTAAGACCAGACACTTTTTCATATTTTTATAAAATTAATATTTTTTATTTGTTTTTTACAAGTAATTACCTTTAATTTTTGAGATTATTTTTTAAAGTATACATGTTAACTTTATATTGTTTTTTAACTCAAAATTGTACTGGTCACTTTATGCAACATTAAACATAAAATTTTTTATCTTATGATAGCTTGAAACTAGTGAATGGTATGAAAAGCTAATAATCGATTTTCGACTTTTCGATCAACCATTTTCATTTCGATTTTTACAGTCGATTAATCGAACCCAATAATCGATTTTTTAATAATCGATCTGCATTTTTGGGAACTATACCATTCACTACTTGAAACGAATAGACTTTGTATATGTAATTCCATGAATTCATGACATTTTATTTGAACTATTATCTTATAAATTTCTTTGGGCATTCCTAATTCCAAATCATTAATTATCCACCTCATCAAAGGGATCTGCCACAGGTCGATTGCAAATGCCATTTCAATTCCATTACACAGTTGTGTGGCATATTTTATCAAAACTATGGACCAAACAGTTGTAGTTATGCTATTGTATACTTGTATTCCAATTCTGAGGTTTCACACAATATTGTTCGTTGCTAATTACTTGTGGGTACCATATTCTAAAGTTATTACCGAGACATCTATTTCCAAATCCGCGTAGCTTAATTATGATTCATTAACCACTTTTCGCATTAATATAAAATTAACGGACTGTAAATTGGCATTATAAAAATGAACTTTTATTTTTGGAGAATACAGTTCTGTCTTTTCCAATGTGTAATTATAAAGGTACGTTCGCATTAGCAAAATATTTAACGAAATAAGCGTTAATAAATAAACAAGTTTTAATTAGAAATTGGCTTGAAGATATTTGCTTTTACAGATCATATAAGCAATTGCAGGAATTAGTGGTTATGCTTTGCTGTTATTCCTGTTATTCCTTATTCCTGTTAAAACTAATACTTCTAATTTTGAGTGTTTTTTATCAATGTTCCTGTTAAAGCTCATTATCCAGTTCCTGATTTAGCTCATTCTACTTATTTTGATTTACATGTCATATTCGAATGCCTTTAATGTTATTCGTTATTCTACCACAGTGCAATAGGAACATTCTCGTATCATATTTTAACACCTTTTATTATATTCGACATTCTACCGCATTGCAACAACAGCATTATTGAGTCGTCGTATCATGGATACTTATTATACCACTACCTTCATGCCAGAATTTATAGGTGGCTTTTGATGTAATGACATTTATATAATAATTTTTCAATCTTCGCTTGGTTTTACCTTCTTACCTAATAAATGGCAGATTACTGCGTATCTAAATCCGAAAATGTGTGCTTAATGCATTGTATCGAATTAGGGAGTAACCCCCCAGTTCTCGTATTTCTCCTTAAATGTATTCATAGAGACTCTCTATTATTTTTATGTTCCGGCGATAACTTCTTCTGCACTATGCTAAAGAATCGATTTTATTTGCTTAGTTTTACCTTCTTACATAATTAGTGATAGTTAGTACAATAGTTTTTAAGTTCTCGTCTTTCTTCTCAAATGGATTCATAGAGACTCTATATTAATTTTATGTTCCGATGAAACCTATAACCTCTTTTGCATTATGCTGAAGAATTTGTTTTATTTAGTTCCATTCACTGTCAACTTGGATTATGAGTAGTGGTTTTCACTTATTTATGTAATTTGGTAATAAAGTAGAACTGATGAACCATAATATCCTGTTCTCAACAAAATTGCAACTATGATCTGGAACGCTCCGACTCTAACTCGGCCAAACATTGTCAACTTAGTGACAGCTACATATATCAACTAAACGATTTTTTTTTTCTCCAGGAAGGAACTCTCGGCAACAGTGTAAATATTATAACAACAATAATTCTATCCTGTCGATGGGATTTTCTAAGTAAAATCTTAAGATTAGATCACAAGTTACTTTTGCACACTCTCCTTCTTCACCGTCAGCGAAAGTCCCTTGAGTGTCATCTCATTTCCCTTTGATTTATTTTTTGATGCAAATAAGAATCCCCAATTTCAAGGAGTTTCTTATTTCTTATTTCAAGCTCTTCATATTTTCGAAACCTTGGTTACAGCTACCTATTTTAGCATTCTTTCACTATAATCAGTATCATCGCATCGTAATCATCTGATTATAGTTATCAACCAATACCGGAGTGGTCCAGCGATTGGTATTATTTTGAATTTATTGATAAATTGTCACAATTAAAAAGGTTAAGCAATATATAAAACAATCGACATAAATTCCACCAGGGATGATACGCTACGATGATGACTAATGAAGCCTTTAAAATGTAATTTGGTCAATCGTCAATCAGAGCTTCGAAATAATTAATTAAATAAAGTTGAGCTTAATTCACTAAAATCATAATTCAGAAGCAACTAGAAAGATAGCTATATTTGGCTGTACCGAATCTTATATACCCTTCATCAAGATAATGAAAATAATGTTTGTGAAAAAATAGGAGTAAAAAAAACTCGTTTTAAAAAGTAAGATGCCCGATTTTGAGCCATTGTCGGTCCGAATTTCTATGGCGTTATATAAGTCTTTGGAAAAGTCTTTGAAATGTCTATCATGTCTGTCTGCATATAAGAATCAACTTTCTGAAGCCCAAAATAACTTACATACATGATGGATACACAAATTTATTAGATATAGTCCAACTTATGTTGCTATTTAATTTCGGCAGTCTGAGAATTAAGAAAAATAATAAAAATACCTCGTTTTTTTACCTATTTTTTGTATCAATATCTAAATATCTAATGATATATAACGCCATATGGAAGAAAATCGAAAAAAAAATATTTTTCACCCAAATTTTTTTTCAAACAAAAATAGTTTTCAGTCGTTATCTTAAAATATACATTGGTTAAGTGTATATATGCTTTTGTACAGCCGAATATACATAGCTGTCTTAATTGTTTTTTTTAAATCTTTGATTCCAACCTATAGTCATTAGGCATATAACTAATTTTGGCGAAATTTTTGGCATACCACCACGTGATGGCCAATATTGTATAAGTAATGAAAATAACTTTTTTAGGTCATTTGGAATCAAAAACATCACGAACCAACACCAATTTCTAAAATAAATAAATTTTTTTTTCTATGAAAAATTATGAAAATAATTTCATATTATTTTTTTTGCAAGTGTGAGGGATACTTCCCATATCTCAAATTATGTTTTGAAGTATGTCCGCAGTTATTACTAAAATAAAATATATTGTATTTCAAAATAGTTAAAAATATTAAATGAAAAACTTTATTAAGTTTGGTGCGTTAACTTTTTTAACAACCGCGAAAAAATAATTCCGTGGTATTTCATCTTTTTTAATGCTCTATTCGACTATGCTATGCCAATTTGCTTATTTGCAAAAAATGTCAATAGTTATATCCCTAATAGTCATGTGTCATTTTTAACAAAAAATTTTAATGTTCCTTAAGAAATAATACCAACATATTATATATAGTTCAACCTTTTACCTGATAAAACATTCCAGATAATTCCTCATTTTATTTTAAAATACAACTCAGCAGATAGTAATAGGTTATTGAGTGGAAAAGGTGATTAGACAATTAGTTCAAATGCATAAAAAAGTTAATTGACTTTAAAAGAATATATTTAAAAAAAAACAAGGCTAATTATGTGCTGTTTTAATGTTACAATAACAAAACACATGTAAAATTTCCAATAATATAGGCTCTTTCAAAATGCATTTTAAAGGGCAAAGATTATTTTCTTTTAACAAAAATATCACCCGTTGAAACTTTCCTTCAAATTCTTTATATTAAATGAAATTACATATTGCATTTGATTAAAAATTATAAATAAAATACACAATATAATAAATTATAATTTTAACAATTACTTGTAATTAAATAAAAACCTGCTTACACTATATAAGAAATACTTCCTGTTAACTCCGAATTAAATACATACAATAAATTATTGAAACCCTATGACCTGTTAAACCTTAAAATAAACCTAAAACAAATTCAAAAATTAAGAACAAAAAATCCATATTTTTTGAGAAAAAATATTAGCTAATATTGAAATTGAAAATAAAATATATAATAAACTTGTTTAAACATAAAATACAGTTAGTTAATTAATTAATAACTATTAAAAAAGAAAATAAAATAAAATAAATTGTTAATTATTGCTGACACAGTTTTTAAATCATTGATTCAAATCATAAAAAAATATTATAATTATATAATAACTAATACACATACATATATAAATATATTATACTATATATTAACAAATAACTAATAATTTTATATACACTTACTTATAATAACAACAAAAAAGTATTTACTCTACAATCTATTTAAATAATAAAAAATTTTAAGAAACAAACAAATTATTTTCTTATTAAAAAACTTGCTTTTTTTCTATGCCCAGTATTTTTTCTAACGACTATTTCCCCTAAACTGCATACGATAAACGAAGCAGCTACTTGTCTTTAACGATTTGTTTCCAATTTTTTTTATATATACATATATAAATAAAGATATTTAATAAACAAAAAAAAAAAAATTAAATAATTGTAATGCTTACATTTTAATGGTTAACAAAAAATAAAGAGTTGCTCTTTATATTACATATAAATAAATAAAGAAATACTTATATATTCATATATATTTACATATTTTTCGATAAAAGAGTATTAAATGTCTGTATGTGTTTTTCTAACAAATCGAAATATTTATTATTCGAAAAATAATTAAAATAAAACAAAATTTATATTTAAATAAAAATTTTATTCAAGTTTTTTTCCTAAGTAAGAATATTTTTTTAATTTTTTTTTTTTGCATTTAGTTTAGGCATTCAATCATATTATTAAATATTTAATTAAAAAAAAAAAATAATAAAAACAAAGTTTCATTACAAAAATATGTAATAATTTTAAACAAATTAAGTATTGTATATTTAAATAAAACCAAATATTATTAAAAACAAAATCATTTAAAAAGAAATTTAAATAAAAAATGTGTTTTATTTCTAACTAGCTGAACCGGTTCGCGTTGCTGGTCCTTGGATAGCATCTGTTTTATATTGCATCTCGATCTCAGTTTTAATATACAGTACTCGCCCGACCTCACTTCGCACCCCAAGCACTTATTATCTGTAGCCAGATGACGGCGATTGAGGTGTTCATATGACAAAGTTGTAGCAGATATCTATAAGAACTAAAAAAGGAAACTAATGTATTTAAGGCAAATGGGATATTATATCTATGAATACATCTTAAGGCCAGGGGATATACAATCTCTTTCGTTTTTTTATTTGGAGTAAAAATATATAAATTATTTGGTGTACCAACTCGGGAGCAAGCCAAATACAATTGACCGTGTGGTAAATGTGAATTTTCCAAATGTAAGCCAGCAATAGTCAACTATTGGCCTTGTGCTTTGTTAGTGGTTATAGCAAAGCAAGACGAAACGGGAAATCGAGCTGCTTGAATTCAAATGGTCAAAGTCAATGGAAATCATCGGTATGCGTGGTATTGTATTTCGTTGTTTCGCCAGGAAGTTTCAATTAAATTTGCTCATTCAGTTTGTTGGCGGGAGCAATTGAAAGAAGACCTTGTGATTACTGTAGTCATCATCCTTATTGTAATGAAATGCCGGCAACTTTCAATCGATTCTTTCTCTCGATCGTGCCATTCGCGAGCGATTGGCTTCTAGTCTTTCGATATGCTTTTGAGGTGTCTCTGCAGCTCTCAATTAAGGTGCAGTGCTATGCATTTGCTGAAGCCGTAATTCGAGTTCTTTTTCCGTTTCTGCGGCTCTAGACGTTAATTCCCGTTCGCGATTTTCCCCATGAAGTGATTCACGTTCACTTTCTGTATCCGCGTCTCTAGACGTAGATGCCCGTTCCCCATTTTCCTGAAGACGTGGTTCGCAATCGCGTTTGGCGGCATTTTTGTAAATTTTCACTCCAAAAAAATTTTTAAATAGATTTCACATGAAAATTTCTTATTCATTCACCTAATATGCAAGAGTAAACAAAACTGTTTATCATCGATTGATAATATTAAAGAATTTTTATAGTACAATGTTGCATTAACTGCGGCCTACTTGTTTTATCGAATGATATGAAAACTTGGTATATACTGCACATGTGCTGGAATGTATTCCTTTCATCGCTTACACCAAATAATTCGCTTCAGAGTACACCACTGTGAATAAAATTTTTAAAATCACCTTGTTGGGAAAATAAATTTTCTTCATCCTTTTTTGGGGATATTTCGGGAATTTTCTTGGGTATTCTTCTTGTTTGGCCGGAGACCAGTCCGAATTGGTGCGAATCATCGCAATCGGGATTTATGGGGGAAATTTACAGTTTTTCTTTATGTTTTAAATTATTTTGTTTTTTAAATGTTACATGTTAATCTTAAATGTTAACTGTCAAAAAAGGAAATCGCCTTTTTTTACAGTTAATTCTATAATCTTATTTGCAAGAAGCTAAAGTTATATTTTCCACTGACTTTGATGTGTTAAATATTAAATAATATTTTGTATTTGTTGTTTAAAAATTTATTAAAATGTAGTTTAATATAAAAATATAGTTGTTGATGATTATACATCTTGTTCATTTGTTAAATGAAGAAGATGACTACAATTACTGCGTGTTGAAATCTTTTTTGAGAATGGAAAACGTAATTCAAAAAACGCTAATTAATACTAATTGAAATGGTAGTGCACGAACAGTTATTAAGAAGGGCATACTTGATTCTATTGTGATCATAAACAGATAATATTTTGCATGTATGAGAGCAACACCTTAAAAATATTGCCTTGTAAAGTGGCAAGAAAAGAAAACGTGTTGTTTACTTCTTTAGAAAACTAAAAGTGATTTCGTTTCACTGAAGAATCATTTTATGGAATTAACTTCACTTTCAATCGGAATGAAATTCTACACCAGGGGGTAACTCAATCCGAAAACGGAAATGTTCGAAAATGTGTGCTAAATACATTGCAATTCGAAGCGATTTCCTTTCGAATCGAATTAGGGAGTAACCCCCCAGTATTAGCTACGTTTTCCTCAATTCATACGTATTCGTATAAGAGCTGAATGTCTCTCCTAGTCATTGAAATATATTCGGCTTGATCGGCCTGCTTAACTACATATCGCTCATTTGCTGCAACAACGTCATAATTCAAAATCCGTGTTTTTTGAATTAAGTAATACAAAATATGCTCCGATCTATAGTCTTTCATATAGTTTTATCAGTTTTAAAAAAAGTCAGTCGTCATTTGTGTGAGTGTGTTTTTTTGTTGTAAACATCAAAATTAAAATTCATGTTTTCTTGTATAAAAATTAGGATTAAATACAGATTAGAAACATATTATCTACTATGAAATCGCATGATTTGTTGAAAATTTATTTAAGAAATAGTAAAATGTTATAAAACATTCAAAGTCGTTTTTCTCGAAACGACTTTTTTTGAATTATGCCGTTGTTGCAGCAAATGAGCGATATGTAAATAATTTCATTAACCATTATCCAATAATACATGAGATATTTTGGCGGTCTTTTAATCCAAAAATTTACTCCAGAAATTGATGGAAAAGGAGAAATAAAACAAGTAAGAGATCTATATTCGGCTGTGTCGAATCTTATATACCCTTCACCAAATTATACTTTACAAAAAAATTTTAAAAAAAAAAAAATTTTAATTTTTTTTTTTTTAGTTTTTTAAGTTTTTTTTAAATTTAAAAAATTATTTTTTTAATTTATTAGTGAAAAAAATTCGGGTTAAAAATATTTTTCCCGATTTTGACCCATTGTAGGTCCAACTTTGTATAGCCTTATATACATCGTTGCAATGGAATTTGAAATATATATCATTAGATATCCATATTGTCTATATTTATGACTTAGATAAAAAATAGGCCAAAAAATAGAGGTTGTCTCGGATTTTTGCTCATATCTCCGTTATTTATGAACGGATTTTGCTGATTTTAAATAGGAAACTTTTCGAAAGCGTGTCTGACAGAATTATTGAGGATTTGGATCCAGAAGATATCTGGGGTCTTCAGAAAATTGATTTCAACAGACAGACAGACGGACATGGCTAAATCGACTCCGCTATCTATAAGGATTCAGAATATATATACTTTATAGGGTCGGAAAATTATATTGTGGAAATTACAAACGGAATGACAAATTTATATATACCCTTCTCACAAAGGTAAAGGGTATAAATATCACAACCTTTTTCAGTTGAGGAAGATTATGTATGATGACATGATTTCATGTTTTGCTCCATTCAACAAACCACAGGCTGCCGTAAAGCACTGCGAATAGTTGATGCTTAGGGTATAGGGTATAAATAGTTTTTCCCAATGAATTGTTTGAATACTAGCCTTTTCCAGTAACACATGTTTCGAACAGCAAAACATTTGATTTACACAAGAACGGAAATTATTAAAATTCTTTTAAATAAATATGAATTTATTTGCCATCATTGCTTTACTTCAAGCGTTTTTTAAAGTAAATTGTTGGCAGAGATGCCCCAAATTTAAGAAAACAACACATCATTTAGTTTATTGTTGCAAAAGTTTTCGAACGCACCTTATATGATTTCATACATTCGAATCAAGCCCACTGCAAACTAGATTAATTTAAAACAAAGTCAAATTCCAATTGTTCTTCTTCCCACACTGACATAATATCTTACACTTGCTTTCATCAGTCAACCAATCGCTTAAAGAAATAAATTAGTTTCAAATACCGATCTTCAATAATCGCAATGGCATTCCTAGCTATTTTTCTCCCCACAAAGAAATAAGCTGTTGATTGATGAAAGCAGACGTTAGATGGTCTGACAATAAAATATTTTTCTGATATAGGGGTTTTATGGGGGTTAGGGTCAATTATGAAGCGATCCTCACATAAGTTGGTAGAAAGATTTATGTTCATATAAAACATGTTTATGTTTATGATAATAATTGTTCAATTCATATTATGAATGTTTAATTCATTTACTGAGGGGGGACTAGGAACAAATGTTGCACGTTTTTCGTCATACATTACAGTATAACTTCAGAGTACTTGAAAATTTTATCATGATTGCCGAAAAATCAACATATTTATGACTGCTCAAACAGTATTCTGGGGGTAATCTGTATGGGGTCTAGGTAAAATCATGAACTGATATTGATTATTTTCAATACCAAACAAACCAACTCTCAACAGAGAGTATTTGTGCAAAAATTTCAGCCTGATAGCTCATTTCGTTTTGGGCCCTACCGTGTTTTCAAAAGAGGGACGGACATAGCAAGATCGTCTTAAAATTTCATAAGGACCCATTATTTCGATGTGTTACAAACGGAATGACAAAATCAATATTATTCTAAATAACTATAATCTGTTACAATGACCAGCAAAATTTATGGAAAATCTATTTTAAAATAATTGCTTTTTATATTCTTTATCTTGTACAATATTTCAAATGCGTACAGACATTTGTATCTTGTGATTTAATTATTTCGAACAAAAAAAAAAAAAAAAAAATAATAATAATAAAAGAAATGTAGTCCATGTAGTTTCAATGTTTTTCTTATCAAAAATGTCGGCAATTGAATTAAATACACGAATAAAAATTCCATTAATTTGCAAATTTTTAATATTAAAGAGAAAACTATGTATATGAGTAAATAATACCATAGACATACAAACATTAAACATTTGATAGTACATATTAACTGAAAAACAAAAAAACACAGGAAACAATACATTAAGAATGAAATGAGGAAAAAAACGTGTGTACAAAAAAAGTAGATAAAAGAAATATGTATTGCGGTATTAGAGGGAAAACAAATTGAGAGACTACTACAAATAGCTGGGCACTAAAAACAAAAGATAAGACCTTTAAAACCCCATGTTGAACAAGGTGGTAAATTAAACTACATTGTTGAATGAATCATTTTTATTATTGATTTTTGTTATAATTTATGTTTTATTTAAAAAACGTTTGAATGGTATTTGTTTAAAATAAACAAATATGTATGTAAGTATGTATAATTAATAGCATTTTGTTATCTATTTTGTTACAGTTTCTATTTTATTTTTAATTATGTATGTTTGCAGTTATTTACTTGCATTTTATTGTTTTCAAAGTTTTCTAATCTTCTAAATTTATTGCAAACGTTTAATTGGTAATTTTTTTTTTTTTTTATTTAGTTTTCACTCATTTTGTTTTTCTGTTTCTTTGTTGAATTTTTTTTTTTTTAATAATTTCTTTTATTTTATAAATGAATAATTACAATAATTGTTATTTTTTTTATTATTATTGTAATATATTGAACTTATTTTTAAAAAATAATTTATACAGCATGCATGTTTTATTATGAAATATATAAGTGTGTTGTTTGATTTGTTTTTTTTTTTTTTTAATAAAATTGCAAGTGTTTTTGTTTGATTTTCTAAATTTAATGTGGCTTTGCTCACTTGTGGTTTATTTTGCAAAAAAACCAACGGAATTATTTTTGTTTTATAAATATGTGGTTGTTGTTTGCGTTTGTATGTAAAAAATGGAAAGTCAAGAAGGCAAAATTACAAATAATTAAAGGATTTTGAATATAATTTATATTAATTGACTAAAATAAATTTACATACATTTATGAAAACAGTTGATTTTTATTATTTTTGCTTAAGACATTATTATGCTTATTATTGTTGTTTTTATTTGTATTTACTATTTTTTTATTTTTATTTATTAGCTTTATTTAAGACTATGTATTTTAATTAACGCTTATCTTTACGTTGATTTTTACGTTGCTGTTGCTTTGATTTAGCGGGAGATGTTGATAATTTTTCTGGCGATGAATCTGAAATAATTAAAATAGAAAAACAAGTATTAGTTTGAATTTTTGTATGTGTTAGAAAAACAATTCTAGCTAAACCAAAAAACTTCCTGGAAAAGATTTTTCTTTCATTTAATTATTACGTGTTAAAACAGAATGTTATTATACTATAAAACGTTTTAGCATGACTTATTTGTAAACGAACGTTTTAATTGAAATGTTGTAATATTTCACATGAAACTCCATGATTTCCTAATTCGTTTAATAAAGCAGTTGTCAATAGTATTAAAATGTAAATGGATTAACATTTTGCGAATTTGACTCTGTTGATCAGAATGATCAAATATGAATCGAATTAAAATCTTTTTAAAAAATTTTTTTTCGATACAATTTTTCACGAAAACTGTTTAAAAATAAAAAACTTGTACACAAAATAAAAATTTGTTGGAAAAAGATGAAAAGAAAGGATTTTCTTTTCAAAAATAAATTTAATTATTTTTGCCAAAAAAGAAAACAAATTTTCTAAAAAAAAATTTTTTCCACGAAAAACTATTAAAAATGATTTTTTCAAAAAAAAATTTCTAAAACAGGCATTTCTAACAAAATATTATTAATTTTTAAAAATGGTTATTTAAAAAAAAAAATAGTTTTTTTATAAAAAAAATGTTTGTAAATAGTTTTTTTTTTTTTTTATAAAAAAGCTCTTTTGAAAATAGATTTATTTTAAATTTTTTATAATAAAAATTTTTTTGAAAAATTTTTTTTTCCAAAAATCTGTTATTTTTAATTATCACCAAAAAATATGACCGAAAAGCTTTTTCACAAAATCTTTTTTTAACGAAAAGTAATAAAACTGCATTTAAAAAAAGGTTTTTTCTTGAAAAAACGGCTTTTTACAATATTTTTCTTAAGAAAATAATTTAGCAAGAAAACATATTTATTCCAAAAAAGGAATAAATATTCGTCCAATAAAATAAAAAACTATTTAATTAAAAAAGTTTTTATACGATAAGCTTTTTTCATGAATTTTTTATTATTTTTTTTTTTTCAAAAAATACTTTTCCAATGAAACCTATTTTAAAAGAAACTAAAGTACTTTTTCTACGAAAAGCTTTTGTCACAAAAAGCTATTTATCAAAAATTATTTTATAAAAAAAACTAAAAGCTGTAAAAATTAAAAAAGGAAGTTTTACAAAGAAATAGGCTTTATTTTTAACGGAAAACTAGTTTTAAATAAATTTTTTCTTAAACAAATAAATTATCACGAAAAACTATTTTTTTGCAAACATTTTTTTTCAAAAAAGTAAATCATAAAAGTAACAACTTATTTTTCAAAAAAACCTTTCATAAGAAAACTTTTTTCACAAAAACGTTTTCCCTAAAACCTACAATATATTTTGTATCACAAATATCAATACAATAAACTTAATTACCTTCCTCATTTTCCAACTCTTTCGGCTCTTTAATAGCTTCAAATTGTTCCAACGTTTTATCTAAATCATCCTCCTCAATCTTCTTAACCACCTCGAGGCTATCCTTTTCCTTTTCATTGCATTCCTCTTCAGCTACCTGTTCACTGATGATCGGCTCTTTATTCTCAGTCTCCGTGCTTTTCTCTTTATCGTCCAGTTCCGGCTCGACCACTACATGTGCCATCTCTTGCATGCCATTTACTAAAGAATTAATTTGTTCTTGTTGCTGCTGTTCTTCTTCTTCTTTTGCTTCCAGTGCTTGTGCTGTCGTCTCACGTTCAATACGTTCACGATATTCTCTCAGACATTTTTGTTCATAGTCTACATGTTCCTTATAATACTGATACACAGGTATAACTATCACTGATATATCGTCGACTGTAGCGGCAGCTTTGCTGTCGGCCAAACGCCAATGACCGTAATCGTTAATTTTACCACGAGCTTTAGCGACTAGTTCTTGAGCTACCATGGTGTAGCGATATTTTTCCGTGGGATATTTGTGCAATGTTTGAAAGACTGTACGGGCGACAGCATCGTTTTCGGAAACGTCCCAGAGCCCATCGGTGGCCATGACCAGAATGCCGTAGTCACCATCTTCATTGTGTTCATCTGGAAAAAGGAAAGCAGTTACATTTTTTAGTTTTCAATTTTAGTTATTCATATATTTTCTAACATAGTATAAAATAATCATAGAAGCGTTGCTAAGAGGCAGAAAACATAAGTCTGCTGTCTAAAACCTAACCACAAAATGCCTGTAAATCATTGTATTTTGTTGTTGTGCCAGCCAAATAGTTTTAATCTTTTCTACTCTCAGTTGCGCCTCTAGCTCTAATCTATGTGTTCTAATCTTCAATTTGTTTTTATCGACTTTGAAAATAACTTCAACTCACAAATCTTTAAAACTTTCTTAAAGTGAAGTGATATCAGAGTTTCGAAATAATTCAATATGAGCTTAATTCAAAAAAATCTTTATTCTATATTAAAAAATGTCTGCCATTCATTCCCTACATCTAATTCAATTTTTTTTTTAAATATAATTCATTCATCGTTGAATTGGTTCATAATGGAATTAAATTGACTTATGCCTATTTGTAATAGATTTGAATTAAAGAAAAATTTATCATTTAATACATTTTATTATGCTATTTTGTAAGAGGTTTAAATTCAAGAAAACTTGAATGATTCTATAAGGAATTATTTCTAATAAGAATTGGAAAAAAGAATGGTTTATTGGAATTGCTAAGAAAATATTTTAAAATGTTAGTTTCGTTTACCTTGATATGTAGAAAGAAGGCTTTTCTGTATTGCAATATCAATATTTAATTTAGAAAATTTTATTAAGAATTTATTCTTTCGACACTTTGGGTTATACTTTCGCAATACAGAAAAGCCTTCTTTCTAAATATCAAGGTAAATAAAACTAACATTTTAAAATATTTTAACTTATAAATAAAAAATTTTATTTTTAAGCAAAAATTAACACAAAATATTAATTCTCTTACCTGGAATGGTTACAATTTTAGTGAGATCTCTGTAATTAACTTCTGGCTGTGCCGTAAGGAATGGTTTTATTAATGTACCCGTCGCTATGGCCAACAAATCATGATCACCAAAACCGCGAGTCACTCCCAGAGTGCCCAACAGACGAGAACGTTTACCCTCACCCGTTACCACGGGCATTTTTAAATCATCTCGCGTAAGCGTTTTATAAGTCCAGCCCTTATTGGTACCTTGTCGGCATAAAATACGCTGGCCCAAATCACGTTCATGTGGCCGTTTGGCATACTCCATGGCAGTATAATATTTACCCATTAAATGTGGTTTATATTGAGCCACACCCAGCAGTCGAGTTCTTTCAGTTTCGGGCGTATGATCAAATGAAAATGGTTCGGGAAATGCACCCTGCGAACCATCGGAATCCTCCTGCTTACCATTAACTTTTCTTTGACACAAAACTGCCCGACTGTCGCCAGCATTTGATACATACATTTTGCCATTGATGAAGAGAGACACGCAGGCCGTACAGCCGCCAGCATCACGATAGCGATCACGATCTTGGGCTATTAACGAATCCATATGGATGAAGGCACTTTCTAGTGCTCCTATGATTAGTTCATCTTTGGACACAGATCTCTGGAAATGGCTCGGATGAGGAAATGAATTTACAGTTTGTGATTTTGTTAAGGCGGAGGGTGCTAAATCTTCCATACCCTCGCGTGGCAAAAGCAGTTCAATGCAATCGACCAGTTTTTCATGCAATATATGATGGAATTGATGTGAGGCCGCCAGGGCAGCGCCATAACCAGCATGACCATCGAATATACCAAAATATGTATAGGGTAGATCGGGATATTGGTGCGTAGGATCTGAAAGAACTTGACGGCAAAAGGCACCTTGATCTTCATTCCATTCCGATTTACCGGAATTAACACATTCCGCATAGCCAGTACCCCAGGGCAAGAGACCAATGTCTCGGGGCACTATAATCGGTCTGACATTGTGATCGGCTGAGGCCTTTAGTTCATCGGGTGTCAACAACTGTAAGAACGGTGGACGGGCATAAGCAAATTTATCATGTAATTGTTGTTGCTGTAACATACGTTGGTGGTAGTGGGATGAACCACGGGCAATATGATGATCATGGCTAGAGGGTAAAGCAGGTATATCGGGTGCTATAACTGAAGCTAAACGATTCTTGAAATTTGCAAACATATTGCCACAATATAATTATTATAGCTTTTGTTATTGATATTATATAGTTTTGTTGTTTGTTTTGATTTTGTAAACGTCCTCCTTTGTTGTCCCCCTTTTGTGATAACAACTAATTTTGCAATCAACTCGACCACAAATTCACCATATGACGTATGTTCTTTGCTCTGCTATGATTACTAGCAGTTGTAGGAGGGATGAACGTAGTAGTATCAACCGTTTTAATATTTGTTGTTATTCTTGCACTAATGTTAGTCAGACTTCTAGATTTTTATCTGGCTTTTTTGTATTAATTTTCTTTCGTTTTATTTAAAGCCACGTATGTAAAGTTTTATTTAAATTATTAAACTTTATGGAATTTCCAAAATTTTCTTTAATTCATTAAACTTTTATACAATTTTGTTTTTTCTCTTGTACATTTTCTTTGTTTTGTGTCGTAAAAAAATCAATAATTTTCCTTTAGTTGTTTGCCTTACATTTCTCTAGAATTGTGTTAAAATTATGGTTTATGTTTAAAACAAATGGAAATGTTATTATCTCTACTAAACTTAAGGTAAAGTTCTATAAATATTTAACGTTTTTATTTAGTTTAATTTACATAAAACCGAAGTATTTTTTTCCTAACAATCTTTACACGTCTATTTTTCTTTATTTTTTTCTGTTTATTAAATTCACCTCAATTGTGTCAAACTGGTTTCGTTGTTGTTTTTTTTCTTATTAGCAATGTCAAATAAGAAAACAGTGTTGTTCAATGAAAGTACTTTTACAGTGTTGTTTAACGTAAAAAACACAGTGGTGTGAAAAAGAATGAAAACATAGAATTTATTGACAGTAAAGGCGAAAATGTATGGCAATTTATTTATTAAAATTATTACTTTTTTGTATTAATTAAACAAAAATAATAATTAATAATAAAACTATTCTTTTTTATTTAGTTTTAATCATGGTGCTTTGTTAAGTCAAACAACAGAAATACGAAAAACTTTAAAAATAGTTTGTTTATATTTATATTATTACAATATATTCATTATTTTTGGATTAAACATTTTTATTCCGTTAATATATTTATCTTTATTTTAGAACTAATGGTTTTAATTTATGTGGTAATATAAACAATGTTACTATATATCGATTGAATCAATTTGTAATGTTTAATTATTTTTTTTTTTTTTTAATTATTGAACTTAATTGAACAATTATTATTAGCATTTATTGTATATCCTTTTCTATTTACAGATCGAAGACCGTTGAATTGCAGGACATTATTATTAAATCAAATGCAAATGGTTTGACTCTGCATCCAGATAGTGTTGATCAATATGTCAAAGCTATGTCTATAGCCGGAAGTGAGAAGGTAAGATTCATAAAATTGTTCCAGTACACAAACTGTTTAGAATATCGTCCTTGAACAAAAGATATCTCAAAGGATACAATTTTATCAGAAAGAGGATAGTTTTTTATTCTATGTACAACATTTAGGGATATGTATTTCAATATATCTTTGTTAAAGAATAATGTTAAAATTTGTTATCCGGGTTTCTTCAGAAACGTCACCTTGTTTCCTCCCTATAGTAAAAGAGATTGAAAAATTTAACATATTTTAAATGTATTTTTTCAGAACAATAATGAGAAAATGGCCGCTTTATGGATGTATGCAGCACAAACGGGAAATATGATAACACCACAACCGAAAATGACGCCATCAGGAAGACCTGTTATGTTGATACCAGCCACTGGAACGGTAAGACATTCTCCAAAACTAAACTATATACCTAATATTTTCTAATAATAATGATTTTTTTTTACCAACCGCAAAAAGTTGCCACATCCAAACACTATGATGATGCCACCACAACCCATGATGGGACCACCACCAATGGCTGCTTATCGTGGCATGACATTACCCTACATGAGAACCACTTCAATGCCCGTAATTTATGCACCACCACCAGGCAGCATGCCTGGAACTTATCGCACTCATAAGAGCTCTAAATCCAATGAGGCGCGTAAAAAACGCCGAGCAGCAGCTCAAGTCTTACGTTCTGGCAAATCGAATGCCGATCGTCGTCAGAGACGCAAGTCTGACGCCGATGTTGTCGATGGCAATCCATCCTTTCAATACCACGGCTTAGATCGTGCTATAGCCGATAATTTTTTGGCACGTCAAGAACAATCACATACTGGTAGTCATTTGGATTATTCTTCATCGTCGGGTGCTAGCGATACTTATAGAAATACTGCACCCTCGAGAGCATCATCGAAAACAAAAATTGTCTGTCGTGATGTTGTAATGTAAGAGTAAAATATTGTTGTAGTACTTATAAAGTTTTCTTTAGATTTAAGTTGATTACTTAATTATTATTATAATTTTTAATCTATTGTATATAAATTTGTTTAAGACAAGGAAAACTAATCTATTCAAGATTTATCAAGGATATATATTTTTTATAACCTTCATTTTACGTACTTATACATACGTACGTAAAATACATATTTGTATTTTATTTTTTTAATATTTAACTAATAATATAAACGATTGTATATTTAAATTAAATTTTGATATTAATATTTAATAAAATTTTAAAAATAAAATAAATACTTACTTTGGATTATATATATAAAAAAGAAAACAAAGCGCGTAAGTAAAATTACAATACTACTTAGTTTACTTAAAAATCTGCAACCACCATTAAGAATAAAAACTTAACTTAAAGTTAGCACTGACTATAGATCTTAATAAAAAAAAAATGTTTACTTAAATTAAATCACAAAATTTATTTTGGTTACATATTTAAAATTATTATTATTTAAGTTAAGTTCATAATTGTGTTTATTTTATAAAATAATAAATGTATATTGCTTTATTTATTATTAACAATACAGCTTCCATTTAAATTACTCTAGCTGACATCAATATTTGTATTCACTTTTTCATTCTGCTCACCCACTGTGATTTAATGCCGCTATTTTAGTTTTCATTTGCATCTCATTAAGTTCAGACGGTTCGGTTAGACGCGTGTGCTTAATAACAAATAACTAGTGATATTAATTAATTAAATTTGAAATAAGTGTTAATAAACAAGTTTTAAACAATATTTAACAAAAATATTAAAAGAAAATTATAAAATATGCAGTAAATCTAACGAAACTAATATTTTTTGCGGCAGCGCAGCTGACAGACACTTGTTTCTTTATGTATTGTATTCTTGTATTCTTAGCTGATGCTAGTGCAGTTGTTGTTCTTAAGTAAAAGAGAGCAGAGCTTTAAATCTTTTTTTTGTGTACTCTCTCTCTCTCTTGTGATAAATGTAAACAAATGAGTTTGTTGTTTTCTTTTTTGATTTTAGTGCGTGTTTTTGTTGGTTTTATTATGATTTTAAAGGAAAATATTCTTTTGGTTGCGATTAATCGTGTATGTGAAATGTATTTAGTGCAGCATCATTGTGTTTTAAAGAAATTAAATATATTTTAAATTAAAGTTCGTTTGTTTCTCTGTCGTTTATCGTTGGCATTCGTCTTAAAATACGGAAACGGAAAAAATAACAAGTGTTTGCGAGTGTAAAATGAAGAAAATAAAAAAATGTAAATTCAAATTAAAAGAGGTTGTTAATCTACCCAAAATATGGCCTTTTAAATCAAAATATAGTGCATTTTTAAATATGATAAAATTTATAAGTGTTTAGGTTTTAAAGTTATCTACAGAATTAAAAATGTAAAGAATATAAGGTAAGACGCAACTTTATAGATATAATATTGCTAACGTTTTTTTTTAATTTAAAGAACCCAAGTTTTCATTCTAAACTAGGGTTGTTTTATTTAAATCGAATAAAAATGTATAATATCTTAAATTTCTTCGATTATTCAAACGAATAACAAGTAAAAAATATTATTCGAATAATTTTATAAAATATATTCAAAATTAATAAGAATGGATAAAACAACAAAACTATAATAATATATAGATGTAAATAATAAAAAATAAGAGCATTTAACAATGTATATGAAGTCTCGTTAAACATTTTATGAAATGCATATAATTTTTGATTGTAAGACTTTAGATTCGTATAAGGCTTTCAGTAAATTTTTTAAGTCGTTTGACTAAAATAGATTATAAATTATCAATTTAATATTAATTGCAAAATCATTGAAATTCGATTGTAGATACTTTAAACTTTCCTTTAGTAGTCAAAGCCAATTGAAAAATAAATGCAGTTTCTAATAAAATTTTTAATGTAACCAAATTGGAATAAAATTAGAAACTATTGGTCTTGATTCATTGAAATAATTTTGTCCAAATTTTTGTTTATATGTATTAGCTTTTTTTAAATTTTAACTTGAAAATAAACTTACACGCAATTCACACGATGATTTTTTTCATGTTTGCCCAGACGTCTGTTTTCATGTTTGTCGATGATTGTGGTGCGCGGGGTAGAGAGGAATTGGGGGGTAAGAAAACAAACATGATTTCGGTTTTTCATGTTTCTTTTTGACATTCCTCTTTACACTCATTCGTATTCTTCTTATTATGTTTTAAAATTTTTCGTTTGTTGAAGTAAAAACATTTATAATAAAAGGTAATTTTTTTTTATTCAGTTAAATCAAACATTTCTTCAATTATTTCATCACACATTTTGAATTTAGTTTTAAAAAAACAATTTAAAAAATTGTCCAATTTATTTTCCACAATCAAATAAGATGTTTTCGTTTAAAAAAAATATATTCGTAATAAAATAAAGAGCATCAATAATTAAATGTCAAAAACAAGACAAACATAATTTCATATACAAAAATCACCGTGTAAATGTTCATGATTTTTTGGAAGATTCTCAAAAGGGAATTCGAAAAAACAGACGTCTGAAAAGTCTTAATGTAAATTGCGCCTTATTAGACTTTTCAATTAATCGATAATTAGTATCACTGATTATTACAGATATGCAACAAATGACAGTTGTCAAAAAAGTAATATCGAACCGTATGTTTATTTTGACGTTCTACAACCACTTTTCAGTGGTTGTGTTTTGCAGAGCGAGAGAAAAAATACAATTTTCAATAGGCAACGAGTGTGATATATATTTGTCCCTCTTTCCAAACCACTACCATTCTGACATTTTCTTTTGTTTTGTTTATATTGCCATATTACTGAAACCAGTAATAAACCAGATGATTAGTATCATCGAAGTATTCCAAATTGAAAAAAAGTTATTAATTTTTAATAATTAAAATAAACACAAAATAAACACATTTTTAAAAATTTCGTCCAACGACGACTGGAAAAAAGTTCTTAAAATCCTTATTAGTACTATTAACCACCCTGCTTATTTTACACTAATCATATTTCACTAAATGCCTAAAAAGTAAAGAGTTTTTATATGGGTAAGGGAGGGGGTATTATTCATATTGAAAGCTACAGTGACAATACAAAATATAGTACCAAATAGTACATACATATTCTCTTCTTTATTACTGTTTCACAGCGACGATGCATTGAACCAATTAAAGATTCGATTGTCTTCTTTCAAATATTTTGCCATTCCCTTATAACCGCACCAGAAGAATCTTCCTTCGAGGTATAATTTAGAGACGGTATTTGGCGATTTATGTACCATTTCCTATAGGTTTTTCCAAGATTGATATCTGGCTATTGGATAGGCCACCTTAAAACAGATACCTCATTGGATTGTAGGCACTCGGTTACAACCCTAGATGTGTGTTTGGGGCCATTGTCATGCTGGATCATCTAACTATGGGCATATTTTCCTCAGCGCATGGAAAAATAACATCGATTAAAATGGATCTGTATCCATTTCCAATCGTAGTATCTTTAATACCATGTATAGAAATAGTAGGTTTTTATGCGAGGTGAAGACCAGCCTCATTTGCCTAAAAGTACGAGAATTAGTTTCCACTTTTAGAATATTGATAACTACCCGGGGTTTTAAGTATGTGTTTTTATTTATTATATCAAAAAAGTTAGAAACATTAATTTAATTTTATTTAAAAATCTTCATCACTATGATCTGGCTTGGTAGCAGTCTTAGGTCTCACTTTCAATTCGCCCGTAATTTTCGAAATACTTATACTGTCCATAGAATCCATACCAACTGAAAAATATACAAAAAAAAAGCAAATATTATAAAAATATAACTCATTAAACTTTCACCTAAACTCACAATCATCGTCATCATCATCATCACCCAAATCATTCAAATCAGCAATACCCGCAGGACCGTTAGAATTCATGCCCAAGATTTCAGCCATATCTAAATCACTATCCGAGCTACCAAAAGAACTATCACCTTCTAAATCTAAACGATCAGCCTTTGCTTTATCATCACTCTTAATCGTAGAGGTACGTCCTCTACCAGTTGTAGGACGAATACGTGAAGTAGCTGTTCCAGGCCTTTTCATATTGGCCGTACTTTTGGCATCGTCGCGCTTTTCATGCATGTCATGTTCAAAACCAAAGTTTGCATCTAATTGAGCCTCATCATCATCCAAGTCTTCATCGTCGTCAGCTAAAAGTCCCTCTGGTATGAAAGGCATAGAATTTTCGGCAGGTTTTTGCAACAAAGGCGACGCAATGGGTAGTGATCTCTTGATGCGTGTCTCAAATTGTGCCCTCAAAGCATCTCTTACATGCAGACGTAGAAAATATTGCTGAAATAGATTTTTCAATTCCTTTTCATGCTCCTCAAACTCTTGCATATGAGCTGGTCGTATTTTCTGCAAAGCCTCCAAACGTTGTTTCGTACGTTCCAACTCGGCCTTTTTACGTTGCAATTTAGAATTGAGAGCGTTCAATTCAACACGTGAATTTTCCAATTGGGCTTTACTCGATTGTAATTTAACTTGAGAAGAGGCCACGGCATTTTTTAAATTTCTCTCTACAGAAGCCAATTCCATAGGTCTATTGGCCTGAGCCAGTCTAGCTTCTTTATTATGCATTTCTTTTAGCAGTAAGTCATGCAGTGTGGCACCTCTTTGTGTTAAGTCTGAGGATAATTCACGAGCTCTCCTTAAATCATCCATTTTATCACCAATGTCAACTTGATTCAGACTTCGATAATGCTCATCCTCTTCCTGATTTTCATCGGTGACATTGGGGGCTATTAAAAGTCTTGTAATTTTTTGCAATTCCCCCGCTGTTACCGCAGAGGCAGCATACAGTTTACGTGGATTTAATTTGATGGCAGATTTGGTAACAAAAAACTCGGTGGCGGAGCGTATAAGTAGAACACGTTCTTCTTGGCTGATTATGCCTCCAGGCAAAACAGAACCTGGTTCCAATAAGCCAGACAACCATTGTAAAACTTCAGCCACTACATAAAATGAAGCCAAACAGCCAAAATTTGTGGACAAGGCTTGCAGTGGAAAAGTATGGGGATAACCCAATAACTTTAAATGTTCAGCGAGATCTTAAAAATACATTTAAAACAATTTAATATGATTTTTAATTTTGAAAATTAAAACTTTACCTCGAACTTCCTTAAACGACATTTTGACCAGTTGTGTTAAGGTTTAAAATTTCTGTAAATTTTATTTTTCTTGTGGCTTCTGGGAATTTTTCCTTTTTTTTACCTTTGCCAACGTTGCTAGGAAACCACTTTTGTAGTGTCCATAGTGAAAATTTTCCTTTAAAAAAGGGGGTGGCAAACTATAGATAGCCACTGGTGCTAGATTTTACATTTTAATATTTAATTGTATAAAATGTAATACAAAGAATAATAATTGTAAGATTATTAGAGCTCAGCTGTACTGCTACTTTGGTTTGAACTTTATTCTTTAAGAAATAAACTTTGTTATTTAAATAAATGATTAAGAAAATTCCTAGCAACAGGTTGCAGTTCTATGGCAACAACAAATACACACAATAAACTATACTTTAGCAGGAGAAATTGAAATAGTGTTGCCTAGAACTGTTAAGGAACATTTTTAAAAACTCAAATTCCACTATTTGCTCTCTAATTTGGAATTTTATATGAATCGAATTCGCTATAAAATTAATTAAGCAATTATCTCGATAATTTATTGTATTTCAGAATTTTCTAATTGCATTTCTAAGTAGCGCTTCCTTTTTTCAATATAAGCTTATTTATAAAGTTATTCAAATGAGTGTTCACAAATCAAAACACTTTTCTCGCTTAGGCGCTTATTTTAAAAGTTATAGTTTTGAATATTCATATGAAAAATAATTACTTTTGTTTCTATTTTCTAAATATAGTTTTCATTACTTGATTTCGACTTTAAAACATTTATTTTATATTAAAATTCCACACATATATTGGCAATTAATTACATAGTTTACATAATAATATATAATTAAATTGTCAACGCTAAAATGTTTTTAAATTAATGTAAGTATTCAAAGTAAATGACTAAATAAATGCTAATCGCTGTCGTTACAGTCAACAATTGGAAACTTTCTTTACAGCACAGACACATTAAATTATAAAATACTCATTGTCAATCAATTAATTTTAATTGCAGAATTAATGTTAAACAACAACAATAACAAACAATTTCATAAACAAATTGCAATATTTGCACTTATTTCTCAATAATTTCCCAGCAAAAACTATTGCTGACGCGACAATAGGTTTGTAGCAGTGATATTTATAATTGCTTGCTTACTTAACTGATTACTAGTGGCATGATTTGTATTTGCCATGTCTCACTGGTTATGTATCTTTCATTCCAGATAAATGATAAATAATTATATTGCTCAATTGCGACAAGATAATCACATTGAAGACATTTTAATGGGAATTATGTTTTCTGAGTTATGACTAGGGTATTCAATTAATTGGGTTTCTGGTTTAATCGGTTAATCGAGCGAATAATTAATCGGGGTTTAGATTTAATCGGTTAATAATCGGTTAATTTTAAATTATTCGATTAACCGAATAATTTATATTTTAATTTTAAATTAAAAATTTAACGACAAATTTTGTGTACTTATTTAAGCATTTCAACAAAAAATAAACAATAGCAAAAAAATATAGTATTTGAGATTCTTTTGATATACACATGTGAGTTTTTGTAGGATTTTATTGAGATCTTCTGAAATAATCTTCTAAGAAAAGAATATAATATAAAAGGTTTTTCTTTAGTTTTAATAAAACCTGACTTGGAAAAAACTCTCTCACTGATTGTAGATGTTGTAGAAATCGAAAGTAAGGCATGAGAAAGACTATCCAATTTCTCAGTTCTTTGTTCATCTTTTTTAAGCTTATTAAATCCTGCATTATACCATTGGAGTCCTTTTTGGATTTGTTTGATTTTTAATACTTTTAATAGTTTCGCTATATTTTGATAAAATACTAGTTTCAGTAATGTCTTCAGTTTCCTCTATTATCATGTCTTCCTCCGACTCATTAGGACAAAATTCATCATGGAACATTCTAAAAAAAGTAATTTCCAAATTCCTTAGTTTCAGTTTTTGAACTATACTTCAAAAAACTATTGCTAGAAGGGAATTTTCTTGAGTTAAGAAGTAAAATTTGAGTGCTTAAAACTATATATCTATATAAAATAAAAAAAAAAATTTCGGTTAATCGACACAAATTAATCGGTTTATTTGGTATTTGAAAATCGGCAATTTTTAATTATTCGGTTAACCAACCAAAATTAATCGGTTAACCGATTAACGGTTAATCGATTGAATACCCTAGTTATGACCCTCTTGGCAGAAATGAGCGACATAATTATTTTGTTTTTGATTGTTTTCTTTGTTTTCAACAATGAAACTCGGGAAATCTATATTATTTCCTTTAGATCCTATAAAGTTCATAGTTACATTACAAATTCTTTTCACTTAGATCTACTTTTTTGCCTTGTATGTAGAATATCCAAACCGGTCAGTCAACCAGTTAGTTTATGTTGTATAATAGTATAAGAAACCAAAACCGTTTTTTTTTTTAAACTGACTACTTGTTTAAAAATAGTATTTGTCACTAATGTCTGATCACTTGGCAGACTCCAACTTAAATTTTGTTGGTTCATTTGATATGTATGTTCTCTTTGTAGTGCAGAGAGAAGTCAATTGATTACTTTATACATCCCAGGTGATCTACTCTGAAGTTAATTTTCACTTAAGTGTCTACAAGTAATCTAGAGTGTAGTTACTTTAAACGTTTTGTGAGTAATTCGTACAAACGGGTTTTATACAAATTGTGTTTATATAATTCTCATACAGTTTATTTTCTTTTTGCTTAAGTATACTCATATGCCATGTAACCCATTGTGATGTCAATTGTCACTTTAGTGTCTTTAAGTAACCTAGAGTGTAGTCACTTTAAACGTTTATTTTGTACTGCACTTTATAAATTAGTTATTTTACCACCAGAAGTAATATATTAAAGAGTTGTGGGAGGAAGATTTGTTTATAAGCAATTGGTTATTGGACTGTCTATGTGGTATCTTCTTTACTGATTATTTAGGGTCAATTAGCTCCCTTACATATTAAAGCAACTAGTTATGTAGCTAATCTAGATGCTAGTAACGTAACTGAATCTATGTAAGTGGTAAATAATTCCAATGCGTTGACTACTTTGGTTCATCTATCAGACAATCTCATTGTAATCCAAAAGGGTCAATAATAAAATAACTAGTCATGTAGCTAGTTAGGTAAATCAATAGTCCGGGACGTTCTCCTAGAACTCCTAGGTATAGTATATGTTGATCTAAAGAAAACACAACTTAATTTTGTGTATTGCTTTCCGAAATTAAGGACTTGATTCAGAAACACGATCAAAAATATCATATTTTTCAGCAGACTATCAAATATCGTTCTTTAATATTTTTCAACATTTACTTGTAACGTTTTTGAAAAATCACTGGTAACAACTGGAGAAAGTAGCAGGTACTTTTAATGTCGTTCTTTCGCATTTTCCAACAAACTGTTAATGTCGTTCTTTTATATTTTTCAAGATTTATTTTTTTTGCTGTTCAAGTTTTCACACTTTTTTACTAATACACTCAAACTTTTAAGAATTGCAACGAACTTGCTTTCAATTTCTCTTTCAAGTTGGTGTTTCAATTTTCAATCAAGAATGGAGCTGATTATATTTGTATACCCTTCACCTTCGTAAGAAGGGTATATATAAGTTTGTCATTCCGTTTGTAATTTCCACAATATAATTTTCCGACCCTATAAAGTATATATATTCTGGATCCTTATAGATAGCGAAGTCGATTGAGCCATGTCCGCCTGTCTGTCTGTTGAAATCAATTTCCTGAAGACCCCAGACATCTTCGGGATCCAAATCTTCAATAATTCTGTCAGACATGGTTTCGAGAAGTTTCCTATTTAAAATTAGCAAAATCCTTCCATAAATAGCGGAGATATGAGCAAAAGTCCGAGACAATCTCTATTTTTGGCCTACTTTTGATCTATATCTCGGTTACTAAGTCATATATATAGACAATATGGATATCTAATGTATATTTCAAAGTCCATTGCAACGATGTATATAAGGCTATAGTAAGTAAGAAAGTAACTCGATTTTTTTTCACAAAAAATATTTTTTTGTCATAAATTTTTTTTAACTAATAAATTAAAAAAAAAAATTGGATAAAACTGTTAAAAAACAATTTCGAAAAAAAAAATGTTAAAAAAATTAAATAATTTTTTTTTTTTTTTAATTTTATTTTAAAGTATAATTTAGTGAATGGTGAATCTCTTACTTGTTGTTTAAAAATTTGTAGTAAAATTGATTTCAAGTTGCGTCACAGCTTTAAATTTTTGTAAATTTTTACAAACAGTATATATAAAAGATTATCAAGAAAAACTTGATCGTGTGGCTGCAGTGTTATTAAATGCGAGTATGTTACTGATATTTTTAATATTCGTTCTCCTTGAATTGCTGCGTGTAGTACAGTGTTTTCCAACAAGAGTTTGGTATTCAAAGAAAAATTGAATTTTTTGAGATAAATGATCGGATGTTTATTTCATAATAAAGAAAAACAACATCTGCCAATTGGTCACCACAACCACGCTTACAGGACCATATCCTTTTCATGAAATTTTCCATAACCAAATTGGAAAGAGGCTGCCTTATGTCCTCGATAGCCTCACGAATTCTATCTTTGAGGTCTTGGATCGACGCTGGGCTGTTGGCGTATACCTTATCTTTCACGTTGCCAAAGGAATAAGTCGCAAGGTGTTAAATCACAAGATCTCGGTGGCCAATTGTGATCACCTCTTCGAGAGATAACACGGTCCGGAAACTTTTCGTTGCTTGTGTGGCACTTAGCGCCGTCTTGTTGAAAGTAAACGTTGTCCAGATCAATATCATCCAACTCCGACCATAAGATACAGTGTTATGACGTTTGTGGAATGTCCAATTCCAAACAACGACGAGGAATGGACAAACCTGGGGGTTCTTTAACACTTTGGGCTACAGCAGCAATATTCTCAGTTGTTCTTGAGCGACGTGCACGGGTTTAATTCTTCACATCACTAACTTGTCCCAACAGCTCGAATTTTTCCACCAATTTCTGTATTGTGGTCCGACAAAGTGCTTCACGACAACCCAAAAATGTTTTAGTTTTGCGAACTGTGACTGCAAGATTTTCACCATTTTTGTAGTGAATTTTAATCATTTTAATACATTGTTGAAGCGTGTATCGTTCCATTTTTAGTAATGGCGTAGTTTCTACTTGTCAAATATCAAAGAATAAAAGCTTTAAATACCGGGTGATTCAAAATAACACCTCTTGTTGGAAAACCCTTTATACGTATGTTTATCCAAAGAAAACACAACTTAATTTTGTGTATTGCTTTCCGAAATAAAGGGACTGATTCTGAAACACGACAAAGTTTTAAAATTTTTGTATGAACATCACTCAGTTTTCATATAATTTTTGAGTGTTTTTCATACACGAATTTGAAAATTGTTTTCCGGCCGTGTTTCTGAATCAGGTCCTAAGCAATTTTTTGCTGGGTTCATTCATACTTCGTTTGCAACTAAATTCTAAAGTGAAATTTGTAGACTTTCATGCCATTGAACTTGAACTGTAAAATTATGCTAAAACGAGAACTCTAAATCGATTTGCCATTTATTTTAATATATGTTGCATCATAATATTTATATGAAAACCAAAACAATTTCCTTATATTTTTCATTTCATTTGTTCGTCTTTCTTATTTATTAAAACTTTTAATTTAAAAGTGATTTATTGTGAAAAATTAATATAAAAATCATACTAATGTTTTCTAGAGATTATTAATCATTTTCATGCCTTAAAACCCCCATGAAGTGGGGCTTTTTTTAGCGTTAAATTGCATTTGCTTTATTTGTTCATATGTATAAGTAATCTAAAATAAACAAACAAAAAAAAAACATTAATTACTTAATTAATACTTTATGCAATAAATTTCAATGGAATTTTTTGATTGTTGTATTTACTTGAAAGATAATTGATTATTTTCATTCATGATTTTCAAGATCTGATAATGTTTGAAAAGTTGTATTAATTTGATTTGATGTTTTAGATTATACATAGATACATACATATTTCAATACTTATTAAATTCTTTTGAGAGACCACACTGTTAAACATGACACAAATGATTATAACAGTTACGATAAAGTCATAAATTTATTCGAAATTGAATCAGTTGTAACACTGAGGGAAATTTATTGCAATTGTTTGTAACCTATTTATGTTAGTGGGATAAATGCCTTAAAAACTTTCTAAAATTTGCCTATTTTTCCCCTTTTATGACAACATCAAATCGATGCCTTATATCTTGGGACTAGTCACGTGACTGGTTTTATATCTCCCTCCTACAACAACTCCATGTCAAAGTAATAGGTCCCTTTTACAAGAAATGTTTGAATCAATCCCTAACTACACACAGAAAAAAAATGTAGTTGTTCATGTTTACTGTATACATTTCAACATTTTTAAAAGTTGTTTAACAATACGGTAAACAAATATATGTTGTCACAAACATATATTTGTTTACTGTATCCATATATATGATTGATACAATCACGTGAATCGTAAGTTTATCACATTGTGGTTACTGTGACTATAATATTGATAAAAAAACATTTAAAAATGTTGAATTGGTTACTGTAAACATGCATAACTATATTTTTTCTCTGCGTGTATATGGAACTAGTGATGGGGTTAGTTATGTGTTAGTTCCCTTTCCTCTAGGGAATATATAACAAATGTCGATGTCTGACTGGCGAATATACATACAAACTATTTATTTTAGTGGTATAAACGTCTTAAAAACTATCTGAAAGTTGCAATTTACCCTCTTCTATGACAACATCAAATCGATGCATTACTTCAAGGGACTAGTCACGTGACTGGTTCTATATATCCCTCCTACAACAACTGCATGTTAAAGTATCAGATCCCTTTTACATGACATATTTGAATCAGTCCCTAACTACATAGAACTAGTGATGCGTTTTGTTCTGTGTTAGTTTCCTTACCTCTAGGGAATCTATAACAAATGTTTAACGTTTATCCACCTATTTAATTTTGTACGACTCGTGTTATCTTTATTTGTGCGAAACTGCAAAAAATTACAAATTCCCATGTCTTATACATTTGCTTAGCTTGTTCCTACTCGTATCTTACACTTTGATTATTTATCTTATTAGATTCAACATAAATTTAATTTTCGCTTGATTGGTTCAATAAGTTGTTCCACTTTCACAAATTTTATTCTTCTGAGAAAGGTCATTATAACTCAGGTTTATTGACCTTTATGAGAAACATTTTCTAAAGTTTTTTTCTTCATACAGCTTAATATTAAGTTTTATTTTCGTATATATGTTTTTTTACCTTTACATGCGAGTTTGATTTAATATTATAAACTATTGTCTGCTTAAATTTTGAATTTACACTTTATTAAACGTAATCAATAGCCCAAAAATTAGTTATGCTTCATTTGAGCCAAAAAATAAATTCACTTAACTTCTTAATATATAGGCAGGCAGGCTTTATTAAGGTACACAAATTAAAGTTTAATTTTTTTTTTGTAAATAAGAAATCGAATAAAACACATTGAGAATTGAGAAACCTAATATTACACTTCAATAAACTCAATTTCAAATAAAAATAACAACATATAAACCATAAGTGGTAAATTAGTTACGAATATAAATATTATTTGAAAGAATATTTACCAAAATCAAACAAATATTTATTTCTTAGACAAACAAAAGCTTTGTTTATGGTAAGCTAAGGAATTTTAAAAATGTTATTTATTTAATTTTAAGTATTACAGTTAATACAAAGTCTGGTTAGGTGCTAACTAATAGTTATACTGTCGTTTAAAATTATTTTTGAATAAAACTTTCAGTATTATTATTAGTTAACTCATAACTAGACTTCGTGTTAATGGGGGTTAGAAGTTTATTTAAACATTTACTTAATTTGTGTGTTTCACTTCAGTTCACATTTCACTGTATAACATTCAAAAGATATTTTTCAATTGCATTTATTGAATTTATTACCAATATAATCATTGTTTTCTTTTAAACACCCACCTTTACCGCCTTCATAATCATATTCATGCGTGTTTAGATTAATTTGGATGATTGAATAACAATAAATTTTAACAGTTTGAGTGTCAGCAGATTGTCCCATAAAAAGCACCAAAAATGCTATTTTAATTTAAAAATGTGTACTAAATAAATAACATACATATGGGAAATTCCATATCATCGTACGTGACATTTGTACGCCTATAGAGTGGAATAGATTTTGCAAAAATAAGAGTATCTGAAAAATAATTTGGTCTTTATGTTCCATTCAGAGGGTACTATATTTTAAAAAAATAATAAGTTCTTTCGAAACATTGTTGTTCAAAATATCGAGCGAAATAAGGGTATATCGTACGTGACATAAAACGGAAGTGATTTTGAGGTACATGTAGAAATATGCGAAAATTTGCGAATCGTGAGAGGCGTTAGGTTTTCTTTTAATTTCTTACACTAAACCAAATATTTTTCCTTTACAATCCGTCATATTTAAATAAAAACAATCTCTGGATGATTTTATAATAAATAGAATTTAATATCGTACGTGACATACCGTACGTGACAGATTTTTCTCTTATAGTAAAACAATGTATATTCTGTAAATATATGTATACAAAAACTAAAAAAAGAAATAGAAAATATATATTCGGTTCTAATAAACAATTTCATAATAGCAAAAAAACAATCAGAGTCATATTCATTTCATACTACATGCTAATTGGGAGCTTAGTTTTCGCCGCAATTTTAAATTAAATTAAATTTTAAATTAAATTAAAAAATTAAATATAGTCAGTTTAAACTATTATTTTTGCACTTCAAATGTTGTAATAAGCTCTAAATACTGACACATAGTAACATTTTAGTGTTTTCTTCTATCCAAATCATCTTGAAAAAAGTTTCAAGGGTTTTTGTATTTTCAGTCGTGGTAGTCATTCTCGTGGAATTGCCCATATGTAATTTTGTGTATAAAGCTCATAAAAATATTTAGGAACAAATCATATGACACATTTGTTTAGGTTTGTAACTCATAGTGGAAAAACATTGAATCATAGTTGTTCCTTACGTTTTTGTTCCTTTGTTGCGTTTATAAAAATATTCTTTAAAGTAGTTATAGGTCAATTCCCTTCTTTCTAGGAAATATAAAACAAAAGGGTTAAGTCCACTTACTTTAATTTTCTGACTCTTGTCTTCTTTATTTCTACTCTGAAATTATACTGTAAAGTATGGTGAAAATAGGGAAACATTTGTCCCTAGTCCCCATAAATGGTCTTTCTACCAACTTTTGTGAGGATTGCTCCATAATTGACCCTACCCCCCATATAACACCTATATCAGAAAAATATTTTATTTCCACATATTGATGGTAGGTATACAAGATTCGGCACAGCCGAATATAACACTCTTACTTGTTATTACCTTAATCTGGCTTGATTAGGCTAAAAGCCATCTACTACTCTTTCTTAGCAAATTTGGTCATATTGTTTCAGGAATAGAAATCTGATAAAAAGTCGTATTTCCTAAATACTAAAATTCAAAAAGTCAACTATTCAAAAACTGGAAAAAGTCGAAAGTTTTATAGTCGAGTTTTAAGAAGTCTAAAAAAGTCAAAAAGTCTTTTGTGATCTTTAATGAATTAAGATCGTTTATTATAAAGAAACTTGTAACATAAATATTTATAATGATCACACTTATTTCATCAAATACGAGGGCGGGTGACTTTTTAAATGAAACACAGGTTTTTTCAACATAGTCTCCTTTGAGCTCTATACACTTTGTCCTACATTTCTTCAGTTTTTGTATCCCTTTCAAAAATAATATTTGTCCAGGTCATCAAAATAGGTATTTATTTGTGAGATGATTTCATCGTTGGAGTCAAACCTCTTTCCGCTTATCCATTTCTTCAGGTTTTGAAACAAGAAATAGTCACCCGGCACTAAATACGGAGAATAGGGCGGAGGAGTTAGCAATTCGTAGCCTAATTCATGAAAAATAACTTTTTTCTTGGCCAAATGCGGTCGTTTTTTTTCAAAGCCTCATTAAATCGACATAATATTAGCCATTGATGGTTTAATACTTATGAAGGTAGTCAGTGAGGATTATACCGCGTACATCACATAAAACGAACGCCATGAATTCATTGGCTGACAAACCCACCTTGGCTTTTTTGGCATTGATTCACCACGAGTAACACACTGTTTTGACTGCTGTTTGGTCTCTGGTATATTATGGTGGATCCGCGTTTCGTCCACGGTAACGATATGGTGCATATTGCGGTTGAAGAACCCCAAACAATCCTGCGAAGTTGTCACACGATTGCGTTTGTAGTCGATTGTGAGCAAACGCGGCACCCATATTGCGGAAAGCTTTCTCATGCCCAAGTAATCATTCAAAAGATGCCTATGGCTTCCGCAATCTCTCGTACATTCAATCTCCGATCGACCAACACCGTGAATATGAAGTGAATCTTTTCAATTGTTTCGGGTGTAGAGACCTCAACTGGGCGTCTAGAAAGTTTGGAATATTTCGTGCCACATCGAAATTCCGTAAACCACATTTTTACCATTGAAATTGATGTTCCAATAGTATTAATCAAGCTTAGCCTTGGATTGAGTGACTGACAGATGCCTGTTGACAGGAGCAGTGGTCCCCTTTCAGTTGAGAGAAGGGAAATTCAAAAAGTCACCGACTTATTAACCCGTCTTTGATTTAATCAATATGAATATGTTTTGATCCACCCTTAGTTAAAAAAGTAAACTTTAAATTTGCCAAATGGAAAAATTTACTTAAAGATGCAGAACACACTTAGTTGCATAACTTAATACAACTATCTCTAATTTAGGGTGTATTTAAATTATTTGTTAATGGTAGACAAAATATATAGACAAATTGCGTGTGTAGTTAGAAATAGAAACACAAAGAACTCATTGTAGTAAAATACAACACAGCTGGAAAGAAAAGTATAAAAATTAAATGTTTTTATTACAAACACTTACATGCACATGTGGTCATGTACCCTGCAGTCCAAGGAACTATTTAGTTGGTAAGCTGTTCAGAAACAACACTCTTTACCCATCATCAATTTACTTGCAATGTTTCCGAAAGGTGAATCAAACAGGCGAATGTCATTGTCATTGGTAATCTAATCTAACCCTAAGAACTGCAGGGTATGGCTATAGTAACAACAAATTGATTCTATTCATACAATACCAAGCATGTTAAGAATAGATAACAACAATACACACTACATCTGTACTCTTTTGTTTGGTACAGATGTAGTTTTGCATTAGAAATAAGTAACAAAAAGCATTCTGAACTATTGTATATAAAGATTTAGTTTCAATTTTATTTATTTTAATTATTACCTTGGTATGAGTAATTAGGAGAGATGCTATAAAAGTTAATAACCTTAGCTTTTTGTTGACTCTTCTATATTTATTTAGTACTGCATGCTTGTATGCATAAAAAGATGATAAAAATATAAGTTTTCTTACAATTATTGACCTTTAAACTTTGCTCTAAAGGAGAAATAGTATGAATGAGAATAAAAATAGATTTATATACAAAGAAACTAATATATGAAAAAAAAAATTCATCATAAATAGTTAAAATTTATGAATTTTATTTCGAAGGAATAACTGCTAAATAAGTATTATTACAATAAATAAATAATTTATGACATGTAGTAAGTAGTTTGTAGACTTTCTAATGACAACTAATCTCTTGAAAGTTTTAAAAGATTATGACTATGAAAAAAATTTTGGAAAAAATGCTAATTTTATCAATGTTTTTAAAAATCCACTGATAAATCTATTAATAATACTTAAATTAAGAATCACTTTTTCTATTTAAACATTTTGTGTCACGATATGATTTTCCCTTTATTTTTTAACGTTTTCAAGGAAAACCAACAACAGCTTTAAATTATTTATACTTTTACATTCTAAAATGTAATATTTCCACTTCCTTTTCGCACACACAATTTCAAATATAATTAAACTTCTAAAATTTGTTCATGTCTCGCTAAATAAATGAAATAATAAAAAGTAAAACATACTAATGAATATAAAACATCACCAAATATGAAAATCTTGGTAAAAGTCAAAGTCATTGCCATTGTCATAACCTTCAGGATGCCATAACAATCACAATCACTAACACAATCGCAATCAAAATTATGTACATGTGTTTAGAGGTCATTGACAAGGAAAACATTCTGACTGAATATCAAGGGAATATATTCAAAAGCCTCTAACTTAGGAAGCACACATATTTTCAGGAGAGCAAATAAACTGTTTTGATTTCAATAAATCCATGATTGCGGTCGGCGTATGACACGTATTGCTATCCTGTTGGAACCAGATCTCGCTTGGATATCATCCATATTTTCAAACAAAAAATCATTGATCATGGTGCGGTAACGATATTCATTGACTTAAACACAGCTCCGGCTTCATTTTTGAAAAAATAAGGTCTGATAATGCCACCAGCGTGTAAACCGCACGGTATATGTTTCTGGATGTAATGGAGTCTGTAGGGTCTGTTGTGTATCTTTCATCGCTGAACACAATTTTGCAATAAAACAGTCGTCTATAAGATGCGCGAATCGATTACTGATTTGCAAAGTAATTTGGTAGCGTTGTTCAAGCGTCAATCTATTCATACTGATCATAATTAGCATAGTATGACAGTTCGTTTGACAATTAAACTTTTATTTATATATACATATTATAAATTACAAACAATTAATATTGTAAAATAATGGTATTAAGTTTAGTTAAGCTTGTCTGTATTTTTACTGGTTCAAATTATACTAGAAAGTATGGTATTCGTGGTATTAAGCTCTTCAAATTTTGTAAATTAATACTTTTTTTGACTTACATATAGACAGATTAAATCGAATAGGAAGGTCAATATTATTTTATAATTTAAGCTACAATTTGGATGATATAAAATTGAGCTTGATGATGATGTTTATACATGTTTATTCCCACTCAAATATATGTACATGTGGGTGATTTCATATCAAGTAAATCAACTTTTGAAATCGATGTCTTCCGATCGGGATGAAATTTGCACCAAAGTCAGCAAAATGTGTCCCAAATAGTTAGGATAGCAATTTCTTCTTCAATCTGACGAAAAGAAAATGAAAAAAAATTTTTTTTTTGACTTTTTTTTTCAAAATCAAAAACTTTTTTGGCATTTTTACAAAATGGTTTGTATGTAACTAAAACACAACTTTTGATTTTTTTTTTTTTCAAAATCTAATTTTTTTTCTTCAAAATGGGCAATTTTTTTATTTTTTTTTGCTCAAAGAAAGCTTAGGTCTATCCCTTTATGAGCTTTTTGGTCACTTAGTGGGATGCGAGTAGATCAAATTTTGACCGCCTCTAACTCAGAGAGTTCTCGACCGATCTTGTTGAAAAATAGTGTATGAATTACTTTCCAATAGGACAAATGCAAATTTCATCCCAATCAGAAGACATCGGTTTCAAAAGTTGGTTCACTTGACATGAAATGCAAGATCTATAAAAGCTAAATCGTGTAAGCATTTGGCTTAAAAAAAACGGAAAGGTCATATCTATGCGGTGCAATTGACTATGTTTGTCGCAAAGGATTGGTTCAATTAAGAATTAAAGCGTCGAACAGAAACAACTACAATAAGAAAATAATTTTACTTTGACAGGTGTCAGGCAGAGTATGCAAAAAATTATTTTCAGAAACGTTCAATTTAGACTCAAATACATTCCAAAGATGGATCAAATCTATTTATAAATGAAATGTTACAAAAAGAAGAAAATGCTGCTAAAGTCGGAAATCTTCTGAAGTGGTTGGACTTAATACCGAAAAATCTTAAAAATTAGTTAATATTTTTTATAAATATCGCTATGCAAAAAATTAAATTTTCGTTTATTTTATTTTATTTGAATACACTGTTAGATTGTTATACCAAGCTAAATATTTTCACATTTTTCAACCAAAACCTTAATATTTTAGCCTATGTATTTAGGTAATAATATTTAAATATAAAGACTGTTTTCCAAAAAGTGCTATGTGGAGTTTTTTGAATAACTCGAAAACGCGTTAAAATTTTGTATCTTTTTTGATATACACACAAAGTACTTTCGCAAATGAGTCCATGGAAAGAATTATTATTTTATAAGTAATGAGATATAAAAAAAATATAGCTAAATTAAACAGTTTTTTTGCTTTTCTGAAAACTTTGTTAAAACCAATATAGTACTAATATTCAAAACAGAGATGATACATACATATATACATGATTGATGCATCAGTATATCCGCTATAGTACAATTTAGGTTGCTATTTAAATTCTGGAAAATCGACCCACAAATGGCTGAGATATAAGCAACAATTCACGACTCGATTTTTTAACTATTTTTGGGTCTATATTTGGATTACTAAATCATTAATATAGACTATATGTATATCTAATGATAGACATTTCAAATACTAATACTGACCTAAAATGGGTTAAAATCGGCAAAAATAATATTTTAAATCGAGCTTTTTTTTCAAAAAAATTAGATCTGTTACCATATATTTTTTTCCACATTTTTTTCATAAATAAAACTTTTTTCAGGAAAAAAAAGTTTCACACATACATTTTTAATCTTTATCTTAAAGTATACTTCGGTGAAGGGTATATAAGATTCGGTACAGCCGAATGTAGCAGTCTTACTCGTTTGTTTTAAAAATATACCACATACACGCTGAAAAAATATAAAGTTGTGCATGTTTACTGTAACCATTTCAACACTTTTAACAATATTATAGTCACAGTAACTATTATATGATTGTGGTAACAATAATACGGTTAATTTACGATTCACATGATTGTTACAGTAAACATGTATATGTTTGTGAAAACCATTTTTATGATGAATAATTTTATGATAATATGTTGTTCTCAGCTTATGATATCCATAAGCCTAGAGCAACATAATATGGCGAGTCCTTCATCATATAAATGGTTGTCACAAACATATACATGTTTACAGTAACCAAATATATGGTTGACACAATCATGTGAATCGTAAATTTACCATATTATTGTTACCACAATTATATAAATAGTTATTGTAACTATAATATTGTTAAAAATGTTGAATGGTTACAGTAAACATGCACAACTATATTTTTTTTCTGCGTGTATGATGGATTTTTGGTGAATATTTTGACAACAAAAACTCATTTTCGTGAAAAGTTAAGATAGAGGCTATTGAATATAAGCCATCGATATATATTTTCAACCCTGCACAGTCTGTGTAAATTACATTGTAATTTTTATAGTTGTCATTGTAACACCAATGATATGAGAAATACATTTCATACATTCATTTATGTTCATTAGACAGATTTGCTTTGGATGGGTTTTATTTTGTTCATTCGCATATAACTTAGCTATTTTTCACTAAATATTCATGTTTTGAATATTATGTTAGAATGACAATTATCTCTAGAAGATGAAATAATGATAAGTAACATTATTTACTCAATTTTACAATTTTCAATAGGTTTCCGGGACAGGTTCTAGTTATCCAATTGCGCTTTTAGGTACTAATGAACAAAATGAGACTCATCCAAATTAAGGACATGTCTAATATACATATGTCATTTTGTTGTTGTATTAAAAGATATATCCTTTAATGCAATTGTGCAATAATTACCTTTGATATTTAACAATACTAGATTTTTAAGTAGTTTTTAAAGAATGAATGTGAAAACTATTTTTGTCTATGTAGGTTTTATTTAAAAAATTATAAGAATAAAAAAATCTTAATTCAGATTAAGATTTAAAGTAATACAAAGAGTATTCATATAAAAAATATGTTAATTGTCTCCTCATTATCGTAATTTACTATTGTAGGCGTATCAATGAGGTAAAATATACTTCTTACAATTTTAACTTTTGTGTTTTATTAAGCCTATGTACGAGAGAAAACACAAATCAGTCATAGCTTTCAAAAACATTGCTCTATCTTTTATTTGAACTTTAAGGATTTAGGCAAAAACAAAATTTTGGTAATAAATTGGACATACTAGTGTATTCAAAAACTGGGAACCGATTAACCGTTTTTTTTTTCAGTTTGAAAAAGCTATATTCGGCTGTGCCGAATCTTATATACCCTTCACCAAATTATAGTTTAAAATAAAAATTTTAATAAATACAAAATTAAATTTTTTTTTTCAAAATTGAACATTTTTTTTTTCTAAATTGTTTTTCAAAATTTAATTTTTTTTTCGAAATTGTTTTGTTTTAATTTTTTTTCCAATTTTTTAAATTTATTAGTGAAAAAAAGTTAATGAAAAAAATTTTTTTTTGGTAAAAAAAAATTCGGGTTAAAAAATATTTTTCCCAATTTTGACCCATTGTAGGTCCAAATTACTATAGTTATATACATCGTTGCAATGGACTTTCAAATATCTATCATTAGATATCCATATTGTCTATATTAATGACTTAGTAATCCAGATATAGATCAAAAATACACAAAAAATCGAGGTTGTTCCGGTTTTTTCCTTATATCTCAGTCATTTGTGGGCCGATTTTCTCGATTTTTAAATAGCGACCGAGTCGGACGACATATTGATGTATAAATTATGTTTGTAAGTTATTTGGGGGCTACGGAAAGTTGATTTCAACATACAGAATATATATACTTTGTGGGGTCGCAAATGAAAAATGTAGAAATTACAAACGGAATGAAAAACTTATATATACCCTTGCCACTCATGGTGAATGGTATAAAAACAGCTGGTTTCAAATATTTTTTTTTTTTTTTGCTAAAAAATGGTTTTTTGTTGCTCAGTTTATAAAAAAATATAAACTAAAGATTTTACTGAAATCGGCAAACTTTAACTAGCGGGGTTAAATTTAAAAATGTTGAATATTTGATATTTATTAAAGCAAACCAAAAAAACTTTTACTATATATTGTACGCCTGCAATTCATGAAACTAGTTCTGCGTTGAAGAATTCATATCTAAGGCAATCCCATTGAACATTTTCCTTAAATGGGGTTGAATTACCTCCTTTAATGTTGTCATAGACCTTTCACTTCATATAACCCCATCTTCATAAATACTCGATTATTGCGGCAAAAATGTGCTTTATCGCTTAGGATGATTTTGCTTGAAATTAAAAAATGTGGCCAACAAACTTTCAATACTTTATTGTAGAAAAATCCCTCAAACATATTTGAAAACTCTACATCCATATCTATTTATACCCACCAACTAGTTGGAAAGAACATGTAAATAGGGTTTCTAATCGGAAAATGTTTGTCGGTATATTTCGGGATTTTTTTTATAAGATTTTTTCTTAAAGTCCCATTATTATTTCTGCTCATATAATACAGATTCGCTGTGATTTGTTTCCAATTGAATGATTCGATTACATTAATAGATATTTTCCATACTAGTAACAGAAAATCAGTTGACACAGACAGATTAGTATTAAAATAACCGAATTGTTGTCACCCCAACTAAAGTTATTCAAATAGCTAATTTAGACTGAATAATTTTATTACTAATAAATTCGGTTATCACAACCAAAACTATTTTCTCTGTGTGACAATTACAGAAAATGTTATGTTTAAAACGGGAAAATTTACATTTCCACTTGCAACCTACTTGTAACAACTAAAAGATTGAACAAGATTAATTACTTAATTAGTGTATTTCGCTCTGTTCAACAGCTGTTAGAACCATGATAACACTGTGAAAATATATTTTTGTGATTATTGCAAATTGATATACAAAAATATATAGAATTATATTCTTTGTTTACGCTCTTTGTTAATATTTTTAATGATGCTCGTGTTGTGTACGTGCAAAAGGTCAATGAAAAATCTATTTTATTAATAATTGGAAAATTTCAATTGAGGGAGCGCTTATATCCCTTACTTGAAATATAATGTCCTGCTTTATGCATACTCTAGCTTATTATTTTAATTTTATCAAAATATTATTATGAAATATTTAATTAATATATTATTTCTTATCAACTAATTAAATTTTATATTGTTTTTTTTTTAGATAAATTCATACAAATATTTATAAATCCTTTTAACTCATTTATGTTTGAGGTTTTTGTGGGTTGTTTGTATAAATCCTTTTTAAATTTTGTTTGAATAACCTAGAATTTTGTTTAAGTAAATACAAACAAACAAAGAAATAGTAATTTTAAACAGACAACATACATACATAATTGATAATTTAGTATGTTGAGTAGGGTATAATATTTGTTAAAAATAAGTTTACCAAATGAACATGGTAAGCATATATTTTTATATATGTCTAGGCGATTTTTTTATAATAAAATATACATATTTTATATTAAACATATAGTGAGTGACAATACAATGGAAACTTTTTTTGAAAACTACATATAATTTGCCACAGAACACTTAAACTGGTCAAGACAGATATGTAATATTGATCTCTTTTCCGATGTATACAAATACAATTTAAGAGGCAGTGATGGAAGAACATTTGCAAGACGGCCGAAGGTAAAGTGACTGACTGGACCCCCAGTACACAAATATGACGGTAATCTTTGGCGCTGGCAATGCAATGTTGTGGGGTTTTTCAGGGCAAAGTATGGGTCATTAAAAATAATATGACTAGAATTGGATTCAGATCCATTTAAAACTATATTACATATTCAAACGCTGAGGAATATATGCCTCTAGTTTGGAGATTCCAGCACAACAATGACCCCAAACACACCTCTAGGGTTGTAACCGAGTGGTTACATTCCAGTGAGATACGTGTTTTAAAAACGCATGATCTGAATCTCATACAGTACGGACTTAAAATTATTCCTGGAATGAAGCTTTGCCGTAAGGGAATGGAATAATATTTCAAAGGAGGCAATGGAATCTTAAATCTTAAGACGTTGTGCAGTAATAAAAAACAATCAAAAACAATATATTGAGTCACTAAATGGTACAGACAATTTTTGTAAAAATGAAACCTAAGTTGTTTTATCAATACTATTATAATCAATATATTGATTATACTTTTAAGTATACTTTTAAGATTGTTTTCTATTTTCAAAATTTTATTAATTATGGTCTGTCCAATAAGCTTTCTAAAAATTATAAATCAAGTATTTAAAATTTAATTAGAATCTAAATCTACGTTTCAGCCCCTTTTTTAAGTTGATACGCTCTCTTTTAAAAATCACAAAGAAAATTCTTAAATATTGACTAAAAAATGCGGGATTTACAACAGATGGTGTATCTTTTGAAAGCGATTTTTATTTTCAATAACGCACATATCTGTCATTTATTCTCACTTAGTTATTCACCGACACCGATTGCTCACCAAAGCTTATGGTTAATGCGTTTCATCTGTTTCAGCGTGCGAGATATGACTTTGTGCTGTTCAGTAGTGGTGATTTTGAAACGGAATACAAAGATCACCCAGGCCAGCCAAAAAAGTTTGAAAACCAAGAATTGGAGGCTTGTTGTATGCATTGGGAGGTACACAAGCTGCAATTTCAAAACGTTTGCGAGCACCAGAGTTCATTCAAAAGCAGGGAAATTGGGTACCATACGAATTGAAGCCGAGAGACCTTGAAAGACAATTTTGCATGTCCGAATTGATGCTTGAACGCTATAAAAGAAAATCATTTTTGCACCGAATCATAAGAAGCGTAAGATATCGTTGGTGAAGTTCGGCCAACCAACCGAATCGACAGCAAAGCCGAATATCCATCGCGCTAAGGTAATGTTCTGAATTTGGTGGGAGCAATAGGGTCCTATCTATTATGAGCTGCTAAAATCTGTACCGAACGCAACTGTTTCGTTTGAAGCGAGCATTAGTAGAAAAACGCCAAGAATATGAATCCATACCTGTTAAAATGTATTTAGAATGAAGTGATTGGGAAGTTTTGCATCACCCGCTTTATACACCAGACCGTGCCCCGTCCGACTACTAATTGATTCGATCGATGAAGAACTCGCCCTGTGGGATACGCTTCACTTTGGAACAGAGTATCGGATATTAGCTTGATTCGTTCTTGGCCTTAAAATATGTGCAGTTCTTTTGGCTCGGAATTCATATGTTACCACAAAAAATCCCGCATTTTTACATCATTCACCCAATATAATTTTGTTTGAACATTCTACCCACCCATAGGATAAATCCTTCAAGGGGATGAGGCAGAGTTGTCAGAAGTAAAATTAAACACATATTTAATAGTATATAACCATATACTTATTATTGCTTTTAAACTTTAATTCATTAAACTGACAAAAAATAATGTAACTCATTTAATTTCACACAACTAAACAGGAATAATATATTAAAGAGATCAAAATCAAAACAATTGTGAGCATCGTTAAATGATTTTTTTTTTTTAAATTTGATCAAAACTTTCATTTACATTGTGACATATCAACATCAAATAAATATCTTGTAGCTGATCGGGACGTTCCTCGAGGATGAGTTGGTATCGGCCATCATAGAAAATTAACGGACGAAGTCACCCCACCAAGCATCTGGCGCATGATCCCCAGGAGGAGTTCTGTGCATTAATATAAGTTTTTTTCTCACTTTCAATTAATTTTTCACAACAATTATTGTCCCTTATTTTTTACTATTATTGATGTTCTAACATCATTATAAAAGTTAGCTCAAAAAATTAAAAAATTTAGCACCATGATAGATTGGCGATTTTAGAAAAAATCAATTAATTACGATCTTCGATCATATGTAAAATAAAAGTTTCAAACTTTAACAGAATTCGATTATATTTTCCAAATGAATGATAGGATAATTGATTTTCATTGTAATGCTTGAATTCAACTGTAATGACAGTGTGATGTATGACTTGAATTTAAATTTCATTTTCACTGCATAATGCTACTCAAATAGAGTGTAATACAAATGTATTTTAACCCTTGAATATTGAATGTAACACTGGAATTAAATTTGTGTTACACTTGAATTCCAGCCTAAATACATATTAGGTTATTCTTTTGTTAATATATATGTAAATGACTAAGAATTTCTTAAGAATTTTTTTTTTGGTTTTTGAACTCTTAATTGTCAACCACTGTATGTACAATGACAATATAAAAAATATTTTCTTAGCGACAACAAACAAAAATGCTAATTTAATTTGACCTTTCTTGAAAAACAACTTAAAATACTAAAGAAATTAATGAAAAATTCCATCTACATTTCTAGTGTAGACCAAAGGACCTAAAGGTTCAATGTTAGGCCGGAAATATAATGGCCAGTGGTTTCGGGGATGAGCCATTTGAAAAAAAAAATACAATAATTTTTAAGTACTTACGTACTATTTATGTAATATTATTTGTTTTATAGGAGGAAGAAAAAACAACTTGATTTAAGCTTGTTGTCTGAAATGTAAGAAATCTGTAATAATATTCTTTTAAATACTTAACAAAACGACAAAATGCAAGGTTAATATACTTCTCCATTTACCTACAGATGTTACAATGAAAAACTTTTGTAATTATAAGTTTACTTTTTTTTTAGAATCTCATTTTATTTCCATTTCAAGTGGTAAACGAAAAACACACAGCATAAAAAAGTCATTAGCACACAAACCCTAAAATTTGTTTTACACAAAACCGCTTTTTATCCACCATAAAAAAAGGGGTATGTTGATTTTGTCATTTCTTTTGTAGCACATGGAAATCTTTATCGTAGAACCACAAAAGTATGTATATTCTGGGTCCTCATAAGATTCTAAGACGATCTAACTATGTCCATCCGTTCGACTGTCTGTTGAAAACACGATAAAGCGCAAAAATAGTTCTAGGTACTCTGAAATTATACTGTAAAGTATGGCGAAAATTGGACAATTCCCATACAAGATCCCCCTCAGAAAATGACTTGAACTTATAGTAATTCTCTATCTAAAAACTTTTATGAGGATCGGTCCATAATTGACCCTACGCCCCATATAACCCCTATATCAGAAACATTCTTTATTGTCAATGATGGTGGGTATAAAAGATTCGGCACAGCTGAATATAACACTTTATTTGTGCTTGTAACACGATGTTTACAATGATGATGATGTTACGTTGGCAAAAAATTAGAAACAAAAAAATCTGTAAACTTTGTCTTGTTTAACATAAATTATTTTGTGCAAATAATTTGTGTGTTTTTTTCCAATTTCGTAAGTAGTCTAAATGATTTTTGGTGTTTTTCACTTATTTTCCAAAATGCAAGTAAATATTTCACCTTGATTCGAACTTCTTCCCTTTATATTATTCTAATGACCTAAAGGATTTTCTCGGCTTCAATGTAACATTCGCCATTTGTCACTGGTTTTGATTTATTTTTGGTTAGTCTTCTTCCATTTGGTGGTTGTTTTTAGCGTTTAAAATGGCTGTGAGTTCGTCTGTTGCAAAAGAACATGTTTTGCATGTAAATGATTTATTAAAAATGTTTAAAACATGTTTATGAGTTTATCTAAGAGATGATTGTCTCTCTCACCTGGTGGTATTTTCAAAAATTTCTGCATAATTAGACATTGTTTTAAGCGCTGAGACACGTGTCATACAATACAACCCAAATGAATGTAAAATATGTACTGTGAAAAGCTTGGAAAGTTAATTGAACATTGTCTAGAAGAACAAAAAAACAAGTAAGAGTGTTATATACATCTGTGCCGAATCTCGTGTACCCACCATCAATATGACATTTTTCTGATTATGGATCGATCCACAAAAAAGTTGGTAGAAAGATTTAGGTTTATATAAAACTTGTCTTATGTCTAATTTCATCACGATATTAATTATTATAAGACAATTATAATTGGCAAAAAGTGTTGTTTTGTAGCAGAGTGTTATTAATGTTCAACTCATTTTCTGAGAGTGACCTTTTATGGGGTCTAGGGGCAAATGTATAGCACGATTTTAGTTATACTATAAAGTATAATTTCAGAGTACTTAGAACTAATTTGCCGCATAATCAACATACTTATTTATGACTGATCAAACAGTATTCCTGGGGGACATTTGTATGGGGGATATTGTGGAAAATTTGGGCACTATCGTGTTTTCAACAGATAGACATACCAATGGATATAGTTAGTTCGTCTTAGAATCATATGAGGACCCAGAACATAAATACTTTTGTGGGTCTGTGATGAATATTTCCATGTGTTACAAACGTAATGACAAAATCAATATATCCCCCCATCTTTTTCGATGCTGGGTGATGAAAATTAGAGATTTACTAAGAAAAATCAATCGATTTATTCTTAGAGGAACACTTGACTTTGCTCGACAAAGTTTAAAGGTGATTAAAATATAACCGAAATAAGAAAACGTGCTGTAATTAGGTGAATTGTTTAATTGTGCCAGGTGCTTTGAAAACAAAGTGTTGGTTTTAAATGGTTTAACAAATATCATTACACGTTTTCAATAAATGTCCTTGACTTTAGAGGGGGAAAAATGCTTATGTTAGTATTTTCTTTTTAAAAACTAAATAAGTTGAATACAGCATTTTTCATATACTTATTATAGCTTTATAAACACTGTGTGTGTGAGGATAAATTCGTATTTACAAAACCACATTTTATAACAGAGCTTATTTTGCAGTTAACAGTGCACTGTTAGACATTTAACAGAGATAGTACTCAAGATGTGGTATATGCAGGAGCTTAATAAACATGGTTATTATCAAGGCGAATTAACCAGGTGAGTGCGTCCCGGCAACAAATACAACAATGCAATAAACATAGTTTGACAGAAGACCTACATTAAACCACGGCGAATTAAGCAACAGCTGATCTTTGGCACTCACCTTGCTAATACGACTATAATAATATTTATGTAGTCCAAACATTTTATGATCATTACTAGTATTATTTAATACCAGTGTCATACATGATCATAATATGTTGTGAGTAATCATATTATAATCCAACGTAATCATATTTATGATCCCATGAAATCTTATTATCATTAAAAGTTATTAATGGGAATAGGTTTCAGTTTTAATGTATTAACTTCCCAATTAAAATATTATTGATAAATTCACTATTTGGCTTTTGGAAAGCCAAATATATTATACAAATGAAACTATATAGCGAATGAGAATTACAGACAATCAAAAGTGTCTTGTAAAAATATCATAGCTTAGACAAACACTAATGCAAAAGCATTCTATATATGGTGAGAACAAAATACTGTTAAAAGTAAACATATTTTGTTTGTATCTTAAACATATTATGAGTACGCATATAGAAACTTAGCATTTAACTTTAATTTGTAAGGTTAGATGCTTGTACATAATATATAGGTAAACAGCTATTTATCATTATTTAGTTGTTTGAAAAATAATTATTTTTCGGTGAACCATACTCAAATTTATAATTGCGAGGAACATAAAAATGTTTACAGTAACTAAAATATTGTTGAAATTAAATTAAAAACTATATACATATGTGTACGGCAACAGTATATTGTTACAAAGAACACAGTATAGTTGTCGTAACCATGCCGAACTATGTTTTTTTCTCTGCGTGTATATTTGTGTGGTACTCCAAATTGTAAAATATTTATGAAATTTGCCATTTTCACCAGTTTTAGTTTTTTAAAATTTCATTTTCTTAAATCCTAAAATTATTTTAGCTATCCCACTAATTGTAAATTATTAGGGACGCCCCTGTATTACGTGTGACATTCCAAAAATGGCCATTTTCACCAATTATCCTGTAAAGAATTTGTTTTCGATACAGACATCCAACTTTTCAAATTCCATAAATATTTTAGTTTTTCCATTATTATAGACATATTGAAGTACCAATATGGCTCCTGAATGTACTACCTCTTAAGTATTATCTCTGTTAAATGCCTAACAGTGCATTGTTAACTGCAAAATAAGCTCTGTTTTCTGCTAGTTAAATACAAGTTTATCTTGACACACATAACTTAGTTCCAATTCTCCCAATTGATCGGCTTGTAAGTTTTAGGCGAGATAGATGAGGGGAAAAAATTGAGTACACACTAGCATGTACTCGTAAAATTCGTTTTGCTTTCATATTCGTAATATTAAGCAGGTCTATTTTGACAATTATCTTTCATATTTAAGCAATAACACTTTCATGTCATAAGTTTAACAATAAGATTTGCATCTTGAGAATTGGGACTTAATAACAGCCATGAGTACTTCGTTTATCTAAAGTATGTATTTTTTATTAATATAATATAATCATGCAAAACTTTTTTTTTTAATTTTAAACTCTTTTTTATACTTCTTATTTCAATACTGTTATTACGCTTAAAATGGATTAATATTTTTATATAAAAAATATACTAATATTTTCTAAAGGTCCTATTAATATCTTTCAGTGTATAGTTCTATTTCAATATTTTTATTCACAATTTTGTGTCATCAAACAAAAATTAAATTAAAAAAATTCTTTTAGGCCAACAAAATTCTTAATTCTGTAATATGAGTTGTTTTGGGTAAATACATACTCAAATAATATATTTGAAACCAAATATAAACCTTGAATCATTGCAGTTTATGTGGCAGCGAAAAAAAGCCCAATAAAAATGATGAATTTCGCGTAGTTTATAACAAGGCGGCGGATACTGTGGTTATAGAAACCCAAACCTCCGATCGTAAGATTTACTCACTTCTAACTAAAGCGCTTTTACTAATGTTTTAAAACTATTTTACCAAAGATGAAGTTCCTGCAACAACACACAATACGGTGGCAATAATTGATTGTGGCACTTCTGTTATAAGAGCAGGTTTTGCAGGCGATGAAGCCCCTTTAATAACAATACCCACGGTTGTGGGTAAATCTACTGTAGATGATATAACCAAAAAAGTATTTGGTCCTACAGCTCTAACCAGTAGTAATGCCTATAAACTTACATATCCAGTGGAAAGGGGTTTTATCAAAGATTGGCATGATGCCGAAGAACTGCTGGAACATGTGATCGAGAAGGACTTGCATATTCAACCTAAAATGCAACAATTGATGCTTACCGAAGCGCCCAATAATCCACCAGCCAATCAAGAAAAAACTGCCGAAATGATGTTTGAAAAATTCCAATTCAATTCGTTTCTCTTGGTGCCCTCTACACCAATGGGCATGTATGGTTATGGCTCAACAACTGGAGTTATAGTAGAATCTGGTGCCGGACAAACTCATATTGTGGCTATTAAAGATGGAGACTATATAAAAGATTCTTATAGGCATATACCATTAGGTGGCAATGATTTAACCAAATATATGGGTCAACTTTTAACCCAAAGTGGTAATGCGAGATACTTCCATGGCAAACGTAACGAACAGGAAATTTTAAATGAAATCAAACGTATTGGCTGTCATATAGTTCTGAACTATGATGAAGAATTGAAAAAATCTCAAATGAATCCCGATTTTATTACTGATCATGCTATATTGCGTGATGGCACTATGATTGGTATGAAAACAGAATCCTATCAGGTACCCGAGTTGCTATTTAAGCCAGAAATAATTGGTATTCATACGGGTGGCATACCACGAAATATTTACGAATGCATTGACGCTTGCGATCCTGCTCTAAAAACACAATTATATGGCAATATTTGTTTGTGTGGTGGCAACACCATGTTTCACGGCATACGAGATCGTTTACTTTGGGAAGTGAGAACTTTTGCTGGTCCCAATGTCAATGTGAAGATAAATGCTTTGCCTCAGCGGGAAAATTTGGTTTTCTTGGGTGCTTCTCTGTTGGGTGTTTGTCCAAAGTTGAGAGATAATTTAATATCGTATCAGGAATATCGGGAAGTTGGTGCTCAAATAGTACATTGGAAATTCTTTTGATAGTTTGAAGGATTTGTAAAATATAGATTTGGGTGGCTGAAACAACTCATAAAGCTGAATTTTATATAAATTTATTTATGAAAATAAAAAATAAAATATCTGTCGCTAGTGTTATTCGATTTTTAATTATGGTTCCACAAATGAGGTATTCTGAAAGTGAACATCATGGAGAGTGTTTAACTTCTAGTTTTTGATACAAATTTGCAAACAAATAATCATGGAAAATATTTTTAGTCAGTTATGTGATGAAAATCTATCGATTTCAAAACTATAGATTTCAAAAGATGTGATTTTCTATCGACTTCATGAATCTTTTAACTAATGGCTTATTCTTCTCTATGACTTAAGTATATGACAAATAGTAATTAAGTTCAATGGATTTGGGCAATAAATGTGATACAAATTATTTCAAAAGTATCAAAAGGAAAGTTTAGAAATCGATTTTCATCCCATTCCTGATTGCACAGATTAGTACAGATGTGCAAAAAATTACAGTTGTACAATTAAAAAAGTAATATCAAAACGCATGCTTATTTTGACGATCTATAACAAGTTTTCAATGGAAAAAATAAAACAAATCATATATCTGATACAACAGCAAAATACATTGACCAACATGTATTTTGTTGTTGCAAGAGTTAGGTTTTTGACAATATCGTCTTGTCACTATGTTAACCAAGGAATGTAATATATTCTCATGAAGAAAGATTTTGACAACAGCCATAGGTTTTTGTCCCTCAGTTACCTATCTAGTTCTCATCCATGCAGCGCGGGAGAAAAATAACGTATCAACCACTTTAACAGAAGTCTATAAAAAGACTTCATAGAAGGACTCCTTAATTCAATATTGATAGGCTCTCAAAATGTAACTTGAATGAGACGAACTGTAAGAATAATAGAGATCGGTAAATAGTACTACATGTTGAAATTACCTGATTTGACTCTACTTATTCAGTTAACGGTTGTTTCTGTCTAATTTGAGAAAATCGTTTAATTTTCCAACCTTATGAATTCCATTAAAAATCTATAAAAAAATGTATTTCTTCAACATTTCTTTGGATCACTTGTCATGGGAATTCTTTGGCGGGAATCGTTATTAATGCAAATAAATATTGTTACGAATTTGCAATAGCAATTTGAATTTAACAGTCTGTAACGACTGACTGCAGCATTCATCGTGTTTATAAATACGTCCATCAGTAGAAGCTTCTACTTATCAACAATGTTATGATAGCATGCGGTTATTAGCATTGTTTATAAGTATGGCAACACTAAATGTTTAAGCTGCTAACATTAACATCGAAAGCTCTAGAGCATTGTAGAAGATTATGTATAAATAGTGGCAGAGGTTGCAGTAGTGAGTGAGTTGATCATTGGCGCTGTTAGAGTTATCATCAACTGTGGTGTACATTTGAGTTTGTACATTATGAAGTGTGTGTGCAATTCTGCGAATTGATAAACGTGTATAAAGACACTTAGTGACTATTTAATTCTGTTGTTGTGTACATTTTAAATAAATAAAGAGTTGTTTCAAATGTTAAACTACTAAACGGATTTTATTTGCAATCAAAAGTATACGGTTTATTTAAAGGAAATAAACCAACGTTAAAAAAGGTTAAAACGTATCAATGTTGTAAAATCAAATGATCAAGTAATTTGAAAAATACTCCAGTGAAATAAATGTTCAGACTTATTTTAATTTCATGATAAGTCACATGACAATCTTCTAGAAGACATTCAATTCCTCTTGAACCTAATTGTAGTTGGGAAACCAATTAGGACGATGCCCTGGAATGATAGTTCATCACCACTAATATAATAGTGTTGTTTGCCTGCCGTTTATTGAAGAGTTTTAGTCGGAATTAATATTTTCATATGTGACTTCTATTGAAAGACCAGCTCAGTTGAGTTTCGCTATAATATGCATAAATTGCCGTTCTGACGGTCGATTGGCAAATTATTCAAATTAATTTCCAATGATGATCTTGCAACATCAGTTTACGCACAGCATTGTTTTTCTACGAACGACGATCACGATTGTATGATCACGATCAGGGAAGGACCCCTCCTCATGCAAAGTATTGTGTTGGAACTAATAAAATAGGTTATGTGAGGGAGGATAGAGGGAGTAGTGTTTGTGGACATTTGATTTGAATTTTCCTATATTGAAATTGACAGGAAAGACTTCAGAAGGAAGCTTATTCCACATACAGACAGTACGGCTAAAGAACAAATTTTCCCTGTAATGTGTTGTGCGATCTACTGTCCAGTCGACAATGAATGGATGAGCCCTTACCGAAGAACCTGTGTTGCGTAAAAAACTACGAGTTTCGGGAACAAGTTCCCTAATTTCATCAGAACACATAGGATTGTAGTGCCGGTAGAACAGTGAAACATTGCGATGATGTTCCAGCTGGATACCCTACTGTCCCCGATAAGTACCTTCGCCCACTCCAGTACGCGGCCGAGTAACTTGAGTAACACCAACAGCAATAAGTTTTGCTCAAAGCGCACCATGCCATACTCTATCAAACGCTTTAGAAATATCTAGAGCCCCTACTTTACTTTCGCCAAATCGGTGTATGGAACGACAACACTTTTCCAATAGGAGGGCTAGCAAGTATCCCGTAGAGCGTCCTCTATGAAGTCATAACTAAGTTAAGAATTATTTAATCTTTGTTACAATTTTATGTAAATGTACATTTTTCAATTTTCAAACCTAAAATAATCTGCAAATACCATTTAAAAACATTTTCGATTTACAATCGATGGACCGCTTTCAAAATATTCTGGATATGTAATCATCATATCCTTAAACTTGGCCAATGAACTCAGTAGAGAGGCACCCAAAAATACTGCATTCTTACGATCCGATTTTGCATGAATATTTATAGTAGCCTCTGGCTCCGACATTAAACGCATTTCATTGGCTAGACGATGCTGAAGTCCTGGAAATAATGTATTGCCTCCACTTAAAACTATATGATTGTACAGTAAATGTCTAATGGACGAATCGGATAATTGAATAGCTCTATAAATATTCTCATGTATTCCACCAGTTCTTACATCCAATATGGTGGGTTCAAACAGGATCTCTGTACATGCAAAATGTTCTGTACTTAAATCTATATAATTGCCATCAGGTAAACGATAAGATTTTGACTTTAGTTTAACCTTAGATAATTCCTCTTGGTAATCAAAGGCCACATAACACAATTGCTCTTTGATTTGTGCTAAAAATTCCTTGTCTGTTGTTGTTTGCAAAAATTGAGCAAAATCACTTTTCTTAGCTAAAATATTCTCCAACATTTTATTTATATCTTTACCACCCAAAGGTATATAACGGGTACTATGAGGCATTGAGTAACCTTCATACACTGGCACTATATGTGTTTGTCCCTCACCAGAGTCCAGCACCACACCGGTATAGAAACCATAGGCATATAAAGCCAAAGGTGGTGCTGGAGCTAGAAAAAACGATTTAAAGTGAAATTTTTCCAACATTAATTCCAACAATTTTTCACGATTTCTTTTCGGATTATTAAGAGTTTCTGTTAAAAGTATACCATAACCAGAGGGTTCTAACTGTAGGCCTTCTTGAAAGATATATTCAAAATACACTTCCATATCATCCCAATTCGTTATTATACCTCTTTCAATGGGTGTATTGAGATTAAGTACTGCGCGTTTTTCTTGTGCCTCAAAACCCACATAAGAATCTTGCTGCGAACGATGACTTACAGCAGCTCCCTGTTTAGGTCTACCCACTATGGTGGGTATAGAAATGCGAGGTTTGTTATCTCCGGAAAAGCCAGCTTTACAAGCATATGAGCCACAATCAATTATTACGAGATCACTAGTGGGTACGGCAAATTCAGCTTTAAAAGGGATGTTATATATTTAATTATTTTTAAATTTAGTATAAAGTTGTGGATAATAACTTACTTTCCAATGTTTGAGTTTCTGTTACAGTTGTTTCAATCGTTTTGTCGGCCTGAGGCCAACAACTAAAAGCCATTCCACAAAATTTTGATTTAAACTTTTTAATTTTGTAGTTAAAATTTAGCTTTACAATAGTATTTAAAATTTAAAGATTTTTTTTATTTAATTATTCATGTGATCTTCTTAAATTACTAAGGTATAAAGAGTCGCTTTTATTATCTAAATTTATGGCGGCTTTGCAACATATCGCCGCTTAATTGGGAATTTTATTGAGTGTTACTTTTAATTTGTTTATTAGTTAAAATGTATTAGTTAAAAATTGTTTATTTTTTTGCTTTTGTTATGTCAGTTATTTATTTAATGTACTGTGGGCCAAACATTAATGAAAAATTAAAGAATTTTTCTCTTGTTTAACTTTATTTTAATGATGGTCCATGGTTTCTATTTATATTTCGAGTAAAATAATCTGTTAATAACAAATATTTATCATCGATAATGGTTTTATTGCTTTTCAAATACTCTCCATGAAGATCAACACAATTTCATATGTATTTTTTTTCAATCCTTTTAAAGTATTTTTGATAATCCAACCAAAGTTATAAAAGGAGTTTTTTTAAGGCCGATAGAACCTTCGGAAAGATAAAGTGTCATACTGCGCTTACTTTTTGACATTTACAATATGAGTATACTTATTCCGGCAAATCATCATTAACAGATTGACGCTTGAACAACACTACCAAATTATCCAAATTTACTTTGAAAATCGGTCATCGATTCGCTCAACTTTTAGACAATGGGGCTCATTTTTGGCTTTATAAACAAAATTGCCGCATATGGAGCGAGAACAATCCACAACAGACCCTATATCGCAGATTATTACAGATATGAAGCAAATGACAGTTGTCAAAAAATTAATACTGAACCGTATGGTTATTATACCTTTCACCTTCGTGAGAAGGGTATATATAAGTTTGTCATTCCGTTTGTAATTTCCACAATATAATTTTCCAACCCTATAAAGTATATATATTCTGGATCCTTATAGATACCGGAGTCGATTTAGCCATGTCCGTCGGTCTGTCTGTTGAAATCAATTTTGTGAAGACCCCAGATATCTTCGGGATCCAAATCATCAATAATTCTGTCAGACATGCTTTCGAGAGGTTTCCTATTTAAAATCAGGAAAATCCGTCCATAAATAACGGAGATATAAGTAAAAATCCGAAACAACCTCTATTTTTGGCCTATTTTTGATCTATATCTTGATTACTAAGTCATAAATATAGACAATATGGATATCTAATGATAGATATTTCCATTGCAACGATGTATATAAGACTATAGTAAGTTGGACCTACAATGGGTCAACATCGGGGAAATATATTTTTTAACCCGATTTTTTTTTCACAAAAAATATTTTTTTTCATAAATTTTTTTCACTAATAAATTAAAAAAAATTAATTTTTAGATTAAATTTTTTTTTTCTTAAATTGGAAAAATCTTTAAAAAACGATTTCGAAAAAAAAAAAATTTAAAAAACTAAAAAAAAAAATTGAGATTTATTTTAAAGTATAATTTGGTGAAGGGTATATAAGATTCGTCACAGCCAAATATAGCTCTCTTATTTGTTTTTCAATGGTTTTGGTTTGCAGAGCTAGAGAAAAAATACAACTTTCAAAAGGCAATGAGTGTGATATATATCTGTCCCTCTTTCCAAACCATAACCATTTTGATAATTTTCTTTTGTTTGTTTTCTATTGTCATATTATTGAAACCAGCTGATTCATATCTATATAATTTGTGCCCTACATACTCCATTACATCCAGAAAAATCCATTACCTCTTTTTACGCGCTGGTGCCATCATCGGACCTTATATCTTAAAAAATTAAGCCGGAGTTCACATTAAGGCCAATGGAGATCGTTACAGCACCATGATCAATGATTTTTTGTTTGAAATATAGATGACATTGATCCGGGAGAGATGTGGTTTCAACACGATGGCGCTACGTGCCATATGGCAACCATCGATTTATTAAATCCAAGTTAGGCGATAACTTCATTTCGACCTGTAAATGTGGAATCAGACACTCTTGATGTTCTGAGCATGAGAATACAATGTGATGTCCGCTGGTCTAAACACATTTTTCAAGTGCTGAAAGAAGCATTCAAGTGTCTCGGATTTCTGAAACGGTGTAGGAATTACTTCACTCCATCTGATCTCCTCACTACTTACACCACCTATATCCGACCGAAAATGGAATACAACTCCCATGCTTGGGCCGGTGCTTCGAAGTCTATTTTGGAGCTGCTCTACCGCGTACAGGAGAGGGCGAAGGTGATTATTGGTGATAGTAGGGTGTCCAACACTATTGATTCGCTGGAGCACTGTCGCAATGTGAGTTGCGTTTCACTGTTCTATCGATACTAAAATGGAATGTGTTCTGATGAAATTAGGGAACTTGTTCCTGATACCCGCAGATTTTTACGTAATACACGTTTTTCATCAAGAACACCTCCATTTGTGGTCGATTGGCCAGTGGACCGCACAACACACTACAGGGAAAATTCGTTCTTTAGCCGTACTGTACGTATGTGGAACAAACTTCCCACTGAAGTGTTTCCTGTCATTTTCAATGTAGGAAAGTTCAAATCGAATGTTCACAAACACTACTCCCTCATTCCTCCATCCCATAACCTATTTTCCTAGATCCAACACAATGCTTTGCATGAGTAGGGGGCATCTCCTGAGTGCTGGTCCAAGGAGAAAAAAAAAAATAGACCTCCAAGGTCGTGCGATTTGACACCTCTCGATTATTTGCTTTGAGGAGACGTGAAATCAATTGTTTATGGTGATAAACCAGCAACTATTTTCAGATAGGGCAGTTGTATGGGGTCCAAATTCTATAGTCTTAGTCCTTGAGGCAATATTTTGTCGAATTATCTTTTAAATTGCGACCTGTAGTTTGATTAGAAGGTTTACATGGACGGACGGAAAGGTTAATCGACTCAGAAAGTAGTCCTTAGCAGATTGATATAATTTAAGGTGGGTGTTAGGACAATACCTTTGCACGTTATAAACATCAGTACTTATCCATTATATTCTCCCCACTATGCTGGAGTAGGGTATAATTGAAAGCAAAGAAAAAAAAACCACACTTTTTTGCACCAACATTTGTTCTATGGAAGCTTCATATCGTCACCTGGAATGCAAAACTTAGTTTTTGATGAATATTGGTGCAGCGCATCAAGGCACAAATTTTTAGATTTTTTTTTTTTTTTAAATAACGACCTTATCAAAGAAATTCAATAATATTTGTAGCCACAATACTTTTAATTTTATTAAGTTTTTTGTCTCTCCTGTAAAATTTAAAAAAAGTAATGTAGGCTGTTTTGCATTTTGGGTGACGATATATCTTAATCCTTTTGTTTTTTACTTAAACAAAAATTTTAAAACTCATTTCTTAACTTCTTTTTTTTAAATTTTGTTGATATTTTTATTTCGTTGCTTTAATTAATCGTTAAATATTTATTTTTGTAACTACAAGCGTATGAGTAATATTGCTTTCATACAAACATAATATTGCGTATTTAATTTTCTTAAATATATTGTAATTTTCTTATTATTAAAAACATAATTTATATTCACTTTTATTTTCATTGTATTCTTTACATTACTTAAATAATAAAAACATGTTTTAAAGTGGAAGTTGGTGGCGTAATTATCACTTTTTTCCGAAGTAGCCTGCTTTCAATTACCCAAAATATAAAAATTAAAATTGCAATTATTACAGCGGTTCCGGTGACAATTAAAATTGCACGCGTATTCGATTGATCATTAGTATGATAAACGTCACATTTTGTTAAACAAAGTGCTTGAGTGTCCGTAAATGAATAAAAAATTAAAATTAATATAAAAATTAAACTATTCATTATCAGAAATAATTTGCAGCCTCCTCAAACACAGAATGTTAATAATGTAATGAATTTATAAAAAGAAAAATATTTTCTTATTGAATTAAATTGTAGTTGAAGTAATTTAAATAAAAATAAAACGACTCATTATGTGGTTAAGTAAAATTCTTTAAATAAATTAAATATTAAGGGTATTCATGCATTTATAAAAAGTATAAAACATTTTATTTAAAAAAGTCTTAATATACATATATATATACAATTTTAGTAGACCATTCACCATGAGTGGCAGTGGTATATATAAGTTATAGATATCGGAGTCGATATCGCCATATTCGTGTGTATGTTGAAATCTACTTTCCGAAACCCCAAAATAACTTACATTCATAACTGATACATCATAGTATCCGCTATAGTCCAACTTAGATTAGTATTAAAAATCGAGAAAACTGGCCCACCAATGATTTAGATTTAAACAAAAAAACACCATTACCTGATTTTTCACCTATTTTTCAACAACATTTTTTCAATTTTTTTTTTTTTTCACCAAAAAGTGTTTTTTTTAATATTAATCTTACAGTATGCTTTGGTGAAGGGTATTTAAGATTCGGTAAAGCCGAATAAGCACTCTTACTTTTTGTTATTAACATTTTCTTGACGTCATTTCACTCACTTTGTATATAAGTAAATCTGTATTTATCACTAAGCATTAAAATTCAATGTAGAGGAGATGAGGTGAGCCTTTCTAATTTACTTTGCATTAATTCTGCTTACAAAAGTCAACATTCATTTACATGACAACATTCAAGGAACAAACAAACAGACAGCGGAAATCAGTAAAAAAGTTTCTTTGAAAGGATTTCTTTTATTTTATTTCTGTAAAACAATTGCGCATTTTGATTGTGTGTTTACGACCTTGTGGCACATTAAACAATGGTTGCATCTTTTTATATACTTAGCAAGCGAAACTTTAATATAAATTTAAGAAAAATATATATATAAAAAAAACAAGAATATTTCTTACTTAAGCTGTACTTACATTTTAGCTTTGATTTTAGTTGCAAGTCAATTTGAATGTTTTACACTAAAGAAAAATTTAAATATTATTTATACCAAATTATAATATTGTTATGTTTTAACCTTTCTAAAACGTTGGTTTATTTCCTTTAAATAAACCGGATACTTTTGATTGCAAATAAAAAGCAGTTTTAGTAGTTTAAAATTGTAACAACTCTTCAAATAGTCAACAGTTCAAATAGTCACTCAGTGTCTACTTACACGTTTATCAATTCGCAGAATTGCACACACACTTCATAATGTACAAACTCAAATGTACACGACAGTTGATGTTAACTCTAACAGCGCCTATGATCAACTCATTCACGACTGCAACCTCTGTCACTATTTATACACACGCCATATTTTGGGAATCTTCTACAATGCTCTTAACGGACAAACTAGTATGTTCGAATTCTAGAGCTTTCGATGTCAATGTCAGCAGTTTAAACATTCAGTGTTGCCATACTTATAAACAATGCTAATAACCGCATACTATCAACATTGTTTATAAGTAGAAGCTTCTACTGATGGACGTGTTTATAAACATGATGAATGCTGCAGGTAGTCGTTACATACCGTTAAATTCAAATCGCAAGCAAATATTTTAAAATTGTTTTATTTTAAATTTAAAATTTTGTAGGAAAGAACCGAAACTGATATTTTGATATATTTGTTTTATTGGGCGCATGACTTAAAAATGTTTTTAACAACTTACATATCATTACAAAGGTATATATCTGTCATTTATTCTCACTTAGTAACTGAACATTGCAGTGTAAACCCTTGATATGCAAATAGGCATTTAATCTGTGTGCATGTATGGATAAAAAATAAAATATACGCAACAACGATGAACAATGAATGAAATATTCAGTTGGCCCTGGAGCATTTGCAGGGCCCATTTTAATAACTTAAACTCGAATACTCCTTGGCTACTGCCACGTGTCAGATTTATTTCCAAAAAATGTTAATTCTGTCCCACTGTGCCATGGTGAATGTGTGTTTCAGAAGTGGTGATTTTGACATAGAAGGCTAAGATCGTCCAGACCAGCCAAACAAGTTTAAAGACCAAGAATTGGATACTTTGAATATTGAAAAAATGTTTCAAAATAAAAGCTAAAAATTTGAAAAAAATCCCTCTTATTACGTACCCTTCTTTTTGAATTCTCACTTATTCAGGATAACTAATAAAAAATGTAAAGTACCATTAAAAAAAGTTTCATTCCCCTTTATGGATTCTAATTCAATTCGGATTATGATTCTAGTTTAATCATCATCATCATAATATTAATAGGCAAGTCGATTTCTTTAGACCCCTTTTACGCTCACATTATACATTCAATTTGGGCAAATAATATGCAATTTTAAAGGTATTGATTCACAAATGTGCAGAATATATATTTTATTGAAATCGGTTCAGTTGTTTAGGAGTTACGAGCGTTCAAAGATGTTACTAACACATATGAACGCGTACGTGTGACCATCAAGCTGAAAAGTAAACAAAGCAATTTATGTTTGTCCAATATGTTGTTGTAAATAAATAAGAGAAACAATTAAACAGCATTGATTTTGCTCTGATTTAAGTGAGAGTTCCCAGCAGTTCTAAGAGACAGTCCCGAACTAGTGATTTTACCCATCATTTAGGGTGGGAACTATTAACTTCAATAGCTACGTGACTAGTTATTTTAACACGTGCTTGTCCTAAGCAGGGGGTCAATTGACCCTTATTGAGTACAATGAGACTGTCTAATATATGGTCCAAAGTAGTCAACGCATTGGATTCACATACTGGTTAAATAACGTCAGTTACCTTTCTAGCTACCTAATTGGTAACTAGATTAGCTACATAACTAGTTATTTTAAGATGTACGAGTGCTAATAGACCTCAAATAGTCAACTAAAAGACATATCATAGGAAGTCCAATAAATTATAGCTTGTAAACAAATCTTTCTTCGACAATTCTCCAATGTAGTGATTCTGGTGGGTAAAATAACAACTTTCTAAAATGTAGTACAAAATAAAAGTTTAAAGTGACTTCACTATAGGTTACTAAGAGACACTAAAGTGACTATTGACTACATGCTATGTTACATAGGATATCAGTATACTTAAGCAAAAATAAAAATTAACTGTATGAGAATTATATCAACACAATTTGTATAAAACCAGTTTGAACGAATTATCATACAACACGTTTAAAGTGACTACACTCCAGATTACGTAGAGGCACTTAAGTCACAATTGTCTTCACGCTAGATTACCTGGGATGTATAAAGTAACCAATTTTTTGTATTTAGTTTGTTGTTTTTGATTTTATGTATTTATAATATCTGTAGAACTATAATTGTGACGGTCTTCAAACTTTATACGAATCAATTTCTTATCACTGCATGAAGTTAAACCAAAATTGGGACGGATGAGTGACCTCCCATAGTTAGTTCTATTGAATAGTAATTCAGACACAATTTTTCAACAAGATCGGTCGAGAACTTTCTGAGTTAAAGGGGGTCAAAATTTGACATTTTGGCCAAGCAGGAGTTTTTTCTCATCCATGTAACTTATTAACTATTGTTCTTAGCAAAATGTGTCCCAAATAGTTTAGATAGCTATTTCTTCAATCTTTCCGAAAAAAATAATAAAAAAAAAATAAAAAACCAAAAACTTTTTTGATTTTTTTTTTCAAAATGGTCCCTTTTTTTCTCAGAAGAAAGCTTAGATAAATGTTTTTTAACTCAAAACATAAAATTTTTGACTTTTTTTGCAAAATCAAAAACTTTGTTGAATTTTTTTAATTTATTTATTTTATTTTTTTGCTCAAAATAAAGCTTAGGTCCATTCCTTTAAGATGTTTTTGTTCGCTTAGTGGGATGCGAGTGGTTTATCTATCAAAATAAATATTTTGTAACTCAAGACATAAAATTTTTTACTTTTAAAAAAAAAAATGTTTTTTTCCTCAAAAGAAAGCTTAGCTTCATTCCTTTAAGAGCTTTTTGTTCCATATTGGGATACGAGTGGGATATATTTTATTTATTTTGTATTTTGTGTTAAAATTTTATTTTGATATACAGTGCACTTGCGGTAACGTGAACACCGTCTAACGTGAACATACTTTTGTTTACATTGGCTACTCTGTAACGTGAACAAACTCAGAAAGCTCTATAACGTGAACAGTTTTGTTCACTGCATTTGTTTTCTAAGCATGTAGACAACACTGAAATACATACAATAAATTCGATTTTTAAAGTTTAGGGAATCCCCTTATATTAAAAATGTGTTTATATCCTCTAAATAAATTTTTTTTCATGGCAACGTATGAGTAATTTTATTTCAATGTATATTTTCTCGTGATCTCGTTTTGTTTTGTAATGCATTTTAATCAATAATTTTTGTTTTATATTTTAATAATGAAAATAATAATAAAAGAATTCCAACTTGATTGTGTCTGCATGACAATAAGGAATTAATGTGACTAAGTAAATGAACATTTATTATTTTTAAGCCTGATACATATTTCTTGCTACAGTGCTTAAAGCTTTGAGTATTATTGCATCATAGTAGAGATTTAAAATTATTGCATTGATTTGAAGTCAAGAAAAGCAAATATAATGCAGACTTTAAAAACCTTTGAAAATTAGATGGAAATTGATGAGTGATTACGATAGGAATTAAAAATTATCTTTTTTATGGAAAATACTGCAGGACATTTTGATATTTAAATACTAGTTTTCCATACATGTAAATTTTAAAATCTTTTTGTTATTTTTATTGACTGGATTAGAACCATTATAAATAACTAAACAGAAAGGTTGTAATTGGATACCTAACTCATCTAAGAGAACCTAACTCTAAAATTAATTTGTAAAATAGGATTGTATATGTGAAGTTTGTACAAATACTTTTACTTTGAAAAAGAATCGTCTTGTTCTAAGATGAAACCCATAATCTTTTTATTTTCTTTTCGATAATAAAAATAGAATTTCCTTTAACAAACTTCTACAAGCTTCTAAAATATCTCTTCTGTTTAAAAATTAAACAAATATTACTATGCCTCTTGAAATAAAAACCTTCTTAAATTTCATTTGTAAGCAGTATTGGTTAAAAATTTATTAAAAATACATAAAAAGAAGTAAGAAAGTATAAATCAAGCCCAACCATATAATGCCCTACACTGAGTACATGTATAAAGACAGTTTTCGTTTAATAATTTGTTATTTTGTGAGTAATTTTCGGAAGGTTCCTTAATATTGGAGCAATGATTAATCATGGACCGATCGCTATGATATTAAGATGCGGGCTTTCTTTCTATATGGAACATATTTTTGTTGAATTTTATGTGGATACCAATAGTATTAAGAGATATATTGGTCTTTAAAGTGAAGTGGGCCTTATATGGGAGATATCGCCAATTAGGACTCGTAATTTCTGTCTATATAAAACTTATATGTGTTGAATTTTATTTGGATATTGCCATTTTTAAGATATTTATGCCATTTAAAGTGAGTTTCGGAAGTTGAGCTATGGTCAGTTATGGATCGGTCCGCACAAAATGTTTAAATATTTATGTTAATACCAATATAAATTAGATATCTATGAGAAAAGAAGTCCTAATTCGGAAGGACATTTGTATGGCGACTAGGTGAAATAACGGACCGTTTTCAACAGTATCAATAGGCATCGTTCTTCACCCGAGATTACATGGACAGACGGACGGACATACTGATATTGTTAAATCAACTCAAAAAGTGATTCTGAGCCCAGCCGTATATTTTATGATAGGTTTTAGACTAATATTTTTGGCCATTACAAACATCAGCACAAACGAAATATACTTTCCCCACAATGATCGTGTAGGGTATTTATTTCACCAACCCGATGAACTTAAGAAGGGTCAAAAGTTCATTCAATGAAATTTGAATACCAAAATATTTCTTCTTTGTTTTTTGTATTTATTGCAAATAATTCTATTCACCTCATGACCAAGGGATGTTGTCAATAATCATTAATATTTAATATGGGCAACATTTACAGAATTTATTGAATGTTAAACGCATATTTGTATAAACCTTCTCAGTTTTCTTTTCTTATTATTTTTTTTTTTTTTTTGCTTAAGTGATATTTGTACTAAAAGGATTCAACTCGTATATTGGCTTCATTTTATATTCTCCTTTTGTTTGTTTTATTTCAAGTAGTAAACAAGTTACTTGACCTTTTTTTGGAAGCAAATGTTTTTGCTGATGATATACGGAGTTGACTAACAAATTCTGGTAATTGTTTGAATAAGAAAAAAGAAGATAATAACGAATCATGTTATTAGCATTTTATTAAAGTTTTTGCTGCATTATTAAGAATGTCTTAAGTGTCTTCTATTTCGTGGTTAAATTCTTATTTAACTTATCTTCTAGTTCAGATTTTTTAACTAATTTAAACAAATTACATTTATACAATACAACACAGACTTGCAAAGAAATATATTTTTTTTGCCTTTACAACTACATTTCAAATATGTAGCTTGTTAAAATACCTTATGAAAACTTGTTTATGTGATAAAAGAAAATTGTATTTTTGTATATGGATTAGGATGGCCCTTATTTAGCCTTGTTTTGATTATCAGCGCCTTCAAGTTCTAAAATAGATCTCCATCATTTAAAAGCTAAATGCTGAACATTTCAGCAAAATCGTATAATGTTATGGGCATAGATGACAACTAAGGACGGAGATCGAAATAATCTTAACATACATATATGTTAATAAAAATGAAACCACTAAACTTACTGATTTGATTTTTTTTATTTGATTGAAATTATTATTAAAATTTACAAAAAAAATATTATTTTTATAGTTCTAATCAATAGTGATGAAATTTTGAACCTTATTCGAAAACCCTTCCATTATGGTTTTTATAGAGCTTTATATCACTTTGTTCGAACAGGTAGTTCATCACCGTTTAAAATCCACCACACTTTTGGACACATTTTTGTGCTCTTCAATTCTCTTTTAACAAGAGCCCAATATCTCTCCACTGGCCTTAGCTCCAGGCAGTTTGGCGGCTTTGCCTCTCTTGGTACAAATACCACATTATTGTTCTTGTACCACTCAAGGGCTTGTGTACCATAGTGACAGGATGCCATGTCAGGCCAAAAATAAATGCACATATTATGAATGATTGGCTTCTTTTGCCGCAACTGCATATTGCTTGCCATACCAAGAATTTTTTGGAAAATTTTGTCTGCTTTTGTGTTCTAAACTTTTCTTCAACCTTCTCCCGAGCATCAGCAACATAAAATTTTTGACCAGGAAGTTGCGAAAAATCTGCCAGAACATTCGTTTCGTCATCCATTATGCAGCAAGAATATTTTTTTATAAAACTTGACTTCAATTTCCGTGCTCTGTTTTTGGCCTCTAAATTTTTAGTAGAGTTCCTGTCAGGAACTCTTTGATCGTTGTATGTTTTTAAACCTGCATTGGCTTTAACTTTTCGTACCAAATAGTCCGAGGAATGGGCTAACCGGGTTGCTTTCCTACCGGATGTGTTGGGAGCTCTTTTGAAAATGCTTTCTATTTATTGGCTTTAGGAATATCATGTGGACCATTCCTTCTACCTGAACCTGGTTTTTATTTCAACGGACAAGTTCTCTAGATACTGTTTAATAACATTGGAATCAGTTTGACGGCAGACTTTTGATTGTTTGGCCATTTTAATCAGATTAACAGCAAATGAACATAAATGACATTAAACATAATAACTAAAATGCTTTACAAAGGTAACTTGATAAAAAGTTTTAATGAAAAATGTGTGTTATGCTTTAAACACATTGAAGACAGCAGGCTACACGACTACACGAACACAAATGCTGCTGGCGCCAGTTGTAGTCGTGTGGCAGCTACTGAATTATTTTAACCCTTATGTGTGTGATATAATATGGGGCATTTGTATATATTGCGCAATAATATATAACTTCATAGGTTCTGACAGGGTACCCTGTCACCCTGTTAAAGGTGTTTTTTTTGTCAAACACATAAGGGTTAAAGACGACAGCTACAAATCAAACAGCTGATTTATAATTCAGTGATTAATAATGATTAATATACAAATACTTAATACAAAATAACCGTACAAAATTCCGAAGTAATTAAGATTTAAACAATTATTTTCAGTAAAAATATATATGAGGTAATAATTTATGTATCTTTTATAATTTATTCCAATATGGTTATCGGTACTTCTCTTAATAAAGTAAAAAAAAATGATATTTTTTAAGCACTAAAATTTTTAAATTTTTTTATTATATTAGCAGCACTATTTCTGTTTTGTGGTTGACAAAAATAGAAATTAGCCTAATTCGGCTGCAGCAGCTAAAGTAGTGCTGTCGTCAAAAAAATCGTCTTCATATAAACGTGTGTATTTTATTTTTGACAGATTGCAGTCGGTATCCTGCTGTATTCAATGTGTTTAATGCATTAAGGTTTTTGATCTCAGCCATGTATTTTGTTATTGTATCACCCGTGTGTGTGAAAAGAGAGTATTTTTTCCATTGATATTACTCTCTCCTTCCGCTCTATGTATATTTCTCTATGGTTTTGGGTCAAAGTGTCAATGTTTTTAAACAAATTTTAAAATAAATTAAAAAAAACATCAACTTAAAAATAGTTTTTGTATTTCATTTACCATAGATGTTTTAATATAAAATATAAAATTTTTATGATATCGTTGATATATTATAACTTGATAAAAAAAGAAAATAATACATTTCAAAATTAGTTTTAAACAAAATTTCAATGAAATAAAATAATGGTTTCGATTATGTTCGTGTAGTAAATTATTAATAAAAACAAAACAATTTTATTTTAATACTAGCGGATACCCGCCGTATGCAACTACGCTAAAAGAATAAATACATATTTGGTCAATTCACAAAGTCTCTTATTAGTCATATTGTCATAATGTCCTAATATATCACGACTCGGCAGGTCGGCTTAACAGACTCTTAAGCATGCGGTTGGTTAGTTACCATAACACAATTAAGATGGCATAGAAAGTAGTATTATTTTAGGACATTTTTGGCTTGAAAATCAATAAAAACTATTGTGAAATATTAGGACATTATGACAAAATGACATGATGAGAAGTGTGAATCGATCAATTGTTTATTTGTTGAAAAAAAAAGGAAATTTAGTTTTTTTACTACTTATTTCGAAAGGCGAATGTACATTAAACGCCTTCCATGCAAATCACTTTCCTTTAACTGGAAAATGTTTGAGACAATTTAATTATCAGCTGGGAAATTCATATTTTTTACCGAAAAACGAACAAATTCATATTCGTAATCAGTCACGGATGGGTATGCCCACGCAATTAAAATTTTTTTAAATGTTTAATGGTTTTTTAATATAAAATCAATTTAACACTTCTATCGTATTTTCATTGTTAATCACTCAGTTTTTACTAAAGTAGAAATATACTTGTCTAAGTTCGAAATTTCGTATTTCGAATTCGAAAGTTAAAAAAAAAAAAAAACAAGTAAGAGAGATATATTCGGCTGGGCCGAATCTTATATACCCTTCACCAAACTATACTTCAAAATAAAAATGTTTAGGTAATTTTAGGTAAACAAATTTTTTTTCCAGTTGTTTTTTTTCATTTTTTGGAAAAAAAATATTTTTCGAATTTTTTTTTTTTAAAGTTTTTATGTAAAATTTTTTTTAAATTTTAAATTTTTTTTTTTTAAATTTAAATTTTTTTTTTTAATATTTAGCGAAAAAAACGTTTGGTGGAAAAAAATCTGGTTCAACATTTTTCCCGATTTTGACCCATTGTATGTATCTATCATTTGATATCCATATTGTCGAGGTTGTCCTGGCTTTTTCCTTATATCTCAGCCATTTGTGGACCGATTTTGCTGATTTTAAATAGCAAACTTCTCGAAAGCATGTCTGACAGAATTATTGAAGATTTGGATCCCGAAGATATCTGGGGTCTTCAGAAAATTGATTTCAACAGACAGACAGACAGACAGACAGACAAACAGACAGACAGACAGACAGACAGACAGACAGACAGACAGACAGACAGACAGACAGACAGACAGACAGACAGACAGACAGACAGACAGACAGACAGACAGACAGACAGACAGACAGACAGACAGACAGACAGACAGACAGACAGACAGACAGACAGACAGACAGACAGACAGACAGACAGACAGACAGACAGACAGACAGACGGACATGGCTTAATCGACTCCGCTATCTATAAGGATCCAGAATATATATACTTTATAGGGTCGGAAAATTATATTGTGGAAATTACAAACGGAATGACAAATTTTATATATGTGGGATGAGTTTATGCAACCAACCTGCAAGGGTAGTTAGTCTGTGTTCGATCGTTGCAAAGTAAAGACGTGTGTGACGCGTAAAATTTTTGTATTGAAATATATTACTTCTTTTTTGTCTTTTAAAAACTTTTATCTACTTTTTGTGTTATTAATAAATATTCTTAATAAACTAATAATTATTTAATTAAAAACTAAAAGGTAGACTCCACAATTTGGGGGCTCAGCCAAGATTTTGTGATATAGTGTGAACTGTACGTAATTCGGTGTTTTCGCGGAAAGGCTGGTTGAACGCAAAATTTAAAAAGAAGAACACGCTCGTGCAAGCGTATGTATTGGAGTCGTGTATATTGAGTGCTGTATGTGACGTGAATTGCGTGCTTGTTGCTACAGGGCAAGGAGGAACACAAAAAAGAAAAAGAAGAAAAAAAAAAAAAGAAAAGACGTTAGGTTTGATATACATGTGTGTATGAGAGGAAAGAAGAATACAGACATAGGACGAGTATAGTGAATAGTGTGAGTGTGTTGTATTTGGTTGCAACAGCACAAATAATACAATGGCAAGCTTGGGAATGTTTGACAAGGTTCGTGAGAACTTAAGGCACACAACGAAACGTAACATAGTGGCTTTGCACAAATTTGTATTTGAGTACGAGGGCGATCGTTCAAACCGCCAACGTTTGAGAGAGTTTGAAGGTTTTTTGTACGACGAGAAAGACGAGGCGTATGAAAAGAAGGTGGCATACGTGAATAAGAACTTGACGTCAGCAGAACTGACTTCAATTTGTAACATTTTATGTATTAATTATGACGACGGAGATTTGACACAACATATTTTTCGGCAATTGAAGAAAGGTGCTCTGCTCAACGCAATCAACGACGAGGACGACGACGACGCAAGCTGCGATGAAGAAGAAGTTGCATGTGGTGGTGTTATGAAGTGTGCTGTAGAACATCATGAATGTACAAAACGTAACGAGAATACAGAGATGAACGACGTTGACGACAGTTTTTTGTCTGTTGAAGACAATAATAGTGTGAATAGAATGACGACGCGAGCGATACGACCACAGGTTTCAAGATTCGCAATGAGTTTTCGAGACATTGAGGACTCGATAAGGACGTTTGATGGCAAAGGAGACTTACCTATCGATGCCTGGGTGGAGGAATTCGAAGAAACAGCCGCTATAATGAATTGGGACGAATTCCAAATGTATGTTTTTGCCAAAAAGTCTATAAGTGGCTTGGCAAAGCTGTTTGTTCAAAGCGAGCGTGGCATAACGTCTTGGAGAAAACTTAAGGCAGCCTTGATCGGAGAGTTTCGTTCAACTATTAATAGTGCGCAGATCCATAAGCAGCTGTCCGAAAGAAAAATGAGAAAAGGCGAAACCGTTCAAGAATATTTTCTTCATATGAAAGAAAACGCGTCGCGCGGTAATATCGATGACGATTCGATTATACAATACGTTATTGACGGTATAAATGACTTAAATGTGAATAAATCGATTTTATACGGTGCTTGTGATATGAAAGATTTTAAGAGAAAATTGGCATGTTATGAAAAATTTCGGTCGAAAGTGGAACAGAAACCAATTCGGGAAAGAACGGAAAATAAATTTAAGGACAATAGTGATGTGAATCAGAATAAGCCGAAAAGTGATTTAATGTGTTTTAATTGCGGTTCGAAAGGACACAAATCGAAAGAGTGTACCGATAAAAAGAAGGGAACAAAATGTTTCCATTGCAATAAATTCGGCCATATTGCTAAAAACTGTCCTGACAAAACGAAGGACAATGAGGCCAATACTCGTATTTTGAAATCGCAAAATTTGGTAATGACGAAAAGTGTGAATATCGGCGGTCGCGAATACACTGCTCTGTTCGATACCGGTAGCAAGTTTAGCATAATGAGCGATGTCGTGTTTGGACATTTGAACGGCGCGAAACTTGTAAAGGCTGATTTTCATCTCGTTGGATTCGGCCAAAATAAGACGAAACCTAATGGACAATTACGATGCGATATCGGGATCGATAATGAGACCTACAATGTGAACTTCGTGGTAGTGTCGTCTAAATTTATTGATATTGATGTGATTATCGGTGAGGACTTTTGTGAATACGCGGAAATAGACATTCGTCGCGACGGTTTACATTTTAGGAAAATTATCGGTAATGACGAATTTCCCGTAATGAAAATAGACATTATGCCCGAGGAAATTGACATCAATGCTAGTGCTAGTCCAGTTGCTAAACGGAAGGTTCTTGATATGGTGGAGAACTATCAGCCGGAAAAATGTAAGACTACCAGTGTTGAGATGACCATCGTTTTAAAGGATGAATCTCCTATATTCTCACGTCCGAGACGATTACCCCTGGCGGAAAGAAAAGCAGTTGAGGACCAGGTCGACCAGTGGTTACAAGAAGGTGTAGTAGAGCCATCTGAATCAGAGTTTAGTAGTCCTATCGTTATGGTGAAAAAACGTGACGGCTCTTTACGTTTATGCGTGGATTATAGAAGAGTGAACAAAGTTATTGTGAAGGATCGATATCCATTGCCACTGATAGAAGATCAACTTGATCGACTCCAGAATGCCAAGGTGTTTAGTTCCATTGACCTTAAGAATGGGTTCTTCCATGTTAATGTCGCAGAAGCAAGCCGTAAGTATACTTCTTTCGTTACCCACAACGGACAGTACCAATTCACGAAGGTACCATTTGGTCTGTCAAATTCGCCGGCAGTATTTCAAAGATTCGTGAATACAATTTTTCGTGACTTGACTCGTAAGGGCATTGCCTTACCGTATGTGGATGATATTATTATTCCAGCCGAAAATGAGGACGAAGCTGTTAAGAATTTGGAAGAAGTGATAAAGCTCTGCGTGGACTATGGCCTCGAATTAAATATAAGGAAATGTAAATTTTTGGAGACGAGAATTGAGTTTTTAGGCCATGTTATCGAAAATCAACAGATTTCACCGTCACCTGGTAAAGTCGAAGCTGTTTTAAAGTTCCCGATTCCGAAGAATATGAAGCAACTACAAAGCTTTCTAGGGTTAGCTGGATATTTTCGAAAATTCATACCCCAATTCTCCTTGATTGCAAAACCGTTAAGCGATCTGACGAAGTCTAATACAAAATTCGAAATGAAGGATCCACAAGTGACAGCCTTTAATGAATTAAAGAATATGTTGGTGAATAAGCCCGTCCTTAGCATTTTTAATCAGGACAGTAAAACCGAAGTCCACACAGATGCGTCGATTGAGGGTTATGGTGCAGTTTTAATGCAGGTATCAGCGAATGATGGAAAACTACATCCTGTGTACTATATGAGCAGAAAAACTACGGATGCTGAGCGAAAGTACTCGAGTTATGAGCTGGAAATATTGGCTGTTATCGAGGCGCTGAAAAAGTTTAGGGTGTACCTTCTTGGTATACATTTTAAGATTGTGACTGATTGTAACGCCTTTACAAAGACGCTGGAAAAAAAAGATCTATGTACGAGGGTCGCAAGGTGGGTTCTACTCCTTCAGGAATATGACTACGAGGTTGAACATCGCGTTGGAGCTCAAATGAAACATGTCGACTCATTGAGCAGATATCCCGTTATGATGATAGGTGAAGACTCCACACTGACGATGATTAAACAAGCCCAGCTGAAGGATGAAGAGCTACAGGTAATATTTTCCATCCTCAAAGATAGAGAAAATTATGACGGCTATTTTACGAAGGGTGATGTTTTGTACAAGTTGGTTGATGGTTATGAAGTCATCGTAGTTCCGAAAGGCATGCAAAGGGAAATTATTCGATTTGCTCATGAGAAAGGGCATTTTGCGGTGAAAAAAGTGAAAGAGCTTATAAGGCGTGAGTATTATATTCCTAAATTGGAGGAGAAGATTGAATATCATATTTCGAACTGTATACCGTGTATAATAAACAACAAGAAACGTGGAAAGCAGGAAGGCGAACTTCATCCCCTCAATAAGGTAGATGTACCTCTCCATACATATCACATAGATCACCTAGGACCTTTAGAGTCAACGTCCAAACAATATAAACATATACTAGCCGTAATAGACGCTTTCACAAAATTTTGCTGGTTGTATCCGACTAAATCCACTACTACAAACGAAGTGATAGCGAAATTGGAGGTTCAGAGTATGACCTTTGGTAATCCAGTGCAGATAATATCGGATAGGGGTACTGCTTTTTCTTCCGAAGACTTCAAGAATTATTGTCAAGATCAGAATATAAGACATCATCTCATTACCACCGGTCTACCCCGAGCAAATGGGCAGGTAGAAAGACTCAATTCCGTAATAATCTCCGTTTTGTCGAAGTTAAGTGTATCCGATCCAACTAAGTGGTACAAGCATGTCGGGAAGGTACAACAAGTAATTAACTCTACATACTCTAGGAGTATCAACACGACGCCGTTTGAACTACTAATTGGTGTCCAAATGCGTACGTCTGAGCAGTGCCAGATAAAGAAGATGATTGAAGACGAAATCGTGTCCAAGTTCAACGACGAGAGAGATCAAACCAGGCAAAGTGCTAAAGAGCAGATGGTGAAGATCCAGATGGAGAACCGTAAGTCATACAATTTGCGACGAAAAAAGGCTACACAGTATGAAATTGGGGACTTAGTGGCGATTAAAAGGACTCAGTTTGGTCCCGGCCTTAAATTAAAACCAAAATATTTGGGACCGTATGCAGTTACTGGCGTGAAACCGAACGACACGTACAACGTAGAGCGAGTTGGAGGTACTGATGGTCCGAGAACTACTACAACCTGTGCCGAGTATATGAAGCCGTGGTGTTCCAGTTTGAGTGATGACGAATTCGAGACGAATCCACATCAGGATGGCCGAATTGTGGGATGAGTTTATGCAACCAACCTGCAAGGGTAGTTAGTCTGTGTTCGATCGTTGCAAAGTAAAGACGTGTGTGACGCGTAAAATTTTTGTATTGAAATATATTACTTCTTTTTTGTCTTTTAAAAACTTTTATCTACTTTTTGTGTTATTAATAAATATTCTTAATAAACTAATAATTATTTAATTAAAAACTAAAAGGTAGACTCCACATATATGAAGGGTATAAAAATATTTTCGAATTAGCATGGAAAATTAATTAACCATTATGTTTCAAAAAGTACCGCGCTTTCAGTATATTTTTGGTCTCTCAGTAATTCATTACGTATTAGCTAAATTTTGAATTAATTCATTTACAAAACAAAAATTAATTGAATAAAATTTGAATCGATTCAAACGAATTAGGCAGAAATGAATTTCAATTCATTTAGAATTCAAATGAATTTGTAAAAATGAGTTGCAATTCGTTTTCAATTCATGTGAATTGAATTGATTTGAATTAATTCAAATGAATTAGAAAAAAGAATTAGCAATTCAAATGAATGAAATCAAAAATTTGTTGTAATCAATCAAATTCAAGAGCAGATCTCTAGGGGGAATGAAAAATGTCTCCTACCAAAATGAAAATATTCAGTACAAAAATTGAAAAGCCTTGTCCTAAATCCGCGTCTGATCAAAGAAATCATGGTGTTTGGAGTTTGTTTCTTCAAAAAGAACTGATTTTTATTTTGAAATATTGTTTTTTTGATCAATCACAAGAAACTTTAAACATAATATTGACTCTCAATCACAAACAATAAACTTTAATCAAAACCATCTTGGATACAAAGACATTAGAATCTTTAAAATTCGATTGAAAAAATTTCAAAAATGAAATGTTCCACAATATACAAATATGATATTATTTAAACAAAAAATTATTGCTAAAGTTTAAACCCCATATGCATAAAACAATTTTAAATTTATCAAAGGTTTATAAAACAAATTTTGTATGGAAATTTTGTTTTATAAACCTTTTATAAATTTAAAAATTGTTTATGCATATGGGGGTAAATCTAAGAATTTTTTGTCTTTGGACTATATTAGGTGATATACAAAACGAGAGTAATGCTTGCTGTATTTTACATAAAAAATTAGTTGAATAACAAAACAAAAGTGATGCTTACTGTAGATTTACTTACAAAATCAATTCAAATCAGTTGAAAATTAATGGCTAATTCTTTTTCTTAATGCATTTGAATTAATTCAAAATCAATTCAATTCAAATGAATTGGAAACGAATTGCAATTCATTTTTAGCAAATTCATTTGAATTAATTAAAAATCAATTCAATTCAAATGAATTGGAAATTAATTGCAATTAATTTTTACCAAATTCATTTGAATTGACTCAAATTTCATTCAATGCATTTTGTTGTGTGAATGATTCGCGAATTAATTCAAAAGTAAATGATTCTTTTGTTAGGTAGAAAAATATGCTGTGTTTTATATATGGGGCATTCCATATCAAGTGAACCAACTTTTGAAATCGATGTCTTCCGATTGATTTGAAATTTGGTCGAGAACTTTCTGAGTTAGAGGGTGTCAAAATTTGACATTTTAGCAAGCAGGTGTTTCTTCTCGTACATGTAACTTATTACCTATTTTTCTTAGCAAAATGTGTCAAAAATAGTTTAGATAGCTATTTCTTCAAACTTTCAGAAAAAAAAAGAAAAAAAAATTGTTTGTAATTTTTTTCCAAAATCAAAAACTTTTTTTACTTTTTTTTCAAAATGGGTCCTTTTTTTCTCAAAAGAAAGCTTAGATATTTTCCTTGAAGACCTATTTGATTGCTTAGTGGGATGTGAGTTGGTTAATGTTTTGAAACTCAAACGGTTCCATTGCTGTTTAAAATTGTGAAAATCGGTCCACAAATAGCTGAGATATAAGCAAAAAACCAAGACTACCTCGATTTTTGATTACTGGCTAATGACAGATATTTCAAAGACCTTTCCAACGACGTATATAACGCCATAGTAATTTAAGTCAAATTCTGGAAAGTTTTTTTTTCCTCAAAAACATTTTTTTATAACATTTTTGTTCAACCAAATTTTTCTGTTTTTACTAGTAAATACAATTTAAAAAAAAAAAAATTGCATTTGGTTTCTACATGACTGATACAAATTTTAAAAAGTCCAATATAAGGGCCACACTAATATACATACATACATTCAATAGTATCCTGACAGACAAATTTCTAAGTGATGATTTGTTGTTTCCCTACATGATTTTTGGTAATTGTGTTTAAAATAGTATGATGAAAAAAGGATAACCAAAATAATGTATAGACTTTTTGAGATGATTTCATGATTGCCTAAAAGATAAAAAAAAAACATTTTTTTTCAAAGTAACGTTCAAATGTAACACATGCTGCGGACTAATAAGAATATAAACTTATTTTTTTGCATGATTTATTCAAACAATTTAAAGATGAAAAGACGAGCGTTTTTGCAATGAATGTATAATTCAGTTTATATATAAACTAATCCATTTTTATTTATTTTTGTTAAAACAATTTGTACTAATAATAATTTAAATAAACCAACCTTAAAGCTATTAATTTTATCAGCCCTTCTATCTAATTTATATTCCTTAGATCTTTCTGTCATAATAAATGTTATGTTTACATTTAGATATCATATCAGATGCTCATAAATATATTATGACTTTCACTACATATTTACATTGTAGATATTGAGGTTACTTGTCGCAGTTTGTAATCTATTTCTGTGGAAGTCATCAGCAAATGGCGTATTGTAAATATGTATTTGTATGTAGCTTTAAGGGAAATATCCTTGAATAGGTACTATTTGTATATCGATGATTTAATGTAGAAAGTTTGTATCTGGTTTGCTTAAAAACTTAAAAAATTCATGTATTTACATAGTTTGTTGGAATTCTTTAAAATTTACTGTTTCTTTCAGATTCCGTTTCTCTTGTGGAGGGTCAATATCGTTAGCTAAGTGTGCAAATGTGCTAAGTCCGAAAATTTATTTTCATAATAAAATTTGTTTGATATTGAAAATGTGTAATATCGGTCCTTGATTTCATTTGCTATACTGATAAAATGTTGCACAAATAAGTTCTAAGTACTCTGAAATTGTACTATACAAATTGTACTAGTCCCGATACAAGGTCTTTCTGAGAAAATGACTTGAACATTCATTATTATCTTGTAATAATTAGCATCGTGATGAAATACATAAACATGGTTTTATAAGAACCTAAATCTTTGTAGCAAACTTTTGTGTGGATCGTTCCATAATTGTCAAAATTCAGTCAAATTGAATTGAGTTTAACTACGTTATTAATAGTATAATAGCATTAAACTTGTTTTAATTATTGGTTTATTCATCAAATTTCAACCAGAAAACGTAACTTATATGTTCCAATAAGAACTTATACGTCGACAACGCACTTCTTCTTAACTTTGATTACTTATCACTATAAATCATACCATTTAAGTAATGAAAAATATTTAAAACAACAGATTTTACAAAGTCTTCAAAAGTGACTTAGAACGTTTACACAATAAGCCAATGATATGTCCTTTCCGCATTAAACTAACGATGTGTATTTGTTTTGTTAATAAAAGGATAATATTCGATTTATGATTTTCTACTATTTACTCACGTTTTAATCTTTATTTGAATAAAATTCCTTTATAAATACAATACAAATCGTTGTATAGGTTTAAGCATGAATAACTATTAAAAGAGAACTAAACATTTAAAGAAAACTAGTCAGCTATTTTCTTTATAAACTTAAGGAAAACACTGCTCACACCTTTTTAGATGATTTGATTAAACTGCTTAGTATCTTACATAATTTGTTAAAACGCGATGTTTAATTTTGTATTGTATAAATTAACTTGTTTAAATATAGTTCCTCGTAAAATCTGTATGCACATTTTCTTTTTCACTGAAACTTATTAAAACTGATTGCAGAACATTTTTTTTTTTTGGTATGAATATGTGATTAACTTGATTCTGATTTGATTAACTTCATTAAATATCTGTTCTTGGCATAAAAACGTTAAATGGACAGTGTGCGAAATGTATGATTTTTCTTTTATAAGCAAATAGAGCCATGTAAAATCACTAACTAGTCTATAACTGATTTGGTAGCTAGATACTGGATTTTTTTATATTTTTTGGCAATTATTAATTTGAAATTAACCCTGCTTTAACACATTAAGTACAAAGTAGGATGAATATGTTAGTGATATCTAAGGGGAGCTTCCCTGACTCGTAAACAAAAATGAGATCAGCCAGATACATATCAATGTGTAGGAAATAGTGTCTTCTTTTAAAAGATGTCTAAGATATATACTAACTGAAAAAAAATGTTGTTAGTTAATGTCTGAGAGAATTCTTATTGTCACAGTTATATTGTCGAATTTTATGGGGAACACTTTTGTGGAAGATCTTAACTCTCTATCTCCTCTCTTTAGGGGACCGTTTTTTCGAGAAAATCAAAAAGTTTGCCAGAAAATTTCAGTGGGGGTCACCAAAGCTACAAAAATTGTAAATAAAGCTCTTTACGCTTAATTAAGTACCCGCAAGCTCTGGTTTCACATTTTTTTAAAAAAATCGCAAAAAATCCAAGTATGATCCGAATGATATAAATAGTCCTTAAGGAGATCTACAAAAAACATGCATACTTATGTAAAATATCTCTTTTTGTTCAAGAGATATTTAGGTTTATTTATTTTTTATTTTGCTCGATCACTTTTTGATTTTCTAGATATGGCAGGCATATGGAGGGTCGAAATTTTTTGGAAAATATCAGATATTTTTGCTATGAAATTCTTAAAAAAATCAAAACAACTTGCTAACAGTTATCTCGTAAAAACTATAAAAAGTTACATGCATTTTTTACGTTTTTTCCAAAACACATTTGCATGGAGTATATAAAAAAAGGAGCAAGGTTTGTGGAGCTCCTGATGAATAAAAATAATATTTTTGTATAAGTAGTTGGTATTGTTGAAAACCTTACGTCTTAAAGATTAACAGTTTAGTGAAATGAAATAATTTTATGAATTTTTCGGACGTTATTTACTTTAGAAACTAAAGATTAAAATATAGGAATTTTCCATGAACAAAAATATAAAATTTTAATTAATGTACAATATTAACGGTTAAAGATATTATAACAAAATTTAGAAATAATATAGATTCAAATGTCCTTAAATCAACGGAGTTATAATTTTTGAAATTTTTTATTTTCAAATACCAAAATTCATAAAACGGGGAAAATGTATTCCAAAAACTGAGCTGTTTTAGAAAAGTATAATGCTCCCTTCGATAAAAAAAAAATTCAGACCAGCTGGACTATAAGTTTTTTTCTACAAAAATAATCTATTCAACATGTCCTTTCTGAATTATAGAGTCGCTGTTCTGTTCCAATCAAATAGTCTCAACTTGTTGGACAGTGAAATTAAAGCATTCAAAAATAGTTTGTAGCTAAAATAAGGGAAATAAATATTTGTCTGATATTTTTAGAAATTAAAGTGTATATAATGCAATAAAATTTTAGTATATAAATAATTTTTTAAGGAATCCAATAGTGAAAAAAGAAAATAATTAAGATTTGCTACTGAGAATCCCACAATTCCCCTAAAACTTGTTTGGCTCTATTTACGGTACCAAAGATTGGGCGAAAAATTTTCTATGTAAAATAATTCAAAACATATTGGGACATACAAAACACCACCCTAGTAGGGAAAGTATTATAATGTTTGTAGCGCTGACAGTCTGGCTGACTGACCATGTAAACCTTGTGCGCAAAGTATAAGTCGTAATTATGAAGATATTTCGATCAAATTTGACACAAAGAAATAGGACTGATTTATAAGATTTATATAAAATGAAATCACATTTCAAAATTTGGTGCGGATAGATCCATATATGGATTCATATAGCTCCCATATAATGACCGAAAATCACTTAAACCAGTATAACTAATTTGGGTATCCACATAAAATTTAACATAAATAAATTTCATAAGCAATAAATCACGGCTAATAAAAGCTACTAAATAAAATAATTAAATATATTTACTTTTAACCCCCATTAACACAAAGTCTTGTTATGTATTAACTAATAGTTAAACTGACAGTTTTCATACAAAAATTATTTTAACCGACTGTATAACTATTAGTTAACACCTAACCAGACTTCGTGTTAATGGGGGTAACAAAAATAGCATAAACAAGTAATTAACAAAATTATTAAAATTTTTTTAAACAATTATTTCTTATTAATACTTATAGATTTGTTGTCAATTAAAAATTTTTATCAAAACCGGGAAAGAATTGGCTCTACAATTAGCAAAAAATCAGACCAAGGTATGTTAAAAAAAATAAATTTTTATCTTTAAATTCGAATATCTCGTAAAGCATGTGAGTTAATTCAGATACTGTTTATACTGAGTTTTTTGTAGATCTCATGTAGTAGATGCCATTAAAAATTTAAATCTTTTAAATGGGATGGAGAACAAGTGGCATCGTTTTAAATTGTTCATATTGCTACTTTTTTACTAGAGTATTCAATCGGTTAATAATCAATTAATTTTAAATTATTTGATTAACCGAATGATTCTTATTTTAACCGAATAATTTCTTTTTAAGTGATTTTTTTCATTAGTTTTAATAAAACTTGACTTGGAAAGAACTTTCTCACTGATTAGATGTTGGGGACATCAAAAGTAAGGTATGATAAAGAATATCCAATTTCTCATACAAAATCCTCAATTATACCATTGGAGTCCTTTTTGGAGTTTTTTAAATTGTGAATACTTTTAATAGTTTCTGATAAAAGACTCGTTTCAGTTATGTCTATAGATTCTTCTATTATCATGATGTCCTCCGAATCATTAGGACAATGTTAATCATAGTACATTCTAGAAAAAAGTTCATTTTCAAATTCCTTAGTTTCAATATTTGTGCTATACTTCTAAAAAACTTTTGCTAAAAGTTAATGTTCACGAGTTAATAAATAAAATGTATGTGCTTAAAATTATATTTCTATATAAAGTGCATAAAAAATTTAGGTTAATCAATTAATCGACTCAAATTAATCGGTTTATTTGTTATATGAAAATCGCCAACTTTAAATTATTCGAACAGTTTACCGACCAAAATTAATCGGTTAACCGATTAACGGTTAATCGATTGAATATCCTAGTTTTTACCTTTTTGAAAACGTACATTTATTTCCTTTAAATAAACCGTATTATTTTTGTTTGCAAATAAAAGTGATTAGAAGTTAAAAAATTTTAACAACTATTTATTTAAATTAACACAACAATTTAAATGGTCACATTCTTTTAATACACACACTTTAAAAACACACTGGTAATACAGTTGATATGAAGTCTAACAGCATCTACCATATACTTACTCCTCTCCAACTCGCTGTTACTATTTAAATGCACTAGTAGTTTCATGAATTATCTAACGGACAAAACTATAATGTTCTATTTCTACAACTTTAAGCAGCTTTAACAGTTATTGTTATTAAGTAGAAGTTTCTACTAATAGAAATGTTTATAAATATGATAAATATTCCAGTAGTCGTTACAGAGTGTTAAATTTAAAGTAATAGTGAAATTACAGTATGAAGCTTTAAGACTACGTCCTACCTAGGTCTTTAAAGCCTAAATTAAATACTAAAACTCAATTACACCTCATCTTTTTTTCGAAAATCCCCAAAACAAGCAATTAAAACACGATATGGATATTTATTAATAATAGCAAACTTATTTGTCCAAAAATTAACAAAATAGGTTCAATCGGTAAAAAGTTTTGGATCAAATATATGAAAAACTTTGTTTGAACATACAACAAAACATATTTTGTTCCCGACATAAGTAAAAGTTGAAATTTACTTCTGATATTTTCTAGTAATAGAACACATAAAATTAACCAAATCGAGTGAACCAGAATAGTAGTACTAAATGCACAAAAATTCCTTCGGCTTCAGCCCCTATTATATTTGTGGTTGGTATATAAGATTCGGCACAACTAATTATAACACTTACATATTTATCATCGTTTTGTAACTAACACGCCTATACCAAGCTAATGTATGTGCTTCTATATGAAAGTTTACATATTTATACCCTTCACCTTCGTGAGAAGGGTATATATAAATTTGTCATTCCGTTTGTAATTTCCACAATATAATTTTCCAACCCTATAAAGTATATATATTCTGGATCGATTAAGCCATGTCTGTCTGTCTGGTCTTTCATCTAAAAAAGACAATTTATTGCATGCTTTGACAAAAAAGCAACAAAACGTACATATGTTTGGATGTGTGTTGGCTTCATTGCTTTGCGTATTTTGTTTTTTTTTGGTGTTTCGTTTCGTTTGGCGTTGTTGTTTTTATACTCTTCACCTTCGTGAGAAGGTAAAATTTTTAAAAGTTTTCTTGATATATAAGTTTCTGCATAGCCAAATATAGCACTCTTACTTGTTTTAAATACCATTTTACAATTTTGTTGTAGCACTAGATGTTGTTAAATTTTATTTCGATATTTATCGTATTCAAAAGAAACAATTGCCTTGGCATGAAATACATGTCTAACCAAGTACAATACATACTTACCATTAATTTTACTTATTAAAATTAATTTTTTCAAGCAATAACTATGGAAAGAGATCACTGTGCAGAAAATTCTTCAAGTAATTAACAAGTGTATAATAACAATAACTAGAGTAGAACATGAACAGTATGTATGCGGTTTTCGCAGTAAAGTTTCAAACAATTAACATCAATTTCAATTTGTAATCAATGCAAACACAACATCGACTGATTGATTGAGTTCAAGTATTGTATTTGTGACACTCGCATGCACACTTCGATACAGACACACACACAAATGTGTCCTTGAAACAGGACAGTACAACTCATTTTATATGACTTAAATGCAATTGACATGATCAACTAATAAATGGGATACAGTAATTACTTACACACATTAAATAGAGAATGAATTATGTGTATTAAACAAACAAATGAGCTGTTTTAATTTCAGAACTAATAGAGACAAAACAAACAGTTTAGATCAAAAAATTAATTTTGTAACCTTAACTCTTCTGAATTCGATAATATTTGGTACACATGTTTTCTATGGCCATACCAAAATTAAAGTTCTCCAGAATTTCGTTTTTATATAGATAGAAAGTTCATATTTTTTAATTATCTTTACATTGTGGCCTATTATTAAAATAATAAAGCACAAAATTTAGGGATATATTAAAAATAACCATGCTAAAAGGACATTGTATAAATACATGAAGATATACGTGAAAACATATCAAACGTTTTTTGAATATTCTTCAAAATATTAGGAAATTTCGATGAGATCCTTTCATGGTTTCATTCTTAATTTTTCATATTTTTAAGAATGAAACATGGGATATACATTTTCTTAGATATATTTTGTTCAAAGAAGATTTTTTGGTCCAATATCCTGTATTCAAGAGAAAAGGCCTTTTAGGCAAAAATATTAAAACAAGGATATATTAGCATAAAAAGTTATATATAATTGAAATTGAGCGATTATACACCGTTCAAATATATAAAATTTGAACTTTGAACCTCGATAAAAGACAAACCAAAGTGTATTTAAAATTTTTGAGCAACTTCAAGTTTTGTATGACTATAAAGAACCTATGTTGTGCGATGCCTTGTTGAAAATGTTTGTTTCCTCCCTATATTTAAATATTTCTTTATCTTTTTGTTGACAATTGCAAGACATGGCAATTTCTTAAATTACATTTTTCCTTAACTTTACGATTTGCCTTTTTACGACATATTTTATTTGTATGCAACAATATAAAAATATCCTTGTCATTGTTTGACTTTTATTTTATATATTTAAATAAATACTTGTAATACACAAAATTGTTTTTGTCCTTCAGCATTTAAACAATTCTACTGCATGAAATGGGTCACGGTTGTTAGTAAATAGTTGAAGCAAATACACATTTAAGCTTTAACATAAAGGTGGTGCAACTCTTGTTTGTATTTTATTAACACTAAATTAATTTTCTGGATAAAATACTCCTTCCTCCAGGTACATACATGGTAATTTTATCACTTTTGCCCTGTAATAAAAGGCAGCAAATTAAACTGGGTTTTCTTTGTGTTGCTTTATTTGAAAATTAAACTTTAATTGTCGTAAAATCTCAATTTAGTTTTGCTTTCAGTGCAAACATTTCACACAAACACACATTTTGCACACCTACCTACAAACATTGACACTCAAGCACATACTTACATAGTTGTCACTTTACACATTGCATTAGTTTTATTTTACTTACTGTATGCATTTGATCCAATTCTCAATGACAATTGTCTGTAAGGATTAAAAGAATAATGGCCAAAGAGAAAGGAAACACATACATATTTTTATGCATGTATTGGAGTGATAGTGACTGAGAATTCTTACAAGTGCCACAAACCAGCATTTATTTTTTTCAAAATATTTATCTCATTTTCCCTCTTTCACAAGCTTTCTCTGTAATTTGTATGCATTTGTGTTGGTTTGACATTTAAGTTTTTTTCCCCTTGCTCACTCACAATCAGTAAAATTTGTTACAGTTACTATTACATTTTTTTTGTGTTCGTTTTGTTGTAGATTTTATTGCAAATACTCGTAGATATAAAAATATAAAAAAAATCGAGATAAAAAGAATTGTTGCAATGGTTTTTATGTGAAAATTCATGGCAAAATAAGAATTTGAGTTTAACTCTCTACACAATCAATCAAAGCAATCACAAGAAATGCATCAATCATAAAAAAGGCATTTTTATTTTTCAACAACAATATGTGGAATGTCTGTCTGTCTGTCTGAATGTCTGATTGTCTGCTCGTGTTAACCTTGTTGTAAAACAATGCAGATAAGTTCATACGGATGCCAATTTGAATAACACAGTGATGATGATTTAGCAAAAAAAAAAGAAAATGAAAACTTTTTGTTTCAAAAGTAATAAATACATATGAATGTTGGTGTACAAAAAATTTTAATAATCAATAGAAATAGAAGGGTTACTATTTATGTTTTGATATATGGCATCTGTAAAGTAATTTTTGACTATTTGAGTAGCCACGATTCAAACATCGAATAGACTGTCTTAAGAGCCACGATTTAAGCATGGCCAATATTGAATATACTGTTTAAATATGCACTATTCTAGCAGTAGAACGATTATTATTCGAGACACTAATCCAACATTAAACATTTAATACACTATTTTAAGAACCACTATTCCAATATAGAATCGACTGTTTTAAGAGCCAAGATTCAAACATTGAATCCAATATTTTAAAAGCCATGAATCGATGATTGAGTTAACTATTTTAACACTTTCAGTACAGATGGAACACATATGTACTACCAGGTTTTTAACTTTCCCAAAAGTTAAAATTTTTACTTTGTTGTGTATTAAAATTCACTATTTAATTTGTTCAACTATTATTTGTATAGTTTAACAATATTTTGTAAGATATCATTGTAAAGACACTAAATTCAATAATCCAGAAGCACTGATACACAAAATCGACTGCTTAAATAAGTAGCCATAATTTACGCTTAAAATCGATTATATAAGGAAGCTTGGTTTAAGCAGACAACTTTTTATGTAATTTCAACTTGAAGAAAACCCACAACTTTTTATTCAATTTCAACTTGAAGATAACCCACGACCTCAGCTCAATTTCAACTTGAAGAAAACCCACGACCTCAGCTCAATTTTAACTTGAAGAAAACCCACGACCTCAGCTCAATTTTAACTTGAAGAAGACACGATCTCAGCTCAATTTTAACTTGAAGAAAACCCACGACGTCAGCTCAATTTGAATTTGAAAAAGACCCACGACCTCAGCTCAATTTGAATTTGAAAAAGACCCACGACTCCGGCTCAATTTTAACTTGAAACATACCTACGACTCCGGCTCAATTTCAACTTGAAAAAGACCCACGACCCCAGCTTAATCTCAACTTAAAAAAGACTCACAACCCCAGCTTAATATCAACTTGAGAAAGACCAACGACCTTAGCTCATTTTCAACTTCGAAAAGACCCACGACCTTAGCTCAATCTCAACTTGAAAAAAACTTACGACCTCAACTCAATTTTAACTTCAAAAGACCCACGACCTCAGCTCAATTTTAACTTGAAAAAGACCCACGAGCTCAGCTCAATTTTAACTGGAAAAAGACCCACGACCTCAGCTCAATTTTAACTTGAAAAAGACCAACGTCCCGGGCTTAATTTCAACTTGAAAAAGATCCACAACCTTTGCTCAATTTCAACTTGAAAAAGACCCACCACCTCATCTCAATTTCAACTTGAAAAAGACCCACGACCTCAGCTCAATTTAAACTTGAAAAAGACCCACGAGCTCAACTCAATTTTAACTTGAAAAAGACCCATCAGCTCAGCTCAATTTTAACTGGAAAAAGACCCACGACCCCAGCTCAATTTTAACTTGAAAAAGACCCACGACCCCAGCTCAATTTCAAATTGAAAAAGACCCACAACCCCAGCTCAATTTCAGCTTGAAAAAATCTCATGATCCCAGCTTAATTTTAAGTCGAAAAATACCCACAACCCCAGCTTAATTTCAACTTGAAAATTACCAACGACCTCAGCTTAATTTCAACTTGAAAAAGACCCACGGCCCCACCTTAATTTCAACTTGAAAAAGACCCACGACCTCAGCTTAATTTCAACTTGAAAAAAGACCCACGACCTCAGCTTAATTTCAATTTGAAAAAGACCCACGACCTCAGCTTAATTTCAACTTGAAAAAAAGACCCACGACCTCAGCTTAATTTCAACTTGAAAAAGACCCACGACCTCAGCTTAATTTCAACTTGAAAAAGACCCACGACCTCAGCTTAATTTCAACTTAAAGAAAACCCATGTCCTCAGCTCAATTTTAACTTGAAAAAGACCCACGACTTTGGCTCAATTTCAACTTGAAGAAACCCCACGACCTCAACTTGAAAAAGACAGTATAATTTCAGAGTACTTAGAACTAATTTGTGCAAAACAGTATTCCGGTGGGACATTTGTATGGGTGCTAGGTGAAATCATGAACCGATATTGCCCATTTCCAGCCAGCTAGCTCTTTTCGTTTAGGCTCTATCGAGTTTTCAACAGACATACAGACGGATGGAAATAGCTAGATCATCATAGAATTTCATGAGGACACTGAATATACATACTTTTGTGGGTCTGCGATGAATATTTCGATGTGCTACAAACGGAATGACAAAATCAAACGATCTTAGCTCAATTTCATGTTGAAGAAGACCAACAATTGAAGCTGAACTTCAAGTCAAAGATTCATTAGGAAAGTTTGAACTCAACTTCTTAAGGAACCGACATTTAATCTCAGATTTTTATAACCTCACGATGGAAACTGAATCCCAACTTTAAAAGACCCACCATTGAAACTCAAACTCGAACTCTTACAGATTTACTTAAAGATTTTCCAAGTCTTTTTAAAAGTCCATGATAAAAAGCTGTAATTTAAAAAATATCCTTAATAAAAAACCAAACATTGAAGTAGATGTTTTTGATCCTTAAATTTGTACAAATAAAATTGTTAAACAAAAATTTTATTTGTTTTTACTGCATTTTGTAGTTATTTTTTTTTTTTTACTTAAATATTGTTCTTTCCTAAGAAAATATGTTTCTTTGTTTTAATTGCAAACAAAGCATATAAATATGTACATTTCTCCCAAAAAGAAAATGTTCAAACAATAGCAAATTCAAAGCCATTTACTTGTACAAGAGAACGACTTTATTACGTCAGGGACCTTCGTTTTTATTTGTCCTTGTTTTGTTAAACAAACAAAGCTTTCCTCTTTTAGAATTTTCTAAGTTTCCTTAAAATACCAATTTAAATACTTGAACACAATTAGTATTGTTAATAATCGCGTTAAAGTAAAATAACAGCTTAATCACAAATAATCTTCACAATTATGATGATGGTAAGGCAAACGAAATATTTAAAATTTTCATTGTAATAATCATTTTTTTTTTTTGGTTTTACTTTTGCTTTTAAAGTTTATCAACCATTTGACAAGCTCCTCGTTAGTATGAGAAAAAAAAAAAGATAAAAACCAATGAAAATTGTGTAGAAAATAAGATTAATGAACTCAAATTGTTCTTGTAAAAAGGATAAAACAGCAAACCAGCTAATAATATTTTCAGACAGTTTCAAATGCTGCTGAAAACAAAGAAAAATGAACAGTTTAATGAAACTGAAATTTTGCCTTCTAAACAAATTATCCTTGACAAAGGCTTATTTATTCGTTTTGTTTTTCTTTTTCTTGCTGCTAAATCATAATTTCTGCTACATTTATGTAGACAACAAATAGACACAATTTAAATCCCTTGAAATGTTTACAACAAAAATTTAACGAAATGAAAATTGTTGGCAAGAGATTTTCATAATGATGTGAAAGTAAAATGTTGTTTTTACTTGTAAGGAAACTAATACACAAATAAATATGGTCCCAGCTAGGATGTGATTTCAGTTGGAGTAGAATTTCATGTGCTCTAGCTTATAGAAAACCGGTAGTATGACATCAAGTTGAATTCTAAAATTTACTAAATGTTGGTTGAATACTTTTGATACTAAGTATTTATGAAAGCTTTATATTATTCTTTTGATTTTAATGCCAGTAGTTTAACAAAATACCTCTTTAAAAAACCTGCAAATACTCAACAATTTTGTGTTTTAAAATTTCTTAAATTGCTACAGAAATACTTTGTTGTTCATAATTTCCCATAATTTCTTTAGCTACCATCAGCAAGTAAGGTGCTGATGTATATATTTTCCTATTTATTTGAAAACCCTCATAATATTTTAAATACCATTACACATTTACACTTATATTATACTAGTTTAAGTGTACTTAAGGATTTTTCTCTATGGAAATGCAATTATGTTGGCAAAAATATTATGCCAGACAGAGAAAGAGAAAAAAAAAACTCATAGTGGTTACATTTCAAAGTCATTGTCAATGTAAAAAAGCCAATTTTCAGTTCAACTAAATAGCAATTGTTGTCTTTTCTTCTCTCTCTTTACCCTTGTTGCTGTTGTCAATGGTCCTTAAGAGTGTATTTACAGAAGAACGATTGTAACGAACAAGCATGAAAAAATCGATCGTTATAAAAGGTTAGAGAGAAGTTCTCCTATTTGGATATATGTAATTTAGTCATGGTATACAATTGTGTTGAATCTTTTCTTTAAATCAAGTTAATGTTGATGTTTATAAAATGTCAATATTCTCAAATAAGTATGTGCATTCAATAAACTCAAAAGGATAACCTAGCTAGCTAAGCGACAATGAGAGGATAATACTTATCAGATTAAGCCAAATCGGGTCGTTGGAAACTCTAATGTAGGTTATGGAATAGATTGTTTAACCGACTACGAAATTTCTCGTACTGTAATAGATGAAACATTGGATATTAACCTCACATGTTGGACTACTGAATATCGGAAAGTTGTCTTTCGTTATAACGAATTTTAATATACTGACCCACAAAAAATATGTTATTGATTTTAGCATGATGAACAATATTCCTAGATACATCATTAAAGTTGAATCTTCGCTAGAATTATCTTCAGATCACTAACCTACTATTGTTACTTTATTGAGCACCCGAGAAATTCTATTCCCGACTGGTAATTTAGTGATGACAGGCACAAATAAGGAGTGAGATCGAGTTTAAATTTTTTTTATTTGATTGAAATTATTATCACAATTTACAAAAAAAAAAATATTTTTATAGTTTTAATCACTAATGATGAAATTCTGAACCGAAAACCCTTCCATTATGGTTTTTATAGTGATTTCTGTCACTTTGTTCGAACAAGTTGTCCATCTCTGTTTAAAATCTACCACACTTTAGGACACCTTTTTTATGATCTTCAATTTACTTTTAACAAGAGCGCAATATCCACTGGCCTTAGCTCCGGGCAGTTTGGAGGATTTGCCTCTCTTGGTACAAATACCACATTATTGTTTTTGTACCACTCAAGCGCTTGTTTACCATAGTGACAAGATGCCAAGTCAGGTCAAAAATAAGTGGACACATTATGAAGTCTTATGAATGGAAGCAGCCTTAAACATTCCTTGATGTTAATTTCGGTACTTATAGAGCCCGTTGTAACAAATGATTGGCTTCTTTTGCCGCAACTGCATATTGCTTGCCATACCAAGAAGTTTTTGGTAAATTTTGTTTGCTTGGGTCCTAAACTCATCAGCAACATAAAATTTTTGACCAGGAAGTTGCGAAAAATCTGCCAGAACAAACGTTTCGTCATCCATTATGCAGCAAAAATATTTTTGTATAAAACTTGATTTCAATTTCCATGCTCTGTTTTTGGCAGCGTTCCTGTCAGGAACTTTTTGAGCCATGTATGTTTTTAAACCTGCACTCTAACTTTTCGTACCAAATAGTCTGAGCTAACCGGGCTGCTTTCCACCTACCTGAACTAGGACGGACAAGTTCTCCCGATACTGTTTAATAACATTGGAAACAGTTTGACGGCAGACCTTTGAATGCTTGGCCAACTTTTTGTAGGACCAAGTTGGGTTTTGTTGAAAATATTTAATAATTTTAGTACGCACTTTTTTCTAGACACTAATTTTAATAATATTAACAACAAGTGAATATAATTGACATTAAACATAATAACTGACATGTTTTACAAAGTTAACTTGATCAAAAAAAAAAAAAAAAATCAAATAATACTTAGGTTAAAAGTTTTAATGAAAAACGTGTGTTAAGAATTTTACGATCTCACTCCTTATAATAGTTCTCAGTTCACATTGCTCCTAAAAAATACCGCTAAGAACACCAATCGATCACTCAATTTTGATAAAAATCTTAAACTGGCTGCTCAACATGCTACCCAAACCTTCCGATAAATGCGATATAATAGAATTTATTCTGCAGATGCCGAACGACTTTTAATTTTATTTTTAAACAAACACAAACTGCGAAGCGTTTTGCTTGTCTGCAGATAAACCCAGAGTCTTTGGCGGCTAAATATTGAACAAAGCCTTAAAAAATTGTTGGAATATCGGAAAAGAAAATCTGGCCATAACTCCTCAATCGGATTACACACTATGTAAGCCCCCATTGCAAAATTCAAGTGATGATTGGGCAAGAAATAATACTGAAAGGGGAATCTGTTTGTTAGTCATTTCAAAAACGTTGTCATTGTACCAAAGGTAAGGTCAGACTACGCAAATTATTTGACACAAGATGTTTCATGTGTTTGATCAGAACTACATCAAATAATCCATGGCTTGATTTTGTGGTCACACTGTACACATTTATTTGCCATATTTGTTTAATCAAACTACACCGAAATACTATCAAACACACGATGGGGAAAATATATTTGTCTTGTGGTCACATTTATGGTAATATTGTTTATAAATAATTATTAAATAAAGCTGCAAAAAAAACTTTAGTTTCTTTCATCAATAAAAAATACATTTCTAGAAAGTATTATATTACAAGATTTTGCTTTACATTTGAAAGAATTGTGAAATTTCAGTACTTTTATTTAAACGTCAAATATTTTATGTTTCTAGTTTGAACAGAAAATATTTTTGCACGGCAAACAAGAAAACAGCTGAATTTGGTCAAACAAATTTATTTGCCGATAAGAAAACTTTCATGTAATGTGACCAATGTGTGACCACTAAACATCAAATATTTTCTTCAATTTTGGGTAATTTTTTATTTGATCTTGCAATTCATTTGCAATATCAAACAGCGTCAAATAACAGCTGTTGCATCATGTGTTATCGCAAAAGTAGTGTTGCTATATCTTAAATTAAAAATCGCTAAATAATGAAAACAAATCGCGAAAAGAATTCAAGCTTGAACAATTTAATAATATAATTATTAAAAGTTTATTTACTAAATTATATTACTATCAACGTATTAAAATTTGTAGGTATAATAGTACTTAAAATCTACAAAATATCCCTAATATAATTAACAATTTTGGAATTTTATTGTATTTGTTACGTCTTTGTTTGGATTTTGAACTAAAAATCGCTTTGTTCAAACAAAACGAATATTACTATGATGAAATTTACAATAATCAATTAAGCGAACTGTTAAAAAGAAAAAGGATATTTTTAAAATGTTGAAACCAAAGTATATACAAGTAGTTCAACTCTTTTTAGGTACCTAATTATATATTGGATGCAATACGAAATTAAAAAGTGCGAGAAGTGTCAAATAAAATTATGTGTGTTAAAAAATTAACGTGAATTGAACTATATTTAATCGACAATTTTTTCTTTTAATTTCGAGACATTTGATGTGTTTACATTTTTCACAAGGGTGTTGAATTCACACGGTACCCATTTATGTGAGAGAGTAATACTGAAAAATAGAGTCGGACTACTTGTTATAATTTGGTTGAAACTATACTTATATGTAGAAGGAAAAAAGAAATTCATAATTGAAATTATTTTTTTTTAATAAAAATTATTAATCGAACAGGACTTTTACCAAACTTTTTTCATTCAGAATGTTCACAAATATTATATTCGCTTTAAAAAAAATTAAACAGATCATATTGTTTAAGAATTAATTTTTAATTGCAATCAAATCATTATATTTATGTATGACTAAACTATTTTCTTTGATTTTAAATTCAATAAATATTCCATACATTTGTCCAATTTTAAATTTTGTAAATAGACAAACTCCATGTATAAACAAGTAAGAAAGTATGGTCGGTCAAGCCCGACCATATAATACCCTACACTAAGTAAATGAGCAAAAACATTTTTCTTTCAAAATTTCAATAATTTATATTCGTGAACGATTTTCGGAAGTGGGCCTTATATGGGAGCTATGACCAATTATGGACCGATCACCATGAAATTAAGTAGTGTGATTAATGTCTGTATGAAAGTTATTTATGTTGCATTTTATGTGTATACCAACATTTTTAAGAGATTTATGCTCGTTAAAGTGATTATCGTAAGCAGGCCTTATATGGGAGCTATGACTAATTATGGACCGATCATAATAAAATTTGGTGACATGAATTTCGTATATATAAAACTAATTTGGAGAAAAACTTGTGTAGATACCTATATAAATTAAACATTTATGACCGATAAAGTCCACTTTCGGGAGGACAATTGTATGGGGGCTAGGTGAAATAATGAACCGATTTCAGCCAGTTTCAATAGGCTTGGTCCTTGGGCAAAAAAAATGATATGTACCAAATTTTATCGAAATATCTTCAAGATTGCGACCTGTACTCTGCGCACAAGCTTTACATGGACAGCCAGCCAGCCAGACGGACGGACGGACGGACGGACGGACATCGATTAATCGACTCAGAAAGTGATTCTGAGTCGATCGGTATACTTTAAGGTGGGTGTTAGACTAATATTTTTGGGCGTTACAAACATCTGCACAAATCCAATATACCCTCCCCACTATGGTGGTGTAGGGTATAAAAATAATCAAACATCAGACTATAAAAATGCAAAATCGCAACATAGACTTCATGTCTTCAATTAGTTTTTCTCCCAGTGTGTCATTCCAGGCTGAATGACTTTTATGTGAAGAAGAAGACTTCATTTATTGATGCCATTTTTTTTAGTGAAAATAATTTAAATAAGAAATTTACAAGAAATATTGATATGTATTATAGTTAAAGAATAAAAATAGTGCAATTTTGTTTTTAATTTAGTACCAAAAATATTTAAATAATCTCCTTTTATTTATCCGCCATGTTGAGCAAATAATTTTCTTTGTTTGCTCTATTTGATCAAACAATTATTTCATGAAAGTATTTGATATAGTGTGACCACACGGCAAATATATTTACTGATTCTTTTTCGCAGCAGTTTGGTCAAACAAAAAGTGAAAAATTAAATTCACTATATGATAACAAAATTCAATAAAACTTTAATAAAATAATTGTTTTACAATTCGAAATAAGTGCGTTAACCTTAAAAAGATTTGTAAGATCAAATTATATATTTTTTAGGTATTTATATAGCTAGTGGTCACACTATGTTCACATTAAGAAAATATTTTGGTTGCCGACAAATAAATTTGTTTGACTAAAATCATCTGTTTTGTTGTTTGCTCTAAATTTTATTTGTGGTCAGATTCAGACAATGAAATATTTGACGATAAACATCAAATATTAGCTGTGTCTGACCGTACCTTAAGACATATCAACATCAAATAAATATTTTGTTGCTGATCCGTACGTTCGTGGAGGAATATTTAGTTTAGGCTACCATAGAACAATAACTTACAAAACCGGCCCATCAGTCATCTGGCGAATGAGCACCAGGAGGAGTTCTGTGCATTAATATAATTCTGTTTCAAACGTTCTATTAATTTATAAAAACAATTATTTTCCCTTATTATTGATGTTCTAACACCAATATACATTTTGAACCACAAATATTAAAAAGTTAGCACAATAAATACAAACTATTTTCTGGAATTTTAGAAAAACGTGATTAATTTCACGTTTGTCTGTCGATTACTCGGTCTTCAAGTTAATCACTGTTGGCAGATGTGCCCCTATGGCGAATAGCCTCCTTCTATTGGAGGACAGTTGTATTTCGAATCATCATTGACTTGCAAATATTGTAAGGACAGTTTTTGAGAAAAATATATTGAGCTCTCTTCACCGAAAATTCTCAAGCGTTTAATAAAGTCTGTCATGATGGTTTAATACGTAGAGAATTATACATACTAGTGTTGTTTTTGTTTTCAAATAGTTTTTTTTACTAATACCACTTACCTTTTTGGCAACTGAGTAAGGGCTCCCAGCAGTTCTAGGAGACAGTCCCGAACTAGTGATTTTACCCATCATTTAGGGTGGGAACTAGTTACTTCAATAGCTACTTGACTAGTTATTTTAACACGTGCATGTCCTATTGACATGCACATGGACTACAATGAGACTGTCTAATATATGGTCCAAAGTAGTCAACGCATTGGATTCACATACTGGTTAAATAACGTCAGTTACCTTACTAGCTAACTAACTGGTAACTTGGTCAGCTACATAACAAGTTATTTTAAAATGTACGGGTGGTAATTGACCTCAAATAGTCTACTAAAAATATAAATAACAGTCCAATAAACGATAGCTTGTAAACAAAAACCTTTCTTCGACAACGAAGAAATGGATTGCTTCTAGTGGGTAAAATAACTACTTTTTAAAGTACAGTACAAAATAAACGTTTAAAGTGACTTCACTATAGGTTACTAAGAGACACCAAAGTGACTATTGACTTCATGCTTTGTTACATGGGATATCAATATACTTAAGCAAAAATAAAATTGAACTGTATGAGAATTATATCAACACAATTTGTATAAAACCAGTTTGAACGAATTATCACACAACACGTTTAAAGTGACTACACTACAGATTACCTAGAAACACTTAAGTGACAATTGTCCTCACGCTAGATTACCTGGATGTAAAAAGTAACCAATTGTTACTTTTCCAATGACCAAAATATATAAATTTGAGTCAGCCAAGTGATAAGACATATGTGACGATTACTATTAAGGGATGCATTGACTACATGCTTAACTGCTGGGTTTTGACAGAAAAGTTTCCGATATACATATGTGTATTTATTTATACATAGTTCAATGTATAAATTGAGTATAAAAACACACATAAACTATTGGAAAGTTATTTAACTGTTCGAACATTTAACCATAAAGAAGGATACTTTTATATTATTCGCCACCTTTGAACCGGAGTATTCTGAGACCCTTTTTATACTTGACACAATTTTTATATGCCATCTAATCAACCTTAAACCTATTAAGCAAAAAATCCTATGAGCTTCATTATACCCCTGATATAATTTGAAAAGTTTTTGATTTAGTCTTTCATATGTATATTAAATTCTATACTAAGTAGATGTAGTTTCGCTTATCCAACTTCCCTATAAAAATTCTTCTTCATTTTTATTTTTACTACACTCTTTAAACGATTAATAAATTTTGTTACCCAAGTGCATATTGTTGCATTGACATTCAAATTTTATTGAATATTTATTTATTTACTTAGTTTTTACAACGTTGTATTGTTGTAAAAATTTTTCTTGGAACATTTTTTAAAAGCAAGTGGTTTTTACACAAATTTTTAACATATTTATTTGGCGCTAAAAGCATTTTCTTATTTATTGCATACACGAACGTGATGAGTATTTTACTTTCATACACAGATACTTACTTTCATACACATACATATTTATAGTATACATCTGGTGCAATAATGTTGGTACTACATACATATATATATATATTTGTGGAAATTTGTATTTATTATTTTAAAGTGTCGTCATAAACAGTGCATGTAATTGAGTTTGACTACACAGTCTGTCCCTTCTCCTTTTATTCAATTGTGTGCGTTTCTGTCGGGTTTTGTATTACCCCAGCAGTTTTAAAAGTAGTCATTACTTTATAAATCCCAGGTAATCTAGCGTGAAGTCAATTGTCACTTAAGTGTCTCTAAGTAATCCAGAGTGTAGTCATTTTAAACGCTGATTTTGTACTGCTTTTTAAAAATAAGATTTTTACCCACAAGATGTAATATAATTGAGCGTAGTCGGAGTTAGGTTTCTTTACAAGTAATCTGTTATTGAACTGTCTTAATAACTGACTATTTGAGGTCAGTTAACTAGATATGTAGCTAATCAAGTAACCAGTTACGTAGCAAATAAGCTAAATGACCTTATGTAACCGGTAAGTGAATTCAATGCGTTGACTATTTCGAACCATAAGACAGTCTGTTTTTAATTTATATATAGTCAGTTGACCCGCACATGATAAATAACTAGACAGAAATGTAACTACTGGTCACCCTAAATGATAGCTAAAATCACTAGTTCGAGACAGTCACACAGAACAGCTGGGATGTTTATTAAGTAAGTGTTAAAAAATCCATTAAAGTTGTGTTTTTGTTTTATTTTACGTACCAATACACTCGTACACTTTTATGCTTTTATTTTATGAACTCCATTTTGAAAAAAAATATTGTTTCCATAAACAAGTTATGGGAATCATTTTGTAATTGTGTTTATGTACACAATCGTTTTTTTTTTTTGTTGAATTGATGATGGAGAATGGTTGGTTTAAAATGGCACTTTTAAGATTTAAAATAAAATTACAGAAAATTTAAATTTGAATAATAAAATAAGATGTTTGTATGGAACATGAGCTTAAAAACAAGTAAGAGTGCTATATTCGGCTGTGCTGAATCTTATATACCTTTCACCAAATTATACTTTAAAATAAAAATGTTAAATATTGTTAGGTAAATAAAATTAATTTTTTTTTTTCAAAATTAATTTTTTCAAATTTTTTTTTTTATTTTTTTTTTAATTTTTATTTGTTAAATTTATTAGTGAAAAAAATGTATGACAAAAAAAGTAAAATTCGGAAATATTTTTCTCGATTTTGACCCATTGTAGGTCCAAATTACTATAGCCTTATATAGGATATCGTTGCAATGGACTTTAAAATATATATAATTAGATATCCATATTGTCTATATTTATGACTTAGTAATCCCAATAGAGATAAAAAATCGAAGTTGTCCCGGTTTTTTCCTTATATCTCAGCCATTTGTGGGCCGATTTTCTCGATTTTGAAATAGCGACCGAGCCGGAAGAATTGCCGATATTATTGATGTATCAATTATGTTTGTAAGTTATTTGGATGCTACGGAAAGTTGATTTCAACATACAGACGGACAGACGGACAGACGGACATGGCTATTCGACTTCGCTATCTATAGTGATCCAGAATATATATTTTGTAGGGTCGCAACTGAAGAATGTAGAAATTACAAACGGAATGACAAACTTTTATATGCCCTTGCCACTCATGGTGAAGGGTATAAAAAGTTGTAAACCTAGGGCATCATGCGTCTTTTACAGAGATTTGTAAAGTTCACAATAAGAAGGAAACCCGTAAACATATTAATACGATTATATTTGTCTTTATTTTGTATATGAGAAAAATCAAAAATATTGGAGATTTTAACTAAAAATGCTTTAAAAAAATTGGTGTTTTGTTCGCGATGATACCCATTTCTATATGAATGTAAAAAAAAAGTTTAAATATATAATACTTATAACTGATACTATAACTTTAATGATTTAATTTTTACTCTACAAATTAGTAAAAATTTACACAAAAAAGAACAATAATAACCATTTTTAAATTATAATTTTTTCGAAGAAGCGTTTAAAATTCGGTTATTTTAAATTTTTAATAAGTAAAAGTATAAACCTTAAGAAAAAATTACTGCATTTTACAAAATTGTTTTATATTATGCACCGAGCTTGGATATTTTTTAAGTTATGAAATGCTATGGAAAATCAGAATTACCAACGAATACTTAGTTATTCAAAAACTCAAACCCAAAAAAATTTTTCTCGAAAACCTGAATTTTGAGAATGACTTTTCTAAAACTATCCACAAACGCAATTTCGTTTTCAAAGAATATTTTCTGACTAGCGCCCTATTTTAATAAAAAACGTGTTTTATTTAGTTTTATTATTGTCTTTTAGATGATATGCATTTCATTAAAATTTACTATAAATAACGATTTATATGCAGTCGTTAAAAAATGGGGTAATTTCGGATCATTTTTTGAAAAAAGTCCCATATATTTGCATTTATACCGGGAACTAATTTGCTAGCTACTTAAGTTATTCCTTATTGTAAAGCTACATTCTCAAGCAATCCAAATATGAAAAATCTAGCTTCCTAGCTCTTAAGGCAGCGTTGTCAACTATTTTTAACCAAAACGCGCCGTCCATACTGTCAAAACGCGCTAAAAAGCGCTGAAAATTACATTTACATACAAAATCTCTAAAAATTATATAAAATTCAACTATTTGGTGTTTTAATTTTATAACAAATAGTAGAATTTACATTAAAATATTATTTTTAAGTTAAATATTTGATATTTTAAATTAAGTTTAGGGTTGCTAGAAGAAATTTTGAAAATTCCCTGAAAATTACTGATTGAATAAAATAAGACTTAAGATTTTTTGGATGTAGAGAAACATTCAGAAAATATTTCTCTCATAGCTAAATTTTTTGGAAATTTAGTACAGATGCCATTTTTAATTTAATTTTTTATGAAACAGATATTGAAAATAATACTTTCGATAATTCTGAATAATACAAATATAAGGTTTGATGTTTGTTTTTCTTATACACATGACTTTTTCCCACCAACGATTTAAAATCATGATCTGAATAATTAGTTCAAGAGATTTTCCCAAAATAAATTCGGATTTGAGCCCGTCGTTCCGAATATTTCAAATGCCATGTAATACAATCGTTGAGGACGAACATAAATAGGCTAATGAATTGTGCCCTTCATAATAAAATTATCGATTTTGCTAAAAAGCAACATTTTATGAAATCACAGAAATGTTGACTGTCCAATATTTCTGATGATCTGAAGTAATTTTGGAAGTGATATTACATAGTATTCATTGCATGAATCTTTCATTTTAAGTTCATATTTTATATAAACTAATTAAAGTTGCATTTCTTAATTTTATTTTGAAATAACTCATCTCATTATCGTCATTTGCTTTAAAATATGGAAAACATAACAAATTAACAACAAATGCTGAAAGTTTAACAAAAGGAATTTTATTTAATGAAATTTTATGCAGAGTTCTTCTATCTTTCTGTATTGTTTCAGAAGCATAATTTTAAAATTTTAAGATGATTTTCCATTTTTTTAAATCAAAAACAAAATAAGGAAAAAACGCGCTGGTTTAGCGCCTTTTTAAAAAAAAGCGCTAAGAGAAAAAAATGCGACTTTTGGGTTATCAAAAAGCGCCAAATCTAGCGCGAAAAGCGCTAAATTGGCAACGCTGTCTTTAGGAGTCTTTGAAATTACGATTTATATGCAGTCGTTGAAAAATGGGGTAATTTCGGATAATTTTTCGAAAAATATCCATATATCTGCTAGCTACTTAAATAAGCGATTTGAGGGCACAGAGTCTTTTTCAAAACCCATGCCATCGGTCAAATGCACCCTGATTTATAAGTGTCATGGAATATTGAACATTTCGAATGCGAACCCACCATCAGCGAAGTTGCGGCGGACATTTGCACGATGTTATATTCCATGCATAATAGCATCGATATATCTATCAAACGCGTAAAAAATTAAGATATAAATTTTGAAATAGGAAACGCTTAATAAAATATCCTTTATATCGTTTTATGTGTAATTTTGCAATTTTTTATTTGACCATTTAAGATTCTTATCGACGTCTATTCAATTTCAATTCAAAAATATCTCTAGAGATGCCGAAGTCATCAAAAAAGATTTTATATTGTTTCGTTTTTACCTTTTAAAAACGGTGGTTTATTTCCTTTGAATAAACTGGATACTTTTGATTGCTAATAAAAGCAGTTTAGTAGTTTAAAATTGTAACAACTCTTTATGTATTCAAATATATACAACAACAGTTTAAGTAGTCACTATGGGTTTTTATACAAATACACGTTTATAATTCACAATAATAGACACACATTCATTACACTTCATAATGTCCAAGAATAAAGTTGATGTTACCTCTAACTGACTACCAACTGCAACCTCTGCCAATATTTATACACAGTGGCATCTACCTTCCAGAAGCTTCACGAATGATCTTAACGGACAAACTTGAATGTTAGCAGCTTAAACATTTAGTGTTGCCATACTTACAAACAATGCTAATAACTGCGAGCTATCAACATTGTTGATAAGTAAAAGCTGGTGGGCATGTTTCTAAACTTGATTAATGTTGCAAGCAGTCGTTACATACCGTTAAATTTAAATTGATAGTGCAATTTCGTAACAATATTATGAATTCCATAACACATCAAAAACAAATTACCCTTGGGTCTTAAGATCATATTCTGAAAACACATATGGTGAATTCACAAGGTCTCTTATCATGTCATATTTTCATAATGTCCTAATATTTCACAATGGATTTTATTGCTTTTCAAGCAAAAAATTTACTAAAATAATACTACTGCTATTTTTATTGTGTTATCGTAACCAACCAGCAGAGACCAACGCCGAATGCCTAAGAGTCGGTTAAGCCGACCGCCGAGTCCTGATATATTTCTACATAATGACAATAAGACTGATAAGAGACCTTGTGAATTGACCATAAGTCTTTTGAGGACATTTCAATCATATCCAATATTCTATTGGTATAACGAAGAAGATTATGTTCAACTGCTGGTATTTCTAACCCATTTTTAAATTAATGAAACTAAATTACTTGGATTTAACAATTGCCTTGAGTTCATAAGCTACAAGAGTATTGTCTCATACTTTGTCTTCATATAAACAATTCCCATTGCTATAATAGATTTCATGCTCATGTTGTTATTAATTTTTCTCAATATTTTTTCATGTGTTTTATTTTTTTGCGAAAATTTCTTCATTATTAAAATGAAATGTATGTAATTATTCATTTTAGCATGTTAGTGCTGCAGAGAATCATTGAAGTAACACAAAACTCTTTAATCACTTACGCAACACAGAAACAGAAGACACCCAAATGAGCTAAAACAATACGTTCGTTCAATGTACAGGCAAAGAAACTTCCTTGAATAATATTGTTGTATCATCGTCATCATTATCATCTTCATTGGTATGTAGTGCTGCTCTCAATAGTAAGTACATCATTCATCATTTGTCATGTAAAACACACTAACAACTAAAATAAAATTGTATTGCACATGCAAACAATTATAAGATGGTTAATAAATCTTGTTGTCCAAAAAGAAATCAATATGAATTTATTGCATACATCTAGGATGAGTATGAATGCGTTTGCTAACAATTTTACAAAACAACTCTCACACACACACATACATGCGAAAACAAACCACAAATTGAGAAATTGAACACGATGAGCTGCCATAAAAGAGAAAAGAAAAACAAAATAACTAGAAATGTTATAAAACTACACACAAACTTACGTAAATATTTTACTACTACTTGCTTGTATAAACTGCAAATAGTGCGTGGGTATTTTGTGTTTCAAATAAGCACAGTGGTGCTCTTTGCAAGAAAATTAGTTTTAATAAAAACTCAACATTTTCAAATACATGCGTCTCAAAAATTTGCCATTTTTACATTAAAAAAAGCCATATTACTTATTTTATAAATTCATAGTTTACTAACGAGTTTTTATTATTCAACCTTATATTTCCCATCAATTCCACTGTATGGACAATGTATGGAAGGGTAGATATTTATACCACAAGGTATCTTAAACTCGATGACTGTTAACATGGGAGCGTGTATGTATGAAAGCGTTAGTGTATACGGAAAATAAAGGGAAAATAAAACAATTGACATGTTATTTTATGAGTACATATTTTTTTCATTAGTTTATGTTCTTTTTCTCGTCTCTAACAAGACAATAAACATGTTTTTCTTCACTTTCATTATTGGGTGGGTTTTCTTCCACTGTAAATACAAGTTAATGGCGTGAAAATAAGAAATGAAAACAAATACAAGATTTATTGTTTGATTGAAATTTAATATTTAAACAGGGAGACACTCAGCAAAAATATTGCATGTAGAGTACAGTAAGATTTCAACATTTCTTAAATTGCTTAAAAAGCTTATTTTGCTGGGCAACACATCCATTTCTGTTGCGTTACAAAAGACCAAGATTTTGAATTTTTGTCAAATATTATCTATTAAATAAAAATAGAAACAACACTACCAAAAGTTACAGGCTTCATAAGTTGTGGTTCAATAAAAATATAAATGTATTTTCAATACAGTAAAACCTTGATAATCCGGACGGCGTTAATCCGGATTATTCGGTAATCCGGACATCAGTTTTCATTACATTGTGTACTCTATAATCCGGATTGATTGCATGTTTATAACTTTTTAATCCGGATTTCATACAAACTATGGAAAAAAGTTTGAATAGTTCTCGACAAACAAAATTGAATTACTATATTACCAAGCGAAATAAATAGCTTTAATATTTTTATTGTTATTTTCATGACTTGTAGAATTGAAATATGTTAACACTTTTTTATAAAATCTACATATATAAGGACTGAGATCGTAAAATTCTTAACACACGTTTTTCATTAAAACTTTTAAACCAAGTATTATTTGATTTTTTTTTGATCAAGTTACCTTTGTAAAGCATGTCAGTTATTATGTTTAATGTCAATTATGTTCATTTGTTGTTAATCTGATTAAAATGAGTGACCAGAAAAAAGTGCGTACTAAAATTATTAAATATTTTTAACAAAACCCAACTTGGTCCTACAAAATGTTGGCCAAACAATCAAAGGTCTCCTATCAAACTCTTTCTTAATGAAATTTTCAAAGTTTTGTATATTTGTCATTCTAAGTAAATAACAAGGTGTAAAAAAACTTACTAAAAGATCAAAATCCCAAAAATTTAATTTTTTACAATTATGCCCATAGGGGCCACATTTCCTTCGGGGCTGGGAAAATAATTCGGGGATAAATATTAAACACAGCTGATTTCCGTTTTCTGATTCCAGCTTTGGGATTTTAGAACATGTGGCTCAAAGTTAAAATTTTGATAAAAAATAAGTAAAATTTCTAAGGGCATAGGAGCGACATATTCGAAAAATAGGACATATTTTTTACACTAAACTGTTTTCCTAAAAGATACCTTACAGAAAAATATAAAATTCTTATATGATCTTAAAGAAAGTTTTTTTTTAATAAAGAAAGAGTTAAGTCACCTTTTCGCCCAAAAAAACAGAAAAAATCTACTATTTTTTAAATTTTTAAATTCAAAATCGTTTATTTTTGGATCCTTTAACTATATTGCTCTGAAATCTTTTGAATATTATTGGTAATTTAGTTGTCTAACTAACAAAAGAAATTCGAGCACATTCGGTCCAAAAGTACGATCTATATTATTAAGAAAACGTACTTAGATATGGCAATTTTGAAATGCCTATAACTTGGAAATTATAAGAGATAAAAAGCATAAATAAGCATGTTTTTTCAAGAACTAGCCAAGCGCTTTCGAAAAATCTTTGGAATCGGATGGGAAATAAAAAAATGGCACGTGTTTAAAAGGGCGAAGGTACCCTAATTTGGGACCCCATAGCGCCGCCTCTGGACCATGTATAAGGCCCATTTTAATAACTTAAACTCGAATACTCTTTGGCTACTCCCTCGTAAAATTTTATACCGATCGGACCAGCACTTTAGAAATGCCAGATTTATTTCCAACAAATTTTGATTCTGCCCCACTGTGCAATATCTCGAAAACTAGATAACGGATCGTCATTCTTTTCAATTCTACTGATAGATCTATATATACAAAAAATTGTACTGTTTGCTTTGTATTTGTCCAGGTAAATCGATATTTACCAACTATCCATTTTTTCAATATTTCTCAACTTTGATGGAAAATAAAAAAAATATATATTTCTCTGTATTTGCCATTTTTTCCAAATAAATTCTTTAATTATTCCTTTACCTAATGCAAAAATATCCAGCTGCCCGTCCTTGCCCCATTATTAGCTAGAGGTAATATTTTGGAAAAAGACATGGTTCCAAAAATGTGTTGCGTGCATTTTTGGGCATAAATTGCACAAAAATGCATAATAAACATATAAACATATGTCCGTGAAAACCCATTTTACAAAAAAAAATTTTAAATAAAATAAAGAAAAAACTTTTTTTTAATCTAATATTTTACAAAAAATTTAAAAATAAATTAAATCTTTTCTAGAATAATTTAAAATCATAAAAAAACATAAAAATTAAAAAAAATATTCTTCCCATAAAATTTATTTTTCCACAAATTTCAACTTTGCTAACCTACAAGTAGGCACTTTAAAGGCGTAGAATCCTTTTCAAACACTCATTTCATAGGCTGATCAATTATCTATCATATGCCTTTTAAATCTTTTGATTATCTCATTTGGTTCAAAAGTTATGATTTTTGCAACGACAAAACTCAAATGGAGCCACTGTGTGTCGGTTCAGAATAAAATACGAGTGATCACAGGTTCAGTTTATTTTCCCAAAATTATATAGGTACGAAGCTAACAATTTAGTTTTACTTTTTATACTCTTCACCATGAGTGCCAAGGGTATATATAAGTTTGTCATTCCGTTTTTAATTTCTACATTTTTCATTTGCGACCCCACAAAGTATATATATTCTGGATCGTTATATATAGCGAAGTCGATGTATCACTCATAGATTGTTAATAAGAGGACCTAGACGAAAGAGGACAATAATCTGTGATCACTCATATTTCCCACCAAATATTGGTTTTTATTTTAAAAATCTAAAATCACTCATATATCCTTAATAAGAGGTCCTAGACGAAAATGGACAATAATCTGTGATCACTCATATTTCCCACGAAATATCAACTTTTATATGAAAAATCTAAAATCACTCATATATCGTTAATAAGAGGTCCTAGAGGAAAAAGGACAATAATCTGTGATCACTCATATTTTCCACCAAATATCGATTTTTATTCTACAAATCTTAATAAGAGGTCCTAGATGAAAAAGGACAACAATCTGTGATCACTCATGAAATCAACTTTCCGTATCCCCCAAATAACTTTCAAACATAATTGATACATCAATACATCGAGAATTCTTCCGGCTCGGTCGCTATTTAAAATCGAGAAAATCGGCCCACAAATTTTTTTTCAAATAAATTAACATTTATTTAATCGTTTCTAACTTTAGATTTTCTTTAAGTGTATGAGGTCATTCTTTTATTTAAAGGGTACTGTACAACATACAAATTGTAAAGTATTAATTTTCTTATGTAGGTCATTTGTGTTTTATTGTAGTCATATTGTTGAAAGGAAAAATATGTTGTTTTCGTACACCAACACATATGTAATTGGACATTCATGTACATAAGGCTGGCCATCCTATATAACAATGAAAGTTGCAAATGATTCCATCTAAAATTAAAAGAGATTTAGTCTTTCCACCCTCCGGTCTGCGAGAAACTTTCTCACATCCAACATTGAAAACCAAAATTAAAATTGAAAAATCAGAAGAATCGGTTGAGTAAAAAAAGAAAGGAATTGGTGTTTTCTTTTGTGTTTTTATTAATTAAAAACAACAAAAATAAAGAATATTGTATATTGTTTCTTTCGAAAAATCAGCAAAAAAATTGTTCCAGCTCACCAATGCATATTGGCCACTTACTTCAAGAACAATTTTAAAGTATTAATCGCAGTATTTATTTAAGATATTTGAGTTTTTTTGGTTTAAAATATGAGTGATCACAGATTGAGCTTATTTTCCCCTAAATCCCAGTATTAACGAAGGTATAACCGATTTTAGAAATTTGTTTTTTTATAATGAAAATCAATTTTTGATATAAAGTATGAGTGATCACAGATTGAGTATATTTTCGCTAAAATCGTAGTATTACGAAGTGATTAGCGATTTAAGATATTTGAGACATTACTCCACCATAGCACAGTGGTTCAGAAACGTTTTTTTTTTTTAAATAATTCGGTATCTCAGGAACTATTGGATATATTGTACACAGATGGAGCTGAGGTGATTTTGAGTTGATTTGCATATGTTCTGCTTCCTAGCGCTTATGGGGCCAGTTCGTGGCCCCTCAAAGTTGGTCACCTCGGGTCTCGAAATTTTTGAAAAAATCGCCAAAAATCCATTTTGATCCAAATGAGCTGAAATTTAAAATATAAATAGTCCTTAAGAATATCTACAAAAAATTCACTTACATATGTAGGTTATCTCTATTATTTGAAGAGATATTTAGGTTAATTGATTTATTTTTTAATTTTGCTCGATCTTTTCGATCTTTTTCAGAAAAAATTTTTCTTCGCGATTGTTCACAAGTTTTATATGATCCTGAAAGAGAACTTAATGCTAAAGTGTGTAAAGTAAAATTTGGCTCTCTAAAGCGGACACAACACCCCTATCCAAACTTGGCCAATTTTAAAAAAATAATTTTAGGTTTGAGTAAAAAATTCTAAAAAGGCAAAGCACCGATCCCCGAAGATGTTCCATATTTGTATAACCCTACGTATTACTTAAACACTTGCAAAGGTTTTTTTACTATCTCACGGTAAATTACGTCACAGTAGGCACTTTTCTAAAAAAACTCAGTTTTTTGAACACATTTTTCCCGGTTTAGGAATTTCGGTATTTTAAAATAAAAAATGTCAAAAATTATAATACCGTTAATTTTAAGATATTTGTATCTATATTAAATCCAATTTTTTTATGTTATCTTTAAACGTTAAAATTTTACATTAATTCAAATTTTATATTTTTCTTCATGGAAAATCACCATATTACAATTTTTTTAGATTTTAAGGTAAATGAGGTCCCAAAAATTTATAAAATTATTTAATTTTACTAAAATATCAATCTTCAAGTCCTACAGTTATCACCAGTATCAAATACTTATATAAAAAGCCTTTATTTACTTCTCAGAAGTTCCACAAACCACAATCATTCACATTATCGAGCATAAATGTCTTCAAAATGTTTGTATCCACATAAAAGAACAGAAATAAGTTTCATATAGACATAAATCATACGACCAAATTCCATGGTGATCGGTTCATAATTAGTCATAGCTCCGATATAAGGCCAACCCTTGAAAATCATTCATTAACATAAATTATTGAAATTTAAAAAAATGCGTTTGCTTATTTGATAGTGTAAGAAAGTATGGTCGGCATAGCCCGACCATACTTCTCTCTTGTTATACTAAAAATCGATTTTTGGTATAAAATACGAGTGATCACAGGTTCAGTTTATTTTCCCTAAAATATATAGGTACGAAGTTAGGAATTTAAAACATTTAAATTTTTTGTACTTAAATTCGATTCTTGGTATAAAATACGAGCAATCACAGATTGAGTTTATTTTTCCTAAATTGGTTGTTCTTACGATTTAAGATATTTTAGTTTTTATACCCTATACCATGAGTGACAAGGGTATATATAAGTTTGTCATTCCGTTTGTAATTTCCACATTTTTCATTTGCAACCCACAAAGTATATACTCTAGATCGTTATAGTTAGCGAAGTCGATGTATCACTTAACAATCTATGAGTGATACATCGACTTCGCTAAGATAAGAGGTCCTAGACATATTTCCCACCAAATATCGACTCTTATATAAAAAATTTAAACTCACTCATATATCCTTAATAAGAGGTCCACCAAATATCGATTTTTATTTTAAAAATCTAAAATCACTTATATATCCTTAATTAGAGGTCCTAGACGAAAAAGGAGAATAATCTGTGATCACTCATATTTCCCACAAAATATAAATTTTTATAGGAAAAGATTAAAATCACTCATATATCCTTAATAAGAGGTCCTAGACGAAAGAGGACAATAATCTGTGATCATTCGTATTTCCCACCAAATATCGATTTTTATATAAAAAATCTAAAATCACTCATATATCCTTAATAGGAAGTCCTAGACGAAAAAGAACAATAATCTGCGATCACTCATATTTCCCACCTAATATCGACTTTTATATAAAAAATCTAAAATCACTCATATATCCATAATAAAAGTTCCTAGACGAAAAAGAACAACAATCTGTAGTCACTCATATTTCCCACCAAATATCGATTTTTATATGAAAAATCTAAAATCACTCATATATCCTTAATAAGAGGTCCTAGAGGAAATAGGACAACAATCTGTGATCACTCATATTTCCTACCAAATATCGATTTTTATATGAAAAATCTAAAATCACTCATAGATCATCATTAAGAGGTCCTAGACGAAAGAGGATTTTTATTTTAAAAATCTAAAATCACTTATATATCCTTAATAAGAGATCCTAGACGAAAAAGGACAATTATCTGTGATCACTCATATTTCCCACCAAATAACGATTTTTATATGAAAAATCTAAAATCACTCATATATCGATAATATGAGGTCGTAGAGGAAATAGGACAACAATCTGTTATCACTCATATTTCCTACCAAATATCAATTTTTATATGAAAAATCTAAAATCACTCGTATATCGTTAATAAGTGGACCTAAAAGAAAATGGATATTTATCTGTGATCACTCATTTTTCCAACCAAATATCGATTTTTAAATGAAAAATCTAAAATCACTCATATATCGATAATAACAGGAAATAAGACAACAATCTGTGATCACTCATATTTCCTACCAAATATCAATTTTTTATATGAAAAATCTAAAATCACTCATATATCGTTAATAAGGGGTCCTAGAAGAAAATGGATATTTATCTGTGATCACATATATATCCCACCAAATATTGATTTTTAATGAAAAATCTAAAATCACTCATATATCCTTAATAAGAGGCCTAGACGAAAAAGGACAATAATCTGTGATCACTTATATATCCCACCAAATATTGATTTTTAATGAAAAATCTAAAATCACTCATATATCCTTAATAAGAGGTCCTAGACGAAAAAGGAAAATAATCTGTGATCACTCATATTTCCCACCAAATACCGATTTTTGTATGAAAAATCTAAAATCACTCATATATCCATAATAAGAGGTCCTAGACGAAAAAGGAAAATAATCTGTGATCACTCATATTTCCCACCAAATATTGATTTTTATATAAAAAATCTAAAATCACTCATATATCCTTAATAAGAGGTCCTAGACGAAAAAGGAAAATAATCTGTGATCATTCATATTTCCCACCAAATATCGATTTTTATATGAAAAATCTAAAATCACTCATATATCCTTAATAAGAGATCCTAGACGAAAGAGGACAATAATAATCCCACCAAATATCGACTTTTATATGAAAAATCTAAAATCACTCATATATCCTTAATAAGAGATCCCAGATGAAAAAGGACAATAATCTGTGATGACCCATATTTCCCACCAAATATCGACTTTTATATGAAAAATCTAAAATCACTCATATATCGCTAATAAGAGGTCCTAGACGAAAGAGGACAATAATCTGTGATCACTTATATATCCCACCAAATATTGATTTTTAATGAAAAATCTGAAATCACTCATATATCCTTAATAAGAGTTCCTAGACGAAAAAGGAAAAAATGAAAATGAAAATTCCAAAAACAGTCATAGATCGTTAATAAGAGGCCCTAGAGGAAAACGGGCAATATTCTGTGATCACACTTATTTCCAATCAAATATCGATTTTTATATGAAAAATCTTAAATCACTCATAGATCGTTAATAAGAGGTCCTAGAGGAAAACGAGCAATATTCTGTGATCACTCTTATTTCCCACCAAATATCGACTTTTATATGAAAAATATAAAATCACTCATATATCCTTAATAAGAGGTCCTAGAGGAAAAAGCACAATAATCTGTGATCACTTTTATTTTCCACCAAATATCGATTTTTATTTTAAAAGTTTTAATAAGAGGTCCTAGACGAAAAAGGACAACAATCTGTGATCACTTATGAAATCAACTTTCCGTAGCCCCCAAATAACTTACAAACATAATTGATACATCAGTACATCGGGAATTCTTCCGGCTCGGTCGCTATTTTAAATCGAGGAAGTCTGCCCACAAATTTTTTTGTCATACATTTTGTTCAAATAGATTACATTTTTTTTAAAAAATTAAAAAAAAAATTTGGAAACAAATTAAAAAAAAAAAATTAAAATTTTTATTTTAAAGTATAATTTGTTGAAGGGTATATAAGATTCGTCACAGCCTAATATAAATATGATATATATATGAATGATCCCAGATTGAGCTTATTTTCATTAAAATGGAAGTATTTACAAAGGTTTTAGCGATTTACAATATTTGACTTTTTTTGTGCTAAAAATTGATTTTTTTTATAACATTGAAATTATGTAAATATTATTTAAATAAATTTCATATATTTACAAAAAATAAATAAAATTTGTATCCCTTAATTGTTAGAATTTCCAAAAAGTACCAAACTTATGTTTGTTATATATTAATATTTGAGGAATACGATTTGAAATTTATTTCCCTGTTCATTGCACAGTGGGGCAGAATCAAAATTTTTTGGAAATAAATATGGCATTTCTAAACAGATGAGCCGATCGGGACAAATTTATTTTTTATATTCAAAAATATGCCTCTTTAAAACTCCGTCCTTCCAAAATAGTGCACTTTTTCAAACCAAAAAAAATTGTTTAAATTTTCTCAATATTATATTCAACAACAAGTCAATGGTTTTGACTTATTTTATTGAAATCGGATGGGAAACAAAAAAATGGCACGTGTTTAAAAATTTTACATGTCGAAGGTAACCTACTTTGAGCCCCCATAGCGCCGCGCCTGGAGCATTTGTATCGTCCATTTTAATAACTTGAACTCAAATGCTCCTTGGTTACCCCCACGTCAAAATTTGTCCCGATCGGGTCATCCGTTTAGAAATGATTTATTTCCAAAAAAATTTTGATGCTGCCCCACTGTGCATTGGTTTATTAAAAATTTTAATTTTTTCCTTGGTGTCTTGTTCCCATGAATTAACGAAACCCAGATCAAGATCCATTCGCTAATGAAGTGAAAATAATACATAAAATGTATTATCTATGGAAAATGTACCTTTTTTTCATTTTGACGATTTTTCGTTATACATACATTAAAGCTGTCCACACACGGTTGATTTGTGCGTGTAATTTGTTCGTGCTCGACGTCTTGATACTTGTTAATGGGGCTGTGCGCGCATCAAATCATAAGTAATTCAATCACAAATCACTCCGTGTGTGGACATCTTAAGTAAGAAAACCAATAAAAATTTAGTTACCCTACGTCTTGACAAGCCATCAATTTGTTAACATGAATTTGTCTCGTGTGGACAGAAATATAACAAGTGTCCAAACAAGACAAATTCATGTGGACACACAAAATTGTTCGCTGAGTGAAAAAAGACGGTGAGTTAAAAATCCAAACCAATCGTTGGCAAAACTGCACCCTCATTATAAATTTTATATTATTCTTTGCAAACACATGTTCTTGTTGTGTTGAGGTTCTTATTAGTTTTATTTTTCTGAGTTTGTGTGCGTTGCTTTCCTCTAGTTAAAATGGCAACATGTTGTGTTATGTTCGAGATCGAACATGTGCGAAGTTCGAATTACTAAAGTTGTTGTGTGAAAATATAACGAACCCAACAACTAAGCAGTTTACTAGTAACAAGATTTAGTTTTGATTTGAACGGCGTGCGTGTTAAAACATTAAGAGCGCATTAAGAATTATTATTAATACTGGAACAACAAAGCACAAGAAAAATTTTGAAATAAATTATTAAACAAAAATAAAAGTGAATAAAATAAATAATAAAAATTCATATGTATGTATGGTACTTAAATATAACAAAAATCTTTTAAGCTTCATGCAAACTAAAAAGTGTACATTAAACCGATTAACAAAATTAATAATGTAAGAAGAGATCTAAATGTGCGAGCATAAAGAAATGTGAAAAATAAAAGTAAATAAAGCCAATTTTGAATACAAAAGAAATCTAAGAATTAAATACGAAAAAAAAAATACAGAAGAATTTTGTTTAAACAAAAATACAAAAGTATTATTATTACGAGTCGAGTATAAATGTTTAAATTGTAAAAAAAAAAAAAAATCTTTGAGATTTGTTTTTTCTTTAGTCACTTTTATTAAACCAGATACAAGTGGATGTTGTTGTTGCTCTTGCTGTTGTTGTTTATACATCATTATGACTAAAAAAGAAGTCAGTCAGTCTGTCTGTCTTTCGTTCGTTCGCGTGTGTTTGTGTAAAGTGAAGTGTTGGTGTGTTTGTGCCTTAAATTGGATGGATAAAAAAATTCTCGTTTTTAGTGTGTGATATTTTTCTTTCTTTGGTTTTTGTTGCTTTTTATGTTTAATTTAATGTTGTAGTTATTGTTGTTGTTGTGTTTGTTATACTGTGTTTTGTTTTGTTGGGTTTTCCCTTTCGTTTTTGTTGTATGTTTTGATTTTGCTGTTTTTTGGGCTGTCTTTTGTTTTGTTTTACTTTTGTTTTTTTTTGTTTCCATTAAACTATCGAACTATTGACTGTTTGTTTTGGTTGTTGCACTATCATGTACCTATATTTTGTATATTATTGTTGTTTTTGTTAGTTTTTGTTTTGTTGCTGTTATACTATGTACTATGTATTTTGTTTCTTTAATTCGTAAAGTTTTTTGCAGTTTCTTTGTTTTTGTTTTAGTCATGCCTTCAGTTGTTTTGTTGTTGTTATTTTTTGATGCAGCAGTGCTGAGTTTTTCAATAACCTGCACTACTTGCCACAGTTGGATATGATTAGTTTATTTTTAATGTTTGTTACAGTTAAGTGAATGGAGGAGTTTTAATAATAAAATACTAGGTACATACATACATAGATGATAATAGTTTCTACTCGTAGGTATAATATTTTTCATAAAAACCTTCCAAATTCTGCAGTTTTGTAGAACAATTTAAAAAAAAAAATACAACGGTTTTTAAGATATTTCAGTTTCATTTCATGTCCAAATAGTAATTTTTTAAGAATTCTCAATTCCAAAAAACTAATTCTTTAGTTTCATTCAAAGATTTTTATGAGAATTAGTTTATATTTCAATGATTAAATGTTTGTTAATTAAAATCTAATGTAATTAAATGAAAAAGAAAAGTAAAATACTAAAGAAAATATTTAATTTTCATAAAATTTTGTAGGTAGTGTAGAAGGGGGATCATTCGCCATAGGGGCACATCTGCCAACACCCAATAACTTAATAACCGATTAATATATTTTGTTACATTATCAAGTAATATTTTCGTTTATCGATTATTTACCATCCCTGAAAGCTTAATATTGAATATAATGCGAGGTAACCGCGATTAATTGTTTTTCAAAAAGCTGTGAAAATATTTTAGCGTGTGAATTTTCTGTGATAACTTCTTTAGTTTTTGTGATACAGAAAATATATTGGTTGGTGATAAAATTTCAATAATAGTGAACAATAAGTGGCAATAGTTTTTTCTATCATTTAATTTGAAGTACGAAAAAAATGTATATTAAACCTCAAAACTCCACCTGTGTTGTAGAGGAAAATGTTGATAAAATATAGAAAACATCAGACACAATTTGTTTAAATTGTTTGTTAAGTTATGTGAAATAAACAATAAATATCTAGTTTATTATACTTTGTTTTGTGAATTATTAAGGTATATTTTATTTTATTTTATAAATGACAAATTTGACCCATGGGGAGATTACGCCGTTTTTGGTCAGTCTGGAAATGTTAAAAAAAAATATGTGTATTAGGATGAGATAGGCAATATTGAAATTAATAAAACTAAAGCCAACTTATCTAAGTATCCGAAACAAGAACAAATTTAAGAATATGTATTGAGATTTAATTTGAAATCGCCTCAAAAAAAAAAAAAAAAAAGAAAAAAAAATGGCGTATGATCCCCCTTCTACTCTATTTGTTTTTTAATAATTTACATTATGAATTGATGCATATGTACATTGTACATACACAGAAAAAAAGGTTTTCTAAACAGTTTCAATTTAAATATTTATTAGGAATTTAACATGTTTTAATTATTTGGTAATTGCATCAAGTATTCATGTGCTCAAAAACAAAATGTTTTATGTTGTTGAATTTTAATAAAAAAAGTTATTGAAAATACAATTCTCGAAATTTAAATCGCAGTTTTTTTTACCTACCATCAAAAAAGATGGGGGTGGGATATATTGATATTTTCATTATGTTTGTAACATATCGAAATATTGGTCGTAGAAGCAACAAGTATATATATCCCGTGTCCTCATAAGATTCTAAGACTATGTAGCTATGTCAGTCCGTCTGTTTGGTATCGAAAATGGACATGATTTTACCTAGCCCCCATACTAATATCCCCGGAATACTGTTTGACTGCTCAAACATTATTATGCGGCTATCCTGATATGCGGTAATCCTGATAAAATTTTGCACAAATTATTTCTAAGTACTCTGAAATTATACTGTAAAGTATGGTGAAAATCTAGCAACATTTGTCCCTAGTCCCCATGCAAGGGGACATTCATAATTGCCTTATAATAATGAATAATGTGATGGACATACATAAGTTTTGTATGAACATTTGTGAGGATCGGTTCATAATTGATCGTACCCCCATAATTGATCCTATAATCCTATATATCATTAAAGTATATGTTTGTGACAACCATTTTTATGATGAATAATTTTATCATAATATGTTGTTCTCAGATTATGATATCCATAAGCCGAGAGCAACATAATATGGTAAGTCCTTCATCACATAAATGGTTGTCACAAACATATACTTGTTTACTGTAACCATATATATGGTTGATACAATCATGTGAATCATAAATTAACCATATTATTGTTATCACAATCATATAAATAGTTAATGTGAGTATAATATTGTTAAAAAAAAACTTATAAAAATGTTGAAATGGTTACAGTAAACATGCACAACTATATTTTTTCTGCGTGCATAGAGAAAATATACATGGAGTGTAAGTTAGAAAACAACTCAAACAAAAAAAGTACTAAAATATTTACACATACGAGTGTTGATTTTATTTTCAAATAGTTTTTTTTTACTAATACATTCTCACGACTTTGGTTTTTGACAACTAAGTTAAGCTCTATGTATATTTTCTCTATGCTTCAAGTGACTAAAGTAAAATTCCATTGATTTCGTTATTAATTAGGCTGAATTTTATGTAAAGGTTTCCAAATTTGTAGCGATATACGCGAATTGGATTTTTTTGTTATTAAAATTAAGCGATTATAATTTTGAAATACTTGTTTTGCTTAAAGCACATATAGCTAACTTAAGGCAACGTAGATATAGCTCAAAGAACCAGAATTTTTAGGTTAGAATGTAGAAATATTCACCTTATTGTCCTTCATCTTGTGTAAAAGAATCATACAAGAATATTCTTCATTAAAATCTGGAGAGAAAAATATTTTCAAAATATTTTTCATTGTATGTAAATTGAAAACTTTAAACTCGTTTTCTGAACAACAAGTTTTTTTGAGATATGACATTGTAATAAAGAATCGATATTTTGAACGATAAATTTCGTCCAACATTTATAGTTGCACACAAATTAGTGCAGAAAAATAAGTTGCAATAAACTGAAGATTGCTCAAATAATGTAATTTTGAGTGCAAAATGTGTTAACTCACTATCACTAATGTTTAGTGAATTTTTAACTCAGCACTAAACATCAACAAAATGATTGCAATAATGTTGCACTATCACTATGCCTGGTATGGGGAGTAAGGACAAATGTTGCCCGATATTCGTCATACCTTATTGTACGATCTCGGAATATTTAGAACTAATTTGTGCAACATTTTATCAGGATTGCCGCACAATAATCACATTTATGATAGCTCAAACAGTATTCTGGGGGGATATTTGTATGGGGGATAGGTGAAATCATGTAAAGCTATTGCCCATTTTCAATACCAAACAAACCCTTATCAACAGAGATAAGGAAGGGCCCTATCATGTTTTTAGCTGATGGTCTAACGGACGGACATAGCTCGTCTTAGAATCTCATGATGAACCATTTTTTTTCTTTATTGAATCTTTCTTTTGAGAAAATTACAACAAGTATTAAAATCTTAACCTAAACTAAAACTAAAGTTGTTATTGCCGCTCCAGTGTTCAACATTATTGCTCGTTAAAATGATTATCTGGCCAGATCCAGTGTTTCCAATCGCCTCAGTCGTCTATGACCCTCAAATGACAGCAACTCCCTGGTAAGGGGATTTGGTTGATCCAATAGCTTTGATAGGTAGTTTAAACTGGAGAGTTTGATATCCTCGCGTATTAAGATCCCTATGGATATTACTATTGCAAATGTACCATGGGGCACCTGTTATTTTCCTTAATAGTGCTGATTGCTTTCTTTGAAATTTTTCAACGTTAGATGAGGAGGCTGTTCTCCATAGCTGAATGCCGTATAGCCATATCGGTTTTATAACTGTTTTGTACAAAAGCACTTTGTATTCCAAGTCTAGAGCAGACCGTGGGCCAATAAACCAGTGCAATTGAACTGACTTTAATTTTATTTGTGTAACCTTGCCTTCAATATGGTGGGTCCATGTTAAACGGCGATCAAGATGGATACCGATATATGACTCTGTTCTGAAATTTTTATATTATTTATCTGTATGGAAGTACAACATTCTCATATTAGAGTAAAATAACGTGAGCACATTTTTTTTTCATTGACTTTTATTTTCCATTTGTCCAGCCATTTTGCCAAATCGTCGATGTGAGACTGGAGTTGTTCAGAAGCTAGAGGGGTTTCCACGTGTACTTAAAAAAGCAGCAACATCCGCAAATGTATATGTGTGAGTCAGTGCGCTCGTAGGCATATCTGCAGTATATAAAATATATAGGAACGGCATTAAAATACTTTTCTGTGGTACACCAGCGGACCCAGAATGCTGATTTTTGAAGCCTACGAAGGATATCTAAACATTCTAAATAAAATTGCTCAATAAAATAATATACTTTATGTCGCTATAAAATAGAATTGGTCTTGGAAGCGAAAACTTTTTATTTTTTTTCACAAACATTCTCTGTTGAGTTATTTAGAACTTTTTATTTTAATCACCGTGAGAGATTTTCAATAAGAAAATAAGAAACTTTTGTTTGAAATGTGGATTTTTTGGGGACATCGATTTACAGACTGTAGGGTATTAAATCGATTCGTTGTATACGATTTCAGTTGTTGTTTATGTTTCACTAGCTACGTGTGTGTGTCTGTCTACCTATAGCCATAGTTTGCAATTGTTGCATTCTGCAGATACTTTTCTTCGACAACTTTTATTTTATTTTAGTTTCTTTTGTTTTTGTGTACTTATATTGTATAGTATGTTGTATATTTCTGCTGCTGCTGCTGATTTGCTGGTTGTTGTTTTGTTTTGGTCTGGTCTGTGAGAGTGAAACGTGGTCGCATCTCTGGCATCTGATATTTTGTAATAATGAAAACGAACAAACAAGCGGGCGGCATGCATACAAAATAATTAAGTAACACGTTTCGGTATTTAAAAGACCATTATAAAATGTTCGATAATCTAATAAAATACTTAAAGAGCTGAAAGAGAAAAAATTAAAGAAAAACAATAAATAAGAAAAACACATAGAAGAAAAAGTGAATCTCAAAGATTTCTTTAACGTTACGTAAAAAAAAAAGGAAAAACTGAATCTTGATAAAGCGACAAAAAATAAATAAATAAACTCATAAAGACAGAAAAACAACCTTTTTAAAACATCATTAAGGAAATTAAAAAAAATATTATATGTTTTTTTTCTCTGCTTCTTTTTCATTCTAGTTGCGGCAAGAGTGTTTTTGTTTTTTTTTTGTTGAGGTATCACAGAGTATATAGGTGAAAATTAAAACGTGGAGCTGAAAAAAAAGAAAAGTTTATTAAATATAATTGCAAAGTGATTTAAAGAAAAAAAAAATATTTTTATTAAAAGTTTATATTAAAAAATCTCAAATTTTGGGGAAATGTTGGCCTACAAAACTTACTCTACCGCTTCTTTACAAATGATCATAATGTGAATTTAAAACAAATTGGATGTCTACAATTACTTACATATATAGTTTTTTGTTGTTGATGTTTAACAGACACACACATGCCATTCTTAACGCACTTGTACATGTACGTGTGTATAATCTAAAGGATCAACGTCAAAAAGTAGCAAAATACCCAACATTTTTCTTCTCGGAATAAAGTGACATAAAAAAGCCATGGTATGTACATATGTATGTGACTATTTATTAGTATTTTGTTGTATTGAAAGTAAATTTTAAGTTCAATTACCTTGTTTGTATGATAAATATTTAACTTTTATTGTTGCCGTTTCTTTTTTTTTTTTGCTCTACTTGCCAAGGTTATAAGACCCTTATATACATTTAAATATTTTATACATTTTCTTTTAAAATTATAATAATTTGTTTTTTTGTCGGGTATTTTTTTTTTTTGCTTTAGTAACGAGTCCTTATGAAAAAATCAATATTTGCTGTGTTAAAGAATATTTTATTTGACTAAATTCAAATCTACATTTTCAATTCAAGTGTAGAATTTATATGAATCATAGAAAGCGAAATAAAAGAGAAATTTTGTTAATATTAAAAAGTTGTAGACAAACAGTAGTACGTACTGTGCCTTTATAACAAATTTATAAAACATTTAAAACAATAGGAATAGGTAATATCTTAGATAATTTGCCTCAAAAGGTTCAACAACTTTCAATATTTACTGTACAGTGCTTAGTTTTGTATTGTAATAAAAACTTTTTCCTTAATAACAATATATTAGGGTGGTCCCAAAAACTTGTGTATGTTTCTAACTGATATTAAAGATTAATTGATGCCAAGATACCGTTTCTCAAAATTTGTGTCCGCATCGAATTTGGGTCGATATCGATCCAGATGCGATCCACGAGCGTCCAATGCATCCCGTAAGAGTCACTGATTGTTATAGATTTTGGGCTGGCGGCATCATTTGTCCATATTTCTTTGAGAACAACGTTGGTCGGGCCATCACCGTCAACATATTCTCACCTGGATGCTATGGACACCAACGACACGTGGTTTCAACAGGACGTCGCTACATGCCACACAATTCATGTCACTTTGGATATTCTGCTCGAGCGATTTCAGGGCATTGTCATCTCACGTGGAGATGATGTAAACTGGCCACTGAGATCGTGCGATTTGACCCCGTTAGACTTTTTCTTATGAGGTTTTCTTAAGTCGCATGCTACAGCGGCCCTGATTGGTAACTTAACCCATGGCATTGGTCAAATACAGCCTGATTTATTTCCAGCGAAGTCATACATAATGGCATCGACAGGCCTTTCAAACGAATAATAAGAAAATGATATCTGATACACACTTTGTTTTATATAAATATAAAAATAGAAAGCGCTTATTGAAAGACCCTATAGCATATGGTACAACTAGAGGCACAACTGAGAGTAACAATAATTACTCTCTTCACACGTACTAGTGATATGTGAATTCATCATACTTGTGAGAGAATAAAGCACATCAAAATACTTGAAAATTTAACTTTGATTTTCCGACTAAATATTGACCTAACCGCTTTATTACACTTCTGCACAATTTTTGACAATTTTTTAATACTTTGCAGGACACTTTTTTTTATTTCCGAAACAGGTTAATTTTGCTCAAATGAATAAATTTATTTTTTATTAATTTCTGACACTTAATTTTATCTGCGGTAGAATTTTTTTTATAGAACAGAGTTTAAATTTTTGGTATTGAAAATAGAAGAAAATTTAAATAAATTAAAATTTAAACATTTTTATAGAACTCTGTGTGTCTGGTGAAAATTAAAAAGGCACCACTACAACCTCAAAACTACGACTTAGGTTTTTGACAACAGACTTAGGTTTTTTCCCTCTCAGTAACGCTTCTATGGATATATTATTCTATGCCCTATAGGATAGAATTCAAAATTATGTTTAATGACAGAAAATTCAAAAGAAATTACAATTTTATTTTTATATTTATTTTTAAAACAAAAAAGTTTAAATCAATATTCATATGATTATTTTATAAAATAATATAAATAAAGTAGTTAACAGAAAGGTGCCTACAATAACATTTGTACAATAAAAACTTATTCAAGGTATTAGCCATTGTTAGCTGTGACCTTTGCAAATCGTTTTGGCAACATATGGATTCCGAGCCAAAAGAGCTGCTTATCTTTTGAGGCCAAGAACGAATCAAGCTAATAGAGAGAGCATTCTGCATCGATCGAAACATATTGTGGTCAGACGAGGCATGGTCGGGACTATAAAGCGGGTGAGGCAAAACAAAAATGTCTGGCCGCATATTTCGGCCAATGCTCTGTTCAAATGAATTTGGATGAATCCTGCTGCTCGCAAACGTAGTTCCTAATGATTTTGCTCCTGTTGAGTTTTTTAATAATCTTCATGGAATAATGGCTCCAATTCTTGGTCTTCAAACTTGTTTGGCTGGCCTGGGCGATCTTTGTCTTCCGTGTCAAAATCACCACTTCTGAAACGCGCAAAAGATCACTGTCACGTTGCAATCGGTGTGTTTTGGTGAAGAAGTGAAGCAAAACTTCCCGCATATGACGATAAGTTGGTATAAAATTCATAATTTTCGAAGCAAAAAGAAACTTACTTAGTTGTTTACACTATAATGTTCAATAACTAAGTTAGAATAAATGACATACATTATTGGACAATGCACGGCAAGGAACAAGTACTCGAGTGAATTTAAAATTAAATTTATTGAAGACTGGAAGCCGGGCTTATCACGGCATGAATTGAGTAAACAATATTCAATTAACAAATCAGTTATTTCCCGGCTGATTCCAAAGTTTTTGCAGACTGGTCGTATATCACCGGGGCATTCTGGAGGACGTCCGCGTAAAACCACACGATATGATGATTCCTTGACCAAAGGAGCAATGCAAAAAGATCTTACAGTATCTGCTAGTCAAGTAAGAACAAGTTTAAGATTATGCGTTAGCGAAAGAACATTCCGTAGAAGAGCAGTAGAAGCACGATTATTCAGCCGATGACCAGCAAAAAAACCGTTTATATCAGCTAAGAACAAGAAAGCTAGACTGGAGTTTGCCACATCGACTGGAGTGTCCAAAAATGGATGACAGTACTTTTCTCTGACGAATCCAAATACAAATTAAAAAGTTCCTATGGAATAAGGTGTGTACGCAGACGAAAAGTAGAAAGACTGAATCCTAAGTATTGCAAAGGAACAATTAAACATGGAGGGGGTAATGTAATGGTCTGAAATATACTAATAGTGGTTTTCCTAGGCTCTTCACAATTTAACAAATTGTTTGACCGACATTTTTAATTTAGGTTAAGTGTTCTAAGTTCCAATCATTATGATGTATTCCAAATCATTTTATTATTCTTTTATTAGCCCCTTAACCAAATGTAAACTTTATGGGCAAAATTCCAAAAATGCGAAATTTGGGAATTTTTGTTTTTTTTATTTGTTTACACCGTAACAAATTTCATTATGATATTGTTACGTTTTAACCATTTTAAAACGTTGGTTTATTACCTTTAAATAAACCGGATAATTCTGATTGCAAATAAAAAGCAGTTTTAGTAGTTTAAAATGTGTAACAATTCTTTATTTATTCAAATGTACAACAACAACATTTCAAATAGTCACTCATTGTCTTTATACACGTTTATCAATTCGCATAAATGCACACACACTTTATAATGTACAAACTTAAATGTACAAGACAGTTGATGTTAACTCTAACAGCGCCTATGATAAACTCACTCACGACTGCAACCTCTGCCACTATTTATACACACGTCATCTTTCGTGAATCTTCTACAATGCTCTAAACGGACAAACAGTATGCTCGAATTCTAGAGCTTTCGATGTCAATGTTATCAGCCTAAAAATTTATTGTTGCCATACTTACAAACAATGCTAATAACCGCATGCCGCTTATCAGCATTGTTCATAAGTAGAAGCTTCTTCTGATGGACGTTTTTTTAAAAATGATGAATGCTACAGCCAGTCGTTACAGACCGTTAAATTCAAATCGCTATTGCAAATTCGTAACAATATGTTAACGAACAAAACTTGTATAAAATTGTATTATTCTTGTGTACTTAAGTACATGTAACAGTTTATAAAGATCTCAAATATATATAAAAGTTTAGTTCAGCCATTACTAAATTAATTCAAAGTAATACAGATGTCAAGTAGAAGTCTTTTAGAAGTATGTTAATTAGTTATAGCATGTCATTACCAGGTTTTTACTAGAGAAATATCGATTTTTAAGTGGTCACACTTATTTTGCATTAAAACATACCTTTAGTATAAAACAAACATAAAATTCCCCACCATCCTTTGCTGGTTTACAGATTTTGTGTCATGGCCAACGAGTTCAATTAAGAAAACTTCTTTTAAATACTATTAAATTCTATTATGTGTATTTCAGCGATGTCCACTTAAAAACGACATTAAACAGAAAACCCTAATTAAATATTAATGGAATTCCTTTAAACAATTTAATTAACTAAGTATATATATGTATGTATGTATGTGCAATAATGAAATTCTTTGTTATTAAATTTATTTCACTAAAACTCACCTTTAAAAAAAAAAATCCACTGAATAAAGTAGTTAAAGGGAAAATTTATTAAACTCAAGTAGACGTTTTGGTATTGACAAAAAATTAAATAGAGAGACAAAGCTAAATAAAAAAAATATTTTATAATAAATATTTGCTAGAAAAAATAACGCAGAGATGAAAAAAAAAAAATCACTTAAACCTCAATTTGAAAACATTTATTTTAGCACGTGTACAATCAATACGGTTATATTATTCTTTATATACAAATACACATACACATTTTCGTTCACATTTACAATACATATGTAGCAACATTCCTGCTGTTTTAAGTGTAGCAATTGGCAACTTTGCACTAGCTTTATCGCTACGTACATAGGTTTTCAGGTCCGACTAATTAAGATTTTTGTTACTGCATACTTAGTTACTTTGCTAATGTAATGTGGAAAGTGTAATTTGGTTTCCTTTGCATTACCTTTCACCAACAAAATAACTATTGCGATATATACATTGAAAGAGTACTAATAAAATCAAACAAAATAGCTTGTTGTAAACTTAAGCTGGAAAAAAGTTTATTTTATATGAAATTAGATATTTCGGTTACATTCTAAGGGAATGGAAACTGATTTGGGTTTCTCTAATTTCATATTTATGTGAACGAATTAGTTTTCTTTTGCTTAGAATTCAAACGAAATCTTTAATATGATATTGTAAAACATTCTATAGTAATAGCAATAGTAAGTGCTTATAAAGTTGTTCCCAATCACCCCCTTGGAATGACATATTCTGGTTAAATGTCCCTGTTCAAAACCTTGCAAGTATATTGTTGGGTAACCAGTGGTTTCTTTTGTAGCTAATACTAGTACTAGTTCCAAGACCTGCAGGAATAAAATTTACATGTATAAGTATATGTATGAATGTAGTCATTAGTATGTAAAAAATCCATGAATACTCGTATAAAAAGCTCACAAGCAAATTTAAACAAAAAAAAAAATATTTCTATTTATTACAATTCCAAAAAGAAAATAACGTTGATGATGGTGGGTCAAGGTCGACATTTAGTGATACCCAACACTGTATACACTTAATTAAGGATGAATCAATATGTTGGTTTAGCCTATCATATTGTTTAAAGAATAAACAAATATAAGTAGAATATCAAATAAATTTGGTTGTTGATAGAAACCATAGAAAATATTATTAGCCACAGAAAATTTATCAATAACTTTAGTTTTGCATAAACAACTTATCGACAATCTTTATTTGCAATATCTTTTAATAGCAAAGATTTTCTGTTCCATAGAAAAGTAACTTTTGTTTTCTATAAAAAAGTCATCGATAACAATAGTTTTTTATATAAAAATATGGATACATTTTATTTTCTATAGAATAGTTATCGATAAGTTTTGTTTTCTATAAAACAGTTATCTATAACTATCGATAACTTTTAGTTGCCAAAGAAAATCTTTTTTTCTATGGAAAATTTATCGATAACTTTTGGTTTCTTAGAAAAGTTATCGATTATTTTTTTTAATAGATAATTCATCAACAACTTTTGGTTTCTATAGAAAAGTTTTCGATAACTTTTGTTTTTCATAGAAAAGTTATCGATAACTTTAGTTTTCTATAGAAAAGTTATCGATAACTTTAGTTATTTAAAGAAAAGTTTTCGATAACTTATGGTTTCTATAGAAAAGTTATCGATTACTTATTTTTTAATAGAAAATTTATCGATAACTTTTGGTTTCTCTAGAAAAGTTGTCGATAACTTTTGTTTTTCATAGAAAAGTTATCGATAACTTTAGTTTTCTATAGAAAAGTTATCGATAACTTTTGGTTTCTATAGAAAAGTTATCGATAACTTTAGTTTTCTGTAGAAAAGTTATCGATTACTTTTGTTTTTCATAGAAAAGTTATCGCAAAATTTTATTTTTCTTTAGAAAAGTTATCGATAACTTTTGGTTCCTATAGAAAAGATATCGATTACTTTTATTTTCTATTGAAAAGATATTGATAACTTCTGTTAACTACAGAAATGTCAGCATTTTTTATTTGATCGATAAATCTTATATATAAATAGGCCACACGTTTTTTTGTGGTGCACTTTTAAGTATGTTATTGTCCACCAATATTGATGAAACATATATGGTTTAGAAGGTTATTTTCTCTAGATATACGCAATATAAACAATTGTTTCAAAGCGTTTTAAATGTGGTCGAATTTCGTCCACCAAGCGATCTTAGTTATATATAAAAACAAGTGTTTTCAATTGCTCTTATATTTAAAAACAAATGTTTTCGATAGCTCTTTAGAATAGGGATGAGAAGTATTCAGTACTATTGTACTTTTTCAGATTAAATGATTTACTGCTTCAGAATCACACAATGTGAAAATCGCTCCAAAAAGAGGCTCACGCTGATTTGTATAAAAAAAAAAAATATTTTAAGTGCAACTGTACGATTCATGTCTAAGATCATTATGGGTCTTCCAAGACAAAACAAAATAAACTAGCAAAATTTCTTCGCGCTTGAAGCAATTCTAAAGCTATTCATCAATATATTATCATAATGGGAAAGGAAACAAGTAAGAGAGATATATTTGGCTGTACCGAATCTTATATACTTTAAAATAATTTTTTTTTTTTTAAATTTTTTAAAATTTTTTTTCGAAATTATTTTAAAAAAAAAAAATTGTTTTAATTTAAAAAAAAATTATTTTTTTTAATTTATTAATGAAAAAAATGTATGACAAAAAAATTTATTTTTTAAAAAAAATTCGGGCTAAAAAATATTTTTTTCGATTTTGACCCATTGAAGGTCCAACTTACTATATATAGCCTTATGTACATCGTTGCAGTGGACTTTGAAATATCTATCGTTAGTCTATATTTATGACTTTGTAATCGAGATATAGATCAAAAATAGGCCAAAAATAGAGGTTATCTCGGATTTTTGCTTATATCTCCGTTATTTATGGAGGGATTTTGCTGATTTTAAATAGGAAACTTCTCGAAAGCATGTCTGACAGAATTATTAAAGATTTGGACCCGAAGATATCTGGGGCCTTCAGAAAATTGATTTCAACAGACAGACAGACAGACGGGCATGGCTATATCGACTCTGCTATCTATAAGGATCCAGAATATATATACTTTATAGGGTCGGAAAACTATATTGTGGAAATTACAAACGGAATGTCAAACTTATATATATCCTTCTCACGAAAATTGTCAAATGAAATAAAGACAAACTAAATTCTTTTTAAAGGAGTTTATAAATAAATTGTCGCCCGGTTCTTATAAAAAAAAAAAAATTTGTTTGTAACACATAGACATATTGTAAGAAAATATAAAATTTTAAGACTTCTCATATTTAGCTATATATGTCCGCCTGTCTTAAAGGTACGATAGGGCCTAGAGGGGAGGTCTTGATGAGATGTGTGTCCCAAATATGCTTTGTTGAGCAAACAGGTTTGGTATAGAAAATGGGCATGTTCGGTAAAAAAAATAAAAACAAATGTCCGTCCGACATACAAAAACAATTAAAACACGCTGAGTCCTGAACAACGAGGGATAAAAAATCAAAATGTATGACAAATGATTATTGCTAGTTGCTTATGAATAAAATAAAAAAGTTTTGGATCAAAATATAGGAACAATTTTGTTCGGACCCTTTTATATTGGAAGTGGGGGTATATAAGATTCGGTACAACTCAATATAATACTCTTACTTGTTACGTATATTTTCGATTCATTAGCGCATTGGCTTCTGCTGCACGATTATGTCAAAACTTTCCAAACCATAGATTCGCCAATTTTGCTTCCTTACACTATTGGGAACTGTATCGAGTCTCACACTTTTGTCTACAGCTGCACAAAGTTATACATAATTGGTCAATTCACAAGGTCTCTTATCAGTCATATTGTCATAATGTTTTAATATTTCACAATGGTTTTTATTGCTTTTCAAACTAAAAATTTCTTAAAATAATACTATTTTCTATGCTATGTTTACTGTGTTATCGTAACGAACCAGCAGAGATCAACGCCGAATGCCTAGGAGTCGGTTAAGCCAAGCCGCCGAGTCGTGATATATTTGGACATTATGACAATATGACTGATAAGAGACCTTGTGAATTGACAAAATAATATATTTCTCACTGATCTTTTGGATTATTCCTCACTTTTGAAATAAATAATATTGGCAACGAAGAATGCTAACGATGGACCAAAATTTATATTTCATGATGTTAGTACCTAAAAATTACCAGCAGTTGTTACTCGGTAAAATTAAATGGCTAAATGATTAATAAACATAACTTTCACTTAACGCTGTTGTAGGGTATTACAACAAAATAATAATAATGTAATAAATAGAACCCACAAAAAATATATTAATGTGTTGTAGTTTTACAACATTTTGTTAATATTTTATGTAAAAGAAAAATTCTTACATGTTGAGTTTTTAACGTTTAATAAAACGCACGCTTTTTAGTTTAAGTTTAAGTTTTTTTTTGTATGTTTATTATTTCAAGACTCAGTACGTGATCGTAAAGTAAGAAATTTAAGACATTTTTATGAAATTAAATAATACTTACTGGCATTTTCAGCAAATTTATTTAGAGTGTGTGTCTATGTGCATATGTATATGATGGTATTATTTTATTATTGTTTTATATGGTTTGAATTTTATTTGTTACATTTCGTTAAAATCATTTTTATACTTTAAGGCACATTAAAGTGAAGTTGGTGGGGAAATTTTGTTTTTTTTTTCTTAATGGAAAACCTTTAATATAAAATTGTTTATAAAGCTTTGATATTCTTAGAGAAAATGTTTTAATTCTTAGAAGTATATATGTACATATGCCTAAGGGTAATATTTTCAACCTAAAATATTGTTGATTATATGGGTTGTTTTTTGAGGCCATATATATATTTTTGAGAAATGTGCTATTTATTAACTATCTAACTTCAAATAAGTATATTTCAATTTAAATAGGCGTTACAAAATTATGTTGTTACTTTCTTTCCAAACCAATTACTCAAATGTACATTCATTAAGTGAACACTTTGTGTAAATGATAAAAATGCAATATTAGAACTTATGTCTGGGCGTTGATAAATGTTTGAGTCATGTTTAACGTTAGTGGTCAAAATTTATTTTTAAAAAGGTTTTTGTTTGCAAACTTACTATTTCATATGCGTTTCTCATATTCTTCTATATACAATATTATATTTTCATAATATTTTAAGTTGTTTAAAAATTTTGTGTTGCTCTGTTGCTTTGAGTCATTTAACAGCAATTAGCTGATAATGCATAATTTTTATCACTTAATTGACATTTACAATATACATATATACAAAAACTCACACACATTAACATCTATTTTAATATTTGTATATAATTATTTCCAACTTTTATTTTATTTAAAAAAAAAAAAAAAAAAAAATTTATTCAAAACTTTTATAAAATACAAATAACTGATAATAATCGTAATTGAATTGTAAACTAAACAAAAGAGCCGTCTACAAAATTTTTCCATACTAAAAGCTAATTTTTAATCATCATAACGCAATCATTTTCACAGTTTAGAAATTTTAATTGAATCCGTATTGATTTTCATTTCAATAAAACGCTAATTAATATTTACATTATCAAGCTAAAGCGAAGTACTTAGAATAAAAATAATAAAATCAACAGATTATACGATAAAACATTCACTTGCTCTTTTTTTTAATTATTTTATTTAAAATACAGCAAAATTTATTTATTTAGAGTGGAAAAAACAATCATTGAATAACATTAAAATAAATAAACAAAAAACAAGTAAGAGAGCTATATACACCTTAAGAAAAATATTGAAACAATTTTTTTTGGCTGAACAAAATTTTATAGTAAATAAAAATTTGAGGAAAAAAAATGTTTTTCCCGATCTTGAGGGAAGAAATGTAGGTCCGAATTTCTATGGCGTTATGTACGTCGTTGGAAACGTCTAACATTACACTTTATATTATTGACTTAGTAATCCAGATATAAATCAAAATTAGATAAACAATCGAGGTAGTCAAGGTTTTTTGCTTATATGTTAGCCATTTGTGGGGCGATTTTCTCGAATTTAAATAGCATGCGAACCGGGCCTATAGCTGATATGTTGATGTATGAATCATGTATGTAAGTTATTTATGGGTTTCGGAAAGTTGATTTCAACATACGGATCCCGCTATCTAAAACGATCCAGAATATCGTTATAGAAAAATATGAAAATTACAAACGGAATGACAAACTAATATATACCCTTTCCACTAATGGTGAAGGGTATATAAAACAAACAAACTGTGATAAAACATCCATTGAAAATAATGGGTCAATTTTATATGTTTAATTAAATTATTTGTACAGTTTTAATTAATTTCCATTGTTAACAATAATGATTGGTGCTGATAACAACAATTTTTTAAAAAGGGTGGGAAATTTATAGTTTAAAATAATGAATAACACAACATATAGTAATTTAGAGAGCAAAAAAAAATATTTTAAAATTTTAGGATATTTAAAATTTTTAAAATCATACAATATTTCAAAATTTAACGATATTTATAAGATACTAGCGGATCCGGCGAACTACGCCTCGCCCCAATTTTAAGCCTTCAGACAAACTTTAGAGTAAAACTCGATTTTCGATTTTTCCAATTTTCCGGAGGAATTTTTCAAAATTTTCTTCCGTAAAAACCTTCTCCTCGAAATACGAACAACTGACAAAAATGTTTACATAAATTGGCCCAGCCGTTCTCATTTTATAAATTACGTAGGAGTCAAATCTCATTCCGCAGAGACATTTAGGTTAGGAAACAAGAAATAGTCATTTGCGGCTAAATCCGGAGAATAGGGCGAAGGAGAGAGCATTTCGTAGCCTAATTCATGGATTTTTGCCATGGAAACTGCACGTGTGTGTACCCTTTTGTGCACCCGATTATGAGCAAATGCGTGATCATAAAAAATTTAAACCACAGAGCCATATGAAATGCATATGGGTTCTACAATCTCTTGCACTTTCAATCTCCGATCAGCCAACACCATATCTTGATTTTTTGCAATTGTTTCGGGTAAAGAAACCTCAACTGGGAGTTCAAAACGTTCGGCATCTTCCGTGCTTGTACGGCCACAACGAAATTCAGTAAACCGCATTTTTATTATTAACATTAATGATGCAGAATTTCCCATAGCATTTATCAAGCTTAGCCTCTATTTGAGTGATGGTTTTTTTCCGCAAAAAATAATGCTTAATGAGCACTCTAAATCAGGGATGTCCAAAACTAAAATTGTATTTGTGTTGGTGAGGGAAAGAGAGCTCCACTGAAAGAAAATTTTAGTGAAATAAATAAAAGATTTTTAAGGCTTTATTTGTTTACAATAATCAAGTCAACAATCTAAATCAAATTGTCTGCGACATATTACCATAGCTCATTAAATGAGAAATCGATATTAATAATTTTCGACAAATTTAAAAATATTTAAAATATGTAAACCATTTTTTTGCTGTCTTGATTAAAATTATTTTCAAATATGAAAAAATTGTTCACAAAAGTAAATTGAGGGAAAAAACCAGACAACACTTCAATGATTTTTTAAAGGTCGAAATATATTAAACAATCCAAATATTTCTTTCAGTGATCATGAAAAATAAATTTAAAAAAAATGAAAAAAAACAATACATCCGCTTAGCGTGTGCCATCGTCGCTGTCTCAGTGACTACTAAACAAAAGAGAATAAGAATACTTATGTGTGTTGTTAGAAAGCACATTGAAATGGACACCATTGCTCTAAATTCCCTTTTACCCAATTTCTCCTCAAGTCAAGAGGTAATCTGTTATCAATGTCTGTCAACACACAAACTAAATGTCGCAGTTTGTTCAAATGTTGACTGGAGTAAACTGGCAGATCCCTGTTGGCAGGAACAGTGTTACCCTTTCAGTTAAAAGCCGTGAAATTCAAAAGTCGCGGACTTATTGGCCACCCTCGTACGATATTTGAAATTTCGTAGACGTGTGGTGTTCTATTATTCATATTTCAGGCGAATATGAACCGATTTGAGTAGCATTAATACAAAAATTTATTTTTGATGCAATATTTTGATTCATAATCTAAGTTGACTATACCTACTTTAAGACACTTATTCAGCTCTTGAATTGAATTCTAAGGAACGCTAATTTAAAATGTTATTTTATAGAAATAAGATGTTACAATCTTGACATAATTTGAGTTACACCTGTTCATATAACTGCCTCAGCTATCTTTACAGCTGAAATACTATCGAGTCTTTCCAATTGTCTTCCTCAATAGTTTGTAAAATTGCATCAACTTTTTCTGTATAAAGCAGTCTGATAAATATGTAAATATACTTAATTTTCTTTCAATGAATAAAAGTGAAAACAACTTAAATGCAATTGTTTTTGGCAGCACTTAAAATACACCATTCCACATTGCATTTTAAGACAAAGGTATTCAATATTTTTCTAACTTTAAAACATAGTTTTCGTTAGTTCAGCTAAAGATATTTTTTCTATTCTTCTGGTTGTATAAATAAACATTTTTTTATAAAAACCCATTTTTTTATAAAATTATTCCTTTTAATAACAAGAACACCTTATTATACCCTTCACCATGAGTGGCAAGGGTATATATTTGTCATTCCGTTTGTAATTTCTACATTTTTCATTTGCGAACCTACAAAGTATATATGTATATTCTGGATCGTTATAGATAGCAAAGTCGTACATTTTTCATTTGCGAACCTACAAAGTATATATGTATATTCTGGATCGTTATAGATAGCGAAGTCGATATAGCCATTTACATCTGTCCGTCAGTATGTTGAAATCAACTTTCCGTATCCCCCAAATAACTTACATACATGATTCATACATCAATATATCGGGAATTCTTCCGGCTCGGTTGCTATTCGAGAAAATCGGTCCACAAATGGCTGAGATATAAGGGAAAAACCGGGACAACCTCGATTTTTGGCCCATTTTTTATCTATATCTGGATAACTAAGTCATTAATATAGACAATATGGATATCTAATGATAGATATTTCAAACTCCATTGCAACGATGTATATAAGGCTATAGTAAGTTGGACCTACAATGGGTCAAAATTGGAAAAAATATTTTGTAACCCAAATTTTTTTGGCATAAGTTTTTTATTAAAAAAGTTTCATTTAAAATTTTTTTTAAAAAAATAATAAAAATACTTGAAAAAAAAAGTGAAAAACTATTTAAAAAAAATAAATATTGTTTACCTAAAAATATTTAAAATTTTAATTTTAAAGCATAATTTGGTGAAGGGTATATAAGATTCGCACAGCCGAATATAGCTCTCTTACTTGTTTTTACTTTTATTTTGTTTACTTAAAATATGGGGGGTATATTGATTTTGTCATTCCGTTTGTTAAATATCGAAATATTGGTCGTAGAACCAATGAAGTGATGCGTATCTCAGAGAGATCGAAATAAATAGTAGACGGACGGGGCAAGGTCACTTCTTTTAAATAGTTTTTAACTATTTAACTATCATTATGGCACATTACGGTTTTATGTCTGGCCGCGTATTCTGGGCGTTTTTCGGCCAATGTTCGCTTCAAATATTTACGTTGCATTTGTTATAGGTTCTCTGTGATGGTCTGGCCGGATTTCAGCTCATAATAGATAGGAGCCTTTAGGTCCTACCTAATACATAGCATTATCTTAGCGCCATGTATATTTGGTTTTAGTGTCGATACGGCTGGTTGGCCGAGCTTCACAGCAAGTAATATTTCGGTACAAAAATGATTTTCTTTTATAGCGTTCAAGCAGCATTTCAGATATACAAAATCGTCTTTCAAGGTCTGTCAGCTTCAACTCGTATGGTACCCAATTTTTCTGCTTTTGGATGAATGCTGCTGCTGTGAACGTTTTGAAATTGCTGATTGAGTAGCTCCTAAAGATTTTGCAAGCTCTTGTTGAGTGAATGCCTCCAATTCTTGGTCTTCAAACTTTTTTGGCTGACCTGGACGATCTTTGTCTTCCGTGTCAAAATCACTACTTCTGAACCAAACAAACCATCTCTCGCACGTTGAAACCGATGATACACATCCACCATAAGCTTCGGTGAGCAATCGTTGTACTTCAGCGGCACTTTTTATCAAATTAAAGAAGTAAAGCAAAACTTCCCACATATGACGCTTTGTTGACACAAAATTCGACATTTTCAAGGCAACAAATAACTAAGTGAGAATAAATGCCATCTATAGTAAATCCCGCATTTTTAAGTCATACACGTAGTTAAGAAATTCCTTTAGATACACTTCAATAAATGACAAATTTAATTGTGAATGTACTTTTTTCATTTCATCTGAAAAAGGTTGACATAAAATTCAGTTTTCTAGAATAATTTACAGTTTATCGCCCCAAAAAAGCAGAGAAAATTCGATTTAGAGAAATTATAACGTTCCAATATGAAAGAAAAAGTACCATTATTATTATTCTTAGTAGGTAGTTATAGCCCTTTAGATTTCATGATTCTAGTTTTCTTTAATTAAAATATATCATTTGATAAAATACGTAAAAGGTATCAAAAAAGTATAGAATGTGGGTTCATTTGTTTATACTTTTAATTTTGTATGTTTAGATTATTTCGCGCAGGTACTTTTAGCATGCTGCTGTTTTTTTATCTATCTGATTTAATAGCGAAAAAAAGGCTTTAACATTCGATTTAACTTACAAATACAAAAAATTGGTTTTAATTAGACTTTGGAGTAATATTTTGAACATACCATATTTATCTAACAAAAAACAAGTGAGAGAGCTATATTCGGCTGTGCCGAATCTTATATACCCATCACCAAATTATACTTAAAACTCATATCTCCGTTATTTATGGACGGATTTTGCTTATTTTAAATAGGAAATTTCTCGAAAGCATGTCTGACAGAATTACTGAAGATTTGGATCCCGAAGATATCTGGGGTCTTCAGAAAATTGATTTTACCAGACAGACAGACGGACATGGCTAAATCGACTCCGCTATCTATAAGGATCCAGAATATATATACTTTATAGGGTCGGAATATTATATTATGGAAATTTCAAACGGAATGACAAACTTATATATACTCTTCTCACGATATAAAAATTACAAAAATTTTCTAAAATTAGCAAATATTGTTCTCAATACTAATATCAAGCAATGAAATTTTAATTTAATTAAAAAAATTTTAAAATCCCCTCATCCTTTTGTAAGTGTTTGATTTTTTACTAAAAATACGTTTTTTTTTTTAATTTTTATTGTTGTAAATTTAATAACAATAATAATAAAAATTAATTTTTAATTACCCCTAAATCGGTTGTTGACATATTAAATTTTGTTAATTTTTTTTTTTTGTTTCTGTTTAATATAAAATTGCTTTTAAACGGTTTGTGTGTGTGAAAAAAAATACGAACATGTGTTGTTGGTTTTTTTGTATTGATTTTTTTGTTGGTTGTTTTTGCTGTTGTTGTGTGTGACCACCAAATAAGGGACTTTTTTCAGATGGAGTGCTTGTAAATACGAGTTTGTCGTTTAAAACAGTTCCCAATATTATTTCATTAGACTTAATTTCAGTTTGTTGTATTGACGTTATGTAGTTCGAGACTATAAGTATATAGATGAGTATGTGTGTGTGTTGTTGATAATTATATTGTGTATTAAAAGCTTCTTTTGTGGTTAATACCTGTTGGCTGCTGGTTAGTTTTTGTTTTTAGTAAAGTGTATTTAATAAAATAAGTACATATTTATAATAGGTTAGTCCCAATTGTATGCAGCTAAACAAAAATTTTTGTTTTAATTTCTAAAATTCATGCACCAATATAAACGTTAAAAATACACCCATATTTATTGTGCTCTAGTGCGGCAATTGAAGAAGGCAATTCGCGCCAATGCAATAGGGTGGGTCGATTTTTTTCACGAAAAATCGTATAACAGAAACACATTCTACGGAAAATTATAATAAAGTTTCCTCAAGAAACCATCGGTCTAAAATCAAATCCTATCTTCCGCATATATTTTATATATTTCATTGATTGCACCGTGCTAGACTATTTTTCTGGTAGGTTTTGTCGAGTTCAACAAGAACATCTCCAAAATTGCGATTTTAATAACACAGTTAATTTAAAAAGAAGGTTGCGTTTTACTCATAAGTAAACTAACTTTTTAAATAATTTCGTAGATAGTACGGTTCCCTTATAAAACAGTGTGCAAAAACATCTCCGAATGTGAAAAAATTAAAAGAAATTTTTTTTGTTAAAACTACTTTAATAACGTATATGCCTCAGTGTCTTCTTTATTAATCAGATTCTTGTTGTTCTCGACAAAACCTACAAAAAATATTTATAAAAAAAAAAATTGCCATCTAGCACAACAGCTGTTCCTCAGAGTTGTTGTATACCATAATATGAAAAATGGAATTCATTTTGTTGATATTTGTATGCGAATATATAAGAAAGAACGTACCCTGAAATTCTGATTGAAATCGATCGACCCGTTTCCGTAGTTAGTGATGACATCAAAGTGTACACCTCTTTTTGTATATATATATAAATAAGTAGACGAGGCAGTCATGTGACTGCAGAGAATTTGATTGGGACAATTTCTTTATTGTGCCCCAATTCAGTATAAATCGTGTGATCCTACCTTAATTCGATTGTGCTGACTCTTTATACCTCTCACCAAATTATACTTTAAGATAATCATTAAAATCAAGTATTGGTAAAAAAAAAATTTGGTATAACTGATTTTTGATACAAAAAAAAAAAAACATTTTTTGGTGAAAAATAGGTAAAAATTCGAGATAGTCTTTGTTTTTATATCCTACTATGCGTTTGTTCTAATGTTTGTAACGCCCAAACATATTAATCTAACACCCACCTTAACAGGTTCCCTGTCCCCATAGAAAAGTATTTTTTTTGGGCTACACGTCTCGTATATATTTTTGAAATTAGATTGGCATTTTTCGACCATTGTTTGCCTTGCTACCATACCATTCAACTTTAGAGGCAAAAATAAATGATTTTATGATTTGTTTACTTTATTCTCCTTTTTGTTACTAAATACTTTTATTTATGAATTCATGATAAATAAAAAATAAAATGGTAAAACAAATAATTAAAAAATAATAAATCACCAATGTATTCCGTACGTCCATAGAATAAAATTTCAAATTCTTCGTCTGCTACTTAAAAAAAAAAACGTATTTAAAATCACCTATTAATTTGTTCATATACTTATGATACATGGACTCTTTTGTATCACATGTGATACATTGGTCTCTGTAATCATGGTACAAAAAATAATTTTGTATCGCAGGTGATAGATTGGACAGGGAAAATATAAACCGATTCCGATACTCAGAATCACTTTCTGTGTCCGTCCGTCCGTCTGACTTGTCCATGTAAAGCTTGTGCGCAAAGTAGACGTTGGAATTTTAAATATATTTCGATCAAATTTGGCACATACATTTTTTTTGAAGCCTATTGAAACTGGCTGAAATCGGTCCATTATTTTACCTAGCCCCCATAAGAATATAATTTTATTTCACTTAATTTTAGGATGATCGGTCCATAATTAGTCATAGCTCCCATATTCAAGCATAATTATATTAAAAACGTTGGTATCCACATAAAATTCAACAGAAATAAGATTCATATAGACATAAATCACACGACCTAATTTCATTGCGTTCGGTCCATAATTGCTCATAGCTCCTAGAAGGCCACTTCCACAAAATCATTCATGAAAATAAATTATAGAAATATTAAAAGAAAAATATTTAGTGTATACTTTTTTTACTTGTTATACCCTTCACCATGAGTGGCAAGGGTATATATAAGTTTGTCATTCCATTTGTAATTTCTACATTTTTCATTTGCGACCCTATAAAGTATATATATTCTAGATCGTTATAGATAGCAGAGTCGATATAGTCTCGTCCGTCGGTTGAAATCAGCTTTCCAAATCCCCTAAACAACTTACAAACATGATTGATACATCAATATATCGGGAATTCTTCCAATTCGTTTGCTATTTGAAATCGAGAAAATTGGTCCACAAATAGCTGATATATAAGGAATAAACCAGGACAACCTCGATATTTTACCTATTTTTGATCTATGTATATCTATATTACTAAGTCATTAATATAGACAATATGGATATCCAATAATATATATTTTTTAAAGACCTTTGCAACGGCGTATATAAGGCCAAAGTCGGATCAACAATTGATCTAAATCGGGAACAATATTTGTTACCCCGAAATTTTTTTTCACCAAAAAAAATTTTTTGGTTGTAAAATTTTTTTCACAAATAAATTAAAAAAAAATGTTTGCATTAAATTTTTTTTCGCTAATAAATTAAAAAAAAAAATTAAGAATTATTTTTTTTTTTTTAATTTATTTTACCTAAAAAATATTTAACTTTTTCTTAAAGCAATTTGGTGAATGGTATATAAGATTCGGCACAGCCGAATATACACTGGTGGCCAAAACTAAAGCAACTCACATTACAAAGCAATGTTATGGCAAATATAGTGCTCTACAAAAAAACTTAGACGGGAAATTTTTCTGTTTTAATATTAGCACTTTATTTATATTAAACGTAAATACAAAACTATTTATAATTAATTTTTGTTATAGATATTATTTCAACTTTTGTACTTCTGTCACAAAACTTTAAAATAAAATTAGTAGTCGATAGCGTAATCTTTATTTTTAATGACTGCAGCACATCTACGGGGCATTGAATCAATAAGTTTCTCAATTTGATCTTTAGAAATGTTGTTCCATGCGTCATGGATAAGATTAAATTGGTGTGTTCGTCTTAGAATCCCTTTTTATCTTGCGATCTACGATGCTCCAAAGATTTTCAATAGGGTTAAGGTCAGGCGATTGAGCTGACCATCCAAGAACACTTACATTTGATTCATACAACCATTCCTTGACAAATTTCGAAGCATGTTTCGGGTCATTGTCATGTTGGAAAACCCAAACCAGAGGCATGTTCTCTTCTGCATAAGGCAGCATTAAATTTTCCAACACATTTTTATAAATAAATGGATCCATTTTCTCAGTTATTTGGTGAATTGGTCCAACTCCAGCGTATGAAAAACAAGCCCACACAATTATGGAGCCTCCACCATGTTTTACTGTACCTTTACAATATTGAGGCATAAGGCGTTAATTGTTTGGTCTTCCTACAGTAAAATTCTTCATGTCGAACAAGACCACAAAGTCTTGTTCGACATAATATCTATCATATTATGAAAAAGAAAAGACTGGTTTCTTCAAAAATGTAAATGTTTAAGATCTATAACTGATTAACTGATTTCGGTTGCTTTAGTTTTGACCACCAGTGCAGCTATGTTACTTGTTTGCTTATATCTCAGTCATTTGTGGTCCAATCTTCTTTGCTACCTATATACTTTATGGAGCTGCAAATGAAAAATTAGAAACTGTGTCAAAGAAATTCAAAATTGCAAACACGCAAATTAGCAACCCAATGAAACAATATGAAATTAAATATTAGAAAATGTATTTTTAAGAAATAATTTTATTAAGTTTGGTATCAAATTATAATGGGTTGTCTGATATTGGAAAATTTCTTACTACTTTGACCGAAAACCCGAAACTTCAAATGAATTGAGCAACCACTAAACGTTATCCGATTTTGTTAAAATTTTCAGCATTTGGATTTAAGATTACCGGGAACAAAATATATACCTTGGGAGCATCGAATGTCCAAAAGTAAAAAAAATAAGTGCCACCCTAATATACATATCGCTCATTTGCTGCAACAACGTCATAATTCCATAAACCCAAATTTCGAGTTAATATCACCTTTGCATAGTAAATAAGTAATTTTAATAACTGATAAAGTCTTGTGAATTAGCTATTAAAATTACACGCTGGATCGCCATAGAAGCATTTTGTCCTAATTTCATAACCTATCGTATTTTACTTGCAATAACATAATTGGTCAATTCACAAGGTCTCTTATCATGTCATAATGTCCTAATATTTCACAATGGTTTCTATTGATTTTCAAGCAAATAATGTCCTAAAATAATACTACTTTCTATGATATGTTTATTGTGCTATCGTAACGAACCAGCAGAGACCAACGCCGAATGCCTAAGAGTCGGTTAAGTCGAGCCGCCGAGTCGTGTTATATTAGGACATTATGACAATATGACTGATAAGAGACCTTGTGAATTGACCAATTATTTTAGTTGTGCGTTGTCGTTCGTGTGTTCAACATCGTTAAGTTATTTAGGAAAGTGTCTTACTTTATTATGTGTTTGTTATTTTAATTTAAAAAATATATATCGGTTTAAAAACTAAGAAAGCGTCTCTTGAAAAATTAAATTTTTCGAGTTATGACAACTTTACAGCAAACGAGTGATATATGCGTACTGTGGTCTACTTATGTATGTTTAACAACTAAACTTATTGACGTTGGTTTAAAGTTGTTTTAGCTGTTTTTGTCACTTCTACTTTTTATTCAATAACATTAGTGTGGTTGTTGTAATTGTTGTTGTTTTTTGCTAAATGTCTATTGGTCTGCTGTTGACTTATTATTTTTATATTTATGTGCATTAAAATATGATCATATTACGTACACAAGTTTGCGTCACTTTATGACTTTATTTTCTGTTTGTAGTTTTTTTTTTCTTCTTGTTATTGTTAATTTTTGTTTGTTGGTTTTTATACAATACATTTATTTGTGTAATGCATACAATAACTGTAATTGTTTTTGTTGTTGTTTTTGTTGGTTCTAGTTGATTATTATTTCATTACAAAGTACATATTTATGTACACCTAGAACTCTTAGAACGTGTCGTTAAATAAGTATTCAGTCAATTGGTTTTTTTTAAATTTTCCAAATCATTAAAATTTTAATAACTAATCGGAATAATTCAATCAGTTTGAAAATGCTTCGAATGTTTTGGAATTTCTTCGAAATTTTTAATAATTAAAAACTAGTTTATGTTTATAGAGGTTCACCTGTACATACTCTAATACACTCTAGTATAATTACTCCGTTGTTAGTAGCATTTAGTATGGATTTTTATGTTGCCTTTAAACCATATAAATACAATAGATATTTATGTACTACGTACTCGCCAGTATGTCATCGATATGGTAACATGTGTGTTGACACTTGTTGTAAAATACCAACAAACAAAAAAAATACTAGCTTTTCAGAATAATAATTGTCTTCAATAAGACAGACGGGGGTTATCTTTTTTTCTCATAATTTCTTCAATAATTTCATAGAATTTGCAAAAGGTTTTTTTTTCAGTTTTACTTTTCATATTTATGGGGATTTTTTTAAATAGAATTTTATTGGATATATAATATTATTTTTTTGTCTCTTTATAAACGAATAATATAAAAGTATAGACAGACAGATATAAATATTTATGACTTGCTTTCATGAGGTGATCCGCTTAAATAACGTGGGAACTTTTTTTGTTTGTCTGCGTTTAATCTTTTAATGAAGCAAAAAAAAAAAGAATTATTAATATAAATGTGCTATAATTATTATTTCATTATTTATTTACTTTTGAGTACTCGTACATATTTATATATAAATTGTCTCGTTTTCTTAATAAAACTGCGCAAAGACTTGACATTAATGAAAAATAATTTCATGAATATTTTTTTTTTTTAATTTATCTTTAAATGCTTTTGTGCTGCTAGTCGGCAGATATTTATTTTATTGCAGTGCTAAAAACCGCTGTTTATTTTAATTGTCTATAAGATGTTAAATCAATTCTTTGGAAAGCCGCAATAAACAGATTTTGTTTATTTTAAAATTAAATGTATTTCCTATACAAAATTTCTATAAAAATCTAATCACAGATTTTTTATCCAAAAATAATCGTAAAGTTTTCTGTAGAAAACAGATCGTATTAAAGTTTTCTTTAGAAAAGTGTTCGTAGTAAGATTTCCTATAAAAAAAACCTGATCGTAGAATAAAAGTGATCGTAGTAAGTCTTTATATAGGACAGTTATCATAGTAATGCTTTCTTTAGAAAAGTAATAGTGGTTAAGCTTTCTAAAGAAAAGTGATCGTATTATAAGATGTTAAATCAATTCTTTGGAAAGCTGCAATAAAAAGATTTTATCTATTTTAAAATAAAAATTATAATATTTAAAATGTATTTCCTTACACAATTTCTATAAAAATCTAATCAATAATTTAATATCCTAAAATAATCGTAAAGTTTTCTGCAGAAAACAAATCGTATTAAAGTTTCCTATAAAAAAACTGATCGTAGTAAGTCTTTATATAGCAAAGTTATCATAGTAAGGTTTCTATAAAAAAGTAATCGTGGTTAAGTTTTCTAAAGAAAAGTAATCGTAAAACTGATCATGAAATTTTCTATAAAAAACAGATCATGAAAATTTTCCATAGAAAACTGATCATGACAATTTTCTATAGAAAACTAATCATTTGAATTTTCTATAGAAAACTGATCATGCAATTTTCTATAGAAAACTAATCATGACAATTTTCTATAGAAAACTGATCATGACAATTTTCTATAGAAAACTGATCATGACAATTTTCTATAGAAAACTGATCATGACAATTTTCTATAGAAAACTGATCATGACAATTTTCTATAGAAAACTAATCATTTGAATTTTCTATTGAAAACTGATCATGACAATTTTCTATAGAAAACTGATCATGACAATTTTCTATAGAAAACTGATCATGACAATTTTCTATAGAAAACTGATCATGACAATTTTCTATAAAAAACTGATCGTGACAATTTCCTATAGAAAACTGATCATGTGAATTTTCTATAGAAAACTCATCATGTGAATTTTCTATAGAAAACTGTTCCTAACAATTTTCTATAGAAAACTGATCATAACAATTTTCTTTAGAAAACTGATCATAACAATTTTTTATCGAAAACTTATCAAGACAATTTTCTATAGAAAACTTATCAAGACAATTTTCTATAGAAAACTGATCATGACAATTTTCTATAAAAAAGTGATCATGACAATTTTCTATAGAAAACTGTTCCTAACAATTTTCTATAGAAAACTGTTCCTAACAATTTTCTATAGAAAACTGATCATGACAATTTTCTATGGAAACTGATCTATAGAAAACTGATCATGCCAATTTTCTATAGAAAACTGATCATGACAATTTTCTATAGAAAACTGATCATGACAATTTTCTATAGAAAACTGATCATGACAATTTTCTATAAAAAACTGTTCCTAACAATTTTCTATAGAAAACTGTTCCTAACAATTTTCTATAGAAAACTGTTCCTAACAATTTTCTATAGAAAACTGATCATGACAATTTTCTATAGAAAACTGATCATGTGAGTTTTCTATAGAAAACTGATCATGACAATTTTCTATAGAAAACTGATCATAACAATTTTCTTTAGAAAACTGATCATAACAATTTTTTATCGAAAACTTATCAAGACAATTTTCTATAGAAAACTTATCAAGACAATTTTCTATAGAAAACTGATCATGACAATTTTCTATAAAAAAGTGATCATGACAATTTTCTATAGAAAACTGTTCCTAACAATTTTCTATAGAAAACTGTTCCTAACAATTTTCTATAGAAAACTGATCATGACAATTTTCTATGGAAACTGATCTATAGAAAACTGATCATGCCAATTTTCTATAGAAAACTGATCATGACAATTTTCTATAGAAAACTGATCATGACAATTTTCTATAGAAAACTGATCATGACAATTTTCTATAAAAAACTGTTCCTAACAATTTTCTATAGAAAACTGTTCCTAACAATTTTCTATAGAAAACTGTTCCTAACAATTTTCTATAGAAAACTGTTCCTAACAATTTTCTATAGAAAACTGATCATGACAATTTTCTATAGAAAACTGATCATGACAATTTTCTATAGAAAACTGATCATGACAATTTTCTATAGAAAACTAATCATTTGAATTTTCTATTGAAAACTGATCATGACAATTTTCTATAGAAAACTGATCATGACAATTTTCTATAGAAAACTGATCATGACAATTTTCTATAGAAAACTGATCATGACAATTTTCTATAAAAAACTGATCGTGACAATTTTCTATAGAAAACTGATCATGACAATTTTCTATAGAAAACTGATCATGTGAGTTTTCTATAGAAAACTGATCATGACAATTTTCTATAGAAAACTGATCATAACAATTTTCTTTAGAAAACTGATCATAACAATTTTTTATCGAAAACTTATCAAGACAATTTTCTATAGAAAACTTATCAAGACAATTTTCTATAGAAAACTGATCATGACAATTTTCTATAAAAAAGTGATCATGACAATTTTCTATAGAAAACTGTTCCTAACAATTTTCTATAGAAAACTGTTCCTAACAATTTTCTATAGAAAACTGATCATGACAATTTTCTATGGAAACTGATCTATAGAAAACTGATCATGCCAATTTTCTATAGAAAACTGATCATGACAATTTTCTATAGAAAACTGATCATGACAATTTTCTATAGAAAACTGATCATGACAATTTTCTATAAAAAACTGTTCCTAACAATTTTCTATAGAAAACTGTTCCTAACAATTTTCTATAGAAAACTGTTCCTAACAATTTTCTATAGAAAACTGATCATGACAATTTTCTATAGAAAACTGATCATGTGAGTTTTCTATAGAAAACTGATGATGACAATTTTCTATAGAAAACTGATTTCTTTTTAGAGAAAACTGATCGCTACACACAAGATTTATAGAAAAGTGATTGTTAAAATTATCTATCAAAATCCGTTTATAAACATTTTGTATAGAAAACTTTTTTAATAATTTTCTTAAATTATATAATTTTATTTCCCATAATCTTTCTTTATTTCTTTCAACTTACATAATTTCCCATTGTAATCTAATCTTTATGACTGACATAAAATTCAAATTTAACACATCAATATGTCATTGTTTAATGATTCTCATTTGAACTTTCTTTTTTCATTACCCTCTACTAAATGCATTTTAATAGTCGTTATTATTTTGAATTTTAATGAAATTATGATACCAGCATCAAATACACACATCACAAGTGTATCTTTCAGTTCATGCATCTTATATAAATAGAAGCAGTGAGACTTCCAAGCAATTGATAGTCATTGCTACAGCATTAAATGCAAGTGTTGGTAGTTAAATTGATGTAGATGTTGAAGAAGATGATGACGATGATGAACAGAAGTTATGATGATCTTATCCATACACTTTGAAGTTCAACACAAATAATCGTTCAAATGCCAGACAAATTGGTATTAGACAGCACTTGTTTAAAAGGGGGCCGATTATAATTTTAAACACATGTGTGTTATGTGCATGAGCATTTGAGAACAAGTGTAGATGTGGAAAACTCTTATTTTAAAACATCCAGACACTTCTAATAAGATATATATATATACTGGTTGTTGAAAATACATTTAAATCTATGCTGCTGGTTTACTTACACTTTTTTACTTTTCTAGTCTCATTTTTGTATACAAAATAGTTTGTTACAGACTTAAATTTGTCTATAGTAAAGATTTCGTGTACATGAAATTAATTTGTTAAAATATATAATAGAATTTTGTTGTATAGAAATAAAACTATTCATTATGTATTGCTGAATACTGTGTACATGGCAGCAGTAACATAGTAGTAAAGTAGATTCATTTAGTGGTTTTTAGTTTTTGAGTATAAAATAAATCACTCAAGCATAAAATGATGCTTGAGGAAGTTCTTTATGAAATAAAAAAAAAAAAACAGTAAAAATATTTAAATACAAAAATGCAAATGCTTAAATAAACAGAAATGGAAAACTTAAAACAAATCATCATAAATTCACAAAACATGCACTGAGAGGAAAAATATGAGATTTTGTACAGAGTACTAAAGATAACTAGTTCTATAATGAATGTAATCAGAAGCATTTCAGATTTGAACACAACTGTTAAAAAATCTTCTATAAATAACTGATCGTAAAGCTTTATATAGAAGATTGATAGTAAAGTTTTCTATAGAAAATGCGTCGCAATTTTTTCTATAGAAAATTGATCATAAGTTTTGTATTGGAATTTGAATCGATTGCAAGTAAATTGATCGTAAAATTTTCTATAGAATAGTGATCGCAATAATTTTCTATAGAATGGTGATTGTAATAATTTTGTATAGAAAAGTTCTACTGACAATTTTCTATAGAAAAGTGCTCCAGACAATTTTCTATAAAAAGTGCTCCAGACAATTTTCTATAGAAAAGTGCTCCAGACAATTTTCTATAGAAAAGTGCTCCAGACAATTTTCTATAGAAAAGTGCTCCAGACAATTTTCTATAGAAAAGTGCTCCAGACAATTTTCTATAGAAAAGTGCTCCAAACAATTTTCTATAGAAAAGTGCTCCAGACAATTTTCCATAGAAAAGTGTTCCTGACAATTTTCTATAGAAAAGTTCTCCTGACAATTTTCTATAGAAAAGTTCTCCTGACAATTTTCTATAGAAAAGTTCTCCAGACAATTTTCTATAGAAAAGTTCTCCTTACAATTTTCTACAGAAAAGTGCTCCAGACAATTTTCTATAGAAAAGTTCTCCTGACAATTTTCTATAGAAAAGTGCTCCAGACAATTTTCTAAAGAAAAGTGTTCCTGACAATTTTCTATAGAAAAGTGTTCCTGACAATTTTTTATAGAAAAGTTCTCCTTACAATTTTCTACAGAAAAGTGCTCCAGACAATTTTCTATAGAAAAGTTCTCCTGACAATTTTCTATAGAAAAGTGCTCCAGACAATTTTCTAAAGAAAAGTGTTCCTGACAATTTTCTAAAGAAAAGTGTTCCTGATAATTTTCTATAGAAAAGTTCTCCTGACAATTTTCTATAGAAAAGTTCTCCTGACAATTTTCTATAGAAAAGTTCTCCTGACAATTTTCTATAGAAAAGTTCTCCTGACAATTTTCTATAGAAAAGTGCTCCAGACAATTTTCTATAGAAAAGTTCTCCTGATAATTTTCTATAGAAAAGTTCTCCTGACAATTTTCTATAGAAAAGTTCTCCTGACAATTTTCTATAGAAAAGTTCTCCTGACAATTTTCTATAGAAAAGTTCTCCTGACAATTTTCTATAGAAAAGTGCTCCTGACAATTTTCTATAGAAAAGTGCTCCAGACAATGTCCTATAGAAAAGTGCTCCAGACAATGTCCTATAGAAAACTGCTTCTGACAATTTTCTATAGAAAACTGCTTCTGACAATTTTCCATAGAAAAGTGCTCCAGACAATGTTCTATAGAAAAGTGCTCCTGACAATTTTCTATAGAAAAGTGCTCCTGACATTTTTCTATAGAAAAGTGCTTCTGACAATTTTCTATAGAAAACTGCTTCTGAGAATTTTCTATAGAAAAGTGCTCCTGACAATTTTCTATAGAAAAGTGCTCCTGACATTTTTCTATAGAAAAGTGCTTCTGACAATTTTCTATAGAAAACTGCTTCTGAGAATTTTCTATAGAAAAGTGCTCCTGACAATTTTCTATAGAATTTTATATAGGAAACTAATTGTAAATATTTCTATAGAAGACAGAACACAACTGATTTTTTATACGAGAATTGATATATACATTCAAAAGTATTTTTGTATCTCCTAATTAGAAATAAACATTTACTTTAAAACATTTTTGACTAAAAATTTTTACGACTGTTTTGAATAATATTTATATTTTGTATGAAATTTATTTGCAAAAAGCATATCAATTACTTTTTGAATACTCTCTGAAAATAATAAATAGCAATAAATAAAGCAAAATAAAACTGAAAAAAAACCAACTAAAATTAACAACAAAAAAGCAGTTTATAGAATAAATACAAAAATAATCAAATGACTCCATAATAAACGACACTTTTAAAAACAAACTACAACAGAATATACAAAAAATTACGTCATTTAGTGATTATTTTATAATTTTGTTGAATGTATTTGAAATGGGAGATCAACCAAATGAAACAGAAACAAATGAAATGAAATAAAATAAAATAAAACTCAAACTAACAACACCAACCATTCAAGCATCAAACTTAAAACAAATTTAATAAACCGCAAAAAAAGACTCAAATAAATCTGAGCTACAACTAGATATTAAGACAGACAGACAGACATTCAGACAGTCAATTCAATATGTATTGCTATATAAATAAACATTTAAAATAACATCTATTTAAATTATTAGAAATTAATAAAAAAATTAAACAAATATTAAATGAGTGTCTTAACCAAGTGGAGGATATTCTATGTTAATTGAAACTGAGAGTATTTAATAAAAATAAATAAATTGCATAAATTAAGCTAAAGTTTTTAATGTTTTGAAACTTAAAATTAACACAATGACTGGTTTATTTTTTTGATTCTTTATAATTCCTTTTTGTTTGTTTAAAACAAACTTGTTTGTTTAAATTTAAACACTCTAATAAAATTTAGTTTAATACAAAATATTCATGTTATTTTAATTAGAATTTATATACAATATAAAAATGCTTAAGTTATTTAGCATAATTTTGCTAAAATTCAATGTTAAAGATATTAATTTGTAATTTATTTCACAAAGTTTTTAGCTTAAATTTTGTTAATTTGATAGGTATTTGGCTTAAAAATGTTTGTTTTGTACTATAATTATAGTTCAATTATGAGATTTTGTGGAATTTGAATCGGAATGAGTAGGATTTATGTTAAAAATAATGTCACAGGTGTAACATGAAGTTAAACAATTCTTTTTTGCAGCAAATTGATGAATTGGGACATATAATTCGAACAGGACAGTGCAATTCCACACACACCTCACATGATTTTTGACATTTTGATGGATGCATATCGGACAGTTTAATGATTATTTGAAGAATTCATAATGCGATAATCTATGTATCACAAAGAAAATATCCTACAAGAGCGTGAGCAAATTAGGTAAAAAGAGCCTGTATCATAATTATTTTCAACAGAAAATTTATAGAAATGTCTTCATAGAAAATAGATCGTTATGTTTTTATAGCAACTTTTTTGATTGCGAAGTATAAAAAACGGATCGTAAACGTTGCTACAGAAACCAATAGTAAAGTTTTCTTAAGAAAACTAATCGCAAAATTTTGTGGCCTTAAAGTTTAACTTTCTATAGAAATCTAATCCTAAAGTTAGAAAACTTTTCATCAGGATTTCTATGGAAAGTTGGTCGTAAAGTTTTCTTTACCTCAGTTTTCAACATAAAACTCATCGCAAAGTTCTCTATAGAAAACATATAATAAAGATTTGTAAAGAAAACTTACGGTAATGTTTTATGTAGAGAACTGATAAGGTTTTCTTTGGAAATTTTTTATGAAATTTTCTTTAGAAATTTGATCTTTAAGTTATCTGTAGAATACTGACCGTAAAATTTTTGTAAAAAACTGATCGTAATGTTTTCTAGAGAAAACTGATCGTAATACTTTCTATAGAATCCTAATCGTAAAGATTCCTGTAGAAAACTGATCGTAATGCTTTCTATAGAAACCTAATCGTAAAGATTCCTGGAGAAAACTGATCGTAATGCTTTCTATACTAAACTATTCGTAAAGATTCCTGTAGGAAACTGATCGTAATGCTTTCCATACTAAACTATTCGTAAAGATTCCTGTAGGAAACTGATCGTAATGTTTTCTGTAGAAAGCTGACCGTAAAGTTTTTGTAGAAAACTGATCGTAAGGATTTCTATATAAAACTGATCGTAATATTTTCTATAGAAAACTGATCGTAATGTTTTCTATAGAAACCTAATCGTAAAGATTCCTGTAGAAAACTGATCGTAATGTTTTCTATAGTAAACGATTCGTAAAGATTTCTGTAGAAAACTGATCGGAAAGTTTTCTGTATAAAACTTGTCGTAAAGTTTTCTGTAAAAACTAATCGTAAAGTTTTATGTTGAAAACTAATCTTAAGGATTTCTATATAAAACTGATCGCAAAGTTTTCTGTAGAAACTGATCGTAATGTTTTCTGTAGAAAGCTGATCGTAAAGTTTTCAGTAGAAAACTAATCGTAATGTTTTCTACAGAAAACTGGTCGTAATGTTTTCTTTAGAGAACTGATCTTAAACTTTTATATATATTGTTACGCTTTAACCTTTTTAAAACGTTGGTTTCTTTCCTTTAAATAAACTGGATACTTTTGATTACAAATAAAAGCCGTTTAGTAGTTTAAAATTTGTAACAACTCTTTATTTATTTAAAATGTACAACAACAACAACAGTTCAAATAGTCACTCAGTGTCTTTATACAAGTTTATCAATTCGCAGAAATGCACACACACTTTATACTGTACAAACCTAAGCGCCTGTGATAAACTCACTCACTACTGCAACCTCTGCCACTATTTATACACGCGTCATCTATCGTGAATCTTCTACAATGCTTTTAACGTACAAACTAATATGTTTGAATTCTAGAGCTTTCGATGTGAATGTTAGCAGCTTAAACATTTAGTGTTGACATACTTATAAACAATGCTAATAACCACATGCTACTGATGGACATGTTTATAAACATGATGAATGCTGCATGCAGTCGTTACAGACCGTTAAATTCAAATCGCTATTGAAAATTCGTAACAATATGAAACTGATCATGAAGATTTCTGTAGAAAACTGATCGCAAATTTTTCGACTGAAAACATATCGCAAAGTTTTCTATATAAAACTGATCGCAATGAAAAATTAACGATATATATTCATATAACTTGTTGACCAGTTTTTTATAAAAAAAAAAATTTACGATCATTAAAGATTTAAAAACAAAACTGATCGTAAAGATTTGTAAATAAAACTACGGTTCAAGTTTTCTGATCTGATGCCGATCGCAAAGTTTTCTATAGAAAGCTGATCGTAAAATTGTCTAATAAAATTAATCCAAGAGTATTCTACTGATCGTAGACTTTTTAATAGAAAAATTATCGTAAAATTTTCTATAGAAAACTATTGAAAGCTCTAAATATTCTTTAAATGAAATATATCTTTTCGTTGGGACTAGTTTCAGGTTAAATGTATTTAAGATTATATGGCCTTCTAACTTACTGACTATTGATTTTGAATATGATATGAATATGATATGATGTAGTTTAACCTAAAATTATGTTACAAACTAGAATAAATCATATCTTCTCTAACTTTTAGCTATTGTAGTTAAGTAAAACCTTATAAATAATTAACTATAAAAATAGCACTAATAATCAAAATACAAATCTTTAACCACATTTATTTTTAGATGAACTTTTTGAAGATCATTTTAACAATATGTTTTTTTTTTTCACACCTTGCTACAATTTCAAAATCTTCTTTGTAATTTTCAATATTCAATATATATATATATATATTTTTTTTTTTGTTAAATGCTTTCAGTAATCAATAATTTTTACCATCACAGTACATATTGGAAATGTATTAAAGCTGTTTTTAACAGAGGTTCATGAACACTGTTTTTTTTCGTTTTCTTAAATAAATAAAATAATTTGTTCTTTATTAAAGTGTTGTTGTTGTTGGTGTTAAAAGCAAATGTTTATTAATTTACACAACTCATTTGCAAACAACAAATATCGGACTAAATTTAAAAAGATGATAATAAATTTTTTTTAAAGATTAAAGTCGAAAAACCACCTGGTATTTAAAGGCGGCATTTAAGTAACATTTAAAACAGAATTTAACAAATTTTGGCTTAATTGTATGAATTTAAAATATTTTATTTTCTTTAAAAAGTTAAGCCCCCAAAACGTGTATAGATTTTATAATTAAAATGCAAAACAGCTGTTTAGTTTAATATTATTTTTTATATATTTTTGCCAAACTAGACTCAATATTTTGGTTTGTCATGTTGTAGACAATGTTATAATTATTTACAGAAATTTAAAAGAAAAAAAAAAATTACTGCAAAAAATAAACAATTAAATTGACATTAAACTTTATGGACGTGAGTTAAATATTTTACAGGTCTATAAATTTCTTTTAAATTCGTAAATTCAAAAATTGTTCGGTTTATTACATTGTGAATGTGTAAATGTATGTGTGTGTGTGAGTTTGTTTATTGTCTATAAAATAAATTTTAATTACTTTTAAAAATATTATTGTTTATTTTAATGGTTTTACATGTGTAGTTTTCCTTGTACTTTCTTCGAATATATTTCAATGGCAAATTTATCAAAATATTTTTACAACACACATTTTTATATATTTCATGCTCATTTTCTATTTTAATTTAAATTTAAACATTTTGCTTTTCATTTGTTATGTTTTTTTTTTTCTTGCCCGAAATGATTGACTTTCTTGAAATGTTTGTTTTGTTCTTTAAGTGTAGTAAAATATAAAATTAATTAATCCATTTATTTATTTATTTTAAGTAAGTAATTGAAAAGAAATTGATTAATGTTGTAGAGAACAGATGTCTGGAAATTTTAAATATTTACGTAAATTCTTTATAACAATTGATGAAGAGAAACAATTTTAATTTTATATAAATTTATTTTAAAACAATTAAAATAATGTAAAATAATGTAAATACTTCACTATCACAAAAAAAAAAAAAAAAAAAAACGGAAATCTGTCATACAAGAAATTTTGTAAATTTTACCATGCATTCATACTTTAGTCGGGTTTTTAGGCTTTTTGATTAAGTGGAAGCATCAGTAGAAATCAGTACCATTTATACCCGTAGTTTCAACATATAGATATCTACAGTACTTATGGAGTAAACATTTTTTGGTAATTTCTACCGCGTAGATATTGATTTACCGATTTTCTGAAGCTACGGGCATTCTAGGTTTAGAAAAATCAAAAACTACCATTAAAAAGTAATGATTTTTTAAATTTTGAATTTTATTTTCCTTATTCAGTGAAAGGAATGAAAATACAAGTAAGAGAGCTATATTCGGCTATGTCGAATCTCATATACCCTTCACAACATTATACTTTAAAATAATTTTTTTTTATATTTTTAGGTAAACAAAATTAAAAAAAAAATATTTTTAGAAAAAAAAAAAATTTAAGGAAAAATTTTTAATGTTTTTTTTTTATAATTTAAAACAAAAAATTATACTTTAAAATACAAATTTTAAATATTTTTAGGTAAACATTAAAATTAATTTTTTTTCAAAATTTAAAAAAAAAATTTTTGCTAGTTTTTCAATTTTCTATTTCCGAAATGGTTTTTTAAAATTTTTTTTTGAAATTTTTTTCAAAATTCTTTTTAATTTTTAAAATTTTTACTGAAAAAAAAAATTTATGACAAAAAAATTTTTTTGGTATTTTGACCCATTGTAAGTCCAAATTTCTGTAGCCTTATATACATCGTTGCAATGGACTTTGAAATAACTATCATTAGATATCCATATTGTCTATATTAATGATTTAGTAATCCAGATATAGATCAAAACTAGTCCAAAAATCGAGATTGTCCCGGTTTTTTCCTTATATCTCAGCCATTTGTGGGCCGATTTTCCCGATTTTAAATAGCGACCGAGCCGGAAGAATTCCGGATATATTGATGTATCAATTATGTTTGTAAGTTATTTGGGGACCACGGAAAGTTTCAACATACAGACGGACATGGCTATATTGACTTCGCTATCTATAACGATCCAGAATATACATATATACTTTGTGGGGTTGCAAATGAAATATGTTGAAATTATAAACGGAATGACAAACTTATATATACCCTTGCCATTCATAGTGAAGTTGATTCTGAGTTGATTGATTTTGAAAAACTTAAAAGTACATTTTGTTAAAAGAAAAGAAGAACCATTTGTACGTATGATCACTCGGGAAAATATGTGTGTAATTGTATGTTTCAAGGCTTACTGCTTAAGAAGTATCTAAAAGTACCATCAGTGGAAATAAAGTACCATAAAGTCCCATTTCCTGGGTTCTCACATTACACAGGAACATATGTACCTTTAATTTCATGTTATAAATAATTTAAATATGCAATTAGGTGTCCATTTGTCAGTACCATCGCAAGAAAAAAGTACCAATTTTCCGGCTTTGAGTCTAAAGTATCCTATGAACATAAATGACAACTAGATAGAAAACTGATATCCAAAAACCTAAGTCTGTTGTCAAAAACCTAATTCATGAGAATGTATTGTATGTGTTTTGTTATTTTATCACCCGTATGTGGGAAAAGAGAGTAATAAATATGCTGCAGTATTACTCTCTCCCTTCTCGCCTATTTGTCCCTAGCGATGATGAATCAGTCAGTCCTTTAGTAATGTTGTCACATAGAAATATAGTTGGAACTATTTGAATGTGTGCAGCAAAAAAACTGCATTTAACATAAAACTAGTTACAAAATTTATTTTAAATTTCATATAAAAAACTTGTTGAATATTTAGAGTCTCTTTATATAGAAAATTGTAAGATTATTGGAAAACTTTTCGATCAGTTTTATACAGAAAACTTCGTGATCTGATACTCATAGAAAACTCTACGATCAGTTTCCTATAGAAAACTTTATAATGAGTTTTCTATAGAAAACTTTATAATCAGTTTTCTTTAACAATCAGTTTTCTATAGAAAACTTTCACGATCAGTTATCTAAAGAAAACTTTCACGATCAGTTTTCTATATAAAACTTTTACGATCAGTTTCCTGTAGAAAACTGTTATCGCCTATACCTATAAATCATACGATCAGTTTCGTATAGAAAACTTTGCGATCTTTACAATCAGTATTTTATAGAAATCTTTTTATTAATCTTACGATTAGTTTCGTATAGATAACTTCTCGATCAGTTTTCTACAAACAACTTTACGATCAATTTTATATAGAAAACTGAACGATCAGTTTTATATAGAAATCTTTACATTCAGTTTCCTATCGAAATCTTCACGATTTTCTTAAAAATTTAGATCTGTTTTCTATAGAAAAATTTACGATCAGTTTCCTATAGAAATCTTTACATTCAGTTTCCTTTAAATCTTACGATCAGTTTCGTATAGAAAACTTAACGATCAGTTCTACAGAAAACGTTATAATCAGTTTTATATAGAAAACTTTACGATCAGTTTCCTATAGAAATATTTACGATTTATCGTTTTGGTAATTTGCACTGGCTGGAATGATCCCTCAATTTAGCTAGTCCATTCTTCCTTCTTTTGGGTTTCTTTAAAGACTCGGGAATACTTGAAACAAAAAGACTCTGAAGAATTTGAAATGTGGAGAAAATAATGGTTATGGAAAAATAATCTTCTTCTATGTAATGCAAACCCTGTGTGATATTCTTTACAAAGTATGTGAAGTCATTACCAAGTTCTTGAACGTTTGGTATAAGTATGTAAACTAACATAAGAAATCCAAAAAAATGTTTCTAAAATGCATACTTATCAAAAATCAATATTAATACACTTGCATTTGGGAACTCATAGTAGTTTTTTTGTTTGTTATTGATTCTCTTGGGATTTAAGTTATTCGCTTCTGTTTTGTCTCCAAGTGTAGCCGATTTAAGCAAGTATTTATGTTATTTATTTTCTTATTGATTTTATAGATTTCAAACAAACAAATGATTTATTTATTTTCAAAAATAACAGCATGTATTCGTAATTCCAAGTTCGCCTAAACATCAAACGTTCTTGAGTTGTTTAGTGAAAAATAATAAATAAAAAATTGGAAAACAAAACAATAATAATAAATCTAATTAATAGTAATAACAAAAATACACTCTATTTTCAATAATTTTGCATATTAGACAAGGTCAAGTGTTTCTTAAAACAAGTTAGAATTTTAAATGAAAATTTGTTCTTAACAGCCGAGAAAACTTTTAATATTTTCCTTACAACAAGACACTTTTAAAAATTTTAAATCGTAATAGAAGCTTACTTTTTAAGAATTTCTTTGCCATATATGTTAGAAAATTTTACCTTAACCCCACTTATCACTCTGCCCACGTATCAGTAATACATGTCTCTGTTTGCACAAAGCATTCTCTTGTGTGTGTTGAAAAACAATTAAAACTATTTAAATGAAAATTAAATGAAATGAAAAATATTTTAATACCGATCATAAACAGACACTTTTTTGTTTTAAAGTGAATAATATCAATCTTTTAATAGTTACTTATGATTTATAAATGATTTTTTTTTTTGTAAACAAATAAAAGTTAAGAGAAAAAATACAAAACAATTCCTCAAGTCTTTTGTTTATTTAAGAAATGTTAAATTGTTTTATAATTTGTTCTAAATACATATACTTATTGACTTAACACGCACACACAAACAAATACTTTTACCCATACACACTAGGGTGGTCCTTACTTTGGAATTTTTGGATTTTCGATGCTCCCAAAGTAAACTTAGCAACCCAAAGAGACAATCTGAAATTAAATATTAGCAAAATGGGCCAAGAAATGTTTTTAAAGAAATAATTTAAACAAATTTGTGGCCAAAAACTAAATTTCCTCGAAATACGCCAAATTCAACTCGCTGCCCATGATAGACCAGAATAGGTACAAACATAAAAGTTTGTATTTTTTATCCCCATTTAGCATTTATTTCTAATAATCGTAGAAAAATTAAAAATTTGTTAAATTTCGTTAAAAAAAATTTTTGAAAATATTAAATTTCGAATTTGAGATATCCATAAAATTTTGTGATTTCTTTTATATCAAATTATAATGGCTTATGAAGTCATATATATATATTTTTTTTTTTAAATATTGCTATTTTTACCCAAAACTTTGTGCATCCTCTAAACGTTATCCGATTTCGCTTAAATGTTCAGCATTTGGTTTCTAGAACAACCTTGAGAACATCGATAATCTAAAAATGCAACATAGGGGCCTCCCTAAAGCACACGATTCACATTTTCTATTATAAAAATGTAAACAATATACAAACTACTTCGCTCACACTACTCGTACTCGTTTTTATTTAGAGAAGTGGAAAAATGTTGGAAAAAAAATATGTAGTTCAATGTAAAATAAAATGATGTAAACAATATGTATTTTGTAAATAAACTAGCTAAAATAATATAACCATTTGTTATTTTTACTAAATGATTATTTCTTTAGCATGTTACAAATTAAATCTCATAAGAGAGGGAAATAGGAAAGAAAGAGTAAACATTTACGCTTATAAACACACACTTATTCATTCACTTCACCGTTATTCATATTTTATTGTGGAGCTAGCTCTTCCTATAAATTACTTACAACAAAACTGTCATAATTAGTTGATTTTATTAAATCATACTCTTCTCTGTTATAATTTGCATGGTTGACTTTGTTTTTCTTTTTTTGCTTTTGCTTTATTATTTATTACAACAAGACAAACCTGTTTTATATTTTTGTATGAGTGTGTGTTGCATTGGTATCTGTGACATTATTTTTATTAAACTTTATTATTTTTATTTTATTTTTTTGTTTGTTATTTTTAAATATGACTTACTGACTTACTAGAGTAATGAATGTGCACGTAATCGTTGCATTGCTGCAACAAATACTGTGGAATCCCAGATGAGACAGTTGTATTTTAATTTAACTGAGGTTTATTTTGAATTAATTAAAAATAAAGTTTTTCTTAGCTTGAATTTTTTCTAGGAACATTTTTTTAAACTGAAGTTGAAAATTTATATTACTTAAATTTACAATAAGATACGTAAAAAAAGAGCAAATAACCAAAATCGATATTTTATAAATAAATAATATATACTCAGTTAAAAACTTGTTCATATAAAAAAATAATGAGTTAATGTAAAGAATTTGACACTTTCTCAGTAAAAACTTTTCAATACTTTTCAATAGCCGACTGCATTATTTTGAAGTAGTATGGGGACTTTTGTCCCCAATTGTACAGTGGGGCCAAATTCAAAATACTGTTACACACACGATTTTCTATAGAAAATACTGTTATATATAAGTTTTGCTATAGAAAAGTCTGTCATACTCAAGATTTTCTATAGTAAAATACTGTTATACACAAGATTTTCTATAGAAAATACTGTTATACAGAGGAACTTCGGTAGAAAATAACGTAATACACAAGATTTTCTATAGAAAATACTGTTATACTCAAGATTTGTTAATGAAAATACTGTTATACATAAGATTTTCCATAGAAAATAGTGTTATACACAAGATTTTCTATAGAAAATACTGTTATACACAAGATTTTCTTTAGAAAATACTGTTATACATATGTTTTGAAATGGAAAATACTGTTATACATAAAACCCTGTTATACACAAGATTTTCTTTAGAAAATAATGCTACACGCATACCTAAATTGGAGCGGAAGTCGTTTTTATTTGTCAAAAATTCTCATGCCCATACAATTTGTATGGAGCATACCGAAATAACGCGGCGGCAACGCTTTGCAATTGGAAAATCCGATTTTGACAGCGCGTTTAATAGTGAAGTTAGTTGCAAAACACACTAAAAGTAAACACATACATACAAAAGGAGAAACAAATTTGCAAGAAACTCATTTTTTAAACTTTAATATTTAGTTTTTTTGATAAATTTTTAGTTTACAAATCACGAAACAAAAATCAGAAACACCAATACTGCAATGTACTTTATTGTTTAAATAATCCGGGTTGTTATATTTATTTTTTTGATAACCTTGTTTTTATTGTTTCACGTAGCGTTGCCGCTTTTATTTAGGTATGACATTTCAGCGTTAAGGCTAAACGGAAAAAAACGTTCCGCCTTACGCTTTTATTTAGGTAGTCCAGTTATACACAAGATTTTCTATAGAAAATAATGTTATACACAAGATATTCTATAGAAAATACTGTTATACATACGTTTTGCTATAGAAAACACTGTTATACACAACATCTTCTATAGAAAATACGGTTATATAGAAAATACAGTTATACACAGGATATTTCACAGAAAATACTGTTATACACCAGATTTTCTATAGAAAATACGTTTTGCTATGAAAAATACTGTTATATACAAGATTTTCTTTAGAAAATAATGTTAAACACAAGATATTCTATAGAAAATACTGTTGTACACAAGATTTTCTATAGAAAATACTGTTATACACAGAAATTTCTATAGAAAATACTGTTATACTCAAAATGTTCTATAGAAAATACTGTTATACACAGGAATTTCTATAGAAAATACTGTTATACACAGAAATTTCTATAGAAAATACTGTTATACACAGGAATTTCTATAGAAAATACTGTTATAAAGAAGATTTTCTATAGTTATACACACTAATTTCTATACAAAATAATTTTACACGCAGATAATACTGTATACACAATATTTTCTATAGAAAATACAGAATTAATAGAAAATAATTTTCTACACAACATATATTTTTATACATTTATATTAATTTTTTTTTTTCAAATTGAAAGTTTTATATGCCAACCTAAAAAAGCCAATCAAAATGTCAATATATGAATTTTCGAAAAAAATTTAAAAAACGAAAAATTTACATTTTCTAAATAAATTTTAAAGATTATATTAGAGAGAGCAATTGCCTTCAATTTGAGGTATGCCCCTTCCCAAAGTCTTCTCTGGTAGGATCACAACCTAAGAAAGTCAGTCAAAATATCTATATATAAATATTCGAAAAATCTTTAAAAATCGAAAAATTCACATTTTCCAAAATTAGTTTTAAAGATTTCACTAGAGCGGTCAATTTCCTTTAAATTTAGATATGTCCTGTATCGTAATCTTTTTTGTTGCGACCGCAAAAAATAAAATATTATTACCAAAATATGAAAAATAAATTTAATAATTCACGTATTTTTTTATTTCGCCCATAACGTCCACATTTGTTCCGGAGCTGATAAAAACATAATACCAATGATTTGAAATACATCCTAGTATCTAAAACTGTTACCTGTTTTGGAATCCTAGCTTTCGAATTTTAAAACACTTAGCCTATATTAAAATTTTGAAAATTCGAAAGGGCCTAGGAAAACTACTATTAGTATATGTTAGGTGTTTTCTATTTTAAAGATATCCCTTTAAAAAAAAATAAAATCTTTGTAAGTTCCTTAGAAAACTTTTTTTCTAGGACGCAAAGAGTAATAGCGGGTTTTCAGGGAAACAAAATTCAATATTTTCTAAATGTTCAAAATTGATAATTTTTGGATTTGTAAAAGGTATAGATTTGAAACTTTTTTCTTTTTTTTTCCAATTTACTATATAAATTTAAATAAAATCGGTCATAAATTCTGTTCGATATTGCGAAACAAACGGGTTAAGGTATGATGTTATTTTGAAATTAGAATTTTCAAATCCATATAACTTGCTATAAATTCTATACTCCTCTGCTCAAGTTTCATGTCAACCCTATTAGCTAGTTTCAAAACTCAAAATATTTTGATTCTGCCTTATTGTGGGCCTTTTAATTAGAATAAACTATCTTTTAAGTTTAAAAGTATTTCTTATAATTAAATATATACCAAGTATTTTTTATTCTTTAAAGTAAAACAATTCTCTAATCATTTTTTATTTCCTTTCTTTACAGGTAAGTTTTCTTTAAAAAAAAACTAAATTTCAATATAAATGAATTGTAAGTATGTACAAATTTCTTTAACATAAAATTTAAGTCTTATATTTTTTTTAAAAATTAATTTATACGTTGAAAATAATAATGGCAATTTTTGTGTAAATATTTCTTATACCACTTATAACTTTCATGACACTTTATAACAAGCTGATGATAAACTGTTAAAAAGGGAATACCCTTTTTAACAATTTTAAAAAGTTCTCATCACAACAATTTTGTTTCATAGAAAGTATAGGCAAAAGTGTTGATTGCTGTAATTATTACTTCCGATTTGTCTTGCTTCGCAATTTATGTTGCCTCAGGATATTTCAACTAAAATGATATAAAAACTAAACTCTTGTTGCTCCCTCTCTCGTGCTTACAAACATAATTTTCTGTATAATTTTTAATAAAGAGAATGATAAAATACATTTTTATTACTTTAACTTGTGTGTGTTCCTTCCGTTGTGTTCTGCATCTGCCCCCAACCATTAATATTATTTATGTTTGTTTTTCTGTAAATATTTCACTAAGTACTTTTTTGTGGTGAATGGAGATGGCCGTGTGAGTAGAAAGTGTGAATTAATCGAAATTGACAATAGGTTGGATTTAGGGAAAAACTAATTTTTGTGGTAATCATTTATTTTATAGTTTTACAGCTTTAATAAAACAAATCGCATTATTATTGTTATTCAATCCATAGGATATTAATACTGAATATTTTACTGAAATTCACTTTCACATTTTTAAATATTTTTTGCGATTTTTCATGAAAATACAGCAAAAGGTTATGAATTTCCTAGAAACTTTAGAAAAGTATTTATCTGGGTTTAGTAATTTAAATGAAAGAGAAAACTTTTCTGCTCTTTGGACTAAAGTGAGAAGCAAATTATAGTAAATTTCAGTGAACGGCTCTGATATTTACCAGAGGGTGAACATGATCATTTACCTGCAACCATCACGAATGTCACCGATGTTCATAAAGAATTATAAAAAATAAGCTAAAAGCAAAAGCTAGTCAGAGTAATGAGTAATAAAGTTCTTGACACATTTATATAATCCATTTTTTCTTTATGTTGATGAAAACTGTGAGTGTCAACCACTGCTTTAAACATATCTAAAGTTCTTAAGCATTAATAACTAAATACAATTCACTTACAGTCTCACCCTACCATCTCTAATCAGTTGAAGAGCTATGAGCGACATTAATGTCTGCGGTATAATAACAGTAAGTAATTGTTGTTGTTATTGTTTGCAGCTCATGGTCGTTATTCTTAGGTGACATACTGCATTTCCCGTTTGAAAAAAAACGACAACAATGCGCGTCTTTATCTTTTGTTGCAGATCCCAGAAGGGGGTTAATAATTAAATAAATAAAATTATGTGGGTTTTACTGCAAAATAAATAAATAAAATGAACAATAAAAACATTAAATTTTAATTAAATTTTATTACGATTTTGTGGTTCTTGGCAGAAAGCTTTATAAAATTACATCACTTAGAGTTTTTAAATTAAACTGCATTTAATATCGTTTTTTAACATGAATTTTTTAAAGATTAATTTCTTAATTTGTGGTAATCGATAAGAAAAATGAGACTTGTACAAATTTGCACAAACACGAACTGCAAAGCCCTTTGTCTTGTCTGCAGAAACACCCACGGACTAATAGTCCAGCACACTATCATCTAGTCTAACGGGGCATCCAAAGTTAGTACGAGTTCGATTTGAGCAAACACCAAAATTGAATCTAGATAATGAAATATCAGCCTTTAACTTTTATTCTTGAGTCGGTTCTATGTACATTCATTTTATACTTTATAGGTAATTAAACTCAAGTTTATAAAAACTTAATGAACCCAAATTAATGTGTTTAATAAACCAAATTTTACACCCAGACATAAATATATCAATTTCATGGGGACAACAACAGTAGTAGTGGATCAAATTACATGTTCACAACGTATGTAAACAATATGAAAATGTTTCTTTTCTCATACTTCTTAATTTGTCAGAAGCAAAAACAGAAACTGTTTGAGCATGCTTGCCGAGACAAAGTGTTGCATGCAGCTTCAAAATTTATTTACAACCTTGTGTTACCAACTTAAATCTGTTTTAGTTTCTTTTGCAGTTGCTGTTTTATATATTAAAAACTTGATGTTTGTTATGTAAAAAAAAAGCTTTAAAGTAGACTTAGTGACTCTGGCGCATGCTTAACCTGTTGTTGATGCTGCCATAAAAATTGTTACACGACTTATATGAGTGATTACTAACTGCTACTACAAAATTGGATAAATATTGATACATACAGACTGGTATTTTATAACACTCAGTTATATAAGCAGAGCTGATCCCATCAGTAGCAAGAAAATATTTTTTAAATTGTGATAAAATAAAGTGATTTGGGGCTACTCGTCACTTTTAGTTATTTGTTGTGAAAATTGTAGGGTACAGTTGTGAGTAAATTTATGGAGTGGTAAACATAATCGAGATGGTAATGTAAATTAAGATATATTTTAATAAGAAGTTTGGTGTGTTTTATAAAACTGAATGCGTATATGGGGAATCTTTCGAAAAATAATCGGAAATTTCTAAGATAATCAAACAAGGAATTAAATCTCAATCGTACATGTTAACTAACATTAATGTTTATATTTATAACAGTATCAGTCGGCACGTTACTAAATCTTATCAAACATGAATCAAAAATCATAACCTATAGTTAGCAATATCTCAAAAACGAGTTTTTGCGAAAAAGAACTTTTTTATTGTTGAAAATGAATCTCTGGGGTATCAAAAACAAAGTTTGTTCTATGACTTTTTCATTTCTGAATTTTTTGAAAAGATACCATTATTTTTATGTTACTCACGAAAATCGCCTTTTTGACCCTTAAAACAATAAAATTTAGTTGCACAATGTTCCGCAATTTTGTCCAGGAGGGTTAGGTCTATATTTTTTTTGAATGTACCAAGATCGAAAAAAAACAAAATAAAAAAAGTTAAATTTATAAGAAAAATTTCATTACCGCCACCTTGCGGCCAATTTGCAACAATTGGTGAAACAGAAAAATAAATAATTTCAAAACCTTTCAAAAGTGGTATCTGTGATGAAATTCCGATAAAAACTAAGGATTCTAGACGCAAAAGTAATTAATAGTACATCGAACCTTTTTTTCTTTATAATTAAGTTTATTAATATTAAACGACTTTATTCAACGTTATTCAATTTTATATATACGTACAGTGTATTTCGAAGAATCAGTCACTGTTAACAAAATTAGGATTAAATATAAAATTAAATTTGTTAATTAAAAAGTCATGGTTAGAATTTCGTATAAGAGTGCAAGTTCTTTAACTATTCTGTAGGTTCGGTCTCCAAATTTATACTTCTTGTTTGCCAGATTTTTTCACCGCGGTATTTGTATTGTTTCTCAATACATTAATTTGTTTTTTAAGAATTTTTATTCTGCAACTTTGTATATCAACGTCAGACAATTGTAGTAATAAGTCACACAATTCAATAGGTTCATTTATCTGGATTATACTTATTTTCAAAGAGAATTTTACTATCCGATCTCCTCTTGTCTTTTCATACGTTCTGTAGCGTTCCATTTAGCATTTTCTTGAAAATATTTTCTCATTAGAGTTTTACAATTCGAATCGCTGTAAATCAAAAAGGCATTGAATATATTTGTTATGGTGGGCTTTTACTTGTTGCCAGCTTGTATATATTTCTTTGTGAGATGCAAGGCAGTTAAACATTTTGTTTTGTCGTACGTAGTGGTCGCCTTATTAAATTGTTCGTTATGTCTTTGGCATTTTCAGTCGGATCTTTTTTGTATGATATAACAATGTTTTTGTCTCAAGAAGACCAATATTTTTCTCTAAGGTTGCAACATTTTAATGATTTCTTACGGGCTTTAATTGTTTGAAATTACGGTGGTCATTAGGTTGAAAGGAACAGAGATCTGGTAGATAAATACTAGAAGGGGATACTTAGAGCCTTTTAAAGATTTTTCAAACGATATGATCTATCCATATTGCTATCATACATCAAGCTCGGTTCACTATCTGAAAAAGCGAAAAATATGTTCGCTTGTTTTTAAAATGGAACAAAAACGGCTGAAGAGTTTTGCTCGAAACTTTGGAGGAATTTTAGATATTGAAGTTCTTGCCCAGTGTGCTAAGTTTCGAGTAAAACTTTTCAGTCGCTTTTGTGCCATTTGAAATATAATGTTGTGATTTTTTCATTTTCACATAATTCATTCAGCAATATTTTTTTTCAGTGTACTAATAAATTTTTTATCTTAAACGAAAGATTGCTACTCCAGCTAAGTATCCCAAAATTAAAAACAATTGTTTTTATATTATTATGAAAAAGAACAACGGCGTCTAATTTGAATTCTCATAAAAAATCAAAGTTGCAAATATCATCCTATATTTCACAGAAGTGATAAATGAGAGCCACCCTAATTTCCGTTTGAGGTAGCCGAATGTATCCTCCAATGAATGGAAGTAGTTTGGTATAAATATCTTTAAGTAGGAAAAAACTTTTTTTTTTGGATTATTGCTACCTATAGTCAGAATAAAACTGTATTTTGCTGAAAAATACGCAAATTTTGGTTGAAATCGAGAAATGTGTCCCAGCGGTCTAGTTTAAACTGTGTAACATTTGTGAATACTTATCATTAAAATGCTGCGAAGTCTAAGTATACATTTTTCGATAAATTTGTATGAAATATACCAAATATTAAAAAAAAAAATTACTTTTGACTTTAAGGGTTAACATTTCACGGTTTTAGGAAGATCTTAAATATTTCGCTTCAAAACGCTTTATCTTAGAAACATACGTTTTCAGGAGAGTTGAATACTGATAAGGAATATTAAATTATTTCTTCTACAATACAATATTGTACAAATTTTGCATTATTCACAATTTTATTATAGAAAGAGGTTTTTTTACACAAAAATTCATTACATGGGTGGGATTTTTATAATTTTTTAACTTTTATTTTGAAATATTTGTACAATTTAAATTTATTCAAGGTATTGCCCATTATTAGCTATGACCTTTTCCCATCTTTCTGGCAACATATGGATTCCGAGCCAAAAGAACTACTCATTTGTTGAGGCCAAGACTGAATCAAGCCAATTCAGGATACTCTGTTCCAAAGTGAAGCGTATCCTAGAGAGAGCGTACTGCATCGATCGCAACAAATATCAGTCGGATAGGTCACGGTCTGTACTATAAAGCGGTTGAGGCAAAAATTCGCATCCACGTCATTCTATAAAATTTTTAACAGGTATTCCAACATGTGGCCGAGCGTTGTAATGATGGAATATTACGGTTCCATATCTGGCCGCATATGCTGGGCGTTTGTTGGTCAATGCTCGCTTCAAACGAATCAGTTGCGTTCGAAATGGTTCCCTGTGATGGTCTGGCCAGATATCAAGCAGCTCCAAATACAGAGAATTACTTTAGCGTCATGGATATTTGCCTTTGGTGTCGTTTCGGCTGGCTGACCGGGTTTCACGAACGTCTCTCACACTTCGGGTTATCGTAATGGATCCATTTTTCATCGCAAGTAATAATTTGGTGCAAAACTGATTTTCTTTAATAACGTTCCAGCTTCTTTTCGGACATGCATAATCTTCTTTCGAGGCTTCAACTCGTATGGTACCCAATTTCCCTGCTTTTGGATGAATACTGCTGCTGGCAAACGTTTTGAAATTGCTGTTTGAGTAGCTCCTAATGATTTTGCAAGCTCTTGTTGAGTTTGACAACAATGTTCATATTCTTGGGCGATATTCATGCCTGGGCGATCTTTGTCTTACGTGTGCAAATCAGCACTTCTGAACCGCACAAACCATCTCTCGCACGTTGAAACCGATGGAACACATTCACCATAAGTTTTTGTGAGCAATCGGTGAGCTTCAGCGGCTCTTAATAAAATCCTAAATAAAACTTTTTTAGCATTCGTTCACCAGAAAGGTCTTGAGTGGTTCAAGAACAATAATGTGGTATTTGTACCAAGAGAGGCAATTCCTCCGAACTGCCTGGAGCTGAGTCTAGCGGATAGATATTGGGCTCTTGTTAAAAAAGAATTGAAGATCACAAAAGGTCTTCAAAAGTGTGGTAGATTTTAAACGGAGATGGACAACCTGTTCGAACAAAGTGACAGAAATCACTATAAAAACCATAATGGAAGGGTTTTCGAAAAAGATTCAAAATTTCATCATTAGTGATTAGAACTATAAAAATATTTTTTTTTTGTAAATTGTAATAATAATTTCAATCAAATAAAAAAAGATTCAAAACTGTAAGTTTAGTGGTTTCATTATTAACATATATGTATTTAAAAAATTTTTCGATCTCACTCCTTAATAACTACATATAAATTTTAAACCTTTTTACGAAATGTGTAAAATATTCAAACATTTTACCATTGATCTTAGTACTGAAAAGGTTAATATATCTCGATTTTTAAATTTTTTAGAATTCGTTTAAGAAAATATTAAAAACCTTGATATTGAAGTTTTACAGGTGATATAAAAAATATCTCCTTTTCACCAAAATGGCTAAATTCTTTCATAAATTTTTCTTTATATATGGCCTGCAACACATACAATGTTGGAAGCAAACTTCTGCTGAATTGAAATACATATTATTTTTTTAGGTGAAGAAAAGGTTCACTTTCCCTCCTCATGAATATCTGTTAAATTTGATATAAATCAAATATAAATTGTTTGCAAAAACTTTAAATTATGGTCGTTAAAAAAGTTTTAAGTCTCAAAAAAAAAAAAAAACGAAGAAAAATATTCAACACAAAAATCATTGTTAGATAAGATCATCTTACATTTTGTTCTCATTTTTAACTAACTACAGGAATTAGAACTGCTGAATTTTTAATGTTTTATTATTTCTATGGGAAAGAAAAAAAGCAAAACTTTACAAATTAAAAGACTTTCTTAACCTAGTAAACTTTTACACTTCCAGCATTAGAACATGTATGTAGGTATGTGTATAATGTTATACATATGAGGATGGAGTGGAGGCAAAACTTGTTGCTTTCTTTCTTTCTGTTTTTTTTTTTTAATTTTATGACTTGTGTACAACATTTTTTTATCTGATGCCATTAACAATTGTAGGTATTTGCTGCAACACACTGACTACATTACACAGAAAGAAAACAGAGAGAAACATATGAGTGCAGACATACTTATATATACTACATCAAATATTTATGTAATAGATATAAATCTAGTTTCTGTGATTCAAGTAGCAACACTCAAACAATTTAAAGCTACAACTAAAACAGCTGGACTAAAGCAGAGTGCAAGCAGGAAGTTGTAAGATTTGAAAAATTTTTGAATATTTGATTAATGTGAAATAATTAAAATAAAAAAGTTCAAGCTAGAAGTTTTTAAAGCTTTAAATCATTCGTGCCGTTAATTGTGTCTCTGATGTTTCTTCATTTTCTTTTTTCATAAATTATATCATCAAATTAACGGCTTGGATATTTAATTTATACAGTCACCAATGAAAAAAAAGGTGTCAAATTCTACTCACATTTACTCGTTGTTATTAATTTTTTCTTAATAAATTTATTTTTTAGAGTGTTTTGAGTCATAGAAAAAAAAAAAGAAAAAAGAATTACAGTTATTGTCTGGAGACAATTGTATTTGTGACATAAAATGCATTTAATAATTGTTTATAGAGTGTTTTAAGTTTCGTCTCGCGCCTACTCGGGTGTCAACAATTCTTATTTTAATCAGTATTTCATGATTTTTTTTTTGTTTTTTTACTTGGGCGTTTTTGGCTGCTTTTGTGAGTGAGTGAGTAAATGACTGCATATTTAGCATGGAGACTATGAGTACATGTGTCTAGTAGAAATAAAAATTAGCTCAATAATAATCATGACACCATCAAGTCTAGTTTATCGTTATTCATGTAAATGCATGAAGTTATAAGATGTGTACAGTAAGGGGCAAAAGTTGTTACATAAAATGTGAAATTCTAAAGGTCAAAAGTATTTAAAATATAGAGGCCCTCCAAAAACACCAGGCTTTGTAAAAACAAACTAGTTGGTTTAAATATGTTGTATATTCCTGATATATAAATATGCAAAACACCTAACTACTGTGATCTTTTCTTATATTTGCATATATCGTGGATACTAAGTTCTGTACATAGACAATATGTATATAAAATTTAAGGTATTTTCTTAGCATCAATGCTTTGCCAATTTCGAAAAAAAAAATCCCTAAAACTTTTTAACTTTTGTTAAAAAAAAAAAAAACTGTAATCTTTTTCATTCAAGTGCAGAGAATTGTTAAGAACTTTCAAGAAAAGTATTACTCTAGGTTAAGTAATGAGATTGGAAGCGAATAATATGAAAATTAACCCTGTTATGCTCTTGCCACCAAAAATAACCAATTTTTGAATTCAGACCTCTCGCGAAAACTGAATTTTCGCGATAACAGAAACCAAAATTTTATGTAATTTTTAAAATTATACTTAATTGTTTTTATTGATATATTTACATTTCAAAAATGTTTAAAGAAATTGGAGATTTTGAGTTGCATTTTTGGCAAATTATTTTTTAAAATAACAGCTGAATCACTTAGTTCATATAGTGCTGTTGTCGGCTTACTATATTTCGAAGCCCATAATGCACTTTAATTATTTATTTTTTCATGACCACTATCGTATAAATCCTCCGATTCCCTGTCTGATAATTTCATTTGCTCCTCATTACTTTCCACATGAAATTCTTATTGAGTCCAGTTGTTTATGTCAGCATTCGTGAAAAGATGTTCCGTACCAATTTTAGCTACAAGTGTACAATTTTCGGATATTGGACAGTGATATTTTATCCCAGGACGTAGCTAGAATCTGAACTGCATTTTTGAGATTGATGTTTTTTACTTGAGCTCTAAATTAGTTCCCTTCACGCCAGGCAAGTGGGTGAGCAGTTGACTTACATGGGGAACAAATTCGTGATGCAACCAGTCCTTGCATATAAATGATGTCATTCAGGTGTTGTTATTGGAGTTGTATACTACAGGATTATTGAAAAAGCATTTAAAGGCGCGTGGGTTTTTCGATTTTCCATTCGCATTTGAATAGGTCACAAAAGTTATTCGCTCTTTACATATTTTTCTCCGGGAGCCATTTTCTCATTACATGTGACAAAAGTGCTATTTGGAAGCATCCTATAATATAATCCGGATTCATCCGCATTGTAGATTTGATGAAGAGTCAAACCATGCTCATCAACGTCATCCTTAAAATCTTTTACAAATGGATCATTAAGATGAGGTTTCGAAGACAATTTCTCGCCCGTAATTTGTAAAAATCTAATTCCATGTTCACACTTAAATTTCTTCAACCATCCTTCACTGGCATTGAAACCTGAATTGGTTTGATAATTTTTGGAATACAAATGTCTGGCTTTTGATCATAAAATCGCAGCTGATATAGGAAAATTTAAGCATTTTTTCCATTATTGGGTACTCAGATTTCTTTAAGGTGCAACGTTTACCAGGGCCACTTTCTATTGTACGTATGAACCTTTTTAATGAATTTTCTTGCTTTATAATGCGGTGCATTAAAATATGATAAACTTTTCCCATATTAAGTGGTGTATTTACACAACAAATGACACAAATAAACTGACAAAGTTGAAGATCAAAATCATTCCAGAGAGTTAATATACCAAAAGACGGCGAGTTTCCTTTTTTGGTTATAGCCATTGTAATAAAATTTTAAAAACAGATAAAAGTCGCGAAAATAGAAGATGTTTTTCGTAAACTGTCGCGATTATAGAACCTGCAATATTAAAAATTAAGCCGTTGCGATAACCGGGCCGTCGGGGTAGTCGCAAATACCGAGCTTGCACTATATTTACTTATTAGGGTTATCATTCGATAAAAAAAAAAAATGTTGAGAAAAATAGCTCAAAAAAATAATACTAATAGTTTATAATAGAATGTTTTGCCAATTAATAATAAACAATATAGATATAATATATAAACTACTGGCTTGACCAAGTGCGCTTCGCTACACCTGTCGTAGTAAGAAAAATATGTAAGGATTTTATTAAAAAAATGGGTTTTCCCCCTGTTATCCCTTTCTGGTCCAAGTATTGAAAAAAAGTTAAAGCCTATTGACGCTTTCAAGTAAGGATCTATCTACGTTCCAAATTTCAATAAAATCAGTTCAGCCGTTTAGGCGTGATGCTCAAACAAACAAACAAACAAACTTACAAAGACATTTATATATTTATATAGATTTTGCTCAGACGTCTTAAACATAAAAAACAAGTAAGAGAGCTATATTCGACCGTGCCGAATCTTATATACCCTTCACTAAATTATACTTTAAAATTAAATTTAAATTTTTTAAATTTTTAATTTTTTTTTTTTAATATTTTTTTTCAAAAATGTTTTTTAAAAGTTTTTTCCAATTTTTTAAAAAAATTTTTTTTTAATTTATTAGTGAAAAAAATGTATGACAAAAGAATGTTTTCTGAAAAAAAAATTCGGGTTAAATAATATTTTTCACGATTTTGACCCATTGTAGATTCAACTTACTATATATAGCCTTATGTATATCGTTGCAATGAAGTTTGAAATATCTATCATTAGATATCCATATTGTCTATATTTATGACTTAGTAATCGAGATATAGATAAAAAATAGGCCAAAAATAGAGGTTGTCCGATTTTTGCACAGACAGACAGACAGACAGACAGAAAGACAGAAAGACAGACACACAGACAGACAGACAGACAGACAGACAGACAGACAGACAGACAGACAGACAGACAGACAGACAGACAGACAGACAGACAGACAGACAGACAGACAGACAGACAGACAGACAGACAGACAGACAGACAGACAGACAGACAGACAGACAGACAGACAGACAGACAGACAGACAGACAGACAGACAGACAGACAGACAGACAGACAGACAGACAGACAGACAGACAGACAGACAGACAGACAGACAGACAGACAGACAGACAGACAGACAGACAGACAGACAGACAGACAGACAGACAGACAGACAGACAGACAGACAGACAGACAGACAGACAGACAGACAGACAGACAGACAGACAGACAGACAGACAGACAGACAGACAGACAGACAGACAGACAGACAGACAGACAGACAGACAGACAGACAGACAGACAGACAGACAGACAGACAGACAGACAGACAGACAGACAGACAGACAGACAGACAGACAGACATGGCTAAATCGACTCCGCTATCTATAAGGATAAGGAAAATTATATTGTGGAAATTACAAACAGAATGACAAGTTTATATATACCCTTCTCAAGAAGGTGAAGGCTGTAACAAATTATTGACCCCTTTGTTAAAATAGTTAACGTTTGCCGATGTTAGTAAAATCTTCAGGATACATATATTTTTTAGAGACTCTGTAATATATTCTATAAAACTGAGCAGCAGTTTAAAATAATAGCTTTTTACCAGGTTTCTAAGTTTTTCCCAAAATCCTTAAAGTTCAAATCGTAAGTACGGTAAAATTAAAAAACCTGTAGGCCTCATTTGGTAACATACCTACTTTAATTTCCCGAAAAATTATTTTAAATTCAGATTTTTTTTTAACAAAATTAAAAAAATTGTGATTTGTAGACAAATTTTATAAAAAGAAAGGCTGTCATGAATTTTTGCTACTGTTTCTAATATTTAAGGACTGATTTTGATGATTTTCAATAAAGAAAATCTAGTGTAAAATATCTGATATAGTGATGTTACTGGGCTTTAGAAAATCTAAAACAATCCCATAAAGATCTAAAATAACGATTCATGGTAAGCTTCGAAATTGATATTATGCAGACGTACAAGTTACAAACACAAAAATAGTAAAGTGTATCGATTTAACGATGTTCGTCTTGCTGACTGGCTGTCCATGTAAACTTGTGCGCAAAGTACAAGTTGCAATTTTGAAGATATTTCAATGGAATTTTGCCCAAGACAAAGCCTATTGAAACTATTAAAAATGGAACATTATTTCTCCTAGTTCTCCCGAAATAATATTTTATCGACTATAAATGATTTACATAAATATCCGCACAAACTTTTCAACAAATGAGTTTTAAATACAAATAAATCACACATAAAAATGTTGTACGAATTGATAGCTTCCATATAAGACCAACATTACTCTAACGATTCTAAAACTTTTAAAAATGATGGACACAAACAACTTTTATATAAAAAGAAATCATACGATCTAATTTCATCCCGATCGGTCCAAAATTGGCAATACAAAGCCCACTTCCAAAAATAACTTTAACAAGCATAAAACTCGTAAAAATGTTGGTATGTAAATAAAAAACAACTGGAATAAGTTTCATATAGAAATACATCACACGACCGTATTTGATGACGATTGATACATAATTGATCATAGCTCCCATATAATATTGAAATTTTAAAAGAAAAATGTTTTTACTTGTTTACTCAGTGTAGGTTATTACATGGTCAGACCATACTTTCTTACTTGTTTTTAATTTGAACCCAATATTTAGCAAAAATAAATTAAAATACAACTTTAAAGTTTCTTAAACAAAAATGTGTAACATAATAAATATTCTATGAAATTGTTCACTAAAACTCTTAAAAGAATTCTTTGAGGTTAATTTAACTAAAATTCTTGTTATTACCACCTAAAAATAAGCTACTCAAATCACTTATTTAAAAGGAAATTTATTTACACTATGCATGAATTCTTATTGAAGCAACTACAACAGTTTTAACTGAATTATAATATTTTTTGTTCACTTTATTTGTTCTAAGTTTCCAATTTCATGTTTGTAACTCAAGTATAACAAGTTGGTCATATTTTATAATTGCAGCCTTAAGCGTAATTGGATGTTTAAACATGTAAATTAAGTAGCTGGTTGAAATTAAACAACAACAGCACCAACAACACAAACGACAGCCACAAACAATGGAAAAAAGCAACCACAAAAAAAAAAAAAGAAATATAAATTTTAAATTTTTATAAAGAGAAAAAATAAAGTGTGGTAATAACGAAATTGTTAAAATTTATTAGTTTATTTTCAAATTTTGATTTCTATCATTTATTTTATATTGACCAAAATAATTTAGGTGTTTGTGATTTTATTTGTCAATATATACATACATACATACGCACATATTGAATCTAATTATTATATTTATAAATTTTTTATTTAAATAATAATGGAAATTGTATGTGAAAATTATTATTACTATTAGTATGTTAGGTGTCTCTCTCCAGAGCGACAGTTATTTGAAGGAGTGGTTTCTTAAATTTATTTATTTTAATTTCGATAGAAAAATTTTTATACACAAAATTTTTTTATTTTAAATCCCAAATACACACAATTTTCCATAACTATATTAAATATAAAAGGGGAAGCAAACATTTTCAACAAGGCATCGGACCTCATCCTTTCTGAACAAATCAAAGTTATTTTCCATTTTTTAAAATATTTTCCCCAATTATAAGTCATCCTATGGTTAACAACACATACAAAATTAAGAGTGGGACCATTAGGGGATCTCCAAATAATAAACATTTAATAAAAAGTTCCGAAAATTTCGAAGAATTTGTAATTATCCGTTTTCGGCTATCTCGTCTCGTTGCTAAGATAAATCGTGTCCAATTTGCTCTATAGCTTTAAAAACAGAACATTTTTCTGCCATTTATACGTCATTCAGTGGCGCATAGATCAAAATTTCAGTACAAAATCATGAAATTGATTACTACTGGACATTTTGCTCTACGTGCAATCAGTATTGTGGAATGATAATATTTTTCAATATATTTTTCTGTTATAAAGAAGTTCTTCCTAGAATACTGTTGTAAAGCATAATTTCTCTTACAACCAAAACTGAACAGGCGTTGCATTAGACTGTATAGTAACTAATTTTTCACTGTTAACGTATTTTCAGTCAACGCAACAGTTGCAGTTATTCTGGTTTAGCTGTTACTCCATAGCGTGAATTTGCCCATTTACATGGAGCAAACGCCGTCCAACCCAGTTTCGGAAAGATTTTATAGAGATAAGTTCAACCACAATTTTAATTTGTCCTATACAAAGCCTACAAAATACCAATGTGGTCATTGCGAACAATTTTCAATAAAAAATAATCCAACGGAGGATGAAATTGAAGAAATCGATATTTAGAATAGAAATGAAACGAATAACCTTAAAAGGGAACGTGACGTATATCACCGGAAACAAGACCCTTTTTCTATTGTTCTATGTTTTGATTTGCAAATCGTTTTGAACCTTCCTAAGGTTTTGAATTTAATTGCGTTCATAATGCTTTAGACAAATATATTAAACGTTTAGAAATTCACAGTATTTTGTCACTCGTTATGTATCGTTTTATTTTTGGTTTTTTGAAAATGAATATATTTTTTTTACTGAGATTTTTAAGAGTTTTTTACTGCTTTGTTAATGCAACTTTGATCTACGTGTATGTATTTGCAAGGAAATATGCTTAAGATGGTGTATAGAGCAAACAGGATGTTTATTACCGTTAGAAAATATCCCGTTGTAGATGCGACCGGGAGATAAAATTGTTTCATCTTAGAAGCAAAAGAATGAGGGAGAAAATTGAGGTATGTTCAAGAACAATACCTGACATAAAAACAAAAAATATTCCCCAAGAAGTTTCTTGTGTGGCAAGCCATTTGCAGTTGTGGCAAAAGAAAAAAATAATTTGTGACATCAGGCACAATAAACACAGAAATGTAAATTACAGAGTGTCTACAAAAATGGCTTTTACCTTTCTTAAAACAGCATAGAGTGTCTTCATATTTTTGACCCGATTTGGCATCATGTCACTGTGGAAAAAAGGCCTTTGAGTGGTATTCAAACAATAATGTCAATTTTGTTGGGTGAATTTACCTCCACGCAACTGTCCAGAACTTCGGCCTGTGGAAAGGTACTGGGCTCTTGTTAAAAAATGATTAAAGAACACACGAAAGTATATCAGGACATGTCTGATTTTAAGCGTAAGTGGACCACCTCGTCCAAAAAGTTAACGGAAGTAACCATAAAATCTTTAATGGGAGGATTTCCGGAAAAAGTGGATAAACTTATAGATACAGAGTAATATGTCAATATTTTAATGTTTAATAAATTTGTACAATATTTGAATAAAATTACGTGTTTTTGAGAATTAAGTGTTCTGTTTGGGCAATATTCCCCGCGCTTCACCCATTTTACGGTGATGTCCACTTCTGTATGAATGGGTATTTCAACAAACAAAATTGTCGAATTTGCACCCATACCAATCCACATGAGATCCAAGATCTTCCAATGCATCCCGAAAAAGTCACTATTTAGTGTGGATTTTGGGCTGATGACGTAATCGATCCAAAGCTGGCCATGCCATCACCGTCAACGACGAGCGCTATAGATTGATGATTACCAACATATTTAGACCTGAATATGATGATATAGACACCAACGACATGTGGTTTCAACAGGACGTCGATACGCGCCACACAGCTCATGAACATTGGACATTCTGCATGAGCGATTTAAAGGCATGGTCATCTTACGTGCAGGTGATGTGAACTGGCTATCGATATCGTGCGATTTGACCCCGTTAGACTTTTTCTTGTGGGGGTTTCTTTGGTCTATGTGAATAAGTCACAAACCACAGCGGCCCTCAAAGCTAACATAACCCATGCCATCTGTAAAATGCACCAGAGTCATGAAAAATTGGACATTTCAGATAAGCGCTAACAAGCGAAGCGGCGGCATATAATTGTACGATGTTATATTCCATACATAATGGCATCGACAGGTCTTTCAAACGAATAAAGAATGTTTTATTTAAATTTAAAGCTAGGATCGCTTAATATTTTTTTTAAGCCCTTTATTAATTTATTGAATCTGCCTTTTATATTCCTAACAATAAGTATATAACTAAAATTAAAACTAATTGCTCAAGAGAGCCTTAATGGTTAACTGGCACTCATCTTAGCGGGGTGGTAGATCTGCTCTACGGAGCCTGGATTGGGTTTGGATCTTCACAAGTTATCTTGCAAGCGTATTGTATAAGATCAATACTGGTGTTGCTAGCCATTCCCCATAATTGAATTCCATATGTCCAAATTGCTTTTAAAACGGTATTATACAGGATGACTTTATATTGAAGGCTTAATTTTGATTGGTCACTGATTAACCAATGAAAGCTAGAGGCTTTTAGCTTCATCTCTTAGTTTCTATGTGACGGCGCCAAGTAAGCCGTCTATCAAGACGAATACCAAGGTAGGTGACATAATCAGACTGCGGTATATTAACGTTGTTGAGTGTGACAGGTGAGCAATTTCCTCTCCTTAGAGCGAACGTAACATGTTTAGTTTTCAGCTCATTCACCTTTATTCGCCAGTTTTTCAACCATGTCTGAACACGTACGAGATAATTTTGTAGTTAAGTAGATGCTATGAGTGGGTTTTCGTGTGAACTAATAATGGCGGTATTATCCGCAAATGTAAAAATTGTTAATTTATCGCACGTAGGCAAGTCAGAGGTGTAAATGAAATATAACGTAGGTCCTAGTACACTTCCCTGTGGAACACCAGCTCTAATCATGTATTCTCTCGTGACATAATCATTGAACTTAACTCTGAAAAGTCTATCCGATAGATAAAACTCCAGCAATTTATGAGAACATAGTGGTAGTAACCATTTGATTTTATGTACTAGATCTTTATGCCATACTTTGTCAAAAGCTTGAGCAACATCTAAAAAGACGGCAGAACAATATTTCTTTAATTCAAAAGATTTTCTAATCTCTCCAGTTAAACGATTGACTTGTTCAATAGTGCCATGATGTTCACGGAAACCAAATTGGTGTACTGGGATAATATTTCCATCATTCAAAAAATATTCTTTTCTTGGAATATTTTCTCGAATAGCTTCGACAAACAAGGAAGTAGGCTAATAGGTCTATAAGAAGATGGCAGGGTTAAATCTTTACCCGGTTTCGGTATCATTATTATTTAAGAAATTTTCCAATTTTTTGGATAAATTCCAAGTTTCAAGATCGCATTAAACAATATAGAAAGCACAATTATTGCCACATTTGGTAGGTTCTTAATCAATTAATCAATGAGGACCAATATCGAATTTAAAAACCTTTATTTTCTCTCAAAGCTATATTTTTAACTTAAAATTAAGTGCAATTTGTCTGTTTTTCTCCTTATGGAAACAGTATTATTTATCTTTTACTTTTTAGTTAGACATATACAATTTTTAAAATTAATATTTTTATAGTATGTAAAATTAACCTTTGTCGTATGACATCTTTACAATTCCATTCAAAAAACTAAAGACAACAATTAATTTGTTTTTATCAAAATTTATCGTTTCGGAAAATATTTCCAATAGAATGTTTTCCATTGAAAATATTGTTACGCAGATCATTTTCTATTGAAAGTAATGTTATACATAAAATTCTCTATAGCAAATGGCATTTTACACAAAATATTATTTAGAATATACTGTTGTTATACATCGAAGAACGCATTCCTTTAAATTAAAACGAAAACGTATTTCCCTAACAAATGTATGCCTGTTTGACTATTGAATTAGAAACCATTATTTTCATTATTTAAATTAAATATTCGTGAAGTGTTCATTTTATTTTTGATTTTGTTAATTAAGGTGCTAATTAAAAAAATTAATATAGACTGTACAATAAATAAATAATTCATAAATGTTTGAATGTAAAACAGATTTAAGCCAAACCCGAACGCTGATTATAAAAATAAAATCAAGGGCCCACAGAAAAAAAATATTTACTTAAGTTAAAATAACAATTTTATAAATAGATCTGGTTAAATAAAAGATACATTCAACATTAGAATTTAAAGAATGTTTTTTTACAATTAAATATTAATTTTTTGCAATTAAATTAAATTATAATTAAACAAAAAAGCCACCACCTGCTGTCGATAACCCGATTATATGATAATTTTTCAGTTTTTTTTATTTAATTTATTTATTCCTCCAGCCGGATTTTATGAAATTCAGTTTTAATTCTTTTCTTTTTATTTTTATATTTCATTAATGCATACAAACGGTCGTGTGGTTAATATGATTTTAATCAAATAAAAAGAAAAAAACGAGAGAAAAAATAAATAATAAAATTTATTGAATATTTATAAATTGATTGTTCATACATTCCTCAATTAAGTATATGTCTGACTGCTCGGCTGCAGTCTCTGCTAACAGAGTTTCGTAAGTAAATCGTTGACAAGTTGACATCTTTTTTGGGCCGTCAGGTATTTAATTAACATAGTGATATATTGATGCAGTGATGTTATATGAAAAATAATTTCATTTTTCAAACATCACTAGCGAAAGAGCAACACAATTTTAAATAAATATACATATGCAAATATTTATGCAAATTAAACAATTAAATAATAGAACTTTTACTGCGCACTTTTTGAATAATTTAACTTGTGTGGCTGGAAATTAAGAATGAAATTCCAGTTAGTAATTGTCACTAAGACATACTTAGTGATTAGAGGGGCAACATGAGATTCACTTAGAATTTAAGTCACATAAACTACATGATTTTTGGCCATTCAAATGATTTAAATCTAAAAACATGTTTAGCATTTAATACAGATGACACTTAGTGGTAGAAAATCGATAAAATTTTCCGAGAATCAGGCCATAATTGAGACAGCTCTAATATAAGATTTATAAATAAAAATACTTGTGATAACTGAGAACATAAATTAACTTCTTTCCATATCTTATATTCTTTTTATACATTTGATTGGTTTATTTACTATAGCAACGCCATTTTGTCTATGCAATTTTTTCAAATTCAATAAATTACCACCCACTCTTGAAGGCTTAATTCCTTAACGTCTGCTATTGATTAAGTATTAACCACCTACAACTTGACTGTCAATATTCAATTCGATTACTTTCAAATCAATTCCAATTGTCTATAAATTCAAAAATACTTCATTCTATCAGTGAATTTATTAGATTTAACATTTAGCAACATATTGTTTTCGATTTAATCATATCGTTTAAGGAATCCCAAATAAAATTAATTTACTAAAACACAAAATGAAAACAATCTGTAAAGGGTCTTTCATTAAGGGATTCTTATCTTTAAATTTAAATAAAGCAAAGTATTCGTGAGTTATCATTGAAATGTTTGTTTGTATGAAAGGCCATTCGATGCCATTGTGAATGAAATATAACATCGTGCAAATGTTCACCGCGGCTTCGCTACTTAACGCCCATTCGTAATGTGAAATTTTGCATGGCTCTGGCGTATAATCAGGCTGAATTTGACCGATGGCATGGGTTATTTGTGGCTTATTTACATAGACCTGCGACTTCTGAAAATCCCACAAAAAAGTTTAACGGAGTCAATTCGCACGAGTCGCACATCATCTACAACTGAGATGACCATGCCCTAGAATTGCACGTGTAGAATGTCCAATATGACATGAGCTGTGTGGCACGTAGCGCCGTGCTGTTGAAACCACATGTCGTTGGTGTCCATATCAGCCAATCCAAGTTGGTAATCATCAACCTATAGCGCTCGCCGTTGAGGATGATGGCCTGGCCAACGTCGTTCTTAAAGAAATATGGACCAATGACGCAGCCTATCCAAAATCCACACTCCAAACAGTGACATTATCGGGATGCGTTGGACGCTCTTGTATCTCATGCGGATTAGTAACGTCCCAAATTCGACAAATTTGTTTCTTGACGTACTCATTTATCCAAAAAAAGACCTCATCGCTAAAACTGATTTATTGATGTAAATGAGCGGAACATTGCCCGAACAGAACACCCATTTTAATAAAACAATTTTATCATTTGCAAATCTTATCCATCCATGGTGATATGACAACTCAAACTTAATAAATTACATACAATTCTACAGATGTAGCTTCAACAATATGACCGCTATCAACTATCAAAGTTGATTCCAACCCTATTGGAAGACCCTTTAGAAGCAATTTGTTTACATATTTTAGGCTTTTTCATGTCACGTTTGACTCACAGCAAATTGAAATGTAAGTGTTTGGAAAAATCAAAGGTCAAGCACATTACAAAATATTGACCTGCTTTTCTTCATTCATTTAAGAGCAACAAAAACTGGCCTTTAAATCTCTGCATGTTTTTTCTGTTTCATTGTCTATATTGATGTCTATAATTTGATTTTGTTATTGTATTATTTTCCAAAATTCTTTCGTACATATATTTATGGTATATTTGATATAATTAAAATATGTAAATAATTTATGAGTTCAGCATTCTTCTATACAACTGACAATACGTAAATGTTTTAAATGATTAAAGTTAAATTGAAAATACAAAACAATAAAGCAAAAATTATTTTATATTTAATTTTCACTTTACATATTTAATTTTAAATTACAGTGTAAATATTATTTGTTTAAATTGAAATTAACAATTATTTGGAAACAGAATTTACATTTAATTTCGCTTACTGCGAAAAACGTTTAGACAGATGTTTTTGTGTCTGTGGAATCAAAGCCTTAACGCAGCCAATAAATACGCGAATGCATTTTTCTCCTGTACGCGAGATTCACAAAATTTTAAGAATTTAGGCATCGATTTGTTAGTGCATATTTTGCCCTTAATACGAAATGCCTATGGCTTCCACAATTTGTTGTTTACACTAATGTCTAGTTATTTGAGTAACTCCAATTGATGTTTATTTTTGGGTTATTTGACACATATGTATGATTAGGGTTGTATATTATTCGAGTTTTATTTTGAACGAGTAAAAGTTTGGTTTTTAATAATTAACAAATTAGAGCATTTTAGTTATACAAAATCAATTTCCTTAAATTCTTATAAGCCTTTAGTAAATTTTTCAGTCGTTTGACTAATAATAATGCGGGATTTATAATAGATGGCAATTTTTTTTTAACGCGATTTTTGTTTTTAATAACATATATGTCATTTGTAAAGGTACATATATGTCTAGGGATGAAACGATACCACTAGGGTATCGATACATGTACTCGATACTGTATCGGTAGTAAAGTATCGATATATACTCGGTATCGAACAAAAAACATCGATACTTACTTGTATCGGTCAATTTGCTCACATGATAAGAACCAGTGAAAACCTGGAGTAAATTCACTTTGTATGCGTATACTTGTATATATAAATATTGTTTAAGTGACAAACTCGAATAATTTTAACAACTGGATTATTTGTTTCAATATTTCAAGTTCGAGGACGGTCACTATTTCAGGACTACCTACGGTAGCTTCAGGCAAAAGTTCTGAAGCAATTTTCGACATTTCGGATTCTGTCTCACTAATGGGAGCCCCGATCTGGTCCTCCGTAAGACCCATACTACATGTTGTGACATCACAGTCATCTTCCTTTTCCTTTCTCCTGGAAATAATGTAAATACATTTAAAATTTATTGCAGTGCTAACTACTTTACACTTATGTACATATACATATAATTTAAATTATAAATGCACTGATGCTAGTCAGGATGGCTTATTAAATGCTTGTGCAGATTTGAAGTATTGCCACAATACCGCACGCTTTTGAAGCATTTTTTCATATTTGTTTGTAAAATATAACCACACAGCCGATTTTGTTGGTCCCATTTCTAGGGATTTAACTTTCTTAAATTGACAAAAATAAAAGTTTTACAATACGAATTAAAAATTATATTGTTTTGTATGTTAATACGAAACGAGTATTTTTGACCGATACGAGTACTTTTGATCGATACCTACTTGGTACTCGGTGCTAAAGTATCGATGCTAAAAGTACTTGGTATCGAAAGAAAAGTATCGATATTTACTTGTAGTTACTCGTATCGTTTCATCCCTATATATGTCATTTATTCTCACTTAGTTATTGAACATTATAGTGTAAACAACAACGTTTTTTTTTCCTCAAAAATTTCGAATTTTGTACCAACAAAGCGTCATATGCGGGAAGTTTTGCTTTATTTCTTTAATTTGAAAAACGTGCCGCTGAAACAAACTGATTGCTCACCAAAGCTTATGGTGAATATGTTCCGACGATTTCAACGTGCGAGACATGGTTTTTTCGTTTCACAAGTGGTGATTTTGACACGGAAGACAAAGATCGCCCAGGCCTGCCAAAAAAGATTCTGAAGACCATGAATTGAAGATTGTTGTCAAACTCAACAAGAGCTTGCAAAATCATTGGGAGCTACTCAAGCAGCAATTTCAAAACCTTTGCAAGCAGCAGGATTCATCCAAATGCAGGGAAATTGGGTAACATATTGAATTGAAGCCAAAGGGACCTTGAAAGACGATGTGAAGCGTAAGAGATCGTAGCAGTAGTTTTAGAAAAAACAAGAAAACAAATATAAATAAATGCTATAGCTACCGCTACTAAACATTTTTTGAAGCAGTATTTTAAGCAATAGTTAAACATGTTTTAGTTATTGTAGCTTTTTAAACTATTTCCATTTTTACATCTGCTCTTATGTTATCAAAAAATAATATTTGATGATTTAAAGACATATGTTAATAACAACATAGGAAAATAACAGAATTAAGCAAATACCAAAAAATTAGCAAGAGAACTAATATGTTACTTAACATTTCATTGCATACACTGTGTGTGAGAGACACTTAAGTATATAACTATGAATTAACAGTATGTTAGAAAATGTGAAGGAACGACATTTCACAGTATGTTCAAAACTGTAAAAGAACGATATTAAAAATATCTGTTACTTGTTACAAAGGGTTTTCCAACAAGAGGTGTTACTTTTGAATCACTCGGTGTTTCGGTAGCTGTTACTTTTGAAGCTTTTATTCTTTGAAATTTGACAAGTATTTATTACTAAAAATGGGACAATACACGCTTCAACAACGCATTGAACTTATTTAAATTAAATACAAAAATGGTGAATATCTTGCAGTCACAGTTCGTAAAACTAAAGCATTTTTGGGTCGTCGTGAAGCACCTTGTCGGACCGCAATACAGAAATTGGTGGAAAAATTCGAGCTGTTGGGACAACTTAGTAATGTGAAAAATAAAACCCGTGCACGTCGCTCAAGAACAACTGAGAATATTACTGCTGTAGCCCAAAGTGTTAAAGAAAACCCACGTTTGTCCATTCCTCGTCGTTCTTTGGAATTAGGCATTCCACAATGATATGATATTGATCTGGACAACGTTTACTTTCAACAAGACGGTGCTACGTGCCACACAAGCAACAAAACCATTGCTCTTTTACGGGAAAAGTTTCCGGACCATGTTATCTCTCGAAGAGGTGATAGCAATTGGCCACCGAGATCTTGTGATTTAACACCTTGTGACTTCTTCCCTTGGGGCCACGTGAAAGATTAACGGCATACCTTCCTCTTTATTATGAAATAAACATCCGATCATTTTTCTCAAAAAATGCCATTTTTCTTTGAATACCAAACTTTCTGAAAACCACATTATACAATACCTAACGTTTCAGTGGAAATCACAGCTTTAGTTTAGAATTTTCATGGCTTATAATATATCTCGTTGGGAAACCTAACTCAAGGCCTCGTATTCAAAAATAAATGTCAATTCTTTTTGTAAAATATTATTTCAAAAAGTACAGATTTAAGTTTCTTATATTCTCACATGTTCTGTTTTAAAAACCAAGCTGCTAGTTTTATAACTAAAAATAAACAATTTATTAAATGATTTAATTAAATTGCGTGTGTTTAAATCTTATATTTACTATAGATATATATAATTACTTCAATATATTAATTACATTAATTTCCCTTCTCTCTTTTCAGTCATTTCCGAAACTCTCAAATTACATTTACTTCTTGTTAGTAAATTAGTAAACGCGAAGAAAAATCAACAAAACAAAAATGCAGTTTCCTAAAAATTTTATAAATTACAACAAAAATAATTTAATTCGAAAACGAACTATAATTTTCAACTCACTGACAACGTTAACAATTTAACTTGAAAACCATTTAGAATATTAAAAAAAAAAACTTAAATTACATAAATCTTTTTGATACGCATATTCCTCGTTTAAAAAAAAAATATATAAAAATAAAAAAAAAAACTAAACAAATTTGTGTGTGTTTTTCCGGCATTTATGTTCCTGTTTGTGATTTAAGTAGCTGAATTTTTATCTCTTTTTTGGATAATTTACACCTAAATAAAAATAAATAGCAAAAAATATTAAATATTAAATCAACCAACAACACAATTTTTAAAAGCAAGCACGAAATCCTTGCCATCAACTCGTTGTGGTTTAGTTGTTTTAAAAGTAAATTGTAAAATTGTAGCTGGGATATGAAGGAAAACTGCAAAATGTCAGAGGTATGTAAAGAAATAATATAGTATATTAATATTGCTCATACATACATAAACAGTATAAACATACATACATATTTTTTTTTGTTTTTATTTACATTTATTATTTATGTTTTTTTTTATATTTATTTATTTATGTATATTAAATTAAACATGTCTGAAAGTTTGTAATGATGCTTGACATAGAATGTTCCTTGAAGCATTCATTACAAGGTCATATTTCTTTACAATATTCTTTTATTTTTTATTATTATTCAATTGTCACAAACGATTTAAAATAACAAAAAGTTACAATACGTTTTTATACGTTTTGTTTTTCTAAGACGTGAACTTAAAAAAGTATTATTTTTATTACATTAATTCATTTCTAGGAATTAAATTAAATACTTGTTATGAAAGCATATTTCGAAAACATTTATTCTGAATTATGATGTTTTGATTTTAAAATGTTACCGACATTCAACAAAAGGATCGGGATTTGTATAATAACATCTAAAAAACTCCTGATGCGTCATAAGCTTGAGAATTCATACATGTACTTATCCCTAATGACCTTTCTGGAGAGATAATTTTCTCTGGAAGACAAGATTTAATTTTAAAAAAATACGAGGGCGGGTCAATAAGTCTGAGGCATCTGTCAGTTGACTCCTGTCAAAATTTGAACAAGCTGGAAAAAAGTACACATAAAGAATTTTTTTTTTTTTTTTGCGGAAAAAAAAAACTTCATTCAAACCAAGGCTAAGCTTGATAAATACTATAGAAAAAATGGTTTACTGAATTCCGTTTTGGACGTATAAGCAGGGAAGATGCCAAACGTTCTAAGCGCCCGGTTCACAATATTCACAATATTCTGTTGGCTGATGAAAGTGCTTAGTGATTTCAATTTTGAATGATCACTTGGGTATGAGATAGCTTTCCACAAGAAAGCTGATGCGTTTGCTCACATATGCAGTTTCCCTGGGGAAAAATCCATGAATTGGGCTACTAATCCCTTATCCGCCCTATTCTCCGGATAGCCCCGAGTGACTATTTCGATTTTCCAAACCTGATGAAATGGCTAGGCAAAAAGAGATTTGTTTACTTTTTATACTCTTCGCCATGAGTGGAGAGGGGTTTGTCATTTCATTTGTAATTTCTACATTTTTCATTTTCGACTCCACAAAGTATTTATATTGGATCGTTATAGATAGCGATGTAGATATAGCCATGTTCGTCTATCCGCCTGTATGTTGAAATCAACATTCCGTAGTCCCCAAATAACTTACATATGTACATGATTCGTACATCAATATATCGAGAATTCTTCTGGCTCGATTTCTATTTAAAATCGAGTAAATCGGCCAACAAATGGTTGTGATATAATGAAAAAACCAGGACCTCGATTTTTTACCTATTTTTGATCTATATCTGGATTACTAAGTCTTTACACACAGAAAAATAACCCAATGTAAAATCAACATGAAAAAATGTTGATTTCAAGTCATTGTAAATTTTCGACAATATTTTGACTAAATGTATATTTAATATTGTTTCGTGTTGAATCAATATTAAAAAATGTTAATTTAATCTAAAAAGTAGTTGATTCGACATTATTCACTTTAAATATAATTGTGCACATTTGATTTAACATTTTAAAATGTTAAAATAAAATTGTCCAATGTTGATTTTACAAAATGCGTTTTCATAGTAAAAACAAAAGTTTTAAACGTAAAATCAACATTGGATCTATTTAAAACAACATGGACCAATGTTAATTCAACATTATGTTGAAAATAAAATCAACATTTTAACATGTTAAAACAACATGTAACAATTTTAAATGTGTTAACGAATTGTGAATAGCATGGTTTCATGTTGAATCAACTTTGCTTCATGTTAAATCAACTTTGGTTCATGTTAAAACAACATTTACATTTAAGTTTTTTTACACAAATTATAAATAACATTAGTTCAAGTTAAATTGATATTGGTTCATGTTAAATCAACATTGGTTCATTTTAAATCAACATTGATTCATGTTAAATCGTCATTGAGTCATGTTGAATCAACATTATTCAATAATAAGAACAATGGGAATCCGATTGAAACAAAATTGTCGAATATTGTATTAACCTGAAAAAATGTTGAAATGAAATGAAATCATGTTGAATTCAAAAAAAAGTACCGCTATTTTGGAACATAAAAAACTTGTCATTCTTCAATTAGTACAGCTTCAACCAGTATCGTGCGTGTTGTATTATAAAAGCGTGGTTTCGCAATAAGTTAAATTCCATTTTTTTAAATATAAAAATCTAATTATGTCTGTGCCAAAGAATGATAATGTTAATTTATCAAGTGTTGTACAATAAACAGTATCAATTGAAGAAAACATTAATTTCTTTAGTGACAAAGATGGTAATACTATATTAAACATTCCAGTTGTTCAGAATAGTGGCGAAAATTAACACGACGAGCTGCAGCAAACTTTTAACTTAAATGAAGTAAAACCTTATTTGGTAAGTAAGTACCTGCATTTTATGTATTTTTTTCGATAATTTGACAAATGGGAATAATATTTATTTATTTAGAAGCGGAATGGAAGACATAAAGAAAGCTAACAACCCCCTATTGGTATTCGTGCTTGTTTTCGAGAAAAACTGTTTAGTTGGAGAAAAAATGAGGTAAAAACATTTTTGATTGCACAAATATTTAGTTAAGCATTAGTTAATGCTATTATTAACTTATCAGTATGGAATTGATGATGAAACATTGTCTGGTACGATTGCCGAAACAGTAGTTTTCTAATATTGTCATCCTAATATTGGCACAACATCAACACCAAAATCATCTTTTCTGCATCATTTGGAAGTTCTAAGTTATCTAAGGTAAAGTCTGGAATTGTTTTCTTAGTGCATGTTATTAATAATTGTTTTATGTTCCATTTTAGAGTCTGAAGCATACATATTTTAGATGAACGCCTTAAAGGAAAATCTATAACAACTTTTTATAAACAAAATTATAGTTTGACCGATTAATTTCGCGCAGAATTGATCAATGTTATTGACAATTGGAAGATATATCAGGAATACTATTATATACCACGAGGTATACAAACGAATCCAGGTGGAAGGCTTTGGGATAAATACGTTAACCAAAGTGCAAAGCGTGCACGATCATCAATTAAAATTAAAGACAATTCGATTCGATTTCGCTACAGTTACTTCTGAACTTGATGAATCAATTTCACTAGCTTTTAAAGCTTCTCTTTCGAGGGATTTTTCTAACTGGGATGAAGTTAAAGATAAATGGCAACGAACTTTTTTGTTAAGGCAAAACCAGTTGAAGTCGTCAAACAATAATTACGAATTTCTAAGCAACTGGGCGCTTTATTCTAACGCACGATCTCAAGAACTAGTAAGTTTAAGTAAATTTTGTCAAAAGTTCATATTTTTGCATTATTTCCATTTCTATTTTCTATATAGATTAATATCGGTTTAGAGCTGCACCCAAATAAAAGCCATCTTCTCTTCAGTAAATGAAAAGGGTTTATGCAAAAAATAACAAACTATTACTATTAATATAAAAAAAAACAAAAGATCTAAGGAAGTTCTGACAAATTCAAAGGATACTACTGAACAAAGTAATTATTATTGTATACTCATTTTTCAAAAGTAATATTCTAAATCACCAACTTCTTTCCAGATTCATTAGATTGTAAACATACTATTCTACTAAATTCAGTTATTTTACCAAAGGAACGTTTTGCGGATTAACTTGGAAAGAATTCAAAGAAGATTTCTATACCAGATGCTAACGAGAGTTTTATTGTACATCTTACTACTATATATGACTTGAAAAGGTAATTTCAGAACTTAGAGAAAAATATTACAATAGAAGTTAAACTGTTCAACCTTTTATAATAGTTGTAGGACATATTATTTATAATCTTCAAAATTTTTACGTGTATTTTGATAAAAAAAAACTATTAAAATTTGAATCTTTTTTAAAAAGTTTAGATATTTGCTTTAAAATAATACATTGTCTTTAGATTATCCATGGCTTTTTATACAATAATATTTTTACTAAGTTAAACCTATTAGTGATAGCAAACTATCAAGCATTTACTCCTTGCTTAACTTTTTAAAAACTTAATTACTAATTTCAATATGTTGATTTGTGTTCTTTGTAATAAAGAAATATCTATCTTAAGTAACTTAATATTTACAACGTTAAAGTACAATAAAGTGGAAGCAAGAGAATTGTTCCCTATCTTATAAAATATCAAACCAAAATTTATTTTCTATATTCTGAAGTTGAAATTCTTTATTTTTATGAACATTTTCAATCATATGCAGTAGGCAAATTATAAAATTAAATACTTTCAAAAGAACTCCATAAATTTTCTAGCCCACCTTTGCATCTTTTCACATTAATAATGGTAAAATTTATATAAGAAATAAATGTTTGTAATAATTTAATTTTAACAAAATTATATGTATGTATATATATGTCTGATATAATCATTTTATCCTTTTATAAATAAATATTTAAAATATATATTAATTAATGCTGTTTTTTATTTATAGCTATATTCAATAACAAAAAAGTATTACGAATTATTACAAATTGTTAGATATTTTTCATGTTTTTGAAACATTTCTAATGAAAATTTGTAACAATTAGTAGTAATTTTTTGTTATAGAACAGACCTAATATTAGCGGAAAGTCAATATGGTTTTCATGTTATTTCAAAATCGGAATCATTTTGAATTAACATTGAAATTCATGTTGTTTTAACATGATTGTATATTATTTCAACCTGAAAATCCATTTTAAAATAAAATGTTTTCATGTTATTTTAACATTTTTTCATGTTAAAACAACATGAAAACATTTCATTTTAACAGGACTACCACTTTGATTTGAAGGGTATTATTAGTTAATTCAACATGAAAATCATATTGATTCAACGTGAAATTCATGTTATTTTAACACTAAACAATGTTGATTTAAATGGATTCTTACAGTTATTTCAATATGATATCAGTTTGATTCAACATGAGTAAAAATGTTATTTCAACATGATTTCTAGTTGTTTTAAAGTGAAAAAATGTTATTTTTGGTTTATTGTAAAATCATGTTGAATTAACATGAAACACCTATGAAGCAAAATCATAGTTGAAAAATGTTGATTCATCCTTGTTTTCGGCGTTTTTACAATGATTTTTTTCTGTGTGTAATATAGACAATATGGATATCCAATAATAGATATTTTAAAGACCTTTGCAACGGCATATATAAGAAAGTTGGACCCACAATTGGTCAAAATCTGGAAAAATATTTTTACCCCGAATTTTTTTTTTTTTCACCAAAATTAATTTTTTTTTTTTTGTTATACAATTTTTTTCACATATAAATTAAAAAAAAAAAAATTATAAAAAATTAAAAAAAAAAATTTTCCCCATACAATTTTTATCGCATATAAATAAAAAAATATAAAATTTTGTGTACTTAAAAATATTTGAAATTTTTATTTTAAGGCATAATTTGGTGAAGATAAGATGCGGCACAGACGAATCTTATCTAAATTTTGAAATTTTTTAAAATTTCAAATTCTATTGGGCTTAATAAACATCCTTTATTATCTCTAATATACGATTTTTTACAATACTCTTCCTCTCATATTGTTTTTATTTTATGGTAAAGGTACTATTTGAAAAATAAAACTTTGGTGTTTGCGTTCAACCAGAAACTACTAGTACATACATAATTTGAGTTTTGCATGAATTGTATTCGTACATTTTTATGGCGCTGTAAAATCACCTGACCTTGACCAATACATAAACAAAATAAACCTTAAATCTGACAGCATTTTTTTGTATGAGTATCAAAATCAATTATAGGAATTCATTTGTAAATATATGTAGAAGTACTTAAATGTATATACATACAGTGGTGGCCATGAGGTTAGCACACTTCATACTTGCTGTTTTCTAAAGCAAATTATTTAATTTCATTGCAATTATAAACTAAAGTTTTTGGTAATTAGTGTTGTTTATGGTGTGATCAATAAGTCCCGTTACTTTTTTTTTGCATTCTATCGCTATTCTCTTTCAAATTTGCATTTTAGTGCAGTAATATGTAAAATAAGCTGGACACAATTTTAGCACATATAAGTATAATTAAATTTTTTAAAAGTTTTTTGAGGGTATAAATATTAATTGGTAAGTTTAGGTATTATTTAATCAATGAGGAAGACAAACTGACTTAATAAACATTATTTAGATATGGCTAAAAAAAAATGGTGTACAGAGGAACAACGAAAGATTATTCAACAAATGAACTCGAGAGGAACAAGTATAAGTGAGATTGCTTATACTTTGGAACGCTCCAGGAAGATGGTTTATAATGCATTAAGACATATTCAGAAATATAAAACATCTAAAAATGTTACACAGGCTCCTCGGCCCAGAAAAACTTCACGTAAAGAGGACTCTTTAATATACATAGCCTCTGTCGAAGATCCTTTTAAGAGCTCCACCGTAATCCAGAGAGAAATTTCAGGAAAATATGGTATCAACGTGTCCAGCAGAACGATAAGAAGAAGACTTAATGAAAAAAATTTACGTGGATGCATTTCTCAGCATAAGCCACATGTTTCAAAAAAGAACATACAAGCTCGGTTGTCCTTTGCTCGTGAGCATTTGGAAAAGCCGTTAATTTTTTGGAAAAAGGTCCTTTGGAGTGATGAATCTAAATTTTGTAGATTCGGATCGGATGGTAAGAGGTATGTATGGCGTCCTCCGAACATGCAACATAATCCAAAGTACACCAGTAAAACAATAAAACACGGTGGGGGTAATGTGATGGTGTGGGCAGCATTTTCTGGGTATGGTGTTGGTCCTATAAAAAAGATTGATACTCGTATGGACCAGTATGTATACCAGAATATACTTCTAAATACAATGATACCTTATGCAGAGGACAACATGCCACTTAGGTGGCGATTTATGCAAGATAATGATCCAAATCACACCTCACGCTTAGTGAGGTGTTGCTTGGAATCGAACAATATCGACGTGTTAAAATGGCCAGCCCAATCTCCGGATCTCAATCCTATTGAGAACCTTTGGAATGATGTGGAGCAGCATGTAATAAGAGAAAATCCTAAAAATTTGGCCGATTTATGGAAAGAAGTAGAAAAAGCTTGGAATGATATTTCAGTGGATCGCTGTATGGCCCTTGTAGAAAGTATGCCAAGGAGACTAGCAGCTGTGATCAAAAATAAAGGGTATCCAACTAAGTACTAAGTTTTTAGTGAAATAAGTTTTTTTTGTTTTGTTACTTTTTTAATATGAATAAACTTTTTTATTTTGTGCTAAAATACTGTCCAGTGTTTTTTTGAGGTTATTCTATTCTGGATAGAAAAACGCAAAATATATATAAAGGAATAATGCTGGACATGATGGGACGTGATCTTAGAAGGACAAGTAACACACATGCAAAAGATATCATAAAAAAATTAAGAAATATAGGAAATATTTGCGTTTAAAAATAGCAAGTAGCTAGTGTGCTAACCTCATGGCCACCACTGTATGTACATAAATGTGATAATTTCACTTTTTCAGATTTTTTTCTTTTTTTACGAATACATAATTCATTCAAAATTAATTTAATTGATAATTAAAAAATATATTCTTCATTAATTAATTCTACTTCAACTATAATCAAAACATTTACAAGAGTGTGTGTGTATATATATATTTGTTTTTATTTTCTGGGTTTGTTTGTGTTGTGTGTAAATAACTGTCAGTGTAGAAGTGCCCGTTGAAGTGTATATTTGACATTGTTTATAATTAGCAGACAATGGCTCAAAATGAACTTCTTGCAGAAACTAGATTTCTTTGGAATATCGTTGACGTCTAATTGGGATTAAATTTTTGTGCACAGTGGTTACGAAATAGAAAAAAAACTTCCTAATGTATTTATATAACTAAAACAAGTAGTAGTGTTAAATTCGGCACTGGCGAATCTTATGTACCCTCCAACAATTTAATACAAACAAAGGAGTATAGAAGCAAAGGGGTATAGAAGCAATGTCTGCAAACTCCTTTTTTTTCGAGAATCTATTTTAATCCGACGAATGCATTCTATCAAGCCATCAATCGACAGCAATGTCCATTGTTTTGCTCTCATTATTAGATGGTAATTTTATCAACAATTTTACCATATTTTCCAAAATTGTCATTCTTTTGGCTAATTACACTGTCCAACAAATTGAGACATCTTGACTGAAACAGAACAGCAACCCTATTATTCTGAAAGGGCACGTTGAGTAGATTATTTTTGTAGAATAAACTTATAGTCCAGCTGGTCTAAATTTTTTTTTTTTGTACAGTGGGTCAAAGTTTTAATTTTTTGACCACAAACGGACGTGTTCTTGATGAAAAACTTGTATTATGTAAAAATCTGCGGGTATCAGGCACAAGTTCCCTAATTTTATCAGAACACTCTCCATTGTAGTACCGATAGAATGTAGCTCACATTGCGACGGTGCTCCAGCGAGTCAATAGAGTTGGTTACCGGCCCCATACATGGGAGTTGTATTTCATTTTTGGTCGGATATAGGTGGTGTAAATAGTGAGGAGATCAGATGGAGTGAAGTAATTTCAACACCGTTTCAGAAATCCGAGACACTTGAATGCTTCATCACATTGTATTCTCATGCCAAGAACATCAAGAGTATATGATTCCGCAATATTTACACCACCCATACAGATGAAGCGACATGGTCTGTCGTTCGTTTATTTGTAAACATGTAACACTGAGTCTTGCGAGCGTTGAAAGCGACCCTATTCGCGCGACCCCATTCAGAAATTATCAGAAGATCTCGATTAAGGGAATCATTCATGTTTTGCCTTATTGTCCCAATCTTCGACAGGCTTTGTCTGTAACTGAGTGAATATGAATGGCAAATGTTGCTGTCATCTGCAGAAAAAATAGATAGGGTTGGATCTTTGATGTAGAAGGTAATTTAGAAAGATAAGAAATAGAGTAGCAGAAAGAATGGAGCCTTGCGGTACCCCTGAATTTATATTGAACTTGTTTGATGAGATCCCATCTATAACAACTCGTATAGTGCGATCTCTAAGAAAGCTCGACACCAAAAGCAATAAGTTTTACTAAAAGCGCACCATGTCATACTCTATCAAACGCCTTATAAATATCTAGAACAGAGATGCCCAAAGCTAAAACTGTATTTGTATTGGTGAGCGAAAGAGAGCTCCACTGAAAGAAAAGTTCAGTGAACTAAATAAAAGATGTCAATACTTAAACGCTTTATTTGTTAACAATAATCAAGTCAAAAATATTAATCAAATTGTCTGGCGACATATTATCATAGCTCATTAATTGAGAGTTCGATATTAATCATTTTCGACAAATTTGAAAATATTTAAAATGTGTAAAATATTTTTTTTTTACTTATTCTATTACGATGTTTTGATTAAAATCATTTCAAATCTGAAAAAAATTGTTTACAGAAGTAAATTGAGGTGAAAAACCAGACAACACTTTAGTGATATTTTAAAGTTCTAAATATATTAAACACTCCAAATATTTCTTTCAGTGATCATGAACAAAAATTAAAAAATAGTAATATACCCGCTTAACATGTTCATTCGTCGCTGCTTCAGTGACTACTAAACCAAAGAGAATAAGAATATGTGTGTGGTTAGCTTGCACAATTGTGCTATGAAATGGGCACCAATGATCTAGAATTACCCCTTTACTTTCACCAAAACGGTATATGGAGCGACACCATTTTTCCGATAGGAAGACTAGGAAGTCTCCCGTAGAGCGTCCTATACGAAAGCCATACTGCTGGTCGCTGTGTAAATTGTTGGACTCTAAATATTTCACAAGATGGTAGTTAACCATACTCTCCATAACTTTGGAAAGTGCAGAACAAAATGCTATTGGGCGATAATTTTCAGAGTTGTTAGCCTATCCTTTTTTAGGAATTGGTGTTACATTAGCAACCTTCCAACATGCAGGAAATACGCCAGCACGGTATGAAGTGCTAAAAGGATTAACTAATGGACGAGCTAACGTCGAAGAACACCGTTTCAAGACCAGCTCTGGTATACCATCTTTCCCAGGAGACTTATTTGCGTTACTATGTATGGGCTATTTCTCCTTCAAGGTATTTATATATACATTTTACCATGTATATGGCAAAAATATTACAATTGTTACAGAGTGAAACTTAGTTTTAATATTATTTGCTGTTTTTTTTATGCAAACGTTTAATAATAACATTTTCTACTTATTATACCCTTCACCATGAGTGGCAAGGGTATATATAAGTTTGTCATGCCGTTTGTAATTCCTACATTTTTCATTTGCTGTGGGGTCGCAAAAGTATATATATTCTGGATCGTTATAAATAGCGAAGTCATTATAGCCATGTCCGTCTGTATGTTTAAATCAACTTTCCGTTGCCCCCAAATAACATACAAACATAATTGATACATCAATACATCGGGAATTCTTTCGGCTCGGTCGCTATTTAAAATCGGGCCACAAATGCCTGAGATATAAGGAAAAAACCGGGACAACATTGATTTTTGACCTATTTTTGATCTATATCTGGATTACTATGGATATCTAATGATAGATATTTCAAAGTCAATTGCAACGATGTATATAAGTAATTTGGACCTACAATGGATAAGAATCGGGAAGAAAAAATTTTAATCCGAATTTTTTTTTTTTATTTAAAAATTTCTTCTCATACATTTTTTTCACTAATAAATTAAAATTTTTTTTTTTTTTAAATGTTTAATTTTGTTTATATATAATTTTATAACACTGCTGAACATGATAGCCTTTATTTGATGCCCATTTTAAACTTTGTTTATCCTTTCAAATTTAAAAGTCCCTTTTAAAGGAAAAACAGAGAACGCAGTGATACTATGTATGGTTTCTACTTTCACGTACATATATATCGATTTCGTACACATGATGTATGACATGTATGCTTTAACTAGTACCTTTAATAAAATGTTTACAACTAAGTTGGGGGTATAATGCTAGTTTGATATAAATTATTAGTCAATTGTGATGGCAAAACTTGATTCCAAATATTAAACATTCAAAATGCGATACCTTAAGAAAAATCCCATTAAAATCACTGTCATTATAGCAGACTAAATTATAAATATTCAATTATTCTATATACATATCTCTACATACCATACACATGTATGTATTTATGTATGTAAACTGATTTCTGATTTTTTTGTGTTGATAACTAAAAGGCAGTAATCAACGGTCGCCCATCAATGTCATGATCATAAACATAATTTAATATTAAACATTATTATATATCAGATTTTGACTGTATTTGTTGTTGTTTTCGATTTCATTATTTGTAAATTAACAATGACAATAACAGCAACAAACAAACAGAAAAACAATGAAAAAATACTCACGTGTTACAATTAACTAAATTATGTTTTTGTTTTGAATCGTTTGTTGTTTTTGCTGTTGGATCTATTAAAATTTAAATGTTTTGCTCTTTTTTTTTTTTTTTTTGTTATTTCTTTGTTGTATGTTTATTTTTTATAAGTATTTGTCTATGACTGAGTAGTACTTGTTCATGATTTGTTTGTTTGATATTTTTTTTTTTTTTTGTTAAGTTCAATGAACTTTTTTTCATTTTGTTGAAATCATTAAAATTAATGTTTTGACACTAGCTGCGCACTTGATGTGCTTTGAATAGATTTTGTAAACAAACAAAAACTAATTATATTAATTATAAATTAATTTACACAATATTTAATCTGTTAATAACAGATAACTGTTACCCTGAGAGCCAATAAACACTTGGAAAATTAGGGTTTACCATGCCGGCAGCAAGGGCAGATTTGGGTAAGAATTTTGTTGAGTTATAAAGATTAATTCACAAATCTATTAAAATGTTAACAAATATGTTTGTTTAAATTTCTTTAATTTCAACATTATCTACTATATTTAAAGTGTGTTAGGTCCCAGCAGTTCTAGGAGACAATCCCGAACTAGTGATTTTACCCATCATTTAGGGTGGGAACTAGTTACTTCAATAGCTATGTGACTAGTTATTTTAACACGTCTAGGTTCTAAGCAGGGAGTCAATCGACCCTTTTTGACTACAATGAGACTGTCTAATAGGTGGTACAAACTAGTCAACGAATTGGATTCACATACTAGTTACATAACTTCAGTTAGCTTACTAGCTACCTGACTGGTAACTTGATCAGCTACATAACTGGTTATTTTAACATGTACGAGTGCTAATTGATCTCAAAAAGTCATATCATTTGCTTGCAAGCAAATCATATATTTGCTTGCAAGCAAACCTTTCCTCGAGAACTATCCAATGGGTTGCTAGTTTCTAAAGTGCAGTACAAAATAAACGTTTAAAGTGACTTCAGTATAGGTTACTAAGAGACACTAAAGTGACTATAGACTTCATGCTTTGTTACATGGGATATCAATATACTTAAGCAAAAATAAAAATAAACTGTATGAGAATTATATCAACACAATTTGTATTAAACCAGTTTGAACGAATTATCACACAATACGTTTAAAGTGACTACACTCCAGATTACTTACAGACACTTAAGTGACAATTGTCGTCACGCTAGATTACCTGGGATGTATAAAGTAACCAATTGTATTATCTCTGCACTACAAAGAGCACATACGTGTCAAATGACCAAAATATATAAATTGGTGTCAACCAAGTGATAAGACATTTGTGATGATTACAATCTTAACTGCTGGGGTTAGCTCCGTTTTTTCTGTTAATGTGTAAACTAACACACCTCCTACTCAAAGACTGTTAAGTTAACAGAGCTTCATTATTTTCAGTATTGATAACAGCTCTGTTCACTTAACAGTCTTTGAGTCGAAGGTATTTTAGTTTACACATTAACATAGGTAATGTGAAAAAAAAGGTAACTTTCGGAACTAACTTCACACACTCTTCATACATTCTTAACAAAATTAAAATAAAATGTTTTGCTTTTTTGTGCCACCGTTTAATACTTATATTTTTCTTTATTTTCCTTTTGTATACATATGTATATACTTACATATATTTTCATTTAATTCCTTGATTCATGGTTCACTTTTACTTTCTGTTAGTTTGGCGTTGATTACATTAAATATTTATTACTTGATTTTTGTGTTTACAGTCCATTCATGTTGTTTATTGTGGAGATGTTAAAGATTCAGTTCAAATAAATAAAAATATTGCCAACATTAAATCGTATTATTTTATTAAATTTCTATTGAATTTGCTTTAATTTATTTGTTTCTTATTTTCATTATTTCATAGACGAGACATTTGGAAGCCAAATAGTGGTAAATAAAAACTGGAAAATAAATACAAAAATTATATTCAAAATCAGTACAGAACGATTTAAAAGCAAGTATTTTTTTTCCTACTGAATTAAATGGTAGTAATATGAAAATTTCAAACTTTAAACTGAAATTGTTGTGCATCATTTAAATATCCAAATGATCACTTAATAAGAAATTAAGTAGAAATTTAAAGATGTTTGATAATAGGTACAACCGTTACATTTTTTTATATTTTTTTTTTTAATTTTTGGTCTATGGGTTCCACTCTCTCTATGGGGATCCACCAAGAAGTGATTTTTTGGAATTTTGATGGTTTATTGTTTAAATTATTGTATACAGTAATTGTCACTAATGTTTGATCACTTGGCTGACTTCAGTTAATATATTTTCGGTCATTTGACACGTATGTGCTTTTTGTAGTGCAGAGAGAATTCAATTTATTACTTTATACATCCCATGTAATCTACCGTAAAGACAATTGTCACTTAAGTGTCTATAAGTAACCTAGAGTGTTTTTAGTAGTAGTTTTTTCAAACAGGTTTTATATAAATTGTGTTAATATAACTCTCATACTTTTTTTTCCTCCTTGCTTAAGTATGCTGTAACCTAGTGTGAAGTTTAGTGTCTCTAAGTAACCTGGAGTGTAATCACTTTAAACGTTTATTTTGCACTGCACTTTAGAAATTAGTTATTCTACCCATCAAAAGTAATCTATTAAAGAGTTGTTGGGTGAAGGTTTGTTTACCAGCAATCGGATATTGAACTGTCTATGAGATGTCTTTTTAACTGAATATTTGAAGTCAATTAGCACCCGTGCACTATTGCCTACGCAGATGACGTCACAGTGTCAGTCTCTGGGATCCACTTGGGCACGATATCACAACGCCTGAAATATGCAGTCGGTGGAGTACAGACAGTGGACCGAAGCAAAACCGAGTTTGTACTATTCACAAGGAAGTACAAGATTCCTCATTTCTCGGTTCCCCGATTAAATGGTGTTGAACTAACACTATCGGACAATGCGAAACACTTGGTAGTCATTCTGGATAGTAAACTATCCTGAAAACCCAATACCCTTTCAAGGACATCAAAAGTAGAGTTTCCAAAAAACCGAAGAATTTCAAAACCGCGGTTTCGGTTTTAAAAAATTGAAAACCGATCGGTTTCGGTTCGGTTTTTCTTCTAATGGTACTTTTGAGTATATTAAATTATTTTAATTAATTGAATACATAATAGTTGGCTGATATGCTTCTGAGTAAAGAAAGAATCAAGGATAGAGGGCATAATGATATTGAGTTAACAAAAACTATTATTGAAATTTCTAGTATAATGAACCTATAAGAAGGAAATTTAACATACATGATCCTGACTGAGTTAGAATATAAAAAATGGACTTGAATATTTGAATATTTTACAACGATGGACCTTGAAACACGAAATTAAGCATTCATGGTTTAGTGAATGCGAATTCAAAAGTGATAATTAAGGTACTTTTTAAATATTATATAATAATAAACCTTAAAATTGAAAGTTAGGTATAAATGATTCTGAATGAGATAGAATTCAAAAAAGGTGATTTAGTGGTACCTTTCTTTTGTATTTTCTATACTAATGGACACAGAAATATGAAATTAGACATTCATGATGCTGAGTAGGAATACAAAATGTGGGTCTTTATGGTACTCTTTTTATTCTAATACTTTATACGTTTATAATGAGCTAGAATCCACATTATAATGAATCAGTAAACATGAAACTAGGGACATGTTTTCCTGAATTATTATTAATTCACAAAGGGAGACTTAATAGTACTATGTCTTTCTTCCAATTGGGTGGCGAAGCGCACCGGTTCAGCTAGTACTCCATACTTTTATCGGATATTTGAAAATAACTAAGACTTTGTTACAAATTTCTTATTTTTTGTTACAAATTTCTTTTTTTTTTGAAATTAAATAAATAAACAGTCATTTGAAGTTTAATTTTCAGGAAATACTCGTAGATTAATATGTTGTGTCATGCTTTATTAACAGGTTTCCTTGCCTAGCCTGAGAAAGGTAGCCTGCTACATCATCTGAAGCAATTATTGTAATACAATTTAAAAAATTTAAACAAATCTTAAAATATTTTTACCGATCTGTTTTTAGAGATATTAGATGAATAATTGGATGAAAAAGTTTGTTTCTCATTTCTAAATTTTGAAGGGAGATCAAGTTGGCGTAGGTGTCTACATTCAGGAATTCGAAACTAGGTTATCTCTTGGACTTCCAAATGAAGGTAGCATTATCCAGGCTGAAATATCACCCATAAAAAGGGCGGGTAACTGGCTCAGTTATAACAAGATATCAGGCAGGGATATTCGTATATATACTGACAGTTAGGCCGTAATAAAATCTATAACAGGTGTATATACAACATCTAATTTGGTCCTTAAACAGGATGGCGAGACATTCAACAGTCGTACTGAAGTGGGCACGTGGGCACGGAGATACTACAGGCAACTGTGTTGCTGATCGAGGAGACTTGGCTTGCCCTACAACGACTTCTGCAGAAGTTGTCTAAACGAGGAAGAGGATGACCTATTTTTCATCTTCTTTGTCACTTTGGCATTGGAAAATCTACGCTGAAGGTTTATGGGACATCGTTTCCTAACTAGTCTCTCTGAGCTCCAAATTTTAGGCTTGAGTGCATTAATGCCTTTGTAAGGAATAGTAATTGGCTAACCAGACCAAATATGGGGATATCCGTGTAGTGACCGAATAATAATCTCCTCTCCTCTCTCATTCTCTCTCGTATCTCTTCTCTCACTCTTCAATCTTAACCAAATCTTGACTGCCCCTTCTCTTTTTTTCATATCTACTCTGTCCTTCTCTTTTTGCCTCTATACTTTCAGGCAACACAAAGGGACCTATTGGCTGCCTGGAAACCAAACCTAACCTAGCACCCGTGCATGTTAAAATAACTAGTTAAGTAGCTGATCAAGTAACCAGTTAGGTAGTTAGTAAGGTAACTGACTCTATGTGACCGGTATGTGAATCCAATGCGTAAAATTTAAAAGTTTCGGTTTGTTAGAGATTGTTTCTCAAAAAAAAAGATTTAAGTTAAAAAATTCACTGGTGTTTACTCACTTTTGAGGCTGTGTGTATATTCTAACTAGTTTAAATTCCTAATTTCTTATTAAATTCCCCTATAGGGTATAATAACAAAAAAACAAAGTTATTTCTCATCATTATAATAGTATTTGTGGTATCTTTCTACTTTTCCTATCACCCCTAACCATGGCTACTAAATTACCGACAAAATCAAAAAACAAAAATACTAACATAACAGATAAAGAGAAAAATAAAAAAAAAAAATAAATTAAGTAATTTGAATTCTTACTTCTAACGATTCATCAGAACTTAGAAGAAAAAAAAAACATAATAATGAAGATTTCTTAATAAAAAAAAATTAAATTGTTTGTTTGTTCCTTAGTGGGAAATAGAAATATATTTTCCTTGACGTAATTTAAATAAATGTTATTTATGCTGGCTTTAATATTTTAATGGCTGTAAGTAATTATAATATGGTTTCTTGTGTTTTCTTTTTTTTTTTCATTTCGTCACAAAGAGACCACCTCTGTACTTGAAAGCTTATTTATAATAAAGTCTATTGAATAGTGAACAAAGATGTTAATATTATTACAGCTCAGAGCAGAGATTCATCGCAACAAAGGAAACATAAGAGCTAATATGAGAATCTACTTGGAGGCGGGTTATATTTTGTAAAATAAAGTTATGTTCTTTTAAATTTGTTTAGAATTTCAGGGAAAATTTATAAGGTTAAATAAAACATGTTTAAGTAATTTTAACATTAAAGGAATATTTAACATGATGATTTTTTCAAAATTATCAATGGCCACTTAAATTTGCAATAAATATATAACGTTTAAATTACTGGTCCTATCAACAATTGTTTTTTATACCCAACATCAAAGCAAGAGGAGGAGTTTATTGATTTTGTCATTCAGTTTGTAACACATTGAAATATTCTTCGCAGACACACAAAAGAATATATATTCTGGGTCCTCATAAGATTCGAAGACGATCTATCCACGTCCCTCAGTTCTCAGATTATGATATTCATAAGCCGAGAGCAACATAATATGGTAAGTCCTTCATCATATAAATTGTTGTCATAAACATATACTTGTTTACTGTAACCGTATATATGGTTGATACAATCATGTGAATTGTAAATTAACCATATTATAGTTACCACAATCATATAAATAGTTACTGTGACTATAATATTGTTAAAAAAAACTTGTAAAAATGTTGAACTGGTTACAGTAAACATGCACAACTATATTTTATATCTGTGTGCATTTATTATAGTATTGCTCTATCATCAAAATTTAATAAAATTTTACAGAGTTTCCGAAAATTTACAATCTACACGTGTTGTGTTCTCCTTAAATGAAAATTCCTTCGAACATGTAATAAATATTCCCATCTAGAACCCATTATTTTATGTAGAAAAGATTTTATTTTCAATATTATTCAATTGACTAGCAATAATTCATTTTGTGTTAACAACTTGTGGCTTAAACGTTTATACAAAATAAAGCAAGAAATTTTTGGTATCCTTTATGGTAAAATACAATATACTCTCTCTATCTATGTATCCTTCTACTTATAAGCATGTCTAAATTTAATCTCATACTAAAAATATCATCAGACATTTTATTATAAATACGAGCATACTTCTACCAACATGTTTTTTGTTTCCTTATATGATCTTATATAATCATAACTATAAATAAAATAGAACCGAAATAACAACACACACAATCTATATTTATTTATAAATATTTAAACCCACGAAATTTTGAAAAAAAAACATAAAAACTTTTCATTTTGAATGTTTATGGTTGGATATACATAAATATGTATGTGAGTGCTTTTGTTTTTAATTTATAAAATTTATATGATTGACAGGACATAAATAACAGCTTAAAATGTTTAAACACATCCTGTTTTATGTTTGCTTATATGTATATGTATGTTATACTGACGATGACAGGAAAGTCTTTCTTTTTGGCAGGATATTTAAAATGCTTTGGCAAATATGAGCATTTGATTAATTTATTTTGGTCATTTAAAAATTTGATGGAAGCAAAGTAACAGTTCAAATTAAAGGGTTTAGTTAAAATTAAAGTACTTGATAAAGGAGTAATAAACATGATTTTCTGAATTACTTGCGCTTTTGTCAACACATAATAACATTCCTTAAGATTCTCTTGGTTTTTATCAAATTTTAGGATCTGCATGTTGCCAATAGTACTTGAAAACCCGCAACTATTTTATACACAAATATTTCAATACTATGGACAACCTGCAGATGTTATCCTGCTAACACTTGTATGTATACGATATATAGGTAGCTTTATAGGGATTTTATATAAGAGCAGGCAAGATCCACAAAATGATAGATTTCCAATTAGGAATAAAGTACCTTCAATTTGTTTGTAAAATCTTTAGCTAATGGCAATGGCTACGTACTTAATACAAAAAAATATATATTTATTTTGTATCAATTCAGAAATTATACATTGAGATTATTTCATCTTTCGTATTTGACTCTGTAGCACGTTTTGCACTCAAGGAAAAAAATAGTTGAACATGTTTACCATAACCATTTTTACAAGATACTTAACTATATTATGGTCACTATAGTTATTTATATAATTGCGGCAACCATAATATGTTTAAGTTACCATGCACATGATTGTAGCAATCATATATAAGATAACAGTAATTATGTTAATATGTACAACTATATTTTTTCTCTGAATGTATATTAAAACTGGGTGGTTACAAGTTTAATTTCCATAAAGATTAAGTTCTGCTCAGCAACATTATATTTTGCACATTTTGATGATCTAAAAACCAAATGATGAAAATTTTAGTAAAATCGGATAATGTTTAGAGGTTCCACTTTTTATTAGAATTTTTGAGTTTTGGGTTAAATATTTTATATCGAGTTTTGGTATACTACAAAAAAAAAAAAAATATTAAACAAAATTTCTGACACCGATAACCCATTATAACTTGATACCAAAAACAAGAAGGAGAGCTATATTTCGAATCTTATCTACCCTTCACCAAAGTATACTTAAATGGCGTTTTCTTTTCTGACATAAATTATGCATTTATTCTGCCTTTTACTCTTCTTTGTGTTCTTTTCGGAAAAAATGTAGTTTGATAAAAATATAACTTGTTCTTTACAAAAAATGTTGTCCTAAATCCACAAAGATATGCTACATGTTTCACCCTCAATTCGATCAAAGGGTAAGATATACAGCACCTTTTAAGCAGCTTTTCTCGTTTTTGTTTTTGAAGTCTGTTTGTGTTAATGAAATAGTTTTTGAAGTGTTAAAATGGAAGCAAAATTTATAGTTTTACAATATTTAGAAGCTACATAAAAGAAAATGCATAAATGATAATGATTTTTTTCCTGTTGTGATCGTTAAAAATGTAACACATTATGAGAGTATGGGTAACCTTTAATGAATGGTCAACAATATGATGGCAACATTTTGTGTCAGAAAAGAAAACGCCACAAGATAAAGATTGAGAACATTTTCTGAGAATTTTGGGTAAAATAAAATTTGAGAGGAAAAAATTTTTGGTGAAATTTTTTTTGGAGAAATAAAACTTTAGGTAAATAAAAAATTCCGTAAAAAAAATCGTGTTAAACAATATTTATTTCCGATTTTGTGTATAATTATATATCCATATATTGCATGTTCTTAGTAATCCATATATAGACCAGAAACAGCTCAAAAATCGTGGTAGTCATTATATACTATTCACCAAGGTATACTTTAAGATAACGATTAATAAATTTTTTTTTAATTTTAGATAAAAAATGTTTTGGTGAAAAAATGTATAATGAAAAAAAGATACAATTCTTAGGCAATTTGGCCCGCTGTCAGATACAGTATCGAAATTCTGTTGATAGATCTATTTATTAAGAAAAGCATAGACACAAATTATACTGTTTGCTTTGTGTTTGTCCAGGTAAATCGATATTTGTCAACTATTCATTTTTTCAATATTTCTCTACTTTGATCGAAAATAAAAAAAAAAACTACAAATTTCTATATTTGCCATATTTTCAAAATAAGTTCTTTGATAATCCATTACCTAATGCAAGAGGTAACATTTGGAAAAAAGATATGCCAAATAATGCATGCATTATTCGGCAATTTATGACATATAACCGTAAAAACCCATTAGATATAACTTATTTTAAGGATTGTGAACAATATTAAAAAAAAAAATTTTAATATTTTCTGGAATTTTTGCAAAAAATTGAAAAAAACAAGTAAGCGAGCTGTATTCGGCTGTGCCAAATCTTATAACCCTTCACCAAATTATACTTAAAAATAAAAATTTTTAATATTTTAAAAAAAATTAATTTTTTTTTTTTTCAAAATTGTATTTCAAAATTAAAAAACAATTTTTTTTTTTAAATTGTTTTCAATTTTTTTTCGAAATTGTTTTTTTTTTAATTTTTTCCCATTTTTTTTTTCTTTAGTTTTTTTCCAAATTTTTTTTTAAATTTTAAAATTTTTTTTTTTTTAAATTTATTAGTGAAAAAAATTTAAAAAAAAATTTTTTTTGGTAAAAAAAAATATTCGGGGTAAAAAATATTTTTCTCGATTTTGCCAATTGTAGGTTCGACTTACTTTGGCCTTATATACGCCATTGTAAAGGTCTTTGAAATATCTATTATTTGGATATCCATATTGTCTATATTAATGACTTAGTAATCCAGATATAGATCAAAAATAGGCCAAAAATCGAGGTTGTCCCGGTTTTTTTCTTATATCTCAGCCATTTGTAGGCCGATTTTCTCGATCGAGCCGGAAGAATTCCCGATATATTGATGTATCAATAATGTTTGTAAGTTATTTGGGGGCTACGGAAAGTTGATTTCAACATACAGACAGACGGACATGGCTACATCGACTTCGCTATATATAACTATCCAGAATAAATGTGGGATCGCAAATGAAAAATGTAGAAATAACAAACGGAATGATAAACTTATATATACCCTTGCCACTCATGATGAAGGGTATAAAAATTTTTGTTTAAATCTTTTTTTGGAATAATTTTAAATCATAAAATTTAAAAATAAACATAAATAATTTTATTTTACTTCCCATAAAATTGATATTTCAAAAAATTTCAACTTTGCTAATCCATAAGTAGGCACCTAAAGGCGTAAAACCCTTTTCAAACACTTATTTTGTAGGCTGATCAATTATCTATCATATGGCTTTTACATTTTTGATTATCTCAATTGGTTCAAAAGTTATGATTTTAGCAACAAAAATTTTCAAATGGCGTCACTGTGTGAGATATCTATCATAAGAAACCCATATTGTCTATGTTAATTACCAAGTAATCCAAAAATGGATAAAATATCGCGGTAGTCGTAGTTTTTTCCTTATACCTCAGCCATTTGTGAGACGACTTTCTCGAATTTAAAAAGCAACAGAAGCGGGACTATAGCTGATATATTGATGTATCAGTCATGTATTTTAGTTATTCAGGGGCTTCGAAAAGTTGATTTCAACAGACTGTAACGACACCGCTATCCATAACGATCCAGAATATATACTTTAAGATAAGGTCGCAAATTAAAAATTTTTAAATTACAAACGGAAGAGTAAAAATTAAACTATTTAGATGTAATCTCAAATAGTTTCCGTTCTATGTCTATTTCTCTATGGCGGAAACATCCATTAGTTTGTTTATGAAAATGTGTTAAATATAATAAATTTAAATCTTATTATCGTTTAATATGTAAATTTACTACTTTTTTTTTTTTTTTTTGTAAATTTTTGGAATATGAAATACATATTGTTTGTTGTAAAATATATGACGCAATTTACTCATTTTAAGCTGCCATAACCTCACATCCTTTCCGAGTATCTGGGGTAAAAATACAACACACAAGTACATGTCATACACAATATTTGTAAATAAACAAACAAAAATGAAAAAAAATAAATAAAAAATTTAACTATGAAGACGAGTGTCCAAGTACTAAGTAGTCAACCGTACACAAACCGTAAAAGTACTTTATGGTACTTGTATATTAAAGGGTGAAATTTTTTGCGAAATTTACATTTTAGAGTGCTAGTCTGACAGGATTTTAAATAAGTGCACTACTTTGTGGTTGTCAAATCCTGTTTACATAAAATTCATTTGTTTATAAATTTGTTATTACATAAATTAATTTTATTCAAATTTCTATTATGTTTTAGCACGTTATTGCGTTTGCAAAATACTTATATGCAAACATTTTTATTTTCATAAGAATTTGTTTGATACAAAATCAATAAAATTGGCGTTTTCAATGTCATTGCAATGGAATTGTTTAGAATTTTATTACGTTGTCAAATAATGAATGTAGGAGCTATTGTGTATATGCATTGTGTCACCCTTTTCCTGGTATGATGGCACAACTACTTCATAATACAGAATTGTTTAAAGTTTTAGTACTACATTTTAAACATGTATAAATTAAATATTTATAAAACAGCAAAATATGTACATATGAAGAAGGGGGTTTTGTTTTGCAAGTATTTATAACACAGAGTGAGAAATAGTTTTTCGTACTTCAAACAATGTAAGGACTGAGATCGAAAAATTTTTAACATACATATATGTTAATAAAAACCTACAGTTTTGAATCTTTTTTTATTTGGTTGAAATTATTGTTACAATTTACAAAAAAAAAAAGAAAATATTTTAATAGTTCTAATCACTAATGATGAAGTTCTTAATCTTTTTCGAAAACCCTTCCATTATGTTTTTTATAGTGCTTTATGTCACTTTGTTCGAACAGGATGTCCATCTCCATTTAAAATCTACCACACTTTTGGACAACTTTTTTGTGCTTTTTAACAAAAGCCCAATATCTATCCACTGGATTCAGCTCTAGGCAGTTTAGAGGAATTGCCTCTCTTGGTACAAAAACCACATTATTGGTCTTGTACCAATCAAGACCTTTCTTACCATAATGACTGATGCCAAATCAGGCCAAAAATAAGTTGACACATTAAAAAGTCTTATGAATGGAAACATACTTTTTTGTAAACATTCCTTAATGTAAATTTCGGTATTTTTAGAGCTCTTTGTAACAAATGTTTGGCTTCTTTTGGCGCAACTGCATATTGCTTGCCATTCCAAGAACTTTTTGGGAAATTTTGTCTGCTTTTGGGTCCTAAACATTTCTTCAACATTCCCTCGAGCATCAGCAACATACAATTTTGACCCGGAAGTTGCGAAAAATCTGCCAGAACATACGTTTCATCATCCATTATGCAGCAGTAATATTTTTTTATAAAATTTGACTTCAATTTCCGTGCTCTGTTTTTGGCCTCTAAATTTTTAGCAGCGTTCCTGTCAGGAACTTTTTGAGCCTTGTATGTTTTTAAACCTGCATTAGCATTAACTTTTCGTACCATATAATCCGAGAACTGAGCTAACTGGACTGCTTTCCTACCGGATGTGCTGAGAGCTCTTTTAGCAGCGTTCCTGTTAGGAACTTTTTGAGCCTTGTATGTTTTTAAACCTGCATTAGCTTTAACTTTTCGTACCATATAATCCGAGCACTGAGCTAACTGATAATGAAAATGCTTTATATTTTTTTGGCTTTAGAAACATCATGTGGACCATTCCCTGTACCTGAATCAGGTTTTCTATCAACGGACAAGTTCTCCCTGTACTGTTTAATAACATTGGAAACAGTTTGACGGCAGACCTTTGATTGTTTGGCCAACTTTTTTTTGAACCAAGTTGGGTTTTGTTGAAAATATTTAATAATTTTAGTACGCACTTTTTTCTAGTCACTCATTTTAATCAGATTAACAACAAATTATCATAATTGACATTAAACATACGGAGCAAGGTCTTGTCTATAAGGCGAGTGAGGCAAAACGTCCCAAACACTTCTTTCTAAATAGGTTATAACTGGTTGGCATGATGGAATATTACGGTTTCATATCTGGCCGCATATTCTGGGTAACTTTTTTCGTCGCTTCAAACGAATCAGTGGCGCCATGGATGATTTGGTGCAAAAATTAATTTCTTTTATAGCGTTCAAACATCATTTCGGACATGTAAAATCATCGTTCAAGGTCTCTCGGCTTCAATTTCCAATTTCCCTGCTTTTAGATGAATCCTTCTGCTCGCAAACATTTTGAAATTGCCGCTTGAGTAGCATCCAATGATTTTGCAAGCTCTTGCTGAGTTTGACCATAATCTTCATGGAGTAATGCCTCCAATTGTTGGCTGACCTGGGCGATCTTTGTCTTCTGTGTCAAAATCACCACTTCTGAACAAACCATCTCTTAGACGTTGAAACCAGTGTGCTTCAGCTTCACTTTTTTAAAATTAAGTAAGGCAAAACATTCCTCATATGAGGCTTTATTGGCACAAAATGCTACATTTTCGAAGCAAAAAAAACATTGTTGTTTACACTATAATAACCAACCGAAAGTGTATTGCTCACGAAAAAAACTTTCAACCAACGCTGTTGTTCGCTCGTTAATATGAAGTTAGTAACATCGGTGCACTTTTTGATAGCAAATGACAAGCTGAAAACTAACATACGATTTATGAAAATCAAGGCCAGTATTTTCCATTTTCGCTTTGTTTTGTCTTTTGTCGAGGAACAAAGTTTAAATTTTTTTTATAAAAATGGTGTAAAATCGCTTAATTTCTTTTGTATATAAACTTTTAACCGCTTATCCAATTTTTACAATATTTTTTACAATGGTAATGCTCATGTACTCAATTTTCAATATATTATCCTAAAAATCCTTTACTTTGCAAAACACAGAATGTTGACTCAAAAAAACGTGCCTGAACAAAGGAAATCTCAGATTTTTCAATTTACATATGAAATCATTTGTATGCCATGTTCTTTGTCACACCATATAACCATGCTACCAGTTTAAAATTAAAACATCATACGAATATTAAGAGCGATGAAAATGGAATTTAACTTAAAACATACAAGAAATTATTCCCGAGTTTCTAACTGACATCAGTTGTGGCAAATGACATGTTCCAGCATGAACATGAACATGAAAATGCAGATTAGATTATGGGAAAATGCCTTAAATAATACAACAAAGATAGAGAAAACGAATTATTTACACACAGGCATATACACCAACACTCAAAGAAACACGCATTAACATTTGAATAAGTATATATGATATAAAGTACAACCTAACGTATGAGCAACATTTTTAATTAAATAATACTCATATGTCACAGTGACCTTCATAATGTTGGAAGATTTTATTACTTGTTTAATGCACAAGTTTTAATTAAACAATTTAGCATTTTTAGCAAGATAAATATTTAAATTGTTGTTTATAGTTTGCTAGTCTTTAGCATTTTTTTTATGTTCAAAAGAATCCTTAAAGCAATGATAGTTCTTTTACTACATGTATGTATTCAGCAGTAACTAAACTTTGCTTTCTGCTTTTAAAACTATATTATGTCAACTCTTATGTCAAGTAGTGTAGGTACACATAACCCACTTACCTAAATAACAACAATAACATGTTTTTCATTTTATATTTTTCACATAACCAACAAGATATTATAAAAGAAATCCAACTCATACACGAAATTGACAGGTAACATATAGTTACAAAGTTTTGCATTGATAACCCAATTTAACATATTTGTATGACAAAAAAAAAAAAAACTTACAGGTAAATATCTGAAATATATAAATATGTATGTGTGTTTGTAAACTTAAAGTATTTTTCTGTATTTTTGTGTACTTACACACAAAAGAAGTATACGACTATGATATGTTATTATGTATTATATTTTATTTTTTTCATGTCAAAGTTTTCTTTTCTGGTTTATTTTTCATTTATCATTTCCCTGTTCATAACGTATGATTATTTTACAAAGAATAAGAAAAATTATTATCATTTGCATAATATATGTATTTCTTTGTAGGTATTAATGTAAAAGAAGGTGATATGTCTCAGTTTATCTCATGTTTTACTTTTTCTTTATTGTATTTAATAACTCTGATATACAGTGGCAAGATTTGTAGGTAATTGTATAAGTTTGAATATATTTTTTATGAACTATTCTAAAAGTAAGGAAATTACTTCTTAGCTCTGTAAAAGAAATAATTTTGAATACAATTTCTAACATATCAATAGTTTATTTTATTTTTAAATTTTTTTTTATTAACTGGTTAGATATTTAGTTAAATTCATACAAAATAATCCATCTGTGATTCTACCAAAACTGCGTTTTCGAATTTTTATGTATATTCCTTCACTTATTTTCTAGTCTTAAATTGTATATATCTTTTTTAACTTATATATTTATTTAATAAAGAAAGAAGAAGATAATTATAATTCCCATGGAGTATGGTCACTGTTCCATATTCATTCATTCATTCATAATACATACATGAAATCACATTATATTATGTTGGCTAAAGAAAAGCGAACAACAGAAAATGAAAACAGCCATGTGAATACAATAAAAAAAGGGACAATTGAAAGTTGTTTTACTTTGTTATTACACTCTATACCCAGAAAATAGTTTTTTTCTTTGTCGTATTTGTTATAGAGCACAGTTGTAATGAAAAACTTTTATTAAGAGTATATGTATATATGTGTGTACATTAGGATGGCAACAAAAATTGTTGTCAATGATTACAACTAAAATTAAACTTTAGACTATTCCAATTACTCTAGTTAAACAAGGTTAGGCTCTTATGTAAAAAGTACTTGAATAATATACTTTTTTCAAGTATTTGAAGCTTGGAAAACTTTAGATTTTTAAACCCACTATCAAAGAGATGGGGGTATATTGATTTTGTCATTCCGTTTGAAATTTTCCACAAATACTCTCTGTTGATAAGGTTTAATTGGTATTGAATATGGGCAATATCGCTCCATGATTTCACCTTGCCTTATACAAACGTCCCCCGGAATTATGATTGAGCATTAATAAATATTGATTATTAACTGCCTTATAATAATTAATATCGTGATGCAATTGGGCATAAACAAGTTTTATATGAACCTAAATCTTTTTACCAACTTTTGTGAGGATCGGTTCAAAATTGACCCCATATAACCCCTATAACAAACAATATGTTATTGTCACCTAGTGACAACACTCTTACCTGTTTAAATTCTGCTATATGGGAAATCAATAGTAAATTACTACAGCTGTTAGCAGTTAGTTTATTTAACCACCAACTAACCATTCGGGCCCTCATTGCTGCTACCAACATCTACCAACATCTTGAAAGTGTAATCAACACTACAGCCCCTACCATACAAGGAAAACCTAGGCAAAGGGATGGCACATGCAAATATATATTCTGATAATAGGAGAGACAGCGGATGATTTCGCAAAGCCAGTGGCAGTATAGCTTTCATATCAAAAGAATAGAGTCATTAGTTTCACCGTTTTGTTGAATGATTCCAGGGTATTTGTGAGAGATATTTCCAAGGTATTTAACAGAGTCTGACACGACACTCTTTAATCAAATCGTTAATCAATTCTACTAATACTTAACCTTTATTCACGATGAGATTTCATCTTCAACAACCCATTTAGTGCCATTCCTAAGCACTAAACGAATTGTTGAATATGGAATCTAATTAAAAAAGCTCTAAATGTTAATTTAGATGTACCGTGCTAGATTGCGTTTTTGTCTTATTTCATTTCATACTTTTCAACATGTCTTTCGTTGCCGAACTTTCAATTTATAGTTGACAGCAAAAATGTCCCATCTCCACACTTTTGGACACCTTTTGAGTGCTCTTCAATTCTCTTTTAACAAGAGCCTAATATCTATTCACTGGCCTTAGCTCCGGGCAGTTTGGAGAATTTGCCTCTCTGGGTACAAATACCACATTATTGTTCTTTTACCACTCAAGACCTTTCTTACCATAGTGACAGGGTGCCAAATCAGGCCAAAAATAAGTATACACACTAAGAAGTCTTATGAATGGAAGCATCCTTTTTTGTAAAGATTCCTTGATGTAAATTTCGGTATTTATAGAGCCCGTTGTAACAAATGATTGGCTTATTTTGCAGCAACTGCATATTGCTTGTCATACCAAGAATTTTTTGGGAAATTTTGTCAGCTTTTGGGTCCTAAACTTTTCTTCAACATTCCCTCGAGCATCAGCAACATCAAAATTTTGCCCCGGAAGCTGTGAAAAATCTGCCAGAATCTACGTTTCATCATCCATTATGCAGCAGGAATATTTTTTTTATAAAATATGACTTCAATTTCCGTGCTCTGTTTTTGGCCTCTAAATTTTTATCAGCATTCCTGTCAGGAACTTTTTGAGCCTTGTATGTTTTTAAACCTGCATTAGCTTTAAGTTTTCGTACCAAATAGTCCGAGCACTTAGCCTACCGGATGTGTTGGGAGCTCTTTTGAAAATGCTTTCTATTTTTTTGGCTTAATAAACATCATGTGAACCATTCCTTCTACCTGAATTAGGGTTTCTATCAATGAACAAGTTCCCCGGTACTGTTGAATAACATTGGAAACAGTTTGACGGCAGATCTTTGATTGTTTGGCCAACTTTTTGTAGGACCAAGTTGGGTTTTGTTGAAAACATTTAATTATTTTAGTACGCACTTTTTTCTGGTCACTCATTTTAATCAGATTAACAACAAATGATCATAATTGACATTAAACATAACAACTGACAAAGGTAACTTGATCAAAAAATAAAATAATACTTGGGTTAAAAGTTTTAATGAAAAACGTGTGTTAAGAATTTTTCGATCTCAGTCCTTATATACTAAGTTACAGTTTAAGCTTGTCGAATAGTGGGGCAAGGTACACGTAATGGCCCATTACGTGTACCTTGCCCCACTATTACATTATCTGGTGTTGGGATCGACCAAAAGAAGTGGTAATAATTATGAATCTTATACATATATGGATGTCCGAATATTTTTCTAAAAATATTATTATTAGAAAATTATTTTGCAATATCTCATTCAGCCTAGTCGTGAAATATAATCAATATTAAAAATTTGCATTGAGTATATAATTGAGTAAATAAAAGTGGAGCTTAAAATAGTCTTAAATTTAAAAACAAAAAAAATGTTTTGGTAGATTTTTTGTCACTCATTTAATATACATATTTTCGAACTAGCGATTATGCTGGTGAAAGTTAAAGTTGAGAAAACAAGTTACATAAAAAATGTAACTACATTCGTAGAAAGTGGCTACATTCAAAGCTTCTTCTGCGTCTAAATACATGAAGCCATCCTAATAATCATAGTTTCATACATATATTGTTGTTGTTGTCGTCGGTTTTTTTACTTTTTCTGCCTTCATTTTCTTCTCACATTATTATAACAGCACACATCCACATACACAAATTTTCATATGAATATGTTTACACTAACAATCACATATTTATTCCTACAAACATGTATGAATAATTCTCATCTGAGTATTATATTAACAGTAAAAAAAAAAGAAAACTGAGAACAAATAGTAATAAAAGAAGAAAGAGCATAGAAAAACTTCATATGAAGGAGAACAAGTGAAAATAAATAAATTGCATTAAAATGGACATAATCAAATTGCATGACATTTTGCACATTTCATGCAAAATTGAAACAGAAATAAAATTAATAAAATTGTAACAAAAAAAAAAAAAAAAACTTAAAATGACGATAATAACAATATGCATGATTTTTTTTATTATAAGTTAAAGAATGCCATAAAATTCCGGTCATCGAGATAAGTCAAATTGGCTATATTGGCTATATCAAAATGTTATTTTTAATAAAAATACAAAAAATAATAACAAAATTGAAAAGAAATCCTTTTTTCAAACATAGCTTAAATTGAAATGGCTTAAAATAGAGCAATGTAATCAGCATTATTATTTTGAGCATAAAATTGAATTTGTCAATATTGAACAAATGTCTTTATTGCCACAAAAAATTATTTTACAACATTTGTTTTTGTTTGGCTTTTTTATCAGGATGATTTTATGACTCTGCCATCATTTATAACTTATTTTTGTTTATAAGTATTTTTGGTCATATTGCTGTTTTAGACAATCAAGCGGTCATTGTTAAGAGTATTGTTTGCTAAGAACGCAAGGATAAGTTAAAAATAAATATATTGTACAAGTTCATTGACAACCTCAGAAAAAAGTTTGAGCGAAATTCTTTGAAAGTATTTTTAGTTTTCTTAACAATTTTTTAATAAATGACTTTATTTCTGATGGTAAAAATGGTGCAAATAAATAAAGAAATAATAATAAATAGTATTGTATAAAAATGTAGATGGGAAAAATATAAGTTCGAAGTATAGTTTTCAAAACTTTACAGTAAATTTATAAGGAAATTTATCCAATGTATTGGTCATTGTTAGCTATGACCTTTTCCCATCTTTCTGGCAACTTATGGATTTCGAACCAAAAGAACTGCTCATCTTATGAGGCCAAGACTGAATCAAGCCAATATCGAATACTCTGTTCCAAAGTGAAGCGCATCCCAGAGAGAGTGTTCTGATTCTCTCGAAACAAATAGTAGTCGGACGGGAAAAGGTCTGCACTGTAAAGTGGGTGAGGCAAAACTTCTCAACCACTTCATTCTAAACAAGTAAGAGAACTATATTCGGCTGTGCCGAATCTGCACCAAATTATTATTTTTTTTTTTTTCAAAATTGTTTTTCAAAATTTAAATTTTTTTTCAAAATGTTTTTTCAAAATTTAAAATTTTTTTTTTTTTTTCAAACAGTTTTAAATTTTTTTGTTTTAATTTTTTCCAAATTTTTTTTTTTTTAAATTTTTTAAAAAAAATTTTAAGTTTATTAGTGAAAAAAAAAATTTGTTGGTAAAAAAAAACATTCGGGTTAAAAAATAATTTTCCCGATTCTTACCCATTGTAGGTCCAAATTACTATACCCTTTATACATATCGTTCGTTGCAATGGACTTTGAAATATCTATCATTAGATATCCATATTGTCTTTATTAACTTAGTAATCCAGATATAGATCAAAAATAGGTCAAAAATCAAGTTTATCCCGGTTTTTTCCTTATATCTCAGCAATTTGTGGTCCGATTTTCTCGAGCCGAAAGAATTCCCGATGTATTGATGTATCAATTATGTTTGTAAATTATTTGGGGGCTACGGAAAGTTGATTTCAACATACAGACGGACATGGCTATATCGACTTCGTTAAATGAAAAATGTAGAAATTAAAAACGGAATGACAAACTCATATATACCCTTGCCACTCATGGTGAAGGGTATAATAATTTTTAACAGGTATTGCAACATGTGGCCGAGTGTTGTCATGATAGTATATTACGGCTTCATGTATAGCCGCATATTCAGGGCGTTTTCAGCCAATGCTCGATTAAAATTAATCAGTTGCATTCGGTACAGGTTCCCTATGATGGTCTGATCAGATTTCTGGAACACATAATAAATTGGACCCTTATGCTCCCACCAAATACAGAGAATTACCTTAGCGCCTTTGGTGTCGATTCGACTGGTTTGCCGAGCTTCACATACGATCCATTATTCTTCGGGCTATTGCAAGTAATGATTCGGTGCAAAAATTATTTTCTTTTATAGCGTTCAAGTTTCAAGGTCTCTCAACTTCAATTCGTATGGTACCCAATTTCCCTGCTTTTGGATGAACCTGCTGCTCGCAAACGTTTTGGAATTGCGGATTGAGTAGCTCACAATGATTTTCCAAGCTCTGGTTGAGTTTGACAACAATCTTCATGGAGTAATGCCTCAAATTCTTGGTCTTAAACTTTAAATGGCAAAGTCCAATTTATCGATTCCAATAAACATATGATGCAAATTTGAGTGTTTTGTTAAATTTTTAAAAAACCACCCTTGTACACAATTTTATAAATTATTTACCACAAATATTGTGGGGTTCTTTAAAATGCTATGCACAAATTAAAAGCCTTTATTAAAGAAGGGAATAAACAAAAATAATTTCACAATAGCAGCCAAAGGCTACAACATAAAATAAATAATATAAAATTGTTCTAAACTAAAGTTTCCTTTTATAAGCATTTCAGTAAAATTGTTGTTTTAAAATATTTTACAAACAAAAAAAAAAAAAAAAATAACCGCAAAATCTAAAGCTTTTGTGTGCGTTGCAAAATAAACGTAAAAATACTAAATAAATTACACACTTTTAAATTCTTAAATGCATTTCAGATTAAATAATGATAAATTTATATAATAATCAAATAAAATTCATTAAAATTATTTCACATTTTTGTGGCTTAACTCAAGATAATCGTTTGTGTATATCTTCACAAAGAAATAATTCCACACACTTTATTAAATCAAAATATTTCAACAAAGACTACATATTCTCTTTCATTTTACAAAAAATAAATAGGTTATTTAATTCAAATTGTTTTAAGGTAAAGAACGCTTGTTTATGACAGAATCGTCTTAACTCTTAATTTGTGATTTTGAAAGTACTATAAATCGCATCCTGCACCCAGAGAAAAAATATAGTTGCACTGTTTACAATAACCATTTAAAATTTTGTATATGTTGTTTAACAATATTATGGTCACTGTAATTTTGTATACGATTATGGTAACCATAATCTGTTTAAGTTACGATTTACATGAGTGTATCAATCCTATGTAAGATTGTAGTAAATAAGTATATTGTATGTTTATCGTGATTATGTTCATGATGAATCATTATATCATAATATGTTGTTCTTAGAGTATGATAACCATAATCCGAGAAGAACAAAATATGGTGAAGTATTACATAATATGGTTGCCACAAACATATACATAATTAATACAATCATATATATGTTTGCTACAATCATGTGAATGGTAACTTATGCATAAATATATCGAGAGCATTGTATTCAAACGTGATAAGTCTAATTACACAAATTTTAAAAGAAACACAGCTCCTTTGTTTTAAATATTTTTTAAAACTGTTAATGCAGTTTTATTACTTATTTAATAAGATTTATAGAGACAATATTTTTGATATCAGTAGTCGAGATGATCACAAATTTCGAAATGATCCAATATTTCATTAAAAAATACCTTTTTTTGTTAAAATTAACTGAACAAATTAATAATTCATACAAGTCTGACGCTGTTACTTATATATTTAATTTATATCCCATTTTACTGAGAGAATAATTTTGCAATTTTGAAAAAAATTCACTAGCACGTTTACTTGCCACAAAATGGATTTAAAAATTAAATAATTGTAAACCTTTTCATAACCAAATAAGGACTGAGACCGAAAAATTCTTAACATACGTTTTTCATTAAAACTTTTAACCCAAGAATTATTTAATTTTTTTTCTGTATCAAGTTACCTTTGAAAAGTATGTCAGTTATTTGTCCTACAAAAAGTTTGCCAAACAATCAAAGGTCTGCCTTCAAACTGATTCCAATATTATTCAACAGTAACGGGAGAACTTGTCCGTTGATAGAAAACCTGGTTCAAGTAGAAGGAATGGTACACATGATGTTTCAAAAGCCAATAAATATAAAGCATTTTCAAAAGAGCTCCCAACACATCCGGTAGAAGGGCAGTGCTCGGACTATTTGGTACGAAAAGTTAAAGGCCAAAAACAGAGTACGGAAATTGGAGTCAAATTTTATAAAAAAATATTCCTGCTGCAAAATGGATGACGAAACGTATGTTCTGGCAGATTTTTCGCAACTTCCTGGTCAAAAATTGTATGCTGCTGATGCTCGAAGGAATGTTGAAGAAAAGTTTAGGACCCAAAAGCAGACAAAATTTCCCAAAAAGTTCATGGTATGGCAAGATATTGGGCTCTTGTTAAAAGAGAATCGAAAAGCACAAAGAAGGTGTCCAAAAGTGTGGTAAATTTTAAACGGAGATGGACAACCTGTTCGAACAAAGTAACAGAAATCACTATAAAAACCATAATGAAAGGGTTTCCGAAAAAAGTTCAAAATTTCATCACTAGTGACTAGAGCTATAAAAATATTTTTTTTTTTTTTTTTGTAAATTATAATAATAATTTCATTTAAATAAGAAAATGAAAACTGTAAGTTTGTGGCTTCATTTTTATTAGCATATATGTATGTAAAGAATTTTTCGATCTCAGTTCTTAGTATATTTTTACTTAATTAATCTAAAGTTCCATAAAATCTGGACTTAGGACATTTTCTTACTAATCTAACGATATATAGTATAGGTCCCTACCAATGATCAGCAATGAATCTCATTTTTGCTATTCATACGCACTTATGAAATTATAAGTACGAGTGAGTAGCCATCATTGAAATTAAACTACTCTGACGTACTCATACTGTCAATAACATTGATTTATAAGTATGCGTAGTATTAAATATGAATCCGACGACGACATCATACTCATACGAACTCAAATCTGTTTGATTCATAAATAACCTCAGCCTGTCTTATAATTTTAGGAAAATACTCATGATACTTACTATTGATTCAACTCATTCGACTCATGCATTTTTATTATTTATTTTTTTTTTTAATTAAATAGAACTCGGCAACACTGAAACACACAACCTCATAATGAACATTTTAATGTTCGTATTCGAATAATACTTATTTTGCATCGTCTATACAAATTGAGTTAAATAGAGTCGAAATCAATAACGTCATGAATATTGTTAAGTATTAGTATGATGATTACCTCAAACTTTACGAGTGGATATGAGTCTCGACAACATTATAATATATATGAATGCGTGTAAGTACATGAAATTTTGAGTCATCATTAAACTCTACTCACTTTTTCACTACTCATTGCTGATCTCTGGTCCTTACATTACATCCAGTTAGTAAAATGACTTTCACACACCATTTATAACTTTTTGAAGTTATTACATTCTTATTACAATTGACTTATATTTAAAATTTTCTAAATATTTCTATCAATTTATAATGATTTTAATTGAAAACCAAAATCTAATTAGAAAAAATTTTATTTAAATTTTATTTGTTGTGCTAGTTATATATTTACTTTGTAATAAAATGTAAATTAAAAACTTAAAATTATTTAATAACTGGTTAAAGCAAAAATATATTCTAAGAAAACATTGAATAAATAAAGATTTTTAAAGAATTTTAAAATGTTGTTAATTAAGATAGGAAGTAGGCAGTATACTGAGATGTTCTAGTGGATTGACTATTAAGAACCTGAATGGGAAGGACGGGAATTTTTCAATTTAAAGTTTCACTTTTAAGAAATTGTTTTAAAAATAAACATTTTAATCATAAAAAGTTTTGAGCAATTGAAAACTAGGACCAGCACTGTGGTTACAATTCCAAATTTAGCTGGACAAGATTATAAAAATGTGTGCCTTTAGAATAAGGCGAAATAGATTTTTAATAATAGTTAATTAGTCATTTAGTTTTAACTAGAAAAATGCGTAAAGTTCAACAAATAATGTTTTTGTTTAAAAATTTCTATCAAATTTATGCTTAACTAAATAAGCAATATATTATGTGTTTTACTAAACTTCAATGCTTATATAGATAATGAAATAAGCTTTTTATTTAATGTATATTTATTGTTTAACACTTTTGGTGCCCACCATTGCTCTATGTGCCCATTTCCAATTTTTGCGATAAAAATTCAAATTTTCAACTTTCTAAAAAAATAATTATTAACACTTCAACGACATAAATGCCAAAAATGTATGCCAGTCGACAACGCAGTTTATATTTAAATGAAATTTTCATGCTGTTGAGTAAATAGGGAATAAGAGTTTTGCCTCAAAAAGACCAAAAAGCAATAAAAAAAGCAATTAAATATTCAATTTTAAGAGAATTTGTATGAAAGAGGTAATTAAATTTGTTTAAAAAGCCATTAATGCTGGCAACTTGAGTTAATGGCTTTTGTTCCCTCAAATATGATTGGAAATGAAGTAATTTATGTGACATTTATTATTGTATGCTGGAAATCATGTGCTGCAATGTTCATAGATTTAGAATAGTATGTTGATAAGGTTTCTGTAGAATAATTAGTGTACAATAGTATTGGAACTTTATGTTGATAAGTATTTTGGTGGCTGCATTTCTATCTCGTTGTGGTTTGAGTTTTAGTTTGTTGTAATGATTGTGTGTATTTGAAAATGCATGTTGATAAGAATTTTTGGATGAGTTGCATGTAATGTATGTTGTTGTTGTGTGTTTTTTTAGTTTGGTTAATGATCGTGTACTTAGAAAGTGTTTTGGGGGGAAATTGGTTTAGAATTGTTTGATGAGCTGCATGTAATGTATGTTGTTGTTGGAATTTTTTATTTTCTTTGTTAATTTGGTAATGATCATGTACTCTGATTTTAATAAATCAAGTGCTGAAGTGTATTTTGAATAATTAGTGTACACTAGTTTTGGAACTTTATATTGATAAGGATTTTGGTGAGCTGCATTTGCATCTTGTTGTGGTTTGAAAAATCATGTTGATAAGAATTTTTGGATGAGTTGCATGTAATGTATGTTGTTGTTGTGTGTTTTTTTAGTTTGGTTAATGATCGTGTACTTAGAAAGTGTTTTGGGGGGAAATTGGTTTAGAATTGTTTGATGAGCTGCATGTAATGTATGTTGTTGTTGGAATTTTTTGTTTTCTTTGTTAATTTGGTAATGATCATGTACTCTGATTTTAATAAATCAAGTGCTGAAGTGTATTTTGAATAATTAGTGTACACTAGTTTTGGAACTTTATATTGATAAGGATTTTGGTGAGCTGCATTTGCATCTTGTTGTGGTTTGAAAAATCATGTTGATAAGAATTTTTGATAAATTAGATGAAAATAAACTACCTCCTATAGAAGCATTTTATAGTAAATTGAATAATAAAAATTGTTCTGAAGAAGAATACTTACGTGCACAGACTATATGGAAAAAATTTAATTGTAAAACTATTAGGGACTATATGAAATTATACTTGAAGACTGATGTACTACTACTCACCGATGTCTTTGAAAATTTTAGAAAAGTATGCAAGAGAATTTATAATTTAGATCCAGCGCATTACTATACTATTCCTGGTCTGTCATGGGATGCCATGTTAAAATATACAAAAATTGAACTGGAACTTATAACTGATCTTGAAATGTATAATTTTATTAAGCGGGGTATTCGAGGTGGTCTTACCCAATGTAGTAAGAGATATAGTAAGGCGAATCATAAGTATTTAAACAATTATGATGATACGAAACCATCAGAATATATATTATATTTAGATGCAAATAATCTTTATGGTTGGGCGATGTCAGAATCACTTCCATATGGAGAATTCACTTGGACTAATGATTTCATTCATCCACGAGACATCCCACAAAATTCCGAAGTAGGTTACATTTATGAAGTGGATTTGACTTATCCCATTGGCTATCATGATTATCATAATGATTTACCTTTTTGTGTGGAAAATAAAATAATTGGTGGAAGTAAGCATGAAAAATTGATAGCTGATCTGTCTAATAAAACTAAATATATAATACATTATAAAACGTTAGAACAATGTTTGAATAATGGATTAGTTTTAGAAAAAGTTCATCGAATTCTCCAATTTAAACAGAAACCCTGGTTGAAGACATATATTGATTTGAATACTGAATATAGAACAAGAGCAACTAATTCATTTGAAAAAGATTTTTATAAATTACTTAACAATGCAGTATATGGAAAGACTATGGAAAATGTTGATAAAAGGAGAGATGTACGTTTGGTAACTGAATGGGATCGACGTAATCGTAATCATTTAGGAGTAGGAAATCTAGTATCAAAACCAAATTTTCATAGCATTTCACAATTCACCAATACATTATGGGCTATACAAATGAATAAAACCCTAACGTATTATAACAAACCGATTTATTTAGGCTTTTGTGTTCTAGAGTTATCTAAATGGAAAATGTATGATTTTCATTATGCATATATGAAACCAAAATATAATAATAAAATAAATTTAAATTATATGGATACAGATTCTTTTATATACTCAATTAAAACAGATGATTTTTATAATGACATTCGCTCTGATATAAAAGACCGGTTTGATACTTCATCATACTCAGAAAAAAACCCATTCAATTTACCTCCGTTAAATAAAAAAGTATTAGGTATGATGAAAGATGAATGTGAGGGAAAATTCATAACTGAATATGTAGGTTTAGCACCTAAAGTATACGCATATACTGTCGAAGGTGAGGAAGATGTGAAGAAAGCTAAGGGAGTTAAGAAATGTATTGCTAATAATTATAATATAGATACTTATAAGCATGTTTTATTCAATAAAGAAGTTGTTACAGCTTCTATGCAAACATTTACCTCTAAATTACATACTATTCTAACTAATCAAGTAAATAAAGTAGCTCTGAGTTATAATGACACTAAGCGTAAAGTTATGGATGATAATGTAAATACATATGCTTGGCATCATTACACATTCGATACTGGTAATGGTGATTTGGAATTAGACATGTTAATAAATGATATAGAATTAAACAAAGTGTAAAGAAATATTTATAAGTAATTTATATAATATATAAGATGAAATTATAAAAAAAATAAAAAAAAACAAGTCGTTGATTAAATTTTAAATTTTATTATGTCTTTTATTTATATATAAATTTGGAAAAAAATCGTAAGTATAAAAATTGAATTAAATATTATAGATTATATAACTTTTCGGACAATTCCAGTTAATGGAGTGTACTCTATCAAACGATCATAAAGTATTAAACAGTAAGCATTTGTATTTGCAGGAATCGGGTTAATAGTCTCAAATTCAATTTTTACATCAATTGGTCCAGTTTTAATCATCTCATTTTGGTAGCTTACATCGACTACGGCAATTGGAACATTTTTAAACTTTTCACAGGAAAGAAGTGGTTGTGCTTCCCTCATATAGTAATTTTGTTGAAATTTGGCATACATGTCATATAATATAGCATAGCGGTTCTCCTCAAACTTTAGATTTAAATCGTCGTATGGATAGCAATCGGAATTTAAATGTACTTTTATATTTTTTAAATCAGAATGAATATATTTATTATTATTTTCTAAAACGAATAATAAAAATCTTGGTCTTTCTCTGTTAATTGACATTTTAACATTCCAGTTATGATTTATCCCACCAGCAAACGTAGGATTAAAATAACAGTCCCAACTGCGAAATGCTATTGGTAAAGACGTTCCATCCTTAATAATTTTCATTATTTGTATTTTTCTAGAATCTGATACGTGAATATGCGGAATTCTCCATGTTATGTTTGTAATCGATAACTGATTTTTTTCATTAGCATCTGTTGAGTAATATACATTTACATCACTTGAACTCCGCAAAAGAATAAGTTCGTGTTTACTATTCAATATTATTTTAGTAAAATCCTCAGCAAATCCCATTAATATTTTTAGAGGAATATAAAAATTAAATTTTTGCATAGACAATTCTTCTGAAATACTCCATCCAGCATTTCTCATCATATTACTTTCAAATTCATTTAATGAAACATAATTCTTAATTGTACTAGACGTTCCCAAGTATCGAGTTCGATCAATTTCAACACCGTTGATTTCATAACGTATTTCATCGAATAAGTATGCCATACAATTATTCCTCATCCGAGTATTAGGAGAATTCTCACCGTTAATATTCTTTATATTACCTTCTATATACAAGTAGCTTTCAGAAGGAAGAACGTATAAGTCTTGATTTTGTATAGTAATTCGAATTTCATCATTATTCTTAAATGATTGAATATAGGGTAGATAGCTATGATAATCTTTTTTGATTATATTTTCATCCGTAATGGGTTTCTCTATAACATCGAGAATATCAGACATTATTTTTTTACTTTCAACTTAAGTAGTTTTAAAAAATTTTTATTTTTTTCTGTTAATTGTGGTCTTATAGCTTTAACAGTTTTTGTGTAAATGTCTTTATTAATTCTAATTTGTTTAGCTTTATTGTAAATTATCATTTTTTTTTGATCTCAGATGTAACCTAAGTGTTATTTCTTCACCTCTGAAATTAATTAAACGACCTTCTTGATCAACAATCCAAATTGTAAGATGTGTTATTTCTCTGACGTTTACTGGCAAATAAATAAGATTATTAGGTACAACATCTAATTTATAACCTGGAGGAACGTCCAATGCAAACTCGTGAAGTATATGTGCTGGGGAGTTATTCATATATGACCCTCTTATTATATTACATTGAACTTGTATAGCATTCACTTTCAAAATACTGACTGGTTGATTAGATAAGTGTTTTATACCAGCATTTAAAGATAGTCTATCAAATCCAAATAAACTACCAATAGTTCGCTTCCGATCAAAAAATATTGTATCGTGAGAGGAGATTATTTCAATTTGTAAAGTATTATTGTTGGCTTCAATTATAATTGATTTATTAAAATCAAGTACTTTATATTGTTCAATTATGTAATCAACAATATCTTGTAACTCATAAGATCCTATGGGAATTTCAATTACTTTATCTCCAATATGGAAAAGATTATTATCATAGTCTACATTAGGAATAGAATTATATGAATGAAAATCGATTAGTGCACATTCATAGTCATCTGTTAGATCTATTGGTGGAAAATAATTTGCTGTTAAAAGTGCAGAATTTCCGCTTATAGCTAATGTTATTGACATAGTGAATGATAATCTGTTAATGAAATAAAAATGCTTTGTTGTGTGTATTTCATTTTATTTATATTCATTTTTATTGTCTAATTGTTATAATATTTCAGTTTTACTTATCCAAGAATTATGCTGATTTGAGAAACCCAACCATTTTACATATGCTTTATCTCCTTTAGTTTTCAATATCTTTTCCACGAGAAACGTATTTGGAAAACGTGTGCGAAGTATTTCCTCCTTATAAAATGCACCTTTAATTTCATTTCCTTGATAGTCTTCCAATAAAAATGTTATGGGATAAGTGTTTTGTATCGATCTTATTTTAAATATTTCTGTTGTCCAGTTCGGGGTATATCCCTTTTCAAAGATGTGTTTATATTTACTAATGCGAACGCAATCACCAACATTAAATCGTGAGGGTTTAAATATTTTTAAATTATTATATACAGTATTCAGCAGATGTTTTTCGTATTTAGGGGTTACGTGAATAGGTGCCATTTTGATAGTTGCATGTTTTTTTTTATTATATTGTTCAACTAGGCTTTTGTAAATATTAATCCATTTATATGTTCCATTATTACTAAACTCTCTCCACATCATACCTTTTAATGTTCTATTGAAGCGTTCAACAATTGAAGCTTTCATAACGCTAAATGTGGAGTAATGATTAATTGAGTATTTTCTCGTTAGCACAGCAAACTCCTTATTAAAAAATTCTTTACCGTCATCTGTTTGTAAATTATTAGGTATACGTCCCATACTAAGTATTTTCTGAAATGCTCTACAAACTTCAGAAGCAGTTTTTGATTTAATTGACTCAGCCCATGCATATTTCGAAAATGTATCAATAACCGTTAACATATATTTATATCCTTTGTTGCTAGTTGAATAATTACCCATTTCTACCAAATCAGCTTGCCAGAGGTCGTCTAAACCTCTCATAATAACTCTACGTCGTAAGAAATTTTTCCGTGCTTGGGAATGAAGTTCATTGACGATTGCTCTTTTTTCCATATTGCGATGATGATAGCGTTATCATTACCTTATATATATCATCAATTTTCTTATTTAAATCTTTAATTTCATTCCTTACAATTAAAACTTCTTCACCTATACCCCTTTTAATATGTTCTTGCATATGACTAATTTGTGAATTAACATAGTTTTTGTTAACAGCATCTAATCCTTCCAACGGTGATGCTAAGTTCTTAATTCTTTTATTCTCTATGTTAATATTATTACCATCCAATGAAACACCAAAATTTTTTAAAATATTTTTCCTTTTTATTTCGCTAGTAAACTTTTGATTATAGTAATGACCAAATTTATCAACAGTCATACTTTGTTATTTTCTTATTATTAATATTATTCAATTATATTTGCTTCTCTTAATTCCTCAATTATTGATATTATTTCGTTAGTATGATTATTGTTTCCAGCATGTTGTGATGCCATTAGCAGTTTTAATCGCTCTACTATTTCATTGGGATTATCCCAGTATATATAGTTTGGTTTTTGGAGATTTACTTTCATTAACCCCTTACCAATGTGAGTTGTAGGAAATAGTTTGTTTATTATATGCTTATATTTATAACCTTTGTTACCTTTTAGTTGATTATTAGCATTATAGTTTCTTCTATGTGCATTTGTATCAAGCAAAATTCGTTTATATATTTCTAATTCTGACGAATCATATTGTTCTGGTTTTATATGAAAAATCAATGAGTATAGACCTGGAGTTAATGCCCAAGACTTATTTCCTATTGTTATTTTATCATCACTTAGCTTCAAATCTGAGCTGCCAAATTTCCAATTACCATCTTCATTTTTATAAGGTCCATATGTAGTATCAAGCTTTTTGTTTTCATTAAATTCAGTCAAATCAAATTCCAAATCAGAAGATTGTGAATAAAATGAATCACTATTCAATTCTGTGTCTTCGTCATCTTCATTGTTTTTATTATGTTTCCTCTTATTCGATACACTTGACTTGGGCGATGAGTCAATATGCTCTCGTTTCAAAACATATTTCTTAGGAGTGGTAATGCTATCGTCTATATTTTTAATTTTAGTTTTCTCATCAACAAGTAATTTTATTTTAGGTGAATTATCACTAGATAATTCAACTAGTTTTTGTAGTGGTTCTGTTAATGGCTTAAATGTGTTTTCTAATTTGTTTAATGTTTCAGCATCTCCAAGTTTTATGCTCTTAAACTTTTTTTTCAAAATGTTTCTTGATTTCACTAACTCCCTTAGTATATTTTCGTCCATGTTTATTAGTTAAAAATTATTAATTAATCTAAACAATAAATAAAATAGCTTCTCAATAGTCGAACAGCTTCTTAAAACAGCTAAACAGCTTCTTAAAACTGCTAAACAGCTTCTTAAAACAGCTAAACAGCTTCTTAAAACAGCTAAACAGCTTCTTAAAACAGCTAAACAGCTTCTTAAAACAGCTAAACAGCTTCTTAAAACAGCTAAACAGCTTCTTAAAACAGCTAAACAGCTTCTTAAAACAGCTAAACAGCTTCTTAAAACAGCTAAACAGCTTCTTAAAACAGCTTAACAGCCTCTTAATATCAGCTTTTCTAAAGGTGAAATAAGGTCTCAAAACACTTATATGTATTTACGGTTCAATAAGTATATGACCGATGTGAATAGTTGAATATTTACAACTAAACTTGAATAAATATATCAAAGCCTTTTCTATAACGTCCATCATGTATCTCATCATCCTTGCTTATTATTAGAAATCCATATTTTTCCTTCCAACATTCTCTACATATTTTACAAAACATATCGAAACTCATATCATTTCCAACATGATCATTGTAAATATGCTTCAAATTCAAATCATCTTGTTTAAACATTATTATCATGTTTGCATTATCACGCACTAAATGTTTAGGAATGTGAGTATACGTTTGACACAAATAAAATGAATCTATATTATTATGTCTTCCCATACAAAAGTATGATCTAATATTATTTTGTTTCTCACATGCAACATCGTCAAATATTATTATTGAATTTGATTTGGCTTCTTTAGGCGATATCACATCTTCATTTTCTGAATATGTAAAAAGACCCATTCCCTTTACAGATGAAATTAATTTTCTTAGATATTGATATTTTGGTTGATTTAATGATTTTGAGTATAAATAAATATTTTTAAATTTTAAACCATTAGGGCTTTCAATCAAACTAAGCATAACATTAGTTTTCCCACAATTAGATGGTCCCACTATTAGAGCCCTTATTGAATTAGGTAATAAACAACCATGTTTAGTTGCATTATTGACTTGTATAAAATCTAAATTTCTTACTAAAATATTTGAAGGTTGTTTTATTAAACGCATGTTTACTACTGAGAGTATATATATATAATGAATTAAAACTATCGTTTTATAGATTTATAAATCTTTACCTACTTTCAGAAACAATAAATTATATAAATGATTGTGTATACAAGGAATAAAGTTAGTGGGAAAAAATCCGTTCACGGAAAAGGACTAGTAAATAATTTAATTAATTCACTACCAATAGAGCTTCACCTACCAGGTTATCAATATTGTGGACCTGGAACAAAGCTGGAAAAGCGTTTAAAAAGAGGTGATAAAGGAATCAATCCCCTAGATGCAGCTTGTCGAATTCATGATATTGCTTATTCTCAGAATACCAATATTGATAAAAGACATCAAGCAGATAGAGAATTAGCCGATAAGGCTTGGGAAAGGGTTAAAGCTAAAGATAGTACCCTTGGAGAAAAACTTAATGCATACTTTGTTACTAACGCAATGAAATCTAAAGTAAAATTTGGTTTAGGTGTAAAATCCAAACTAAATAAAGTCAGCAAGCGAAACATTTTTCATAATGCAATTAAAACTGCAACTGCTATCCTAAAAAAACAAAAACCTCATGATCTCAATAATGCTATAAAAACAGCACGAAAAGTTATTCAGAATTCATTTCGTGGGAGGAAATCAGAAATTAAAATTCCAAGAATTATCAGTGTTCCTAAAATTGGCGGTTTTCTACCCCTCGTACCTATACTTACAGCACTTGGAGCATTAGGAGCATTAGCTTCAGGTGGATCATCAATTGCTAGGGCCGTAACCACAGCTAAAAATGGAAGACAGCAACTCGAGGAAAGTATGCGTCACAACAGAGCATTAGAGACAATAGCTATGGGTGAAGGCCTGTATCTCAAACCATATAAAAAGGGCTATGGAATATTTTATAAAAATATATCAAAAAACTAATAATGCAGCTACCTAATAGACCACTTACAGATGTGGATTTAAAAATCTTTGGAAAGAAATATATCCCTAATTTCAGGGGTGTGTATATGCGAGATAAATTACCTAAAACTCCTCGACGAATAGAGTGTGGCATTATCAACTTGGACAACAATAGAGGAGATGGTACACATTGGGTAGCTTATTATAAAGATAATTATAATATAGAGTATTTTGATAGTTTTGGTAACCTACAACCACCTATAGAAATATTAAAATATTTAGGAAATAATATTAAATATAACTATAAAAGATATCAAAAAATTAATGCTTTTAATTGTGGGCATTTATGTTTAAGATTTTTAATACATTTTAAAACTAAATAAATTATAAATAAAAACACATATGATTTTGTTTGTTTATTTCTATTTTTATTTATTTTCAATATTAAATTTATTTATTATCAATTCTTAATAATAATCTATGAACTTTTACATCTGTTTTAATCTTATTTTGCATTTTTTTACTAATGTCATAACATAGTCGTGTTAAGTCAATCTCTATATCTGTCTCATGAATACCTTTAATTTCATAGAAATTAATATTTGTTTTATTTAAAACAGAGCATGTTGGAATATAATATTGATTATAAAAATGTAATATTTGTTTTTGAAGAATTGTATTCCAACATAACAATGTTGTTAAAAATGCTCCAATTCTAGTTAATGATCTCCATGTGCCAGGATCAATTTTAATCTCATTTCTTCCTTGTTTAAATATTATATAGCATATACCATTTTTATATTGAAAGGAATATTCAATATCCCTTACACAATCATTATCAATTAGATTTATTAAATCTAAAAATACATTTTGATTTAATGTATTATGTATGTAATCCTTGTAGCTCATGAGATGTAGCCACTCCTCCCGATCCAGCTGAATAAATTGTTTGTCTTTGTAATGCAACCATATCACAGGTTTGAATGCTAACGTTGTTGAAAATCCACACGAAATCTTTAATTTAAGGTTAAGGAAGTACTCCATTTCAAATATAACATCATATATTTGAGGTTTTCGTGCTCGGCCAAGTGCAAATATTTTTTTTGTTCTAGTCTCCATTCTCAATGAAATTAAAATGTAAACTGATGGTTTCTTTACTAAATAAATCTCTTTATAAAGAAAATATTTTTAAGTCAACTCACAAAAAAAAATATATATATGTATATCAATGTTCTTTAATCAAATTACTTTAAAATTGATAAATTAGAGAATGATTTTTATATATGTAGTTGACCTAAAAATTAAAATTGTTATAAACTAAAATTTGAATAAGCTAAGTATATTTAATTGAATTAACATGTATATATTATTTTAATAAAGAAATTATATATTATTATTAAAATTATTGTTTTATTAGAATATAAAAAGAAAAAAACAATTTAAAATTTTTTAAAAATAAATCATTTATTCATCTTCATCACACTTCTTCCTTTTACAAGACTGATTGATGAATGGAGATGACAAGTACTTAATTAATTTTTGATATTTTTCTATGATCTTTATAACTTTTCTTTTTCTCATGTGGAAAAAACAACATCCACACATACCCACAACATCTTCATTAGAATTATCATGGGGACACGGTTTATTGTATGTATCAAAATCTGTATATTCTGATTTGAATTCATTTATTAGTTCCAAATGATCTTTGAATATTATATTTTCAAATTTCAGCAGAAAATCATCAATAATCTCCATCTTTCTAGCTTGATATTTCGATTATATCTGAATATGAATTACTTATATGCTTCTCTTATATTCTGAGAAAAACTTATTTCCAATTAAATAAAAAACAACTATAAATTATTTTATTATTAATTAATTTATTTATTTATTCAACTTAGTTTATTTAAAAGTACTAAAATTATTAAAAGGATAATATTCTCTGGTGTTAGGAACCATCTTCAACTCCAACCTATAGAAAATACCATTTTTTTCATCGTTCATGGGAATTTTTGAAATTAAATATAACCCAGAAGAAAAGCTTTCCACATCCTTATCAGTTAGGGAATTAAATCTCTTAGGAAGGTATAGTAAATTTGTTCCCAACTCCAAAACAATGACCTCTCCATATTTTGTAGTTACACGTTCAGCTCCAGTAATGTTATATTCCTCCAAATCCACCATATCTTTAATGCATAACGTCTGCTTCATATTTAATTTATTAAATATAGAAATTAAATCCGCGTTAGTGTTCATTATTAAATATTTTTTCTTGAACTGATATAGTTTACTTAATAAATTCACAATTTATAGAAAATTTTAAATTTCATTAAGATAGAAATTTCCAAAAAAAAAAACAATTAAATAAATCGTTAGCAATAAATTTCTTGAATTACAATAAATTAAAACTAAACCCTAACAACAACAACAACGAAGTTCTATATGTTCAACATGCGCTTGAGTTTTACAAGCCACCAAACAAATTTCTATTTTTATATGACACACATTTCAACGACCTTCAGAATTTAAAATTTTTTCCTCTGACTCTCTGTCTATCTCACCATCTTTCTGTTTGTCGGTCTGACTATACATCAGCCTATCTGCCACTATGTCTGTTCGTTTGCCTTTATTTCCACAAAATACACTTTAGCATTTGATTTATTGAATCAGAAAATAAACAAATTCCCTGGAGTGACCTTAACACTTTCTAAGTACACGATCATTAACCAAACTAAAAAAACACAACAACAACAACATACATTATATGCAACTCATCCAAAAATTCTTATCAACATGATTTTTCAAACCACAACAAGATGCAAATGCAGCTCACCAAAATCCTTATCAATATAAAGTTCCAAAACTAGTGTACACTAATTATTCAAAATACACTTCAGCACTTGATTTATTAAAATCAGAGTACATGATCATTACCAAATTAACAAAGAAAATAAAAAATTCCAACAACAACATACATTACATGCAGCTCATCAAACAATTCTAAACCAATTTCCCCCCAAAACACTTTCTAAGTACACGATCATTAACCAAACTAAAAAAACACACAACAACAACATACATTACATGCAACTCATCCAAAAATTCTTATCAACATGCATTTTCAAATACACACAATCATTACAACAAACTAAAACTCAAACCACAACGAGATAGAAATGCAGCCACCAAAATACTTATCAACATAAAGTTCCAATACTATTGTACACTAATTATTCTACAGAAACCTTATCAACATACTATTCTAAATCTATGAACATTGCAGCACATGATTTCCAGCATACAATAATAAATGTCACATAAATTACTTCATTTCCAATCATATTTGAGGGAACAAAAGCCATTAACTCAAGTTGCCAGCATTAATGGCTTTTTAAACAAATTTAATTACCTCTTTCATACAAATTCTCTTAAAATTGAATATTTAATTGCTTTTTTTATTGCTTTTTGGTCTTTTTGAGGCAAAACTCTTATTCCCTATTTACTCTGTTGAGTAGTAAAAGCTTTTAATAAAGAAAAAGTGATTTTTTTTTTAATAGTTATAACTAAAATTTTACCATAATGGATTATAATACCGAAGGTGTGTTATTGGTCAATTCACAAGGTCTCTTTTCATGTCATAGTGTCCTAATACTTCACAATGGTTTGAAAATATTGTTATTGTCTTTCAAACTAAAAATGTCCTAAAATAATACTACTCTGTATCCTATGTTTATTCTGTTATCGTAACCAACCAGCAGGGACCTGTGCCGAATGCCTAAGAGTCGGATAAGCCGAGCCGCCGGGTCGTGAAATATTAGGACATTTTGACAATATTGATATGCTTTAACCTTTTTAAAACGTTGGTTTATTTCCTTTAAATAAACCGGATACTTTTGATTGCAAATAAAAGCCGTTTAGTAGTTTAAAATTGTAACAACTCTTTATTTATTTAAAAAGTACAACAACAACAATTCAAATAGTCACTCAGATACTTTATACATGTTAAACAATTCGCAGAAATGTACAAACTTAAATGTACAAGGCAGTTGATGTTAACTCTTACATCGCCTATGATCAACTAAGCTTACGACTGCAGTCTCTGCCACTATTTATACACACGCCATCTTTCGGGAATCTTCTACAATGCTCTTAACGGACAAACTAGTACATTCGAATTCTAGAGCTTTCGATGTCAATGTTAGCAGCTAAACATTTAGTGTTACCTTACTTATAAACAATGCTAATAACCGCATGCTATCAACATTGTTGATAAGTAGAAGCTTCTACTGATGGACGTGTTTATAAACATGATGAATGCTGCAGGCAGTCGTTACAGACAGCAAATTTCAAATCGCTATTGCACATTCGTAACAATACGATATGATAAGAGACCTTGTGAATTGACCATATGTGTAAAATTTCATATTTTCATTAGTCATGTTTTTTGTGAAGTTGCGAAAAAGTTGTTTCTCTTCTGTAGTATAGAACTTACGTTGCGTGCATTTGCGTAAGAAATGATACATAAGTGGTTATTTTTGGGATGGTCAAACTTCATGGCATACTAAAATTTTTTATATATACTTGCACCTAAACAAATAATTTTCTTTTTTCTAGAAACATACTCAAATTTATTGTAACTATTTTTATCGAAGCATGATGTAGCTTAATGTAGCAAGTTTTATAACGATAGCGAATGTCAAAGACATACAAAATTGCTTATTCAAAATTTACTTATAGTGGAGCCCCAAGAAAACGCCAAACAAAGGAAGAAATGCTATTTGTAGAAGGTGCTATGATAATATAAATTAAAATCTTTTTGAAAATTGATGGTGAGTTGGTGAGGGGGTGTTATTGCCAACTTTTTTAAAATGTTTATTTTAGTAACAGGGGTCTCTACACAATGTTGTATGATGCTGGCTCCCTTGGAAACAATTTTTGTCGGAATTTTGGCTTTTGAACATATTGTTCTGTTTTAGTCTTCATACTGGGTCTCAAATTAATTATTGAATAATGTTTTATAATCCTTTAAACAAGTTTGTGAACAAAAACTAAATTTTCTGGAAGTCTGGTAATTTTAAATCGGTACCCACAACAGATAAAATTTCATTTTTAATCTCGTTTAGCATTTATTGGAATCGAAAACAACTTTTGCTTAATTTTTTAAGATTTTGTTAAAAAAAATAGTTTGTTATCGAGTTCTAAAGGTTTATCGATGTCAGATAAAGTTTATATTTTATATTTAAACATATAATGAAATACAAAAAATACCTTTAGTGTAGATGTTTTTCAACATATATATTTTTTTTTTTATTTTTTTTAACAATTAGAACCCTATTGTATAGCTTGTGAAGCTACATCTAATCAAATGTTTATTTTGAAGTATTGTAATGTCTGTTAAATTTGTCTCCTTTTAATTATTAACATTGAATTAGACATTATTATTTTACATTTTACACCGTAGTCAAATGTCACCTGTCAATCATTGTAATATTTTTATTAATTGTTTGTGAATATATAAAAATAATCACGAATAACGCCTTTCCATATGAAAATTATAAGTCAATTTTTGTACAGCTTGCCGTATGAGTTATAATTTACTTTACGTAGATATCATATTAATCATACGCATTATTTATGTTTTATTTTTTTGGTATCAAGTTGTAATGGGTTATCGATCTCAGATAATTTTTATATTCAGCAGATTTAGAAAGAAGAAACTGAGGCCTTGCCAATGGAATATATAATATTTAAGTAACCTTGAGAGATATGTGTGTATTTCTCCAGATTCTTGTTATACTCAATAAAACCTACCTTCCCAGGTATTTCGACTCCATTCTTCTTTGTATCATTATGTTATTGTAATGTCTATTACTTTTTTGTCTTTCTCTTATATATTTTGTAATTATTAACATTGAATTAGGCATCATTACTTAGCTTTAAATTTTACATTTTATACCTTTTTAATAATCCTTAGTAGTGTAATCAAATGTCACTTGTCAATCATTGTAATATTTTTATTAATTGTTTAAGAATATATAAAAATAAACACAATAATAACGCCTTCCCATTTATGGAATGCCATTATGAAAATTATAAGTAACTAGCTTGACCCGGTGCGCTTCGCTACCCCTGTCGATGTAAAAATCGGTTCAGCCGTTTAGTAATTATTGTTTAAAAACTAAAGGTACCAATTTTACCCGTTTTTCCCCCCTTTTATCCCTTTCTGGTCCAAGTATTGAAAAAATTTATAGCCTATTGACGCTTCCAAGTAAGGATCTATCTACGTTCCAAATTTCAATAAAATCGGTTCAGCCGTTTAGGCGTGATGCTCAAACAAACAAACAAACAAACAAATAAACAAACAAACAAACTTACAAAGACATTTATATATTTATAATATATATATAGAAGATTTTTTGTACAACTTAACGTATGAGTTACAATTAACTTTTAGTATATATAATATTAATCATACGCATTAGTTATTCAAAAAGCAATACATTAATAAATATCGTGTGTTATTAGCTTAGCACTTGTACAATTCACAACTTATATTGTATTGTTGTATCGTTGTAAGCCAAACTTGTATTTTTTTGTTTGTTATTTAAACTAAGCCAATTTTGCAAAATTATACAACAATTCATTAATACAAGGTGTTGTATTATCCCACCCTGTTGAAATACAAGATGGGATACAGGATGTTAAATCGATCACATCTGCCTTGGAAAACATTAAATAACATTTTTAGAAAAAATATTTAGATATGCATTAAATTTAAACTTATATATTTGTTAAACTATTTACAAGAGCTAACTTAGTGAAATTAACCGGATATTCTTTACCTTCCTACTTTCTTTATAACAAAGTTTCATTCACTGAAATCTGTACATATTTGTACAAGTTAGAAGCTGTACAAAGTTTCCCTAAACAGAGGTGGTTGGCTTTGCCAACCTGAATTATAACAGGCTGATCTCAAGTTTCACCTTCTTAAAGCATAGGTCCTCCTTTATGATTCGATCATACATAATTTTGCAATCCAACAAGTATTTTAGAATATTCAGATTTATTACCACTTTTTTCGCCACTGTGCTCCACCAATGTACTCCATTTGTGAATTGGGGATATGTATTCAAAAATCTTACTTTATTTATACGTTAAGAATTTAGCAAAATTAACATGACCGCTAACTATTAAATCAATATTACATAGCTATTATTTAGGTCAGACCACAGTAGAAGGCTTTCGCCAATTGATTAATACAGAGACTTCGGTCGTCTGTTCAGTACTGGGGCTTCGACCGACTGTTCAAGATACAGGCTTCGGGGAATTGTTCAATAAGGAGACTTCGGTCGCCAATTCAAGACAGAGGCTTCGGCCAACTGTTCAAGATAGAGGCTTCAGTCTACTGTTCAAGACAGAGGCTTCAGCCATCTGTTCAAGACAGAGGCTTCAGCCATCTGTTTAATACAGAAACTTCGGTCGACTGTTCAAGACAGAAGCTTCGGCCAACTGTTCAATACAGAGCCTTCGGTCGTCTGTTCAGTATTGGGGCTTCGACTGTTCACGACAGAGGCTTCGACCAACTGTTCAATGAAGAGACTTCGGTCATCTGTTCAATAAAGAGACTTAGGTCGCCTGTTCAAGACAGAGGTTTCGGCCAACTGTTTAATAAAGAGACTTCGGTCGTCTGTTCAAGACAGAGGCTTCGTCCAACTGTTCAATACAGAGACTTCGGTCGACTGTTCAAGACAGAGGCTTCGGCCAACTGTTCAATAAAGAGACTTCGGTCATCTGTTCAATAAAGAGACTTCAGTCGCCTGTTCAAGACAGAGGCTTCGGCCAACTGTTTAATAAAGAGACTTCGGTCGTCTGTTCAATACAGAGACTTCGGTCGACTGTTCAAGACAGAGGCTTCGGCCAACTGTTCAATACAGACCCTTCGGTCGTCTGTTCAGTAGTTGGGCTTCGACTGTTCAAGACAGAGGCTACGGCCAACTGTTCAATAAAGAGACTTCGGTCATCTGTTCAAAACAGAGGCTTCGGCCAACTGTTCAATACAGGAGCTTCGGCTAACTGTTGCTCCTAGTTAAGTGCATTTACTTGTAGTATAGACTATGTAACTAAAATATTATAGTTTTAGTTATCACCCTATCCTGTAGCAACGAACCACATCATCAGTTACCACTTGTGACAAACTGCCAGTTACTGAGTCGTACCAATACATCGTACCGCCGACGATTATTGAAGTCCCGAACAATCCGAGATACGCATTACCAGAATCGTCTACATCCGAACGTATTATCGTAGCTGTTCGTAATTTGTTATATAAAACATATTAAGGGTACTCATTTAAACGCTTAAGTTTCCCATTGGTGCAAATGTGCATATTTGAGCGACGTGTTTCATAAACCCACCTTTTAAATTTTCTGCAATTTTATACAGAAAATGTCTATTTGATAAAAATGTCAAACAAAAATAAATTAAACAAATGCTTAAAAAAGTCTTAATTGTATAAATTTAAATTCTTAAAATTTCTAATGAAATCTTTGGAACATACAATGGTAAACATATTTCCATACACAATACCATTCAATCCAATCATTCTGTTCCAAAGTCATACAATTTTCACATGTACAAAATATTTGTATTTTATTTGATTTTTATTTCTTATGCACAATAAATTCAAGTTTGCGAGTCTAAATTGTCGCGCAAACTTATCGTAGTTGTGCAAACCAATTTCCATACAAATTTTGAAAGTTCATTTGCGTAAAAATGCACAGATTGCTCAGTTTGGGATGCATTTAAGCGTTCATATGAGGACCCTTATTATATATAAACTGGATTAAATACTAACTCAATAAAGAAAGATATTATCGACCCCCAGAAAGAGTAAATCAATTGTGTTATCACTTAAGATTTGTGGATCCGTAAATTTACCCTAAACTATACTGAACTACCTTAGACGACGAATAAGTGGTTTTCTTTTACATACGTCATGTAAAATCAAAAAAGCATTTGCTCAAAATATGTATCACGCTTAATATATGAATTATTTGAAATATATGAAGGTATCTTAACCATTTGATTTACCTTTTTGAAAAACACTTAAAAGACATCAAGCATTCTTGAAGTTCCTAACAAAACATTAAGTTAATTAATAAAGTAAGTGTTAAGAGTCACTTTATATTTGCATTTTTAAATTTCCAATTTACAAAAATATTTACCTTGCCTATAAACACTGCAATGTTACAATAAATAACTTAAATAAATATTTGTGACAAGTGACAGTATTCACACAACAAGCCTACATATGATTCGTACATGAAAATGCACTTAGTGTATAATCCAAATATTGCATTTAACAATTTCATGTATTTGTTATTTTAATAAAATATTAGCAAGTTTTATTAATTTTTTCTTTCTCCCTTCCATTTACAGGTATGTCGAATCATTTATTGATATTTGTGTGTAATAATCAATTCAGCCAATAATTGTAATTGTATGGTAAGTTTAAGGACATATATTATTTTGTGTAATGTTTTCTTATACAACATTATCATTAGTTTTCTTATAAATTCATAGAAACATTAGATATTTCTTCCATTATGCCGTAGACATTTATAAGCACTACTTAGAAATATATAAATACACCATTCATTCAGTAATTGTACATAATTATACATATGAGAAAATCAAAACTTTTGGAGAATTTTACTAAAAATATTTTACAAATTTTGTTTCTTATGACACGAACGCCATTTTGTAGTTGTATACTCCCATACTTAAGCATGCTAAAACTGTTTGCGTTATGTTGGTTTAAAGCAGAAAATTAAAAAAAGCTTTCTTACAATACCAAGAACTTTTTGGGAAATATTGTCAGCTTTTGGGTCCTAAACTTTTCTTCAACATTCCCTCGAGCATCTGCAACATCAAAATTTTGACCAGGAAGCTGCGAAAAATCTGCCAGAACATACGTTTCGTCATCCATTATGCAGCAGAAATATTTTTTTTTTATAAAATTTATCTTCAATTTCTGTGCTCTGTTTTTGGCCTCTAAATTTTTAGCAGCGTTTGTGTCTGGAACTTTTTGAGCATTGTATGTTTTTGAACGTGCATTGGCTTTAACTTTTCGTACCAAATAGTCCGAGAACTAAGCTAACTTGGCTGCTTTCATACCGGATGTGTTGGGAGCTCTTTTGAAAATGCTTTCCATATTTTTTGCTTAATAAACATCATGTGAACCATTCCTTCTACCTAAACAAGGTTTTCTATCAACAGACAAGTTCTCCTAGTACTGTTTAATAACATTGAAAACAGTTTGATAGCAGACCTTTTATAGGTTGGCCAACTTTTTGTAGGACAAAGTTGGGTTTTGTTGAAAATATTGAATAATTTTAGTACGCACTTTTTTCTGGACACTCATTTTAATCAGATTAACAACAAATTAACATAATTGACATTAAACATAATAACTGACATGCTTTACAAAGGTAACTTGATAAAAAAAAAAAGTCAAATAATACTTGGGTTAAAAGTTTTAATGAAAAACGTGTGTTAAGAATTTTTCGATTTCAGCCCTTATATTATAAAAATTACATATTTTCCTAAAGAGTCTCTCCTTTATCCTTGAATATCGCAAAAACTGAATTTTTATTGGGCGTATGACTCAACATTTTCTACTTCTATTTCGATAAAGTTTTGGACATTGTTAGTTATGACCTCTTTTCATCTTTCCGAGCCGAAAGAACTGCTCATGTTTTTAGGCAAAGAACGAATGAAACCAATATTCAAAGTAAAGTGTATCGAGACAAATAGTAATCGAACGGGCCATGGTCTGAACTATTAAGCGGGTGAGGAAAAACTTGCCAACCACTTCATTCTAAATACTTTTTAACAAGTATTGAAACATGTGGTATGGAAATTGTACATTCGGTACATTCGGTTGCATTCGGTACAGATTCCCTGTGATGGTCTGGTCATATTTTAGCAGCTCATGATAGATAGGATACTTTTGCTTCCACCAAATACAGAGATTTAACTTAGCGCCATGGATATTTGACTTTGGTGTCGATTCGTGGTCTATTTTGACACTGTTTTTCATCGCAAACATGATTTTCTTTTATAGCGTTTAAGTAGCATTTCGGACATGCAAAATCGTATTTTAAGGTATCTCAGCTTCAATTATGGTATGATACAAAATTTCCCAGCTTTTGGATGAATCCTGCTGTTCGCACATGTTTCAAAATTGCTGCATGAGCTCCCAATGAGTTTGCAACAATCTTCATAGCGTAATGCCTCCAATTCTTGGTCTTCAAACATATTTTGCTTCAATGGGTAATCTTTGTCTTCCGTATCAAAATCAGCACTTCTGAATCACACAAACCATCTCTCGCAAGTTAAAACCGATTAAATGCATTCTCCATAATCTTTGGTGAGCAATGAGCGGCAATTTTTTTTAAATAAAGAAGAGAATCAAAACTTGACCACCCCTTTTCTCTCGTATCTAGAAGACCTATCGAGAATGAAATTGATATTCATCAGAGAATCTGTTTGGTTCAATTTGGAAACAGCGAGTGTTGAATAGGATATCTGCTGTTTACTCTTGGGTATCACAACGGGAGCAACTTTAAAGAGTTTAAAATTTTTCTTTGTTCCTAAATGTGAACTTTGCATAAAGAGAAATATTGGAGGTCAAATTCAACAAAAATCGATTTTTTCATAAATCTTACATACTGTTATGTTTTTACCTTTTAAAAACGGGGTTTATTTCCTTTAAATAAACCGGATACTTTTGATTGCAAACAAAAGCAGTTTTAGTAGTTTAAAATTTCTAACAACTCTTTATTTATTTATATGGACACCAACAACAGTTCAAATATTCACTCAGTGTCTCTATACACGTCTATCAATTCGCAGAAATACACACACACACTCTATAATCTACAAGTATACACGTACAAGACAGTTGATGTTAACTCTAACAGCGACAGTGATCAACTCAACTCACGACTGCAATGCTCTGGCACTATTTATACACGCGCCATCTATCGGGAATCTTCTATAATGCACTTAACGGACATACTAGTACATTCGAATTCTAGAGCTTTCGATGTTAATGTTAGCAGCTTAAACATGCAGTGTTGCCATACTTACAAACAATGCTAATGACCGCATGCTATCAACATTGTTGATAAGTAGAAGCTTCTACTGATGGACGTGTTTATAAACATGATGAATGTTGCAGGCAGTTGTTGCGGACCGTTAAATTCAAATCGCTATTGCACATTCGTAGCAATACTATGCGTTCAGACGTTGTTACACAATTTGTATAAAATAAAATCGAATTTTTTTAAGATAATGAAAGTCGTAAAATCTATCCACCGATTAAGATGTATAAGTTTCGATTTGTTGCATATTTGGACGAATATTAGGTTCGGTTCTGTAAAATGCTATAGGCTAGACTATAATGTTTTCCATTATTTTAATAAATAATATAATTCGCTGGTGCTTGCATACTTTTAACGCTGTATATACTCTGAAACTATGGTTCGATTTCAATAAAATTTTAATAACTTAGTTTACGTTTTGTGTAAACAATAAAGTTTTCGTTTGGTTTGAAAATGTCAAATTTTGTACCAATGAATCGTCATATGCAAAACTTCTTATTCATTAAAATTTTAAATGATTCCCCAATATTTTTGATTTCCCTCATATACATTCATTACAAGAATTATTTTAACTTTTAAATAATTCCACCACATTCAACTCATGTGTGGCTATATTCACTCGAATGTCAATCAAATTTATTTAAGCAGCAATAAATTTATTTCAGTTTTCTTTTGATAAGAATGTGTAATGTTAGGTTATAAAGGATAAACATACATATTTTTATGATTTTATTATTTATTAACAAATACATTTACATCCATGAATATATTTGTGTGTGTGTATGTTTATCCTTTTCGATAACTTCTATCTTATCCGCAAACATTTAATGTTAAATGAACCATAATAAACGTGGGTTTATGTATGGAAGTATTTGGAAATGAGTACGTGTATGAGTATGTTTATGTAGTAAATAGCAATTGACAATATTTTATAACCTATGTATACATACATACATACATATGTTTACTGTATTAGAAATATTAATAATGAATTTGCTTTTCATAAAAACATTTTATCTAAATGCCTGCTTAACTATGCTCAACAAGAGTATTTATTATTTGAATTATTAATAATAATACTTAATGTTGATTATATGAGTAAAAGGAATCTCTTACTTCCAATTAAGATTTACTTTACTTTTTTAAGGCAAAAAAAGAAAAACAAGATTTCTATTATTGCAAATAATTGCTATAATATTTATAGAAATATTAAAAAGATATTAATAATAAAAAGTAAAAATAATTGGTGGCTATAAAAATAATAAAATTTGATAAGAATAAAAAATTACAATAATCTCTTATATAAACAAATTTATTTGTTGAGAATTAAAAAAAGAAAATTTATTGTATCCTGACTTAAAAGGTTTTCATTTAATCGCATAGTGCCAAAATGTGTATAACAAATATCTTCAAAGATATTCAAAATGTATAGCATTATGAAAAAATTTTAGATATTAGCTCTGTTCAATAACTAAAAGTTGTTACTAGTTAGTAACAATTGTTACTGGAAAAGCGTTCATTAACTCAAAAAACTAGCAAGTAGAGAAAAAATCAAGAGCGTATAAATTTTAGAGAGTGTTCTCTCGTTGCAAACTATTACAAGTTCTATTTTGAACTCGTAATAGTTAGCAGCTTATATTTCATATGTTTTGTGTTATTGTTTATTTATTTACAATTTTATTTTTGTGGTGAAAAAAATAAGATTGAAGAAAATGTGAATATTTATACATTTTAAAAGGAATTTACTTTTTACTATTTTTGAGAATTTAAGAGAGTAATTTTGTATATTTTGATTTTATTCTCTCGTTGCAAGTATTTACTGGGAAAGTAAATGAACAGACCTATTATTTACAAAATAAATCATTTTCGTAGAAAGATTATGCGTATGAGTAATATTTAATACAAATATAAATTAATATGAATCATACGTATGAAAAATTAACGTGACCAGTATATTTGGCCACATAATTAAAATGTGCCACTATATAAATATACACGTATATTGTTTTAGTGTCAATTTTAGAACTTAATGGAAATTTTAGAAGTTAATGACAAAATTAAGCACGTTTCTTAAACTTTTTTTAATAAAAATAAAAAGGAAATGCTTATCAAAGTTTTAGCGAATTTTCTTTCTATAAGAAATATCACAATTTACTGTTCCTTTCGCAGACTAATGAAGGTATTAAAAAGGCCAGTCTTATCTATATAGATATATTAAAATATATGTCTGTTTATTGGTTTGTTAGTTATAGGAGAGTAAACAACTGGACCGATCATGTTGAAATTTTAATATATCGTTCCCCGGGATTTATGCTCCATTTTGACTATTTTGAGTTATACCACCATAGGTTTTCGACCCAACATTTTTCCAAATGCAATCTGTTTTCGGCTATCTCGTCTCGTTGCTGAGATAAATCGTGTCCGTTTTGCTCTATATCATTCAAAACAGCAAATTTTTGTGCCATTTTCCTCTATACGTCATTCAGTGGTGTATAGAGCATAATTTCAGTACATAATAATGAAATCGATTACTGCTGGATATTTTGCTCTACGTGCAGTCAATATTGAGGAATGATAATATTTTTCAATATATTTTTTCTGATACAAAAAAGTTCTTCCTAGAAAACTGTTGTAAAGCATAATTTCTCTTACAACCAAAACTAAACAGGCGTTGCATTAAACTGTAGAGTAACTAATTTTTCACTGTTAACGTTTTTTCAGTCAACGCAACGCTTGGCGCACTTATTCTGATTTAGCTGTTACTCCATGGCGTGTATTTGCCCATTTACATGAAGCAATAACCGTCGAACCCAGTTTCGGAAAGATTTTATAGAGATAAGTCCAACCACAATTTTATTTTGTCCTTTACAAATCCTACAAAAGACCAATGTGATCGTTGCGTACAACTTTCAATAAAAAACAATCCAACGGAGGATGAAATTGAAGAAATCGATATTTACAGAAATGAAAACGCAAAATAAATGTTTACAATATGATCGTTTTTCCCAATAAGGAAAAATTTACTGATTACTGTGTTTGCGACTTATTTTATAACAGTCGTGGAGGTAACAAAATAAGTAGTTGAATATACTTAATACTCTGATGATAGAACATCCAACTTTTCAAAATATGTATAGTTATGTGGAGTGATTCGTGCGTTGCTCAAAGGAAATTTAAAAATTTTGTAGGCCATCTACAGGTCAAAAGTATTATCCAAAAATTTTCTGAGCCTGGCCATTCACAAATCCAAAAAATCGATTGCGTTCATGAAAATATATGAAAAGTTTAAAAATTCATAGTATTTTCCAGTCGTTATTTTTGGTTTTTTGTAAATGAATATATTTTTTACTGAGATTTTTAAGTGTGTTTTATTGCTTTGTTAATGCAACTTTGCTCTACGTATCTGTATTTCCAAGGAACTATGCTTAAGATGGCGTATATAGCAAACATGATTTTTATTACCGTTAGAAAATATTCCGTTGTAGATCCGACCGGGAGATAAAGATGTTTCATCAGAATCATATTTTAAAACAACTGTGTGTCATAAAAATCTCAAAATCCTGACGAATACTTTCTTAGAAAAATTATGTTAAAATTCAACATCGATTTACTCAAAATGCATTTTTGGCATATAGAGCACTTAAACCACCGGACGACGATATGCTTCTATATATCTGAAAGCAACAACAGGCTAGTTTCTATTTTGAAATTTAAAGTGGGCATGGCACCTCCCATACAAAGTAAATAGTTATTATGGAATATCTGGTAAACTATAACTGTGACAGTCTTCAAACTTCATATGAACCAATCAGTGCGTGAAGTCTTACCAAAAATGGGATGGATCGAAACATGGGGTGTGACACCTCCTATACAAAGTAAATAATTATTTTCTATTTTCTGGAGAACTATAATCGAAAAAATATAAATCAATGTCTTATCACTGTGCGGAGTTTGGCTGAAAATGGTCGGTATTGGTTTAGTGGGCGTGGCCCCTATCATACAAAGTAAATAGTTATTTTTGAATATCTGGAATACTATAATTTACACGATTCAATGAAGTGCAACGGGATAAGCTACGTCAAAATGTTTAGTGGCTTTATAAAACCAGGGCCCTATTCCAGAAAACAACTTATCAACTTATTACATGTTCCAACTTTGGATGCGTGTAACTTTTTATAGGGAAGACATATTAATGTTACTACTTCAAGATTTTTTGAAAAAGTATGTTCGCAACCGTAACTCAGCTATTTCCTAACGATTATCAATGCGTAAATCTTTTAAATTTCATATTTCTATTGTAACCTGTACACAACGTATATTATCACAGAATTCCAAATTTGTATAAGAAATATCTATAAAGATATTAAAACTAATTAACATTATGTAAAAAAGTTTATTATTTAGAATTCACATCCGTATGAGTAATATTTAATTCATATCTATATTAATGTAAATCATACGTATTGCAAAATAACGTGACCAATATTTAAGGCAAATATTTTCATTGCAGTATGCTAAAACATACACATACAAGTACTTAGTATATAAAATATTTATCGAATAATCCGTTTTATGTTAGCCGATTGAATACTAGTCAACCATAAAGATTATAATTATGATTTTATTCCAATTGTCTTGTGACCTCTCTATTTCAGAAAATTACATATTCTACCATGTTACAAAACCAAATTGGTCACTTGTTTTTGTTTTAATTATATCCAGATTAATCGTGAGTAGTTGAAAATCCTACAATATATGCATGCATATAAATGTATCACATGTGTCTCATTAGCTGTTGTGTGCCAGCAAATAAATGTGTTCTGTATTTTTTATTTGCTTTTCCATTCACTCTCTGTTAATTTCTAAAAGCAACTCACACAAAATAACATTTATCATTTGAAAACCAACAAATGAAAAAAAAAACACCAGAAATTGTTTATTTATGTCGAAAACTCCATTTAGTTGCAGATGGTGGCCAATTTTCTAGGGACAATTGATGAAAACAAGGTTTATAAACAAGTGGATTAACTTTCGTAATTTATAAAGGATAATGTGAGATGTGTGAACCAAAAACATTATCAGCTAATTATCAGTAAATTAAGCAAACATTACTATATCTGATTGCTGTTAAAAGTCAGCAGTTCAGTTGAAGAGAAATATAAAACTGAGGTAGTTAGTGTTTCTTCTTAATCATCTAACCTTTCTGAACAGAACTTTAATGTGCAACTCAATTATAAATTGCCTTATTCATTATAATTTCAAATTGTTAAACTTTAAGTTAATGTGGCTTTATAAATAATTGATAATAATAGGTTTTGTAAAACACATAAAATTTCTCTTATTCAAATTTGTTTGTTCTATCCCTGTATTGTCAACATATAGTTACAGCAAACAAACACCAGAGCAAAGTTCGTAAACACGTCTTTATGTCTGTTCTTAAGGGCATTAAGTCAACTTTAGTCTTTAATTTTATAAAACATTAAAGTTGAAATTATTAACAGGATTTTATATGTTTCCTATGACTAAATGACTTCTTCTCAAGGATTTTTTTACGAGTACATAAAGTAGAAGCAACAATGAAACATTACCAAGCAAGACATTTTAATTAAGATATTTTATATTACTCAGCATATGTGTACATATTTTAATATAATGGCATACAAATAATTATAAGAATTTAGTATTACTTACAATGTTCTTAGTTATTAAACTAATGCATTTTCTAAGAAAAATTTATGAAAATAAATATTTCTTTACTACCATTTAGCTTATTTAGCTTATTTTTCTAATTTTTCTAATTACCACATTTTGTTTCTCTATACACTCAGTACTAATATTAAGTCATTTACTTTTAATGTTTGCATGCCTAATTATCTACTTGCTACATTCGTACATAGATAGATTTGTAAATGTTGAAATTATATGGTTATACAATGAATATAAACTAATAAACATTTATTACAACTAATACAGGGGTTTTCTAACATTTAAATTAGTGGGTATTTAGTTTTAACTGTAAATTGTTTGGCACATAAAATAACAATTGTTCTGTATCAAGGTAATAATTTTCAAATTAAAATTGAATTTACTTTAATCAGCATTATAAGTTTGCAAAACATTAGTAATCAGTGCTAGTTTAAATAAATAATTTGAAATTATATTTCTGGGTTAATTGCAGTTGCATGAAATAAGTTTAATATTAAATGCAAAATGTTGCAATACTGTGTTTAAATTTAAATTTTATTCAGATAGTTTTTTGTCAAAACTTTGCAGAATTATTCAAAGAAAAGTAAAGGCTTTTTAGTATTGCCTATTCAAATATAATACTGAGTAATTGCAACCAGTTATCACTTTAGAAAAAAAGTATCATAGTCTGACAAGAATTATTTTTATAGTTCTAATCACTAATGATGAAATTTTGAAACTTTTTCGAAAACCCTTTCATTATGGTTTTTATAGTGATTTCTGTTATTTTGTTCGAACAGGTTGTCCATCTCCGTTTAAAATCTACCACACTTTTGGACACCTTTTTTGTGTTCTTCAATTGTCTTTTAACAAGAGCCCAATATCTCTCCACTGGACTCAGCTCCGTGCAGTTTGGAGAAATTACCTCTCTTGGTACAAATACCACATTACTGATATTGTACCACTCAAGACCGTCTAATGAATGGAAACATCCTTTTTTGTAAACATTCCTTAATGTAAATTTCGGGAATTCTAGAGCCCTTTGTAACAAATGTTTGGCTGCAACTGCATATTGCTTGCCATACCAAGAACTTTTTGGGAAACTTTGTCTGCTTTTGGGTTCTAAACTTTTCTTCATTATTCCCTCAAGCAAAAAAAATTATCCAGAAGCTGCGAAAAATTTTACAATCGCACATTTCGTCATCCATTTTGCAGCAAGAATATTTTCTTTATAAAATTTTACATAAATTTCCGTGCTCTGTCTTTGGCCTCTAAATTTTTAGCAGAGTTCCTTTTAGAAACTTTTTCAGCCTTGTATGTTTTTAAACCTGCATTAGCTTTAACTTTTCGTAACAAATAGTCCGAGCACTGACCTAACCGGGCTGCTTTCCTACCGGTTGTGTTGGGAGCTCTTTTGAAAATGCTTTCTATTCTTTTGGCTTTAGAAACATCATGTGAACCATTCCTTCTACCTGAACTAGGTCTTCTATCCACGGACAAGTTCTCCCCGTACTGTTTAATAACATGGAAAACAGTTTGATAGCAGACCTTTGATTGTTTTGCCAACTTTTTATAGGACCAAGTTGGGTTTTGTTGAAAATATTTAATAGTTTTATTATGCACTTTTTTCTGGTCACTCATTTTAATCAGATTAACAACAAATTCTAGTTCAGTTCTAATTCAGTTCTAGTTCAGTTTTAGTTCAGTTCTAGTTCAGTTCTAGTTCTAGTTCAGTTCTAGTTCAGTTCTAGTTCAGTTCTAGTTCAGTTCTAGTTCAGTTCTAGTTCAGTTCTAGTTCAGTTCTAGTTCAGTTCTAGTTCAGTTCTAGTTCAGTTCTAGTTCAGTTCTAGTTCAGTTCTAGTTCAGTTCTAGTTCAGTTCTAGTTCAGTTCTAGTTCAGTTCTAGTTCAGTTCTAGTTCAGTTCTAGTTCAGTTCTAGTTCAGTTCTAGTTCAGTTCTAGTTCAGTTCTAGTTCAGTTCTAGTTCAGTTCTAGTTCAGTTCTAGTTCAGTTCTAGTTCAGTTCTAGTTCAGTTCTAGTTCAGTTCTAGTTCAGTTCTAGTTCAGTTCTAGTTCAGTTCTAGTTCAGTTCTAGTTCAGTTCTAGTTCAGTTCTAGTTCAGTTCTAGTTCAGTTCTAGTTCAGTTCTAGTTCAGTTCTAGTTCAGTTCTAGTTCAGTTCTAGTTCAGTTCTAGTTCAGTTCTAGTTCAGTTCTAGTTCAGTTCTAGTTCAGTTCTAGTTCAGTTCTAGTTCAGTTCTAGTTCAGTTCTAGTTCAGTTCTAGTTCAGTTCTAGTTCAGTTCTAGTTCAGTTCTAGTTCAGTTCTAGTTCAGTTCTAGTTCAGTTCTAGTTCAGTTCTAGTTCAGTTCTAGTTCAGTTCTAGTTCAGTTCTAGTTCAGTTCTAGTTCAGTTCTAGTTCAGTTCTAGTTCAGTTCTAGTTCAGTTCTAGTTCAGTTCTAGTTCAGTTCTAGTTCAGTTCTAGTTCAGTTCTAGTTCAGTTCTAGTTCAGTTCTAGTTCAGTTCTAGTTCAGTTCTAGTTCAGTTCTAGTTCAGTTCTAGTTCAGTTCTAGTTCAGTTCTAGTTCAGTTCTAGTTCAGTTCTAGTTCAGTTCTAGTTCAGTTCTAGTTCAGTTCTAGTTCAGTTCTAGTTCAGTTCTAGTTCAGTTCTAGTTCAGTTCTAGTTCAGTTCTAGTTCAGTTCTAGTTCAGTTCTAGTTCAGTTCTAGTTCAGTTCTAGTTCAGTTCTAGTTCAGTTCTAGTTCAGTTCTAGTTCAGTTCTAGTTCAGTTCTAGTTCAGTTCTAGTTCAGTTCTAGTTCAGTTCTAGTTCAGTTCTAGTTCAGTTCTAGTTCAGTTCTAGTTCAGTTCTAGTTCAGTTCTAGTTCTAGTTCAGTTCTAGTTCAGTTCTAGTTCAGTTCTAGTTCAGTTCTAGTTCAGTTCTAGTTCAGTTCTAGTTCAGTTCTAGTTTAGTTCTAGTTCAGTTCTAGTTCAGTTCTAGTTCAGTTCTAGTTCAGTTCTAGTTCAGTTCTAGTTCAGTTCTAGTTCAGTTCTAGTTCAGTTCTAGTTCAGTTCTAGTTCAGTTCTAGTTCAGTTCTAGTTCAGTTCTAGTTCAGTTCTAGTTCAGTTCTAGTTCAGTTCTAGTTCAGTTCTAGTTCAGTTCTAGTTCAGTTCTAGTTCAGTTCTAGTTCAGTTCTAGTTCAGTTCTAGTTCAGTTCTAGTTCAGTTCTAGTTCAGTTCTAGTTCAGTTCTAGTTCAGTTCTAGTTCAGTTCTAGTTCAGTTCTAGTTCAGTTCTAGTTCAGTTCTAGTTCAGTTCTAGTTCAGTTCTAGTTCAGTTCTAGTTCAGTTCTAGTTCAGTTCTAGTTCAGTTCTAGTTCAGTTCTAGTTCAGTTCTAGTTCAGTTCTAGTTCAGTTCTAGTTCAGTTCTAGTTCAGTTCTAGTTCAGTTCTAGTTCAGTTCTAGTTCAGTTCTAGTTCAGTTCTAGTTCAGTTCTAGTTCAGTTCTAGTTCAGTTCTAGTTCAGTTCTAGTTCAGTTCTAGTTCAGTTCTAGTTCAGTTCTAGTTCAGTTCTAGTTCAGTTCTAGTTCAGTTCTAGTTCAGTTCTAGTTCAGTTCTAGTTCAGTTCTAGTTCAGTTCTAGTTCAGTTCTAGTTCAGTTCTAGTTCAGTTCTAGTTCAGTTCTAGTTCAGTTCTAGTTCAGTTCTAGTTCAGTTCTAGTTCAGTTCTAGTTCAGTTCTAGTTCAGTTCTAGTTCAGTTCTAGTTCAGTTCTAGTTCAGTTCTAGTTCAGTTCTAGTTCAGTTCTAGTTCAGTTCTAGTTCAGTTCTAGTTCAGTTCTAGTTCAGTTCTAGTTCAGTTCTAGTTCAGTTCTAGTTCAGTTCTAGTTCAGTTCTAGTTCAGTTCTAGTTCAGTTCTAGTTCAGTTCTAGTTCAGTTCTAGTTCAGTTCTAGTTCAGTTCTAGTTCAGTTCTAGTTCAGTTCTAGTTCAGTTCTAGTTCAGTTCTAGTTCAGTTCTAGTTCAGTTCTAGTTCAGTTCTAGTTCAGTTCTAGTTCAGTTCTAGTTCAGTTCTAGTTCAGTTCTAGTTCAGTTCTAGTTCAGTTCTAGTTCAGTTCTAGTTCAGTTCTAGTTCAGTTCTAGTTCAGTTCTTTATTATTATGTTTCTGTTTATTTATTCTCTTTTAATCGCATTAATTTAATATACAGAATAAATATTTATATTTTAATTGAAATATTTTTTCTTTACATTTTTAATCATTTTCACTATGTAAATCTTTAACTTAAGATCTAAAGAATATATTTTCCAGTCTTTAACTGAAATCATCAATATTAAACACAATATTAATAAGCGAATAAATATGCAGGCAACCTGAACATTGAAAGTGTTGTGATTTTTACCATTACCATTATTTATGGTTTAACGACTGTTAATTTTATTACTGCCAACAAATTGTCATTTTCCAGCTTCAAAAGCCATAAACTAACGTTTTTATAAGCTCTAGAGCAACACATTTACACAATTTAAACTGAATAAAATGTTTGCCAAAACCAATAAATGTCATTCTGTTGTTTTTCGTTTCAAAATTAAGTTCACCACAAACCATAACAACAGAAAAATAAGAAATAAACATGCATATATACATGAAAGCAAATTAAATGTTCCAGCACTCTTTGTTTATTAATTTAAGAAAAACATTAAGAATTTTCTGAAACTAACTTAACTCTATTTGAATGTTAAGTTACTCATAAATATACTGCACAATTAAAAGCACATTTAGTTTTCTAAAAGGTCTGCTATCGTACAATGTTAATATTTTGTTTATTTTTGTCTAACTGAAATATAATTTTAAATGTATGCAAAATATTGTGTTGTGATTAGAGCAAAGAGATACTCTGGTAAACAAAGATATAGACCTAAAAGTTTCAAGTAATAAAATTGTGTGTTTAAATTAAAGTAAAAGCAAAATATTTAAATTTAATTTACATAAACAAGTGTGTGCGTGTTTTGATCCTAAACATATTTTATATGCCTAAAAAATATATACATAAACTCATTTATATTCACATCTACATATATGTATATTAGAGTGCTCCAAAAAAATATAATTGCGAATTTTTAATTAATTTTGTTGGTTATACCTGCGAATTTATTAACGGTATCCTACGAAGACGAAAACTCATATACAAGTAGATATGGATACATTTCAAGTAAAAATAAGCTTTTATTTTAATATTTCTCAAAATGTGTTAATTTTGTTCCTACATTTCTTGTTTTAGTGGCCTGGCGAATTTTTTATTACTTTAAAATTTTTTAACCAATTTTTGTCTTTTATATCTTATTAGAATGATAATTATGTACACATTTCGATTCTTTTAAATTACATTACAAAAGTGATTATTTAATGGCAAAATTTTTACAAAAACTGAACAAATTGCATTTTTTTTCCCCCTTGAAAATGCACCTCAAAACTTCAGCGTCGTTGCGGCACCAGTTAACGATATCCTATCATTCTAATATTGTACACAACGTGTTTCTACAATACATAGAACAATTCTACAATCTTGGAGCACTCTAATGTATATATATTTATGTAGGAATATATGCTCCCAACTCTAGTAGACATCTAGACATGTTTTTGTTAAAAATGTAAGAGACATATGTCAATATTTTCGTTAATGAAAAATATTTTTGCTGATATGTTGAATTTATAACACAATAGGTTTTAATTACTATTGTAATGCGCAAAATATTATGTGTGTTACACTTAATTCATTGTGAGCTTAAAAATGAGTTGTTTTTAAAATATTTACATGTACTTTACTGTAGCGTATACTTAATAATAATAATATTGTGGGTTTAATGCTCATACGTGGCGTCTTAATGATTTTCTGTAAAGGACAACAAATTAATAAAAAAAATAAATTAAACTGGGTCATGTTGTAAAGGCACTACTGTACAGAATGATTTAAAAAAAAAAAAATTAAATACCTTTTTTTAACTTTAGTTACAACTCGAGTAATTTTTAAAAGGGCATAAAAAACCATATGCTGGAAATTTGACCAAAATCTACTAAATAACTTTTAGAGGTTGCAAATTGAATTTGAAGTTTCGAGTTTTGGGTAAAATTGCCAATACTTATTTATAAAATAACCTATCATAATTTGATACCAAAAATATTATAATGCTTTATGCATATCCCAAATCAAAAATTTCAAAACATAAAAAAATAATTTTCAATTATAATAAACTATTTTAATAGTTATGATCCAATATAGTACACAAAATGATCTTAGTAATTATTTAATATTTTTAATACTTTTTTAGCGTTTTTCATAAATTTAAAATTGAGATTTTAATTGATCCTTCCAACAAATTTAAAATCAAAATGTGTAATTTAGCAAAGAAGTAATCTGCAGTGAATTATTAGAAAATAGGCCATGAAATGTTGTTTAATGGATATTATAACATATCGCACTGGTTGCTCTAAAGAGAGTCAACTCAAAATTTAAAAATTTTCAGTAGAGGCAAAAAACTGTTTTTTTATACATTACAATGATAGTTGAAGACGGATACAAATGTATTTTTTGGCGAAAGAGTAGAGAAAATGATGTAAGATTTTTATAGTGGGTAAATATGACCACTGTAGATCGATTTCTTGCAAAAAGTGAAAATTTAAAAATTTTGAGTTGACTCTTTTTAGAGGAACCAATGCAATATTGGTAACTAAATACAAAATTTCTTGAAATTAAAATTAGCTTTTTAAATCCTCTTTTGCATTTATTGGAATCGAAGACAATATTTTTAATTTTTTTGCAAAATTCGTTTAACAAATGAAAATATAAAATTATGGATTTCAGATATGCATGAAATTTTATGATATTTATACCCTAACCGATTTAAGCTGTACGTCTGGCTAGCTGTCCATGTAAATAGTTTGCAGTTTTAAAGATATTTAGATAAAAACAGGTAAATATAAAAATGTCCTTCCGAAATAGGACCTTATCGGTCATTTATATTGAAACCCAAGCAAATTTGTCCACAAATAAGTTTTATATGCTAATAAATCAGATATACAGATTTTGTCCAGATCGATTCATAAATGACCATATCTCCCATATAAGGCCTACTTCTGAAAATTAATTTAACGAGAATAAAACTCTTAAATGTCTTGGTATATACAATAAATTCAACACAAATAAGTTCCCTATAGAATTAGTCATAGCTCCCAAACTTCCGGAAATAACTTTAAACAGCCAAATGTTGGAATACCAATACAAGTGAAATGTAACAGAAATAAGTTGCATATAGAAATGAATCACACGACCTAATTTTCTGGCGATCGGTTCATAATTCGTCATAGCTTCCATAAAAGGCTCATATCCGAAAATCACTCATGAAAATAAATTATTGAAATTTTGATAGAAAAATGATTTTGCTAATTTACTTAGTGTAGGGTTTTATATGGTCGGCCTTAACTTACTTGGTTTTGGTATTAAGTTTTAATGAATTACACAGCGGAAGAGACATTTTGGTGTCCTAAATTTCAATAACGTTTTGTTCGAGTTGATGAACCCTCATTACTATGTTCAACATGTTTTTTGCCAGTCTGTTTGCGTTTTCGAAATATTACGGTTTTTATATTTTCATTGAATACCCAATTTTTTCTTCTAAATTTTGTGTAATACAGCTTCGAATGTGAATTTTTGTTTAACTTTGAGTATAATAATTCTGGTGGATGTTTTGGAATATTTGCCTGATCTTTCAAGAATGTTTTGAATCTTTTGAATCTTTTAGCTTTATCATCAATAAAATTTTGTATTCCGAAAATTCTAAATAAAACATTAACACTGCACATTCAAGATAGTACAGTGAACATAGTTTCTAATTAAAATGAAAAATTATTTAAAAATGTAGTAAGATATTTAGATAATACCCGAAATTTTACATCTTAAAAAATAAAAATTATAAATTAATTTCGTATGTAATTAAATCTTATTTCTTAACCCTTTCCTTGTCCTATACATCACATATGATTCACAGCATGTTTCTTTCACATGTCCGTGCATCACATATGATTCACAAATAATATTATTTTTTAATTAACAAAAAAAACTTTGGACGTAAGGCATAAACTTTTTTTTGCATGGGGACAGGCAAAGGGTTAATACACCTTTGAATCTAACTACAGCAATAGAAATACTTCAATTGCAGTTTTTTAAATATCGCGAATTTTGTATTTACTTGATATACAGCGTTTTTGGTGAAAATATTTTAAAGTTTGTATTTATTTCGATATTATGTATCAAGGAATTGCCTCAGTTGCGAATTTGAATACCAAAGTAAGCAAAACACAATCGGAAAACAATATCTGTAATTGATTACCGTTGAGTTTTTAACATATATACGCCACAAATGAAACAAAACATATAAGGATCTTTAATACAGCATCTCAGCTTACTAGCCATAATGAAATAAAACAAGCAGGAAATTAAAGCAAGATTTTAAGTTTTGTTTAAGAACAAGTAGTTTTTTCTTATAAATTACGCTAATCTACAAAAATAAATATTTAATTTAAGTAAAATCGTCCAGGTGTTAAACATTCAAGTTACGAACACTTTGTATAATTTTTCTAACACGAATAACATATGAAAAATATTGTAAAACTTCGAGTGCTTTGCCAAATAGTTTAGTATATTTTCCAGCGAATTTTAATTTTTATACCCTACACCACCATAGTGGGGAGGGTATAATGGATTTGTGCAGATGTTTGTAACGCCCAAAAATATTAGTCTAACACCCACCTTAAAGTATACCGATCGACTCAGAATCACTTTCTGAGTCGATTAAACGATGTCCGTCCGTCCGTCTGGCTGGCTGGCTGGCTGGCTGGCTGGCTGGCTGGTTGGCTGGCTGGCTGTCCATGTAAAGCTTGTGCGCAGAGTACAGGTCGCAATTTTAAAGATATTTCGATAAAATTTGGTACATATCATTTTTTCTACCCAAGGACGATCCCTATTGAAACTGGCTGAAATCGATCCATTATTTGACCTAGCCCCCATACAAATGTCCTCCCGAAAGTGGATTTTATCCGTCACAAATGTTTAATTTATATAGGTATCTACACAAGTTTTTGTCCAAATAAGTTTTATATATAGGGAATTCATGTCACCAAATTTTATTATGATCGGTCCATATTTAGTCATAGCTCCCATATAAGGCCTGCTTCCGATAATCACTTTAACGAGCATAAATCTCCTACAAATGTTGGTATACACATAAAATTCAACATAAATAACTTTCATATAAACATTAATCACGTGACCAAATTTCGTGGTGATCGGTCCATAATTTGTCATAGCTCTTATATAAGGCCCACTTCCGAAAATCGCTCACGAACATAAATTATTGAAATTTTGAAAGAAAAATATTTTTGCTCATTTACTTAGTGTAGGGTATTATCTGGTCGGGCTTGACCGACCATACTTTCTTACTTGTTTTTATATAAATTTGTTAATTGATAAGTTTTTATTGTACAACGTGAAGAAATGTTGAACCCTTTTACCAAAGATCACACTTATTCTTGCGATATCACCAATATATCCTGGGATTTAGCTGAACAAAATTGATGTCAAAGAAAAGATAATTTTGTATAGAAACCAGTACAAAAATGATTTTATGCAATATTCAATCAATAAGAAAAAAGTATAGAATAACCAAAAAATAAAACCACGATATTTTAAAAACAAGTAAGAGAGCTATATTCGGCTGTGCCGAATCTTATATACCCTTCACCAAATTATACTTTAAAATAAATATTTTTAGGTAAACAAAACCAATTTTTTTTTTTCAAAATTTAGAAAATTTTTTTTTCAGTTTTTCAAAATTTAAAAAAATTTTTTATTCAAAATTGTTTTCAATTTTTTTTTTCAAATTTTTTTTTAATTTTTTTAAATTTATTAGTGAAAAAAAAATTTTTCTGGTAAAAAAAATATTCGGGTTAAACAATAATTGACCCATTATAGGTCCAAATTACTATAGCCTTATATAAATCGTTGCAATGGACTTTGAAATATCTATCATTAGATATCCATATTCTCTGTACTAATTACTTAGTATTACAGATATAGATCAAAAATAGGCCAAAAATCTTGGTTGTCCCGTTTTTTTCCTTATATCTCAGCCATTTGTGAGCCGATTTTCTCGATTTTAAATAGCGACCCGATATATTGATGTATCAATTATGTTTGTAAGTTATTTGGGGGCTACGGAAAGTTGATTTCAACAGACGGATATGGCTATATCGACTTCGCTATATATAACGATCCAGAATATATATACTTTGTGGGGTCGCAAATGAAAAATTTAAAAATTACAAACGGAATGACAAATGTATATATACCCTTGCCACTCATGGTGCTGCTCAAACAAAACTAAAGATAGTTTTAAAAATGAAATGTCCCATATATGTTTTATCAATTATATTTTTCGATGCACCAAAGCAAAGTGTCAATTTTTGTTCCCTTGTGTTATCGATGTCAGAAAGTTTTTACATTTATTTTTTAAACATTTATCCATAAATGAAACACAAAAACTATGTTTAATAGGAACTTTTTTCATTTAAATTAGAAAATCAAAAAACTAACCAATTTCATTAAATTTTCCAGACCTTTTTTAAAAACAAAAACTGTATAACTATTTCCATATAACTATAACCTTTAATACTGTGACAATTAACTTATTATGTGGCACTTCTACTACTCAAACTTTAATTTAGTTGAAACATTTTAAAATTAATACTAATATTATTAACTATTAACAAAAAGAACCATCCTAGAATCAATTTCAATATAATTACTTAAAATATATGCTACAAATAAAAAACTTTTTTTGAAATTATGCAAAAACTATTACAAATTTTACTTACCCCATAAAATAAATGTTTGCAACAATCCTCAACCATTTAAAATAAAAAAGTTTCATTACAATATTTGATCACATAATTTACTACTAAACTTTATTAATTTACAACTCAACAAACATTCATACTTATAATCGTACTTATTTTCATATAAATTGTTGCTTAACTAGAAAAAATTATAAATCATACGGGTAACAAATTTATAAATTTTTAACAATTAAAGTAAATATTTTCCTACAACGAAGAGAGAAATAATATACTTTTATTTACATTTGCTAGTAAACATCAATGTAAATCATCAAAAAACATGAAAAGTTATTTTTGTTTATTTATATTTAAAAAATAACAACAACATTTAACACTTATTATAAATAACAGTAGAATATCGAAGTTGAAAATAAAACTCAATAAATTCACTTATTGCAATGGAGTTTGCAAAAAGTTGTTATTGCTATTAATTGATATTAAAAAAATGGCTAAAAACGTTGGTCATAACTTTTGTATGCTAAATTTGGGCATCTGATTTCAAAAACAACATTTAAAAGTTTGTACAATCAATGGTTTACTTGCCAGGTGGGAAAAACTATATGAGTGCCTTAAGGCACCCTTGGGGCTTTAGAGATTGAAACATATATGGGTTTTAGTTAGTATAGTTTGTCAATATTTATTGAAAACAACTTTTATAATTGTTCATCACTCAAATCAGATCATTTGAAAAGTTTTTTCACTCAAAAGGAAATCAAAGCAAACAACATTTTGCTACTAATATGAGGGAAACACTGAGCCAGTAAAACTAGTCTGCAATGCCCAAGAGTGCCTGAAGGCACTCATAAATTAATCACGTCTCTAAAGAGTAGATAACCATTTTTTTACATAAATCTTGATTCTAATATATAAAATATAAGTATAAATTTAAGAAGAAAAAAATATGATTGAAATCGGGAAACTTTAAAACACTTTAATCAACGTTTGATTGTTGTCGTTGTAAATGCACTTAATTTGTAAAAAGTGCAGTAAGTAAGAAAGAAGAGAGCTTTAAAGAAACTGTTACATTAGTTTTTGAAATGAAAAATCAGTTATATTTGATTTTTTTGGCATTTTTGCAATGAGTGCCTGGAGGCATGCTTAAGCATTAGAGGGTTAAAATTTGTTATAGTTTTTACTCTTTGGTTCAAAAGATCTTTATTCTGTAATTATTTTAATTTATTTTCTAAAACAGTTTCTTTCCTAAAGCATATAATTGATTGATCGTTGAAGAAGTAAATTTTGTCTCCAGGTATCTCACCTTGTATTCACATATCAAACCATTTTTAAACCCACCATCAAAAAGGTTAGGGGGTATATTGATTTTGTCATTCCATTTTTAACACATCAAAATATTTGTCGCACACCCACATTGGTATATATATTCTGGATCCTTCTAAAATTATGATCTAACTATATTGAAAACACGATATCGCCCAAAAGAAAGGAGCAGCTTGCTGAAATTTTCCACAAATCCCTCTGTTGGTAAGATTTCTTCGGTATTGAATATGGTCAATATCGGTTCATGATTTCGCGTAGCCCCCATACAAATGTCTCTCGGAATACTATTTGAGCAGTCATAAATATGTTGATTATGCGGCAATCCTGATACAATTTTGCACAAATTAGTTCTAAGTAAAGTATGTCGAAAACTACACGCAGAAAAAAAATATAGTTGTACATTGTTACTGTAACCATTTCAAATTTGTGCATGGTTACAGTAACAATTTCAAAATTTTTAACAATATTATAGTCACAGTAACTATATATATGATTGTGGTAACAATAATATGGTTAATTTACGATTCACGTGAATATTTCAACCATATATATGGTTACAGTAACCATGTATATGTTTGTGACAACCATTTATATGATGAATAATTTTATCATAATATGTTGCTCTCAGATTATGATATGAGAGCATCATAATATGGTAAGTCCTTCATCATATAAATGGTTGTCACAAACATATACATGGTTACTGTAACCATATATATGGTTGAAATATTCATGTGAATCGTAAATTAACCATATTATTGTTACCACAATCATATATATAGTTACTGTGACTATAATATTGTTAAAAATTTTGAAATTGTTACTGCAACCATGCACAAATTTGAAATGGTTACAGTAACAATGTACAACTATATTTTTTTTCTGCGTGTATGCAAGATTTGTCCCCAAATAAGCCTATATCCCCATAAAACCTCCGTAAAACTTCAAATAGTTTAGCACCTATATGTTCTCGAACATTTTAACTGTGGTTCTCACTCTGCGTATCTAAAATTATTAATTAATGCTTCTAATCGATATCCTCATAAAATCCATGTAAAAAATTTTTAAATTTCTAAAATTTTTTAAACAAAATTTTCCAAAATTTTCTTGAAATTTATTTCTCACAATCCTGATAATCGAATTGAAATTTTACCTTATAATCCTATTAACATTATATTTCTACATACCCCTCACTCAATATTCTACTATTTCTTACAGACTTTATGGCAAAACCATATACTTGCAGTTGTAATAAAGTAAAGAAAGAAAAGTTACAAAAAAATGTATATATAAAAATAACCATAAGTCTTAATAAATTTTCTCATTGGAAATGTCACCAAAGTCTTCAATACTCTGACAGTTGTTCTAACCTTGCTCCAATTTGTTGTATTTTCTTTTTATATTTTCCCTGCAAATTGTCACTATGTGGAAAATTTTCTATTTTTAATTATTTCGTTAACATGAAGCAAAAATAACAGCTATGAAAAATTTATTCTTAGTAATATAAATAGAATGATGTAAGGAAAAATTAATACATTTACAAAAGTGGTTGGTTTATTTTACTATTATTTTTAGATCATAAATATTTATAGATTTATAAGTGTATTAAAAGAAAATGCTGGAAAGAAAAGAATTGTATAATGGAAAAGTTGTAAATTTGAATGGACCTAACAGGGGAATAAATATAAACTTTAAATGCATTAATAATTTAAATTAAATGAATGAAAAGAAAGGAAAAAATCGACATACTTATAAAACTTTAAAAGGTCATAAATATTAGAATCAAAGTGTATATTTATAAGGCTATTCAATTAATGGGGTTTCTGGTTTAATCGAGCAAATTTTAACCCATTACATCTAAGCACCGATTAAATGTGTTTAGATGTAATGGGTTAATTTTAAATTATTCGATTAACTGAATAATTTCTATTTTAATTTTAAATTGAAAATAAAACCATGAATTTTATGTACTTATTTAAGCATTTCAACAAAAAAATAAATAAGAAATTACGATCCAAAAAAAATTAATTTTTGAACCTTTTCTCTTCTGAATGCGATATTATTTGGTACACAGGTTTTCCTTGGCCATACAAAATTTAAAGTTCTCCAGAATTTCGAAATTCACTTTAGTTTGGTTTTTATATAGGTTCATCGCGATTCTTGTTCTATGGGTCTTTTCAAGAAACTTTGGCTATGAAGCCATGGCTCAATTATGAATTTCGGGCCCCTTAAAAACCACGTCTTAACAAACTTGTAACGGGTAAGGTCCGATGCCTTGTCGAACATTTTTGTTTCCTCCCTAAAGTCGTTTAAACCATTTAAAAAACTTAGAATTCATAATCCCTTTTAAATTCATGTAAATTTATGTTAAACATATTTAAGTTAGTAAAACAATACATAAGGTATTGAAGGGATATTTTCCACATGATAACACTTATTTATGAGTATTAAAAATATTTATTTATTTTATTTTATATTTAAACAAAACAAAATGCTAAAAACGATAACAAATACAAAGAATGAAATAAAATAAATTTATGTGCATAAATATTTACCAAAACAAAAGACATGAACAGTAAAATGCCCCACTATAAAAAAAAACAATTTCGTAATAAGAATTGAAATTAAATTCAAATTATAAAACACAACAAGAACTTAACCAAACTAAATCTTATTTTTACACAAAACAATGTATGAAAAAAATTAATATTTAACAAAAAATGTCTTCCTGCAACAGACAGTTTAAGTTAAAGAGAAGTTTGAAATGAAATAAGAAGCGTAAAACATCATAGAAAAATTCATTTTAAAGATTATGCAAAAATGTTGAGTTTGAAAATAAAAAAGAAATAACCGGAAAAAAAAAGAATTTCTTAACTAGTGACAAGAATATTCACAAGATAATCATGATGGTTGGTGGAAAGAAAATGAAGAAATTTTATAAAAGTCCCTACAGCCAACTCAAGGAATTTTTCAATAATCTGAATGTTGAAAATGAGCAACAACATGGAAATTAAAAATAGAACTATGAGTATTTAGATATGTATGTCTTATTTTATACATATTTAAACAACAAAAAAAACTGAAAAGACTAAGAAAACTAAATAAAATAAAACAAACAGCTCAGTGTCATTGTCAACTTTGCAAATGACGCCAGAAAAACAATCTATAAGTCTAATGTACACGTTCTACAAACATTTACTCTCATACATACATAGAAATACTTATACATATATTCATATACAACACGGTATTTAGTAAGATGGGAAACGGAAGTATTTTTTTTTAGTGGTTGTGTTGGCTTTTGTCGTAGGTTGGTTTCATTGTTTATTAAGCCAACCGTACAACCAACCCAATAGAGTCGCTAGCTTTTTAAGGTGCTTGTGTGTGTTTACGTGGCCAGACTGAAAAGCTGTAAATTTCACAGTCTAAAAAATTCTATAGATAGTTGGCTATATCAAGAGACAAAATTTCTATAGAAATGTTTCTTTTTCAAGAGCCAAAATTTCTATCAAGAGGTATAATTTCTATAGAAAATTCGATCTTTCAAAAGGTAAAATTTCTATAGAAAATTCTCTATTTCAAGAGGCAAACATTCTATAGAAAATTCACTCTTTCACGGGACAAAACGGAAGGAGATTTTCTATAGAAAATATCTCCCTTAACAGAGGCAGATTTTCTATAGAAAATCTCGCCCTTAACAGAGGCAGATTCTCTATAGAAAATCTCGCCCTTAACAGAGGCAGATTCTCTATAGAAAATCTCGCCCTTAACATGTAATGAACACATTGAGTGAATTCTATACTTCAGTTTTATAACCACTAAAATATTTTATTTTATACTTCTTACCTCTTAGGAGGAGTAGTACCTACATGATCAGAATAGAACGAGGGAGCCTTTAATATGCTAGCTAATCAGTCGGGCTGGGGGGGATTCGTGTTCTTTCCCTCTCATGTGGACTTTCATATTACAATAATAATTTGAGGACTCCCTATTTTAACAACAATAATAAAAAACTAAAGAAAAGCAAAACGATACTAGTCAAAGAAAAAAATTAGCCCATAGTTATCTTAACTAGATAATGAAAGAAAATAAATAAGAAAAGGTGAAATTAGTATATCGTAGTGATTTTAAATACATTGGACTGCTACTTGATGGATTCGAGACAGCCAAGGCTCAATACCCTCCCTAAACCATTGTTCTAACATCGCCTATATTAGTTAGAAACCCATATACAATACGCTTAAATACTTCTCTTATAACATCATCAACATCTTCTTTCAAGAAAACACTGTATATTTTCTTAGCAATTCATTTTAAAAATCAATAAAGTAATTTATTCATCCCATTGAAATTTACAAATGTAACAAAAATATTATTAAATTTAAGAGTAATATATAAGACTAAATTCTAAAACTTCATGAAGAAAATAGTATGAAAATTCACAATATAAATATATCTAAATAACAATTAATTTTATCACAATGTTCAATTATACTTCGCGATAATTTGTATTGCCGAACTAAAACCACGTAGGGTATTTTCTGATTTTTTTGTTGTTTTAATTTAAAAAAAAAAACTCGATCAAAACAAAATCAATAAACAAGTAAATTTGTGTATTAACATCTATATATATATATATATATATATATTTAACAGCAACGCATTAACAGATCAACATTACAAGAGCACATTAGCTGCTCATTAAGATTAACATTAATTTAGTAAATAAAATCAAATCAAAAAGAAAACAAACATTACAGAAGCTTTTGTAATATGTGAATGTACAGTGGTTACAATAATGTTGTTGCTTGATGTTAAATACACATATTGAATCCAATGTAAATGTAGTTAAAACAAAAATAAATTATGTTTTATGCAAAAATATTATTTATATATATAAAGAGAAAACTTACCAACATGTCCGACGTTCGAAGAAGGCCTTATTCGATGTCCACAAATGTTGTTCAGCAAAATATATAGAGGAAACTAAATTTTTAACTTTGGTTCTTATTTTTGTTTTAATATGTATAGACTTGTAGGACACGGATATAGTGGAATATTTTAGTTTTTGGTTTAGATTATAGTATATGTTTATATCCGAATGTTTTTTTTTTTTTTTTATGTGATGTTGTTTTGGTTTAAAATATGTATAGGTTTATTTAGTTTTAGGTTATTACCACTTTGTTATGTTTTAATATTTTTTTTTTTCATGTAATGATTTTAGCAATAATGAACATTGTGATATTACAACTTTTTTTAATAATGAAATAACTAAATTTCTACAGTTGAATGCTTGAGCCACGAAAACCCTAATATTCAGTAAACTTTTAACCACTGTGAACTATAATTCTCTGCTTTTAATTTATGAGTGATTATTCTTTTTCAACAATTTGTCTTGTGTTTTTTTTCTTTATACGTATTACCATTTGTTTTGCTTTTACACTTTTGATCTTCAGATATTACTATTGGTTTTATTTTTTTCTTTTTTATATGCCTATTTCTGTTCTTTTTGGTTTACACCATTTCTATTTGAAATCAGTTTCACAGAATTTTTATGAGGGTTTTCTGGCCAAACTATTTAAAAACACTTTTTAGTAAATTGATATTTTCCTTCCTACTTCTTTTTTTTTTATACTTTCTTAATAATTAAAAACATATATAAATTTAGCAAATTATACACTTTTTACAAATTTAACCTAACTTAGGAATATTTACTTTTTCCACAAAATTTTGACAAATTGATATTTTCTTTTTCTTTTCTTTTGTAAATAATTTTTTTTCACTGATCTTGATAATTTTTATCTATAAATTCACGATTTCTATTAAAATGTTGAATTCTCACAACTGGTTTATTCAAATGCACTTTGGACAATATCTGGCGTGATTTCTTTTTTTTTTTTTCAGTTTCTTTGCACTTTTCTTGAGTAACTGGCATATATTGCGAGTTTCTTAGTTCCCTCTATGTATAACGATGAGTAGATTTATTTGTTGAAAGCTAATTAGTTGGTCATCTATAAAGGCTCCAAGGGGAAAAAGGCCTTTCATAAAACTATTGGGAAATAAGGCTAAGGGAACGAAATTTTTGTTATGAAATTGAAAATTATGTTATTGTGGAAGTTCTCACCAATCAAAAGCACCTGCAAATTTAATTGAGGGTAATGTGGCTGAATTCTGGTGGCGTAGTTCTTCCTATGGCAATTGGAGTATAAATTTGTTTTCCAGCTTTTATGAAGAAGCCACAAATATTCCCCCAATACAAACAATCGTTTGATCAAATTTTCGGGAGTATAATTTGGTATGCTCTGGGTGTTTGTGACTACAATGTGTGGAGTTTCTGTGCTTGGAATTTACCCTTAATTGAAAGTGATAATTATATAGAGAAATTGTATGCTGTTGAAAAGTTTATAATAATAAACGAAAATTACCTGTTGCGAAGAATATAGTCTATAATACCAGCAAAATAACTTTTATTTAAAAACGTGACTGATTTAAATGATATTTAATTTTGTAAACTTTAAACTTGAATTGAAATTTGATCTGTCTTCTATGGTGGTTGGTAGAAAAAGGAAGTAGCGTGGTTTTACGATCTTTAAAGATAGTTCGTGAAATGTGATGGTATAGGTAATAATGCAAAAAAATTTACAAAATAATCGAATAATCGAGTCACACATGAAGTATTGCCAAATAGAAGTAAGTAATTAATTATATCATTATAACGAAATTCACCACTAATATGCAAATACAACCGTAAATCATACTGTTAATTTAAACAAACTAAATTTTAAATAAACTTAAGTTTCATTAGATATAAATATTACATAAATATTTTCAGGACCTGTATTTTATAATTAGAAAGCATGCAATATTTGAAAACAAGGAAAGAATGTCCACCACAAAACCGAATAATTCTGGCTCCATGAGCAACATAATTAGTCGGAAAAAGGACATTTAACTACGAAGGTCCTTGGCATGGTAAGTGCCTAAAAGTTTACCAGAGAGATCTTCTAATACGTAGTAATGACTGCCTAGTTTTTGTTTTACCTTAGCCTTTAGAAAAGTTGACGCTAATTTAGCATTGAAATTTTTGTCCGCACTACTTTGGGCAAAATTGCGCCTAAATACTTCTTGGCCTACATTAAAATTTGACACTCTAGTTCGTAGATCATATTGTTTCCGATTACGCTCATAAGCCTCTCGAATACATTTCCGTATGTCCTGCCTAATAGTTTGCAATTGATCTTCGCGAGAGAGAACTACTGAAGGCTCGTTAAGTATATTTAATTTTCTCAAAACCTCGTATGTTGACCCGTGGGTAACCATGTTAAACCCAAATAGAGCATAATACGGTGAGCAGTTGATCGTCTGGTGAAGGGAATTTCGCAAGGCACAACTTATGGCCGTCAAATGTTCATCCCATAGCTTTTGGTCTCCTTTCAAATACGCTCTTATTCCCGCTATTAATGAACGGTTAACCCGTTCTGAAGCGTTAGATTGTGGTGAATATATGGCGGTATAAATATGTGTAATGCCATATTTAGTCAGAAAAGAGTTAAAGTCATTAGCCCGAAATTGAGTACCATTATCGCTAACTATTGTCTCAGGGACACCGTATACGTGAAAGATTTGCTTTTCCATGAAATCGGTGATATTGTTTGACTTGAAATTCTTTAGTGGACATAGCCAGTGAAATTTTGTAAAATGGTCTAATACGATAAGTAATCCAATATATCCCGATTTACTTCGAGGATATGGGCCAAGAAGGTCGATGTAGAGGCGTTGAAACGGACGAGTTGATATGGCCTGTTTTCCCATCGGTGGCTTGGTGACAAAATTTGGGGCCTTTGTGCATTTGCACACATCGCAATCTCTAATGTAACGTCGTACATCGTTTACCATACCTGGCCAAAAGAAACACCTTCTAATCAAGTCGAGCGTCTTTCCCATTCCTCCGTGCGCAGCTATTGGTGTTTCATGTGCACGTTTGATTAAATTTTCTACTAAACCTTTCGGTACCCACAATTTCCAAGATTGCTGTTCCTGATTATTATTACCTGAATAATGTTCAGTTCGAATATAGACATAGTTATCAATAACTTTAATATCTGGGTATTTACCTTGATTAGAAGTAATTTTATTTTTCAGTTCAATATACTCAGAATCTTGAAAATGTGGTGATGTTAAATCAATTTCTGGTTCAACTATTTGTAATGCATTAATTTCAAGGTTGGGAATTCTAGATAAAGCATCGGGAACGATGTTTTCTTTCCCTTTTCGGTGGCTTACCGTAAATTTATATGATTGAAGCTTGAAAACCCACCTGGCAAGTCTACCGCTAAGATCTGGCTGACGCATTAACCAAACGAGACTTGAGTGGTCAGTGATAACCTCAAACTCTTGTAGCTCCAGGTAACATCTAAACTTCTTAATAGCTTCAACAGCCGCCAAGCATTCCTTCTCTGTGACGCTGTAATTACGCTGAGCCGAGTTCAGTTTCCGACTCATATAGGCAATTGGCCTTTCATTTCCTTCATCGTCCAACTGAACTAGGACTGCGCCTATGCCGTAATTACTAGCGTCACAGTGAAGGTAAAACTTTTTTTCGAAATTTGGATTAGTTAGCACTGGAGCTGACGTGAGTAGGTCTTTTATTTTCTCAAACGCTATCTGAGCTTCGGGGGTCCACTTGAAATTCTTTTTAGATTTTAAAACTTCGGTAATTGGATAAACTTGACTCGCAAAATTTTCTATAAATCGGCGGTACCAGCCTGCAAGACCGAGGAAACCTCTCACCTGCTTTAAATTTTTGGGTACTGGCCAGTTTGCTATTGCTTGAACCTTATCTGGATCTGTCGTAATTCCGCCATCGCCTATAATATAACCCAAATAGTTCACCCTTACCACACAAAATTTACTTTTAGATATGTTTAAAGTAAGATTTGCCCTCCTAAATTGTGCTGCCATTCGGTGCAAATGTTCTAAATGAGTATCAAAATCTTCCGAAACAATAATCAGATCATCCAAATAACCAAAAATGCAATGACGAAGTTCGGGTGGTATTATTTGATCCATGAGCCTGCACATGGTCTGCGGCGCGTTACACAAGCCAAATGGCATTACTTTGAACTGATATAACGGTCTTCCTGGGACCGTAAAAGCTGTGAGTGGTTTAGAAGAATCGTCTAATTCAATTTGCCAGTAGGCATCTTTAAGGTCGAGTTTGGATATAATGTTAGCTTTTGGAAGGCGAGAGAATATACCTTCTATATTAGGGAGAGGGTAGGCATCTTTTTTTGTTGCTAGGTTTAGTTTCCTGGCATCTAAACATAACCGAACTTTTTGTGGTTTAATAACCAATCTCATTGGTGAAGACCATGGTGATGTAGAAGGTTCTATCACTCCTAGAGCCAGCATTCTATCCACTTCTCCAAAAATCAGTTTTTCTACAGCCGGAGAAACCGGATAGAATCTTTGTTTGACAGGTGTCGAGTTAGACAAATCGATTGTATGCTTTATTAAACTTGTTCTCCCCAACTCTTGCTTTTCGGAATTCGGAAAAAGTCCTTTGACAGCATCTAGCTGTCGACGTTGGCTCTGAGTTAAAGGATATGACAATACATCATTCATAGCAGGATTCATCTCACTCTCGAACTTACCATTGGACATATTTTCTAAAACAGACAACTCAGCAGTACTATTGGTCAATTCACTCAAATTTACAATGTTAACAGAACCGATAACATCTGGAAACAAATCGAACAACTTCCAGAAGTCAACACCAAGTATCAACCTCTGACTAATTGATGGAATAATGAAAAGTTTAATAGCACAAGTTTTATCTTTATAGGTCATGTCAACATCCAACCAACCTAACACAGTTTGGGCTTTGCCATCTGCTGTTTTGATGAACGATTTACATTTATTATAATTAGGAAAAGAAGAAAAGTCATGTGCGGCCAAATCAGAGCCAAGACAACTAATGTTGGCACCGGTGTCCAATAACCCATATTCGCTAAACTGTAAAAAATTAACTTTTACGTAGTAACGCATGTCTTTAAGATTGTTTATAATTGTTGATACAAAAAACTTACTACAAAGTTTTCTCAACTTCCAGTATTTACGATAACGCAGAGTTGATCTTCTTGGTTTAATTTTTTCAGAAGAAATAGACGATATGTTAAAAATTTCATCGCGTTTCTGAACATAAATTTTCCAGCGTTCATGGTAGGGAAGTTTGGGATATAAAATTGGTGTAACATTTCTATTATTGTTTATTTCCGGTGGGTTAGGACGTTTCAAAATAGTTTTAGGTGACACAGAAAGTTCACTGAAGGTATTTTGTAAATCAGCATCGTTTATATCAGTTTTCATAGAATCACAATTAGACATAGCTTGGTCAGTATTATCCGTTATATTTGGTTTTACAAATGACAAATCAGGGTGTATATTTAGTTCGCCATTGGCGTTGGGGCTCCTAAGTTTTTTGAATATTGCTGTCTTTTAGAAGCGCATTTTTCGCAATTCGGTTTGTAAATACCCTTGGCCCCGCAGCCATAACAAAAAACATGTCTGTCTTGTAGACAATCTAACCAGTGATGTCCGCTTTCATTGCAATTCCAGCATTTAGTTGTAAATGGCCCTTGAATTGCCGAAACATCTGGTTCGATACTAGGATCAGTATTATTTGGTATATCAGGATTATCCAATTCAGATACATATTTACGAGGAACAAAAGAGCTATTAGTGCGTGATGCTAAATTTTTCCGTACATGTTCATCATTTAGGAAATTTTCGCGCATTTGTACTAGTTTCCGTAAATGAGGTATCGAATGTATAGGTATATACAATAAATCTTGCCGGATTTCCGGTCTTAAATTTCTAGTTAATATCTCAATTAACTCCAATTCAGATATAGGTGAAGATAATCGATCAATAATTGTTGATACAGAATCAAAATATGCATCAAAAGATTCGCCTGATCTCTGTTTTCTATTTCTGATTTCTTCTCTGATGTCATAAGAGGATTTGAAATCCCTATATTGGCAACGAATTGCCTCACAGAAATCCTCCCATACGATAGTCTGAACGTTTTTGTGGTAACGCCAGTACCAATCCCTGGCCTTACCGGATAGCAAAATGTGTAAATTCTTACAAATTAAACCGAAATCGGAATTAAATGTGTCCCTTGTTAATACTCTGACACGGTACAGAAACTCTTCAATATTGAGACCAGCATGAGAACCATCGAATTTCAGGTTCCAATTTTGAATTATAGAACTAATTTTATCAGGATTGTATGAAAAACTGGACGAATTTGAGCAATGGGTAAAAGAGTTTCGAGGATTATTTTGTGATTGAGCCATTTGTGGTTGAGCCTGATTTGATAAATAATCGTTTGCTATATTATGATTAGCTGAATTCTCATTTCTAATCGTATTTGGAATCATATTCATGTTTTGAAAAAATCTCGTCAAATTATTCTCAATCATTTGATTAATCTGGTTATAATCGACATTGGGATTATTCGAAACTGGATTATTGTTGGGATTATTAGGTGATGAAACAAAGGTATTCGGAAACAACTGAGGGTTATTGTGTGTAGGGGTGTCTTGATCTGCCTGGGTTTCAGGAAATAAGCTACGACTAAAACTGCGAGTATTATACTGATGAACTCTCGCTCCACGACCTCTTCGAGTGGATGGTTTTGTATTTGCAATTGGTTTAGATGAAATATTAATTTTTCGAAGCTCTGAAAGTTGACAAGCTCTCTTGCAAACTGGACATTCCGAACTCGTTTGCAAAAAAGACTCTATGCAAAGTCGATGGAAAACGTGAGCACATTCATTTATTACTAGACATTCCTGCGTCTCGCTCATTGATTCAGAACATATAAAACACTGATTATGATCTAAAGTGGGTGGTGCTACCAAAGGATCTAAATTAGACGGACCAACTGGAAGAACCGAAGGTTGAGACACTGGTGGTGGTGGTGTACGTTCTAACGACATGTTGTCAAATTAATTTGATAAAAAAAACTTAAAAGAAAATGATATAAGGATGAGCTTTGAGATCTCGGTGAAACTCAAAACTTAAAACCAGATTCCTATACTATTATTACTATAAAAGTATGTAAATTCGACTGGATGAGAAAAAAAATTCTAACACGAAAAAAAATATTTTCAATAATTGTAATAGATAAAATTTCTATAGATATTTACAGAATAATTTGAATTTATATAATTTTTTTACGTGTTTTCTTGTAGATAGATGTGACTTGGTTATAAGATAATATTTAAGGTGCAAGATATACTAATATACACTTTGAAAACTATTCTAATTAGGTATATGTGAATACATATAAGTTTTAATAAGACTTGTATATTAACAAAACCAGCAACATATTTCTTTCTCTTTTTTTTTTTTTTTTAAACTTGAAGAAAATCAAACCTATAATGGACAATAAATTGCACCAGCAAAATTATTGTAATCCTTCTTACGGGTTTGTAGCTAATATTCATGTTAATATAAAATATTACCAAAACTGGTATGTATACCGCAAGAACTATAGACAATTTAATATCATTCCTCTAAAATATAAAACAAAAGTATGAACTTTTCGGTTAGCTTACCCGAAATATATTTACTCTCCAGGTAGCCAATAGATCCAGAAAAGAATAGACATTTATTTATAAACTAAATTCCTGACATTTAAACTTTCTAAAATTCAAGCCAAATGAAATGAAATCTAAAATTTTTATCGGAATAGAGCCTAAAAGAATAAGGTTCTTTCGGCCCCACGTTGGGCGCCAATTACTGTAATGAACACATTGAGTGAATTCTATACTTCAGTTTTATAACCACTAAAATATTTTATTTTATACTTCTTACCTCTTAGGAGGAGTAGTACCTACATGATCAGAATAGAACGAGGGAGCCTTTAATATGCTAGCTAATCAGTCGGGCTGGGGGGGATTCGTGTTCTTTCCCTCTCATGTGGACTTTCATATTACAATAATAATTTGAGGACTCCCTATTTTAACAACAATAATAAAAAACTAAAGAAAAGCAAAACGATACTAGTCAAAGAAAAAAATTAGCCCATAGTTATCTTAACTAGATAATGAAAGAAAATAAATAAGAAAAGGTGAAATTAGTATATCGTAGTGATTTTAAATACATTGGACTGCTACTTGATGGATTCGAGACAGCCAAGGCTCAATACCCTCCCTAAACCATTGTTCTAACATCGCCTATATTAGTTAGAAACCCATATACAATACGCTTAAATACTTCTCTTATAACATCATCAACATCTTCTTTCAAGAAAACACTGTATATTTTCTTAGCAATTCATTTTAAAAATCAATAAAGTAATTTATTCATCCCATTGAAATTTACAAATGTAACAAAAATATTATTAAATTTAAGAGTAATATATAAGACTAAATTCTAAAACTTCATGAAGAAAATAGTATGAAAATTCACAATATAAATATATCTAAATAACAATTAATTTTATCACAATGTTCAATTATACTTCGCGATAATTTGTATTGCCGAACTAAAACCACGTAGGGTATTTTCTGATTTTTTTGTTGTTTTAATTTAAAAAAAAAAAACTCGATCAAAACAAAATCAATAAACAAGTAAATTTGTGTATTAACATCTATATATATATATATATATATATATTTAACAGCAACGCATTAACAGATCAACATTACAAGAGCACATTAGCTGCTCATTAAGATTAACATTAATTTAGTAAATAAAATCAAATCAAAAAGAAAACAAACATTACAGAAGCTTTTGTAATATGTGAATGTACAGTGGTTACAATAATGTTGTTGCTTGATGTTAAATACACATATTGAATCCAATGTAAATGTAGTTAAAACAAAAATAAATTATGTTTTATGCAAAAATATTATTTATATATATAAAGAGAAAACTTACCAACATGTCCGACGTTCGAAGAAGGCCTTATTCGATGTCCACAAATGTTGTTCAGCAAAATATATAGAGGAAACTAAATTTTTAACTTTGGTTCTTATTTTTGTTTTAATATGTATAGACTTGTAGGACACGGATATAGTGGAATATTTTAGTTTTTGGTTTAGATTATAGTATATGTTTATATCCGAATGTTTTTTTTTTTTTTTATGTGATGTTGTTTTGGTTTAAAATATGTATAGGTTTATTTAGTTTTAGGTTATTACCACTTTGTTATGTTTTAATATTTTTTTTTTTCATGTAATGATTTTAGCAATAATGAACATTGTGATATTACAACTTTTTTTAATAATGAAATAACTAAATTTCTACAGTTGAATGCTTGAGCCACGAAAACCCTAATATTCAGTAAACTTTTAACCACTGTGAACTATAATTCTCTGCTTTTAATTTATGAGTGATTATTCTTTTTCAACAATTTGTCTTGTGTTTTTTTTCTTTATACGTATTACCATTTGTTTTGCTTTTACACTTTTGATCTTCAGATATTACTATTGGTTTTATTTTTTTCTTTTTTATATGCCTATTTCTGTTCTTTTTGGTTTACACCATTTCTATTTGAAATCAGTTTCACAGAATTTTTATGAGGGTTTTCTGGCCAAACTATTTAAAAACACTTTTTAGTAAATTGATATTTTCCTTCCTACTTCTTTTTTTTTTATACTTTCTTAATAATTAAAAACATATATAAATTTAGCAAATTATACACTTTTTACAAATTTAACCTAACTTAGGAATATTTACTTTTTCCACAAAATTTTGACAAATTGATATTTTCTTTTTCTTTTCTTTTGTAAATAATTTTTTTTCACTGATCTTGATAATTTTTATCTATAAATTCACGATTTCTATTAAAATGTTGAATTCTCACAACTGGTTTATTCAAATGCACTTTGGACAATATCTGGCGTGATTTCTTTTTTTTTTTTTCAGTTTCTTTGCACTTTTCTTGAGTAACTGGCATATATTGCGAGTTTCTTAGTTCCCTCTATGTATAACGATGAGTAGATTTATTTGTTGAAAGCTAATTAGTTGGTCATCTATAAAGGCTCCAAGGGGAAAAAGGCCTTTCATAAAACTATTGGGAAATAAGGCTAAGGGAACGAAATTTTTGTTATGAAATTGAAAATTATGTTATTGTGGAAGTTCTCACCAATCAAAAGCACCTGCAAATTTAATTGAGGGTAATGTGGCTGAATTCTGGTGGCGTAGTTCTTCCTATGGCAATTGGAGTATAAATTTGTTTTCCAGCTTTTATGAAGAAGCCACAAATATTCCCCCAATACAAACAATCGTTTGATCAAATTTTCGGGAGTATAATTTGGTATGCTCTGGGTGTTTGTGACTACAATGTGTGGAGTTTCTGTGCTTGGAATTTACCCTTAATTGAAAGTGATAATTATATAGAGAAATTGTATGCTGTTGAAAAGTTTATAATAATAAACGAAAATTACCTGTTGCGAAGAATATAGTCTATAATACCAGCAAAATAACTTTTATTTAAAAACGTGACTGATTTAAATGATATTTAATTTTGTAAACTTTAAACTTGAATTGAAATTTGATCTGTCTTCTATGGTGGTTGGTAGAAAAAGGAAGTAGCGTGGTTTTACGATCTTTAAAGATAGTTCGTGAAATGTGATGGTATAGGTAATAATGCAAAAAAATTTACAAAATAATCGAATAATCGAGTCACACATGAAGTATTGCCAAATAGAAGTAAGTAATTAATTATATCATTATAACGAAATTCACCACTAATATGCAAATACAACCGTAAATCATACTGTTAATTTAAACAAACTAAATTTTAAATAAACTTAAGTTTCATTAGATATAAATATTACATAAATATTTTCAGGACCTGTATTTTATAATTAGAAAGCATGCAATATTTGAAAACAAGGAAAGAATGTCCACCACAAACAGAGGCAGATTCTCTATAGAAAATCTCGCCCTTAACAGAGGCAGATTCTCTATAGAAAATCTCGCCCTTAACAGAGGCAGATTTTCTATAGAAAATATCTCCCTTAACAGAGGCAGATTTTCTATAGAAAATCTCGCCCTTAACATAGGCAGATTTTCTATAGAAAATCTCGCCCTTAACAGAGGCAGATTTTCTATAGAAAATCTCGCCCTTAACAGAGGCAGATTCTCTATAGAAAATCTCGCCCATAACAGAGGCAGATTCTCTATAGAAAATCTCGCCCTTAACAGAGGCAGATTTTCTATAGAAAATGTTCCCCTTAACAGAGGCAGATTTTCTATAGAAAATGTTCCCCTTAACAGAGGCAGATTTTCTATAGAAAATGTTCCCCTTAACAGAGGCAGATTTTCTATAGAAAATGTTCCCCTTAACAGAGGCAGATTTTCTATAGAAAATGTTCCCCTTAACAGAGGCAGATTTTCTATAGAAAATGTTCCCCTTAACAGAGGCAGATTTTCTATAGAAAATGTTCCCCTTAACAGAGGCAGATTTTCTATAGAAAATGTTCCCCTTAACAGAGGCAGATTTTCTATAGAAAATGTTCCCCTTAACAGAGGCAGATTTTCTATAGAAAATGTTCCCCTTAACAGAGGCAGATTTTCTATAGAAAATGTTCCCCTTAACAGAGGCAGATTTTCTATAGAAAATGTTCCCCTTAACAGAGGCAGATTTTCTATAGAAAATGTTCCCCTTAACAGAGGCAGATTTTCTATAGAAAATGTTCCCCTTAACAGAGGCAGATTTTCTATAGGAAATGTTCCCCTTAACAGAGGCAGATTTTCTATAGAAAATGTTCCCCTTAACAGAGGCAGATTTTCTATAGAAAATGTTCCCCTTAACAGAGGCAGATTTTCTATAGAAAATATCCCCCTTAACAGAGGCAGATTTTCTATAGAAAATATCCCCCTTAACAGAGGCAGATTTTCTATAGAAAATATCCCCCTTAACAGAGGCAGATTTTCTATAGAAAATATCCCCCTTAACAGAGGCAGATTTTCTATAGAAAATATCCCCCTTAACAGAGGCAGATTTTCTATAGAAAATATCCCCCTTAACAGAGGCAGATTTTCTATAGAAAATATCCCCCTTAACAGAGGCAGATTTTCTATAGAAAATATCCCCCTTAACAGAGGCAGATTTTCTATAGAAAATATCCCCCTTAACAGAGGCAGATTTTCTATAGAAATATCCCCGTTAACAGATAAATTGGACGAAATTGATCTATAAGATTTGTAGAAGCAGTTTCAAACTACTCTCGTATGTTGTTCATGTATTTTACAGAGTAGGTGGTTGATTGTTTGTAATCATAATCTTGTTGGAATTTCCTTAGTTATGTCTATGTGTAAACGAGTATATAATAATCCTTGGGTACCTTGTAACCAACATTAAAATGTCTTCAATCGAAATTCTACTCATAATGTAAATATTTAGGTCACTGTTTTTTAGATTAAATTATACGAGAGGTTTAAGCAAAAAATGTATTTTAGCACGAAGAAATGAAAAATATTAAATTTTTATGTAAATTTTTGTTTGGTTTAACTTAGCACGAATTTATTAAAGATTTATTTCGCTGTCAGTGATTTAAGGTATTTCAGCCTAAAGGTATGCAAGTGAATGTTTATGTTATATTTCCATTTTCCTGTTGTTGTTGTTTTTGTATTTCGTCTAGAAAGTTTGTTTTTTACAACTTTCGTTTATGATAATGTTTGAACAAAAACAAATTTGTTTATGTATGTACGAGGGTGGCTGGGAAAGTGACAGTTCCACTTGCACAGTATAATTAACATTTACACAATTAATAATACAAAAATTTCTGACTATTTTTAATAATAACAATTTAAATTACGCTTGTGTTTTGATAATAATATTTTAGTGTTTTTCCACATTTTTTTTTTTAAAAAAACATTATTACAAATTGTTAAAAGTTTTCCAAATATATCTTCTAACAAAGCAAGGGAAATTTCCTGAAATTATTAAAGTTTATTTATTAAAATTTCCACCTTCAAATTAGTCAAGCAACACGTAAGAAATATATAAATTTTAAACACTAAACACAGTAAATTAGCGATAAGATAACAAGTATTTAAATTATTACGACAAATTCCAAAAGTCATCAGCAACTAGCAAGACGTTTAACAAATATTTAAAAATTTCAAGCGTTCAAAAAAGGTAACGTTGATGGGCGATAACAATGACAGCTAGCTACTCCGTACTAAAACAACAACATAAGTGACAACCACAAAGAGCCAGTATTTACTGGCTAAAGTACAACGATACAATTTTCTAAATTTTAGCTCTTTGTTTTTTTTTTTTTTTTTTTTTTGCCAACGATAACAAAGATAAAGTTAATCCACAAAAACGGTAATTAAATTAGTTCAAGACTACTGCAATAAAGAAAGAATGAAATCATTAAACTAAGAACGAAAATAAAATATTTTTTTTTAAAAATACTTTCGTATTTATGTTATCTCCAGCAAGTGTATAAAAATATATTTCAGTTTATATGAAACAAACTTACTTATCTTGGTTATGAAATGATACATTCTAATATGACTTGTCAGTGAGTATTTTGTACATTGATTCATATACTTTCGTAGGGGGGGTAATATGATTACGTTATTTTTTGGCGTCCATTTCGAAATTTATTTCATTTTCATTCATTCATTTCGGTCTTTTCTTTCATTTGTACAAATTAAAGTCAAAACAAATTAAGTTTCTTCGTTCGCCAACAACAAAAAATGTATTAGAAAATCAAATAAAATTGTTTCGTTAGTCAAGTACTTTCAATTGTGTTGATGAAGATTATTGTTTGTTTTGATTTGCTATTTAGCTTTTTTTTAAAGTTCTAATACTCAACACAATGAAAGGAAGGTATCCCTTGATAATTTTTATTTGCGAACACATTTACTGTGAAACCAACTGTTACAAGAAGGCAGGCTTTATAGAGAAAAAGTCCCATTTAATCTCCAAAGCAAATCTTTCTTTGTTTCTTAAAATAGGCAGTTATTCTAGCAAAGGTCTCCTTTAAAGGATATTAACTTCCTATAGAAAATGTTCTTCCTGAAAAAGAAAATAGTTTCTATAGCAAATGCCCATCTTAAAGTACCCAGATATTTTCTATATATAATGTTTTCCCTTAAAGAAGGCAGGTTTTCTATAGCAAATGTCCCACTTCAAAGAAGCAGATATTTTCTAGGAAAATTTCCCCCCTAAAATAGACAGATATTTTCTATCGACAATTTGTCCCCTTAAAGTAAACAGATATTTTCTATAGAAAATATTTCCTATAGCAATTGCAGCCTTTTAAAGAGACAGATATTTTCTATACAAAATGTTCCCTCTAAAGGAGGCAGAACTCTGACATGTGCCCTTCAAAGAGGTAGACATTTTCTGTAAAAAATGTCCCCCTTAAATGGACAGATTTTTGAGAGAAAATATCCCTACTCAGATATTTTCTATAGAAAATTTGCCCCCTTAAAGTAGGCAGATATTTTTTATATAAATTGTTCCCCCATCAAAGAAGGCAAGTTGTCTATAGAAAATGCACCCTAAAGGTAGAAGATCTTCAATAGAAATTGTGCCACTTCAAAGAGACAGATCTTTGAAAGAATTTCCCTCTTTAAAGGAGACAGATTTTATAGAGGAAATGCCTGATATTTTAGAGATCTAAAGAATTAAATTTTCTGCAGAAAATGTTCGACTTCTATTTGTAATACTTCAGTTTGGTATAGTCGGAAAAATAATTAAATGTATAATAAGTACTCTGTTTGTTATTTGGTTTGTCGGCAATGAAGTTTTTGGAGAAACTTAATATGTGTAATATATAATAGGATGTTTGTTATATAACATATCGCAATTTCTAATAGTTATAGAATATATTTTTAAAACATCCAAAATGTTAATTTCATTATTTTTGCCGTTTGGGATCAATTAAATCATTTATTTCAAAAACCAGTCAAGCATCAAAAGATTCAAAATTGAGTTATTCTTCGATTACTGTTATGTAAAGGTAAATGTATCGTTTAATGCAAACAAATTAAATTCTGGCCCCTTATTATGGCGAAAAAAAACCGAGAAACCCGTTTTCAGTGCAGAAAGAAGTCAAATAACAGAGGTTAAATGGTCTTACTAGGACCTAATCTATTTTTTTTTTTTTTTTTTTTTTTTTGTTTCATAAATGTTGTAGGTCTCAATAAATGTGAAAAAATAGAAAACCCTACATGGTTGGATATGAAGAGTTTTATTGGAAACAGAAAACACTCGGTCTAGTTGACGAATAGTTATTTCGGAACAAATATCTATGCTATACTCTTTAGAGATTTCTTTTGTCATTTTATTTTTAAAGTTCCTAATAAAATAAGAATATAAATTTTCAATAGTGATGGTTGTTTGTTTCAGCAACCAGTCAAGTGTAAACTTCGTGAGAAGGGTATATATAAGTTTGTCATTCCACAATATAACTTTCCCACCCTATAAAGTATATATATTCTGGATCCTTGTCGATTTAGCCTTGTCAGTCTGTCTGTCTGTCCGTCTGTCTGTTGAAATCAATTTTCTGCAGACCCCAGATATCTTCGGGATCCAAATCTTCAATAATTCTGTCAGACATGATTTCGAGAAGTTTCCTATTTAAAATCAGCAAAATCCGTCCATAAATAACGGAGATATGAGCAAAAATCCGAGACAACCTCTATTTTTGGCCTATTTTTGATCTACATCTCGATTACTAAGTCAAATATAGATAATATGGATACCTAATGATCTATATAAGGCTATAGTAAGTTGGACCTACAATGGATCAAAATCGGGAAAAATATTTTTTAACCCGAATTTTTTTTTCACAAAAAACGTTTTTTGGTCATACATTTTTTTCACTAATAAATTAAAAAAAAAAAAATTTAATTAAAAAAATTGGAAAAAACTTTTAAAAACAATTTCGAAAAAAAATGGCCCATAATCATAGTCAAACAATAAAGTCGGTTCTTTTTAAAAACAACTTTAAAATAAAAACCCGCTTTTTATTATTCTCTAACTATAGTCAAAATTAAAGTATGTTTTAAATTGAACCGACTTTAAATGGGTGTCACCTCAAATGTAGAAAATGTTTTCATACAATAAACAACAAAATATAGACATGTGGCATCGCTGAACAGCTGACTTAGAAAATTAAAAAAAAAAAAAAAAAAAAAAAAAGTGACAAACAATAAACGTAACCGGGAAACTAAAGAAAAACACAGTTTGTGGTGGAAAAATAGAAAAGGAAAGATTAATAACAAATGTATTCTATTTTGGTACTAATTTTATTTATTCAATATTCAATAATTGCAAAATCTCTGCCAATATCTTGTAACTTAAACATTTTTGACTTTTTGTCGAACTTTTTTACATGGCGATGAACAGCTGATGATGTTGTTAAATAAGTTAAGAACAACTTCAGCTAGTTTTATATTTACAGTCGACTTTAACGTCAGAAGTATACTTTAACTTGTCTATGGTAGACCTAAAGTCCACTCTTAAGTAGAGACGACATTATTTCTCTTAAAATATACTTTATTATACCCTTCACCTTCGTGAGAAGGGTATATATAAATTTGTCATTCCGTTTGTAATTTCCACAATATAATTTTTCGACCCTATAAAGTATATATATTCTGGATCCTTATAGATAGCGGAGTCGATTAAGCCATGTCTGTCTGTCTGTCTGTCTGTCTGTCTGTCTGTCTGTCTGTCTGTCTGTCTGTCTGTCTGTCTGTCTGTCTGTCTGTCTGTCTGTCTGTCTGTCTGTCTGTCTGTCTGTCTGTCTGTCTGTCTGTCTGTCTGTCTGTCTGTCTGTCTGTCTGTCTGTCTGTCTGTCTGTCTGTCTGTCTGTCTGTCTGTCTGTCTGTCTGTCTGTCTGTCTGTCTGTCTGTCTGTCTGTCTGTCTGTCTGTCTGTCTGTCTGTCTGTCTGTCTGTCTGTCTGTCTGTCTGTCTGTCTGTCTGTCTGTCTGTCTGTCTGTCTGTCTGTCTGTCTGTCTGTCTGTCTGTCTGTCTGTCTGTCTGTCTGTCTGTCTGTCTGTCTGTCTGTCTGTCTGTCTGTCTGTCTGTCTGTCTGTCTGTCTGTCTGTCTGTCTGTCTGTCTGTCTGTCTGTCTGTCTGTCTGTCTGTCTGTCTGTCTGTCTGTCTGTCTGTCTGTCTGTCTGTCTGTCTGTCTGTCTGTCTGTCTGTCTGTCTGTCTGTCTGTCTGTCTGTCTGTCTGTCTGTCTGTCTGTCTGTCTGTCTGTCTGTCTGTCTGTCTGTCTGTCTGTCTGTCTGTCTGTCTGTCTGTCTGTCTGTCTGTCTGTCTGTCTGTCTGTCTGTCTGTCTGTCTGTCTGTCTGTCTGTCTGTCTGTCTGTCTGTCTGTCTGTCTGTCTGTCTGTCTGTCTGTCTGTCTGTCTGTCTGTCTGTCTGTCTGTCTGTCTGTCTGTCTGTCTGTCTGTCTGTCTGTCTGTCTGTCTGTCTGTCTGTCTGTCTGTCTGTCTGTCTGTCTGTCTGTCTGTCTGTCTGTCTGTCTGTCTGTCTGTCTGTCTGTCTGTCTGTCTGTCTGTCTGTCTGTCTGTCTGTCTGTCTGTCTGTCTGTCTGTCTGTCTGTCTGTCTGTCTGTCTGTCTGTCTGTCTGTCTGTCTGTCTGTCTGTCTGTCTGTCTGTCTGTCTGTCTGTCTGTCTGTCTGTCTGTCTGTCTGTCTGTCTGTCTGTCTGCCTGCCTGCCTGCCTGCCTGCCTGTCTGTCTGTCTGTCTGTCTGTCTGTCTGTCTGTCCGTCTGTCTGTCTGTTGAAATCAATTTTCTGAAGACCCCAGATATCTTCGGGATCCAAATCATCAATAATTCTGTCAGACATGCTTTCGAGAAGTTTGCTATTTAAAATCAGCAAAATCGGTCCACAAATGGCTGAGATATAAGGAAAAAACCAGGACAACCTCGATTTTTTACCTATTTTTTGACCTATATCTGGATTACTAAGTCATTAATATAGACAATATGGATATCAAATGATCCACGACGTATATAAGACCATAGTAAGTTGGACCTACAATGGGTCAAAATCGGGAAAAATTTTGAACCAGATTTTTTTTTTCACCAAAAGTTTTTTTCGCTAAATATTAAAAAAAAAATAAATTTAAATTAAAACAAAAAAAAAAATTTAAAATTTAAAAAAAATTTTACGTAAAAACTTTAAAAAAAAAATCGAAAAATATTTTTTTTCCAAAAAATGAAAAAAAACAACTAAAAAAAAATTTGTTTACCTAAAATTACATAAAAATGTTTATTTTGAAGTATAGTTTGGTGAAGGGTATATAAGATTCGGCCCAGCCGAATATATCTCTCTTACTTGTTTTTGACTATGATTATGGGCCAATGTTTTTAAAATTTTAAATAATTTTTTTTTTAAATTTAAAAAAAGTATAATTTGGTGAAGGGTATATAAGATTCGGCACAGCCGAATATAGCTCTCTTACTTGTTTTTTAAGCATATGGTAAAATTAAAAAAGTTTTATGTTTATTTAACAATAACACAAATGGATAACTTTCTTAGAAAAAATATAAATTTTGTAAAAGTAATTTTTAGATTGCTAGGAAGTTTTCTTTGATTTACTCAAAATCAATACATAATTTGTTGCTTGACTGGTTTTTGAAATAAACGATTCAATTAGCATGGCATGTCTGAGGTGCCTTCCCCACAGCCCACAGAGACCCCACAGCCCTGCTTTTAAAGAGTCTTTGGGGTCCGTCGTTGAAACTTAAACTCGAATTTAATCTGCTGGTTAATAATGCCCGATTTATTTCCAAAACAATTTTAGTAAACCCCATTCTGGTATGTCGCTTAAAATCCATCCCTTTAGCTGCGCATACCTTATTCCTGTAGCTCTTGTTTAAATTGAAATTAATTTTGATTTTGTGGTTTATTTTTGGTTGAATACACATTACCATTATAAGGTTTTTGATTTTGTTTGGATTTCTTTGTTTTATTTTATATTTATGTACTTTGGGAAATTTTGTTTGGTCGATTTTAATCTACTAGAGGTACAAGAAATCATAGGAAATTAATTTAAAAAGGAAATTAACTTGAAATTAAATGAGGGGGAAATACAATTGAGTTTATTTTCAAGTACTTATTTCTAAATAAATAAAAAAAAAAAAAAAATATTTTTGATAAGTGATAATTTTATAAAGTGTTTGTACCTCACAGCTAATAATAAAAGCAGCAGAGTATTTTAAAGGCAGCATTAAATTGTTAACAGTAGCGGTTAAAGAAGTCTCATGACATTTTAAGTATTTAGTGCAGTTTCTTGTAATTATATGTTCTTTATCTTCTTTTCGCTTTAAGTTTAAGATTTGAAACCACAAATATGACATTGTATTCTTGTCGCAGATTTCCTTAGGCGATAATTTTTCAAGTTTAATTTCACATACGTGAACAAACACAGCCAGACAGACAGACAGACGGACAGCTAGAATGATAAATATTTTTACTTTTGTTGTTTACCTGACATATAAAAAGTATAAATAAATACCCTGTTTACATGGCAAATAATTATTTTTGCATTTATCTCGTTTTTTTTTTATTTCGTTTTTTTTATTTCATTTTTGTCTTGACTTGATGATGATGAAGCAAAATTTATGTTATTTAAAATGTGTAATTGAAGAAAATAATATAAAAATTACTTATATTTCTGAGATAATTAAGGAAAATTTTACACAACAATTTATACTAATTTGTGTATATTAAAAAGTTGCTTTATAGTTCTTTGTTATTTTGAATTATTTAACAAATAAAATAAACAAAAGAAGGTGTTTTTTAATACAAATATGTATGTGGTATGTATATTCAACACATCAATATTTATCTTATTTAATGTGAGTGTGTAAATATTTATTTTTATAGGTTTTATTAACAGAATTGTTATTTTTAGAAAACATTTAAGGATTTATAGAACACAGCCATATGCAAATAAGTAGTGTAGTTGCTGACTTTTCAAAGCTGTGCCGAAATTTATTAGATTTGTTAATATTTAAAAATAAATTTTGTCTAATTAGCTACATTTGTTCTCTTTGAATTGACATCAGAACTTTACAAATCAATATTTATTTTAATAAATTTGAGAGTGTAAATATTTATTTTCATAGGTTTTATTAACTGAATTTTTATTTTTAGAATTTATTAAGGGATTTAAAGAAAACAGTAGCTGTTCAATTTTCAAAGCAGTGCCGAAATTTATTAGATTTGTTAATATTTAAAAATAAATGTTGCCTTATTACCAATATTTGTTCTTTTGGAATTGAACTCAACATGTTATGGGAATATTTTGCTTATTTAAATATCATAATTTTAAAAATACTTCAAAGAAACATTTCAATTATAGCTACATACTCATACTTTAAAATAATTTTGTTAGCCATATCTCAAGTACTTTAAAAATTAAATAATAAATAAAGAGAAATTAAACAAATCTCAGTTACGTTTATTTATGTTTATTTGTTGGTGTTTAATAGCTAATACTTCAATAATTCTAAACACCCACTCGACGATCACTTATCACCACTCTCATCTCTACACAACTAATACTCAAATACTCATATTAAATATTATTATTATTTTTTATTGTTTATATGTTATCACTTTCTCATTATTATAGCTTATCTATGAAATTATAAGCTTATGAGAGGTGCATGTATGTATGTTTATTAACATGGCCCCAAAAAATAGTATGAAACACAAAAGCTTCTCATTTAGGTTTTATAATTTGTATCATATCAATTGAAATTAAAAGCAACTTTGCTATCATTTAAAATAATTTTTAGGATAATTTATTTTAAAAAATTTTAGATTTTTAAAATTTAGTTTTACTTTGCTTCACTTTGTTCCTCAACCTTTATGTCAGTGTATAACACGATCACGCCCAAAATATAAAACAGAAATTAATGATATTTAAATGCCATATTTATTATTCTCTTAAGCAAGTTGGTATTGAAAATCATGAAGTTCAAATTAGTAGGAACAAAATTATGAAGCAAAATGTAAGATAACCTCAAAATAATTTCAGTTTTTAAGGAAAGCCATTTTTAACATTGTTAAGATTGTATGGGTCATGTTGTTGTATTGTTTAAGAAAAAGCAACAACAACATGTTTTTAAGGTGTGCATGAAAATGGATATCGTTGTAGATTAAATGTTAAAATGTCAGAATTGTATATTTTAAATATATAACAAGTAAAAGAGCTATATTCGGATGTGCCGAATCTTATATACCCTTCATCAAATTATACTTGAAAATAAAATAAAATTTAAAAAAAAAACTTTTTTTAATTTTTTAAAAGTTTTTTCAAATTTTTTAAAATTTTTTTTTTAATTTATTAGTGAAAAAAATTTATGACAAAAGAATGTTTTTTGTGAAAAAAAATTCGGATTAAAAAATATTTTCCCGATTTTGACCCATTGTAGGTCCAACTTTGTATAGCCTTATATATATCGTTGCAATGGGGTCTTCAGAAAATTGATTTCAACAGACAGACAGACGGACAGACAGACATGGCTAAATCGACTCCGCTATCTATAAGGATTCAGAATATATATACTTTATAGGGTCGGAAAATTATATTGTGGAAATTACAAACGGAATGACAAATTTATATATACCCTTCTCACGAAGGTGAAGGGTATAACAAAGAACCTGATTGAAAATATATAACTTAACATTTACTTACATTTGTATTTTGAAAATTAATAAATAATAAAGTATATTTAGGATAGTTATAGATAGCGGTGTCGGTATAACCATGTCCATTTGTATGTTGGTATCATCTTTCAGAATCCCTCAAATATCTTACAAACATGACTGATACATCAATATATCCGCAATAGTCTTGAAATCGACAAAATCGGCACACAAATGGCTGATATTTAAGCAAAAAAACGCGACTACCTCGATTTTTGATCTATATCTGGATTACTATATCATTAAAATAGACAATATGGATATCTACTGATAGACACTTGAAATACCTTTCCAACGACTTATATAACGCCATGTAATTCGGACCCATAATGGGTCAAAATCGGGAAAATAATTTTTAACCAGATTTTTTTTCACCAAAAAAACAAGTTTTTACTATAAAAATTTTTTCCACAAAAAATATTTTTAATCTTTAAGCATAAAGAATACATTTTTGAATGGTATATAAGATTCGGCACAACCGAATATAGATCTCTTAATTATTTTTCTTTCATTTTTTGTAATAAACTATTTTGTCATGATGTGTTATTAAAATGTTTAAAATGCCTTCAATTTAGTTTGAACATCTCCAGCTTTCTTCTGGCTCCCTACAAATGGGGCCTTCCCTAATTTATTGATTGTATATATGAGTGTGAGCATGTGTGTGAGAAAACAAACACAACAACTGTAAATTAGCAAAATGTATAAATGTTTGTACGCTCAGGTTAAAATATAAAGTAAATGCAAAAACAAAACAATAATAAAAAAATAATTACCGGTATCATAAACACAACAACAACCAAAAAAAAACAATAAACTTTAAGACTAAATATAAAAAATTGAGACTTTTAATTCTCCGTTATAGTCAATAACATTTTAATATGAGCACCTTTTGGTTTATCATTATACCCTACACCAGCATAGTAAGGAGGTTATTATGTGTTTGTGCTGATGTTTGTAACGCCACCTTAAAGTATACCGTTCGACTTAGAATCACTTTCTGAGTCGATTAACGATGTCCGTCCAACCGTCTGTCAGGCTGACCATGTAAACCTTGTACGCAAAGTACAGCGTCGCTGTGGGGTGTCAATATAGGGCTCCTAAGACGTGCGAACTTTTTCTGATTCTACCAATTTCAAAGAGTTTAGTACAATATATCATTACCGCTCCTTTTACGTCTTAGTTTGGGAGCTATACGCATTTGAAAATATATTAATAAAAAATAAAAATTATATTTTTTTAAATTTTTCTTCTCTATTTTTTTCAGGTAAGTTTTGGCACATTTTTAAAACAACTACATATGTATCCCTAAATTGTAAGTAAAATTAATGAAAATTATAACGACATTTTCATACTTAAACACCATAAATTCCTCCCCGCAAAAGAAATTTCTAAAGCAAAGCAAACAAATAAAAATATGTATCCATTATTGCAAACATGGAATTGATGAAATCACATGAAAAGTTGAAAAGAGGGATCAGATTGCCAGATGCTACATGAGTATTGTTTTTCTTATGCTCATACTCATACTTTCGAAGCATTCAACTTTACATATATTTAAACATTCCCACCTTTATGTGAATGTTACTCCTACAAAAAACGCAAACTATTCGAAAAATGTTTTCCATTTGCTCCGTTTGTGACACCAAAACCTTAATTATCGATATCGATCGAGATTTGTTTACTATTACAAGAATTTGTTATTTCGCTTCTACAAAGTTTCATAAACTTTAATTTGTTTGGTCGGGCGGGTACTGAAAAATACCTTAATCACTAACGATATAATGTTAACCAAAGTTAGATGTTATTTTAGTTTAAATACGTTTTCTGATACTCCCAGATATCCAAAGGACTCTTATGAATTATTAAGGTATCAGATATATTCATAAAAACGTTGGTATTAGAAACCAGCAAAATCGGTCCATAAATGACTGAGCCAAGGCTTAGCAACAACAGAAAATCAGTTGACACAGAAAACTAGGAGTTAAATAACCGAAGTTTTGTCACTCCTACTACACACAACAGAATTGAATTTTTTGATTAGCAGTAAATTATTTGACTGAAGCACTAGTTTTCATTTTGTTTGTCAATATTCATGCGTCTCGCTTATAAATGTACTTGCATTCACAACAAGAAGATGTAGCAAAAAAACAGAAAAAATATTGCCTTGTGTGGGAATCGAACTGGCATGCTCGATTGATCTTTTGTGTTTTTAAAAGTCTAGCTACTTACTCAATGGTTTTAACATAAACATATAAATTAATATAATACGAACAAAAAAATTAATGGCTTCGACTGGTGTTGAATCACTAACGTCTTGTTTTTCAGAAATACAAAAGTTCATTACCAACCTGTATAAAAATAAGTACCTACTGTACTATACAAAATAATGTGCTGGGTAACAGGTTGCCATTAACAAAATTCAGAAAATTCTTCTGAGATTCGTTATAGGATTCATTTAATTTGATTTTGAAAATTGAATTAAGAATTAGTTCTTTCGAACCTTCGGTATGTTTTCGTTAATTATCGCAAGAGAATACACTTCAAAACTATTACATTAGTGCTGTTTACAAAAAGTTATATTTTGTTGCTACTATTTTGTAATTTTAAAACAAGTCAGGCCATAAATATGTAACAATCAAATATTTTGCGAATATGGGGGTTGTGTGGAGGGTAGGGTCAATAATGGAGCGATCATCGCAAAAGTTGGTAGAATGATTAATATAAAATAAAACATGCTTATGTCCAATTTCATGACGATATTAATTGTAACACGCAGAGAAAAAATATAGTTGTGCAAGTTTACAGTAACCATTTCAACATTTTTAAACGTTTTTTAACAATATTATAGTCACAGTAACAATTTACATGATTGTGGTAACCATAACATTGTTAACTTACGATTCACACGATTGTATCAATCATATATATGGTTAGAGTAAACAAGTATATGTTTGTGACAACCATTTATATGATGAAGAACTTACCATATTATGTTGCTCTCGGCTAATTGATATCATAATCTGAGAACAACATATTATGATAAAAAGATTCAACAATGGTTGTCACAAACATATACTTGTTTACTCTAACCAGTATATGATTGATACAATCATGTCAGTCGTAATATTATGATTACCACAATCATGTAAATAGTTACTGTGTCTATAATATTGTTAAAAAACTTTTAAAAATGTTGAAATGGTTACTGTAAACATGCACAACTATATTTTTTCTCTGCGTGTTTAAGAAAATTATGGATGTTTAAGTCATTTTCTGAGGGGTCCAAGTATGGGGACTAGGGATAAATGTTGCCTGATTTCCGCCATACTTTACAGTATAATTTTAGAGTACTTAGAACTAATTTGTGCAAAATCTTATTAGGATTGCCGCTTAATCGACATATTTATGACTGCTCAAACAGGGACATTTGTATTGCCCATTTTCAATACCAAGCAAACCTTATCAACAGACAGTATTTATGGAAAATTTCAGTCAGCTTGCTTTCATTTAGGCCCTATCGTGTTTTCAACAATCATGCAGACGGACGGACCATTTTAATGGTGGGTATAATGAAGTAGTCCCTTGTATGCAATCAAACTATGGATATCTATTTACTATACATGATTCTTAAACTTCAGATTTTCATAACCAATTTCTTTTTACAATTTTCTCTAAAAAACCATAGTTCCCTTAAACAAATTTCCCCCAGTATAAACTCGTTGTCTACACAATACTCAAGTAAACGTAGACATTGAGACTTATAAATTATTTAACATTATATTTTAATTAAAAGGGGCTAGAGAAATTCTCCATAATTTTCAACCGAAATCAGTTAGTAGCGCCTGGCAGCCTTAAACGTAACACCACAAAACACTCTTCAAACACAACCATCAAATAACTGCAAAAAAAAAGAACAACAAACTTTAAAAACTAAATAAAAAACATTATATATAAAATAAAAAAAACAAATAAATTTAAAATGTATTAACTCTATGCTAGTTATTACTAAATATTTAAAATAAAAAAGTTTAACAAAAAAATAAGAACATCTATACGGTTGCGTGTTAAATGACAATTTTTCCCTAAACAAAATATTTCACTTTTCCGGAAAGTGCTATGTAAAAACTATAAATGTGCGTGTGTTGTTTGTGACAATTTGATTAAATCGCCGGGAGTAGAAGGAAGAGTGAAGAAAAAATATCGAACATTGTTTGTTGATTCGTTTGGTGGTGAATTTAGTGCGTTTTCGTGTCAGTTTAGAGATTGTTTTTTTTTTTTTTTTGTTTTCCAATATTGTGACAACATGCAATTTAGTTTATTAGAATTATAGTGATTTTTCTCCTAAAGAGTGAAATATGGAAAACATGCAATTTAGAAATTCATTTATTCTTGTTCATTTGTTACCGTTTCACGAACACGTTTTAATTCAAAATTTATAAATTTGTTGTACGAGTATCATTAATATAAATTCGTACACATATATACGAGTAAAAAGTTAAATATTTTTTTTTGTTTTTTGTATAATTTTTGAGATTTTTAATTGGTATTGCGTGCTGTTGTATGCTGAATTGTGTAAAAAACTAAACATAACTTAGAAATGCTTTTAATTTAAGTGTTATTCTACCGTTACTACTTACATATTAAAGGATTACGCATAAATAAAAATGGGTAAGCCTTTTCAAATGGTTAATTTTTGTAAATTTTTTATTTTGTAAACATCTCGTTAAAATTTTGTCTATTTTGTTAATTATTTGTTTATTTTGAAAAAGTAAAACTTCAGTAGGTGAGGAGCCCAGTAAAAACAAGACAAAGACTCGCAATTACTGAACAAATTATTTTTTTATGACTACTCATACCATCTGCATTACTTAGAAGTAGTTTGGTAATGTCTTACATATAATCTGATATATAAGTACTTACTTGTTTACGGAATTCCTTATTAATTACATAAATAATAATGATAATAATATTCATTCAACCTTTGTTAATTCAAATCTAATACAAATTTATTTAAAATATTTTTTTCATAAAATTTGTTTAATCTCTTACCCGCATATTATTTTTAATTTTATAATAGGTTTATAAAACAAAATTTATAAATTTTAAAGCTGATTATGAATGAGGCCTTTAGAAAATAATTTAAGAATAATTATTTAAAGATAAGTTTTATTAGATTTTATAGTATTAAGTGTACGTGGTAATCACCTTTTTAACTCCAAGTTAATATAATTAGTTAAAACACCAATTATACATTGGTAGCGAAGAGTTATTATATTAGCATTTAAACTCATCTATAAAAAGAATGCCAAGATTTTATAATTTTTGACATGTCATAATTATGCCGAAATGATTTATTGCATGAAAAAGTATTTTAGTAGTTTCATTAATAAAGATCAGTTTATGGTAATATTATACGCAAATTACGATATAAAATTTGTTGTGGAAAAACATTTGATATGGGCATTTCCACGGTCCCGAACGAAAAAAAAAGTAGGAGTGTTATATTCGGCTGTGCAATAAAATATTTTTCTGATATAGGGGTTATATGGGGGGTAGGGTCAATTATGGACCAATCCTCACAAAAATTTGGTGGAAAGATTTAGGTTCATATAAAACTTTTTTATGTCCAATCTCATCACGATATTAATTATTATAAGAAATTTATGACTAAAGACAAATGTAGTCCGATTTTCGACATAATTTACAGCATAATTTCAGAGTAAGGACTGAGATCGAAAAATTCTTAACATCACTTTTAACCCAAGTATTATTTGATTTTTTTTTTTTTTTTGATTACGTTACCTTTGTAAAGCATGTCAGTTATTATGTTTAATGTCAATTATATTAATTTGTTGTTAATCTGATTAAAATGAGTGACCAGAAAAAGTGAGTACTAAAATTATGAAATATTTTCAACAAGTTGGGTTACTTGGTCCTAAAAAAATTTGGCCAAACAATCAAAGGTCTGCCGTCAAACTGTTTCCAATGTTATTCAACACTACCGGAAGAACTTGTCCCTTAATAGAAAACCTGGTTCAGGTAGAAGGAATGGTTCACATGATGTTTATTAAGCCAAAAAAATAGAAAGCATTTTCAAAAGAGCTCCCAACACATCCGGTAGGAAAGCAGCCCGGTTAGCTCAGTGCTCGGACTATTTGGCACGAAAAGTTAAAGCTAATGCAGGTTTAAAAACATACAAGGCTCAAAAAGTTCCTGACAGGAACGCTGCTAAAAATTTAGAGGCCAAAAACAGAGCACAGAAATTGAAGTCAATTTTATAAAAAAAAATAATCCTGCTGTATAATGGATGACGAAACGTATGTTCTGGCAGAGGGAATGTTGAAAAAAATTTAGGACCCAAAAAGTTCTTGGTATGGCAAGCAATATGCAGTTGCGGCAAAAAAGCCAAACATTTGATACAAAGGGCTCTACACGCAGAAAAAAAATATAGTTGTACATTGTTACTGTAACCATTTCAAATTTGTGCATGGTTACTGTAACAATTTCAAAATTTTTAACAATATTATAGTCACAGTAACTATATATATGATTGTGGTAACAATAATATGGTTAATTTACGATTCACATGAATATTTCAACCATATATATGGTTACAGTAACCATGTATATGTTTGTGACAACCATTTATATGATGAAGGACTTACCATATTATGATGCTCTCATATCATTATCTGAGAACAACATATTATGATAAAATTATTTATCATATAAATGGTTTTCATACAACTATATTTTTTTTCTGCGTGTATAAATACCGAAATTTACGTCAAGGAATGTTTACAAAAAGACTTCTTAGTGTGACCACTTATTTTTGGCCTGATTTGGCACCCTGTCACTATGGTAAGAAAGGTCTTGAGTGGTAAAAGAACAATAATGTGGTATTTGTACAAAGGCCAGTGGAGAGATATTGGGCTCTTGTTAACAGAGAATTAAAGAACACAAAAAAGGTGTCCAAAAGTAGATTTTAAACGGAGATGTACAACCTGTTCGAACAAAGTGACAGAAATCACTATAAAGGTTTCCGAAAAAGGTTCAAAATTTAATCACTAGTGATTAGAAGTATAAAAATATATATATTTTTTTTTTTTGTGAATTGTAATAATAATTTCAATAAAAAAAAATCAAAACTGTAAGTGGTTTCATTTTTATTAACACTTTACTTAGATCTAATTTGTGCAAAATTTGATCAAGATTGATCAATATTCCGGAGGGACATTTGTATGGCTATGATTTCACCTATCCCCATATTGCCCATTTTCAATACCTAACAAATCTTATCAACAGAGAGTATTTGTGGAAAATTTCAGCCAGTTAGCTCCTTTCGTTTGGGACCTATCGTGTTTTAAACAGATAGACAGATGGACGGACATAGCTAGATCGTCTTAGAATCTTATGAGGACCTAGGATATATATACTTTTTTGGTTCTACGATCAATATTTCGATATGTTACAAACGGAGTGACAAAATCAATATTTTTATATGGTGGGTATAAAAAGAAATTGTTCAGACTTCTATTCCCAATATGAGAAATATTTTATTATCAATTAATAAATTATATTAACATATAAGGTCAATACAACATACTGATGGTGGGTATACACGATTCCGCATAGTCGAATATAACACTCTTACTTGTTCTTATTTACATTTTTCGATTGCATATCTGTAGCACTATATTTTGTGCAAAATATAGGTTCTGTTGAATAGTTGTTTCCAATATATTAGCAATAAACCTAGTGTCGCGAACGCGACAACAAATAGAACTTATTTTCAACTATCTTTAGAAATTAAGTAAATAATGTTTTTTAATTAAAATGGAATAATTTAATTATCAAATGAGAGTTATCTTGTTGAAATGTTTGCATTGGTTATTGGTTTTGAAACCTTTAGTATTATTTGGCACACGACATATTTTTCCGTCATGTTTTTAATACCGATTAGTCAAGTAAATTGAATTCTAAATTTCATAAACTATACAAAAAAACTTAAAATTTATTATATTATTTCATATATAAGTACATATATCTTGAACTAATGTAATAATAATATAAATCACAATAAATATAGAAAATTGAAACATCGTTTGAACTGATTTAAGGCTCTAATTGCCTAAATCTCGGAGCCAAGTGATAGTTTTATATGTAAAACAAAATATCAAAAATTAAAAAATACGCCTATCCCGAACGAGACACATTTAGAAAATCAATAGTGTGATTATTGTATGAATAAGGTTGTTTTTTAGTTAGAGCAACTAAATTTTAATTTTTATTAAAATGTTAAGCCACTTCATTAAAACGATCTCAGAGTACTAATAACAAACGATGATCTAGGTGCAGGAACGCGACATTGGAACAAGAACAAAATCAAATGAAAAATTTACCGTTAATCGAGCCTTGTTCATTTTTTTAAAATAATTTGTTGTTGATCTCAGAGTACTGATAACAAACGATGATCTAGGTGCAGGAACGCGACATTGGAACATGGACAAAATCAAATGAAAAATTTATCGTTAATCGAGCCTTGTTAATTTTTTTTTTTAAATAATTTGTTGTTGATAGAAAGATGAGTGCTGTCATGATATAAATATGTAAACAATAAATACTATAGAGATAATGTCATTAAAAGTATCTAAAATATATTTTAAATTTAATCATGATTACAACTCAGATTAGCGAAAAATAAATTTTTTATATAAAAATTAAGAATATTAGAAAAAAATATTTCTGTGGAAATGCCCATATCCATTGTAAAGGGTGTAAGTTATTTTACTCAAACAAATATACATACTAATATTGTTATTGCTATTTTAAAACAGAAACTGGTCATTGAACTAAATAATTATTTTAATTGCCTTGAGATCTTTAGTATATGAACTTCAGTCTGTTAACGCAAAATTAGTCATCTAATGCACACAGACAATAATAACAATACTTCTAATCAAATTTAATTCTAAAGACTGAAATTTATTATCTTGATTGTGACCACTTTTTAAAATTGAATATTTTAAAAAGTGGTCATCATTAAAATTGATTCAAGTTTTGTACTTCCCCATTGTAGCAGTTATGTGAATACTTATTATTTATTATTTTAAATCTATTGGTAATTGATACATCACTCAACAACTAGTTTATAATGAATCTATCTACATATTTGTTTGTGCCCCAGAGACCTAGAAGTTGAAATCCGGCACAATTATAAAGATTGGACAAATTTGAGGGTATAAAGTAAAGTAGCTGTGAAATGATGAACTGATAAGAATTGAGATTTATTTATTAACAATTTGGGAAATTTTTACCATGGGACAACGAAGTTTAGTTGTAAAAATGTACTATCAAAATGGTGATTAGATTAGATGAACAAAGACCACGGAATATAGATCTAAATCGGAATATATTATTGAATATATCAAGAACTATGATGAATGTTAATTGGTTTTTTTATTTCTTAACCTTTTATTTTACTTCGATTGGGATATCGAAGCGAGAGTATTAAACTAGTATTAATATAAAAACAAGTCAAATAATTTGAAACAGTCTATAACGGTATGAAGAATTTATGTATGTCGAAATTAATTCAATTTTTTTGTTTCGAAAAACTTTTATATATCGGTGGGGTACGGTAAGCACATTTACTTGTTTAACTTATATTTTGCAACATTTAACAGTAATAAGGCTCATATTGTAGAATAGAATATAACAATACTTAGATCTAATTGTAATTATTTTCCAATGCTTTCGAAAAAAATATCAATAACACAATGTTTTACAAAAATATTGTTAATACCTTTTGTGGGAAAAAAATTATATTACTCCATTTCAAAAAAATCTATTGTCTTCCTAAAATAAGTTAAAAAAAATGTAATCCCCATAGACCAATTACACGTTTCATTATTTTTCACTTGTTCTTTTAATTAAACAAACCTTAAACTATTTCTGTTTAAACTTTTGTAACAACACATGTTGTTGTTTACTAGAAAATATAACATATTTTATTTAACATTTATTACGAAATAACAATGTTTGTTTTTCAACATTAATTTAATTAACCAAATAAATATATAAAACGTTTTTGGTTAAAAATCATACACGAGCATATAAATTTAATAAAATAAATAAATAAATTTTGAAAAACCACTTTTTAAATCATGTTGCCATATTTTGATCTGATCTACTTACAAATTTATAGTATTTGTTGCATGTTGCAGCAAACTAATTAAATATGGAATGCATTGTGAAATGCTTGTGTGTGTATTAGGGTAGAACTTATTTTGCTTTTTTGCGATTTTCGATGCTCCCAAGGTCTAAAATTATGCTCCATCATCTAAAAATTAAATGCTGAACATTTTAATATTTCAAATCCCTTATTTTACATTTTCAAACATTTTTTAAACGAAATTTTAAAAAATTAAATAATTTTTAACTCAAAAATAGTTTTGGAAATTAATTTGTCCATAATCGCATAATTTTACAATATTTATGGTCCAATTTATATGTATTTCTTTGAATGGTATTTTTAACTTCGGATTCAATATGGTTCATGAAGTCCAAATAATACAATCATTTATTTTTATTTGCTTAAATAAATAAATTTTTACTATTTGATATTTATAAAATATTTTAGTGCATAAGTCTAACTTTTATATCTTGAACAAATCTGACCCCAGATACAAAACAAATTTTTTTAAAATTTTGAGCTTTTATTTTGAAGCATTTGTATAATATAAATTTATTCAAAGTATTAGCCATTGTTAGCTACGACCTTTTCCAATCTTTCTGTCAACATATGAATTCCGATTCAAAAGAACTGCTCATCTTTTGAAGCCAAAAACTATTCAAGCCAATTTCTGATACTCTGTTCTGAGAGAGCGTTCTGCACTGATTGAAAAAAATAGTAGTCGGACGGAACAAGGAATAGACTATAAGGGGGGTGAGCCAAAACTTCCCAACCACTTAATTTTAAATACTTTTTAACATGTATTCCAACATGTGGCCGAGCGTTGTCATGATTGAATATTACAGTTTCATATCTGGCCGCATATTCTGGTAATTTTTCGGTCAATGCTCGCTTCAAACGAATCAGTTGCGTTCGGTACAGGTTCCCTGTGATAGTCTGGTCAGATTTTTGCATCATTAAAGCTTTAGCTCCCACCAAATACAGAGCATGTAATGCTCATGTAATGATTCGGTGCAAAAATGATTTTCTTTTATAGCTTTAAAGCATCATTTCGGACATGCAAAATCGTCTTTCAAGGTATCTCGGCTTCAGTTCGTATGGTACCCAATTTCCCTGCTCTTGGATGAATCCTGCTGCTCGCAAACGTTTTGTAATTGCAGCTTGAGTAGCTCCAAAGCTGTTGTTGAGTTTAACAACAATCTTCATGGAGTAATGCCTCCAATTCTTGATCTTCAAACTTTTTTGGTTAGCCTGGGCGATTTATGTTTCCCATGTCAAAATCACAACGTCAGAACCGCACATTGAAACTGATGAAATACATTCACAATAAGCTTTGGTAAGAAATCAGTTTGTTACAACGGCACTTTTTTCAAATTAAAGAAGTAACGCAAAACTTCCCACATATGACGATTCGCGGGTACAAAATTCGACATTTTCGAAGCAAAAAAAAAAAAAAAAAACTATAATGTTCAATAAATTAAGGAGAATAAATATAAATGACATTATAAGTTCCAAAAACCTCATTCAAAAGATACGTCATCTATTGTAAATCCCGCCCCAATAAAACTACAAAATCGTAAATTAACAAACCAAAGAACTAATCTGAAATGTTGGAAAATAAGCTAAAAAAATGTTATTTTATGAAATAAATTTAACAAATTTTTTAAGACCAGAAACAAAATTTCATCGAAATCCAATTCAAATCGGTCCCACGCTAACCAATAATAGATACTACCCTTAAAATTTAAATTTTTAATGCTCATTTAAAGTTTATGATAATTCATCGGAATTTTATTATTGTTTTGAAATTTGCACGAAACTTCAAATAAAATTTCAGCCGATTTTGCCAAAATTTTCAGTATTTGAATTTTAGATGACTAAGAACAAGTTTAGCATCGTAAAACTCGCAAAATTTAAAAATAAAGGCTACCCTAATGTGTACATAAATATTTTATTTGTATTTATTGGTGTGTTGCGAGATTGTCTGCTGTAATACAAAGAAACATTAAGTGACATAAATTATATTACATTATTAGTGCTGAAAAGTAAATTAATTTACACGTTCATAAAATACGCACACAAATACCTACACTACACTGCACTGCACTCTACACTACACATTCAATACTCTATGGTATACACTAAGGCCTCTGTAAACGCATAATTAATTGGGGTTTTATTTGCAACAAAAGCATTTAAACGGGTGTTATAAAATGTGTACCACGGATAGTAAATATCAAATTATTATTGACAGCAAAATGTAGTGATAGGTGTATGAATACAGTTAGAAAAAATATTGAGTAATTGCAAGAATTGGTTTATTCAAAAAAAAAAAATCGAAAAAAAACAATGCCTAAATATGACAGCTTTGAAATGCTAGTAATAACAGGTGGCGCAAAAGTAATACTCCTATCAGAAAATGCTATAAATTTTGCGATTGGCCACTAATGTCAGTTCTGTTTTGACATTTGTGTAGTAAACACATGCGAAATACACTTTAATAAACAATGTTACTCTACACTGCTCCAGAAGGCGGAATATTGCTGACTATTTATTTGACCAATAATCGGCAAAATTTATAACATTTTCTGATAGGAGGATTACATTTGCGCCACCTTGTAATTTCCATCAATATTTCTTGCAAGTGTTTGATAGAAATGTTGCTTAATGTATTAACAGGCGACATTAGTGTGTATTATTACTTTCAAAATTTTAAATCCATCCAGTTTATCAAGAAATTATTTTGAAAAATACATTTGATGTTTACACGATAGTATTCAAAATATTTTGTATTGATTGTTGATGTTTTTCTGAAAAATATATTTATTTTGTATCTCTGGTTATCGTTTTTCGTATATATATAATTTTAATATAATTTTGGTATGAAAACTGCCAGTATATAACGGTAAAAAAACCTGAGGTTAAGAAAATGGGGCTTATTGTTTGTCTTATTTGTATTTATAATTACATACCCGATATATATACAAATCAAAATATTTATTGAAAGTCTAATTAAATTTTTGTTTAGAGGATGACATTATATTATGATACACACGCTTTTGACAAATATTAATACTCACTATTGTCGTCTGTAAATACCTTTAACAATAATTTTTTCAAAACCATTTTTAGTGGTTCCTTTTAAAACACATCCAGGCGAAAACTTATTAAGTTGCTATTACTTATATCACGTCACATTTTGTACTCCATTTTGTACAGCTGTTCTAACCTTTGACCTAAATTCAAAAAATTTTGAAAGAAAACCACAGTTTTTCCTTTTTCAAATATCTGTTACACACTTAAAGTTAAAAAAAAAAATCATTCAAATCAACTTTTAGCAAACACTAAAAAAAAAAAATAAGTTTCTTGTAAACAAACATCAAAAGAAAAGGATATTCAGTTAGAAAAGCTGAAAGAAAAGACCTAAAAAAACATGACCCAAAAATGTAAATAAAAATAAAGTATCGTTTAACAAATGTTTACGTATATTTGTTAAAAAATAAAAACAACTAAGTACTACTGTTTTCTTTAAGTGACATAAAAGTTTATGCAATAAAACATAAACATTTCATAAAAGATGGCTACCAAAACAATCACCACTTTATATCAAGCTGTATTTCAAAACAGCAGTTTTATTTTACTTTTAGGGATTTCAAAATGTTGTATTAAGATCAAAAAGGTAAAAAGGTGTTTGAGAAAATAACTGACCCTACAATGAAAGGTATGTTTTTATGCATTAGTGTTATCATTTATATTTTCTAAAGGGAATTTGTGGCAATTCTTTTAAAGGTACATTTCATGTAACTTGAGTAATGGGGAAACATCACAGGAATAGTCTAAGAGCCATTATTACAACTTGCCTTTATGTTCCCAATAGTAAAAGTTAACTTTAAAGCAACCTTTTTCTGTTACTTAAAGTTAAATTTTACTATTACGAACTTAAAGCCAAGTAGTAATAATGGCCCTAAATATGTTAAAAAGTGGAAAATTGATCAATTAATCTTAATTTGTAACTAATTTTATGATGAAGAAAACGGAATAAGTTCGTTTAGGTTAGATTCATTAATACATTTTACCACTCCAATGACAATAATATTAAGAGTCCTTTTCATAAAGGCTTGGCAAACTTGGAAATTTAAATTTTTTGTATAAATTTTATAAAGTTTACTTAGTTAATTTTACCTAAGTAACGTAAATTATATATTTTTTTTAAAAATTTTGGATAATATTTGAAATTAATTATCATCTCTATTACTGATATCAAAAACATTGCTCCATTGCCTTTGAAGGCAACTTTAGTGACAATAGAGTCTCTTAATCAAACAACATAGTTAAAACAATAAAAATAAAGATAAAATGTTATAAGAAAATTGTTTAAATCCATTAAAAAAAGTGGATCATTGATCACTTCTTATTTATCATTATAAATCATATAAATATAAAAGCAAAGCATTTTGTGTCTTTGTACACTAAGCTAACGATATATTAAAAATGATTCAGATATAACATCCAAATCAATTTCTGCTTTCTCTCTCCGTTTTAAATACTATTTGATAAAGTCACTGCAATTTATTGTTGGGGGACACACTAGTTCCTACTCACATTTCACTGGACGCTTAAGCTAGATCATCATAAATCATTTCCCAAACTATAAAACGAATGAGTATTACAAATACTCAAGATTTTTTGGTAAAAATATCAAAAGCCATTATATTATGTTTTTCAAGAAAAATCTATATTTGCAAATTACTAGTTGTGCTAGTAAAACCAAAATTCCGCAATAAAATTACCTTAACATAAATTATTTTTTGCAAACAAAAATATTTTTTTAGAAAAATTTCAAAATTTTGGCTTTTAACACGGCATTAAAAATACGATCTTAATTTTTTTTTTACACCGAAATTTTATTGCGGAATTTCTGTTTTTTCAGTTTATTCAATAAACTAAACCGTTTTTGAGTTACGCGAATATATGTTTTGTTATATATTCGAGCTAACCTAAACAAACGGTTAGCACCACTGAATTCAGCGTATCGGAATTAGTTTAACCCACCGGGTGCCCCGCTTGACAGAAAAAAAAGTGTCAATTTCGTGCACAGTGTTATTGAGGATATTTTTTATTCCGTTTCCTAAATTTCCTAAAATTTTGATATTACCTTGTAAAATCTTACTACTCGTAACATCATGGCCTTCCAAAAATCATATTTTTAATAATATGGGTTTTGCGTTTTTAGAAATTTTAGATATATCTGATATATTTCTTTAAAATTAGCCATGTTTGGATAGTGCTGAGGATGGCTCTGTTCCCCTGAATTAGAAAATTTGTATTTTACACTTTTTGACGTTAAGGTTTCTTTCAGAAATATATACGAGTTCGAGTAATCTTTTTATAAAAGAAATAATACAATGACCTTTTTAAGAACAAAGTTAAAAAATATGCTCAATTTTAGATGTTCCGAATTTTGATTCATGTATCCTTTTTAAGTACCAAATAACTCTATGAAACTTGAAATATTATCAAAAATACAACAGATATTTAAAAAAAATCCTAAAATATGACAAAAATAAAAAAGTAGGCGAAAACTAAAAAAAAAAAAAAATTAAACAAAAATATCTCTTGAACTAAAAGAGATAACCCACATATGTAATTACGTTTTTTGTATATATATTCAAGTACTATCCAAATTTCTTGACATTCGGATAAGAACTGAATATTTGGTGATTTTTTAAAAATTTTGAAGTCCCGAGTTAAACAATTTTGTGGCCTCCATTTCCTACTGCAAACCCATGTAAATACAATTCAAAACAAGTAAGAAAGAAGTGGTCCTTATATGGAAGTGTAGATACGTATATAAATTATAATCGTTTAAGAGTGATAAACTCCAATTTCTGGAGGACATTTGTTTGGGGGATAGGTGAAATAATCGAGCGATTTCTGCCAGTTTCAATAGGCTTTGTTCTTGGGCCGAAAAAATTATAAGGACTAACATCGAAAAATGTTTAACATACATATATGTTAATAAAAGTGAAACCACTAAACTTACAGTTTTGAATCTTTTTTTATTTGATTGAAATTATTGTTAGAATTTACAAGAAAAAACATTTTAACAGTTCTAATCACTAATGATGAAATTTTGAACCTTTTTCGAAAACTCTTCCATTATGGTTTTTATAGTGCTTTATGTCACTATGTTCGAACAGGTTGTCCATCTCCGTTTAAAATCTACCACATTTTTGGACACCTTTTTTGTGCTCTTCAATTCTATTTTAACAAGAGCCCAATATCTCTCCACTGGACTCAGCTCCAGGCAGTTTGGAGGAATTGATTCTCTTGGTACAAATACCACATTATTGTTCTTGTATCACTCAAGATCTTATTTACCATAGTGACAGATGACAAATCAGGCCAAAAATAAGTGGACAAATTAAGAAGTCTTATGCATGGAAACATTCCTTGATGTAAATTTCGGTATTTATAGAGCCCTGTGTAACAAATGTTTGGCTTTTTTGCCGCGACTGCATATTGCTTGCCAAACCAAGAACTTTTTGGGAAATTTTGTCTGCTTTTGGGTCCTAAACTTTTCTTCAACATTCCCTCGATCAACAGCAACATCAAAATTTTGACCCGGAAGCTGCGAAAAATCTGCCAGAACATACGTTTCGTCATCCATTATGCAGCAGGAATATTTTTTTTATAAAATTTGACTTCAATTTCCGTACTCTGTTTCTGGCCTCTAAATTTTTACCAGCGTTCCTGTCAGGAACTTTTTGAGCCTTGTATGTTTTTGAACCTGTATTGGCTTTAACTATTCGTACCAAATAGTCCGAGCACTGAGCTAACAGGGCTGTTTTCCTACCGGATATGTTGGGAGCTGTTTTGAAAATGCTTTCTATTTTTTTGGCTTAATAAACATCCTGAACTAGGTTTTCTATCAACGATCAACAAAAAAAAAATCAAATAATATCTAAGTTAAAAGTTTTAATGAAAAACGTGTGTTAAGAATTTTTCGGTATCAGTCCTTAGTTTTTTGTAATTTTACCAAAGTGCTTTCTCTATCAGTTTTAAATACTATTTGATAAAGTCACTGAAATTTATTGTTGGGGGATACACTAGTTCCTACTCAAATGTCACTGGCTGCTTAGGCTAGATCATCTGGAAATAATTTCTCAAAGGCTTTAGGAAAGCTAAAGATATTAACAAATTAAACTAAGTATAACACGAATGAAAATTACAAAATGCTCTAGATTTTTGTCTGAAAATATCATTATTTTATGTAAGGAATTAGTCACTACTAAATATGTATGTGTTGGTGGAAAATGACTTTTTTGAATGAACATTTTATTCGGCTCTTGTGAAATATCGCATAGTGGGATCAACGAATAGGAGGACATAGGCTTAGAATATTCACAGATTTCAATGAATTGTTTTTTCTTATAAACCAAATAGGAAAAGAAGTCATCTAAGTTATCTATTATACCATAAAAGTTATTTAAGTTTCTACCGTTTGTAATTTTCACATTTTTCATTTGCGACATAGATAGTGGAGCAGCTTTCCGAAGCCCCCAAATATAACTTACATACATGATTTATACATCATTATATCCGTTATAGTCCAACTTAAAACATTAAAAACTTCAAGAGAACGTAAGGTTTGCGAATCACCTAAAGCGTTGCTTTTGTATTGAGTGATTTTTCGTAAAGAAAATTTTAAAATTCGAAGTAGTGGAAAATTCGAAATGGTTAAGATATATCGTAATAAAATTTGGAACTTATATAGATCGAAAGGTGTTTTAATCAATGGATTGATATATTTTGCCATTGTCAGGTTTTGCGTTTTTAGAAATTTTAGATAAATCTGATATATTTCTTTAAAATTATCCATGTTTGGTTAGTGCTGATGATGACTCTGTTCCCTTGTATTAGAAAATTTGTATTTTACACGCATTGACGTTAAGCTTTCTTTCAGAAACATATACGAGCCCGAATAATTTTTTTTATAAAATAAAAAATACAAAGACCTTTTTCAGAACAAAGTTAAAAAACAATTTTAGATATTCCGAATTTTGATTCATGTGTCCATTTATAAGGGCCAAATAACTCTACGGAACTTGAAATGTTATCAAAAATTTGTTAATAAAATATTGTAGGTCCGTCACATTAACAAAAAGAAACAAGTTAGAGAGCTATATTCGGCTGTGCCGAATCTTATATACCCTTCACCAAATTATACTTTATTTAAATCAATTTTTTTAAATTTGTTTTTCAAAATTTAAAAAATAATAATTTTTTTTCAAAATTGTTTTCAAATTTTTTTTTAATTTTTTCAAAAATTTCTTTTAATTTTTTAAATTTACTAGTAAAAAAAAATGTATGCCAAAAAATTTGTTTGGTAAAAAAAAAAAAAATTCAGGTTAAAAAATATTTTTCCCGATTTTGATTGTAGGTCCAAATTACTATACCCTTTATACATAGATCATTACAATGATATCCATATTGTTTATATTAATGACGTAGTAATGCCAAATAGGCCAAAAATCGAGGTTGGCCCGGTTTTTTTCTTATATCTCAACCATTTTTAAATAGCAACCGAGCCGGAAGAATTCCCGATATATTGATGTATGAATAGTTATGTATTGTAAATTATTTGGGGTCTTCAAAAAATTGATTTCTACAGACAGGCAGACGGACATGGCTTAATCGACTCCGCTATCTATAATGATCTAGAATATATATACTTTATAGGGTCAGAAAATTAAAAAAAAAAATTGTTCAACACAAATATCTCTTGAACTAAAAGAGATAACCCACATATGTTTTTTGTAGATACATTCAAGTACTATCTAAATTTCTTGACCGAACCCACGTAAATCAAAAATACCTCAGCACTGACTATGTGAATTTTCATTACGGTATCTGCAATCGTTAACGAGATACCAAATTAATTCCCAAGTAAATAATTTGAACATTTGAAACAGTAATTAGTACAACTTTTTGAAATACTTAAACCAATGTTTCCTGTAGCTTCATGCTTCATATAAAAGTAATTCTAAATAATAAAATAAAAAGTAAACTGATTCGTAACAAACGTCTTACTTTAAACATTTTGTCAGTGTATCATTGAAAACTAACATAAATGTGACAACTAAAATTAATAGACATCTCGTATGCGTGTTAAATTCAACAGATGTCTATGCTCTAGAGACTAACATCCTTATATGAGCTTAAATTACAAAACAACTATAAAATTATTAAAAACTATAGTAACATTAAATAGAATATTACCGCATATTTCAATAACCACACAAAATAAAGCATGTGACAGTTAATCAAACTAAAATTTTGAAAAAAAACAAACCACAAATCCTTAAACTATTGATATATACTGTACATTAAGAATATTGTGTATTTAAGTAAATTAAAAATATTTCCTCTGAATTGAAGAAATTAATCCCTTTTCATTATCTTTTGTTGTGGTGGCTTACATTGTGGTTGAATTCTGTTATAAATATTTGACCGGAAACGTACAAACATGTTGTTGTTATTGTCACCACAAGAGTGTACAAGTTACATTGCAACATTCCGTCCAAACAGGATACCAAAGAGCAGGAAGAAACGGAAATTAACTTTATGGTTAACAATTACTATTTGAACACATACATATACTGTATGTGTCTATGTACGAGTACTATATATGAGGACATTAAAGTTTTATAGAAATTTATTGAGGGTTACATAAAAGTAACTTAAGTTTGTGACTTAAATAAATGAAATAGGAACTTTTGTCCTGTTTAAATGTAGGTTGAGTTTTTAAGAAAAAAATAATTTGGAAATATTATCCAGTTTAAATCGTAGATGGCGTTTCTGAGTTAATCAATACAGTGATAGCAGTTTTCAATTTATATAAAGACATTTTTTATATATTTTTTAGATCATAAGTTTCTGATTATTATCTTTATTTATACCAAGGCCTGGGACTTTAAGTCCCAGTATCTCACCTTGTATTTTAACAAGGTGGTCATAAATTTTCTTACAGCTTATTTTCCTCTCTACGATTCGTTCGTACATTATTTTGCAATCGGGCCAGTAATTTAGAAGATACAGATTTATCACCACATTTTTTTCGATCGACACCACTATGCAACATCAAATTTACCAATTTTTACCAAAAAGGAATTTCGGAAGTTTAGTGACTCTATTTATGTTGTTGGCATGTTAGTTTAATAGTGTGAGTAAAGATAAAAAAATAATGAAAATAACAATTTTAAGTTTCAAAGTATATTTTTAAATGTTTAACTTTTAAATTATCTAACTTTAAGAGTTGAAATATTAAGAACCTAAAATTTCGCACTAAGAGTTTCTTTTCTATAGTCTACCAATATGTGTCATTGATACTTTTTCATGTAGAAAACCAAAAGAAATACAAGCCATCTAAATTCAGTTTCAATGATTCTCCAAAGTTTTTGGGTTTTCTCATTTCTCATGTCCGATATCTAATTTGTTTACCTTTTGATGTTGTTTACAACTAAATAGTGAACTGCGTTCGACCCCTGGTGGCTATGTACGTATTGTTAAACCTACCTTGAGACCCCACCGATCAAATTTAATATTCTTCAACTACATCAATTAAATTTAATTTCAAATCAGAAACTCAACTTAAAATAATTACACATTTAACGAGCTGTAAACAGCAGTAGCCTTTCTTAAGAAAACTAACAAATTAAATCCGTAATTATCTGTAAGCATTATGCTGATTATTTCTATTTAAAAAAAGAAATTATGCAAAAGAAAAAAACTTAAATAATAGTACTGTTTAATTTAAATTTAAATTACTTTAAGTACTCACATTTTCTTAATTGTTTTAGCATTTTAAATTTATTTAAATACATTCTTTATATAAAATTGAAACCATTATTGTCATTATTATGGCTTTTTTTCTCCCTACTTAACTAATGGTATGCATTGATCTAATGGTTTTCGACTTCTACTTTATAATTGTTTCTACTTAATACACTTACGCAAATTCCGAACTATTTATAAAAGGTTTTTCTTTTTCTATTTTTAAACTCATATGCGGTGAATACGACGACACATAAAGTTTTGTAAAATGTCTGACAGGCAAACAACCTTCAGCAAAGAAGTGGAAAAAAATTATAAAATATACTATAACAATGACAAAATAAAACCAATTGCTGCGACATCTAATAATGACCCCGTAGACAACCAATGAAATGGAATCAGAATGAACTAACTGGTGGCTTGCAGGCAATCAGGCAGGCAAAATAGCAGCAACAAGAGCTGGAAAAAACAGACCATGTGTGCATGTTACAATTTACTCTAAAGCCAGAATTGTAAAACTAGGCAATCGTGAATATAGATTTTGAGAAAAATAGTCTCTATAATGTTTACAAATCTTTTAAAATTTGTATATTTTGAACTGTTTACTTACTACCTCTCAAGGTGAATGAGACTTTATACCAGTGGTTGGCATAAAGAAACTATCGAAAATAATAGCATGCCACACGCAGAAAAAAAATATAGTTGTGCATGGTTACTGTAACCATTTTAATATTTGTGCATGTCTACTGTGACCATTTCAACATTTTTAACAATATTATAGTCACAGTAACTATATATATGTTTGTGGTAACAATAATATGGTTAATTTGCGATTCATATGATTGTATCAACCATATATATGGTTACAGTAAACACGTATATGTTTGTGAGAACTATTTATTTGATTAATAATTTTATCATAATATGTTGTTCTCAGATTATGTTATCCATAAGCCGAGAGCAACATAATATGGTAAGTCCTTCATCATATAAATGGTTGTCACAAACATATACATGTTTACTGTAACCATATACATATATGGTTGATACAATCATGTGAATCGTAAATTAACCATATTATTGTTACCACAATTATATATATAGTTACTGTGACTATAATATTGTTAAAAATGTTGAAATGGTTACAGTAACCATGCACAACTATATTTTTTTTCTGCGTGCAGGCACCTGTTTTCTCTGTTGTAATCTAATTTTACTGTGTTTTATTTCTCATTTGATCAATTTTGTAAACTTCGTTGTCATACGTGTTGCTTATAAGCAGGGCAAGGATTTCTATGCAAATGCATGTTTGTAGTCAGTAACTCAAAATCACTTTTGACAATTTATCTTTCCGAATCGAAGAATTTGCAACAAAATGGCATCGATTTGTTGTTGCATATTTTTGCATATTTTTCTTTTAAATGCAAATATTTAGCATATTTGTCCATTTTATTGCGTATTTAATTTTCTTTTGGACATATTTTTATATCAGTGTACACTGTACATACATATATTTGGCAACTCTATATAGTGTTGTAAAAATAGTAAATATATTGACACTTATGAATCGATTTTTTAGCTTTTTGAAATTGTCGACTTTTCGAAAAAAATTTTATATCGACTTTTCGACTTTGTTCTCATTGTGACACATAATATTAAAGCCAATTAGAATTTCTGTTGTCAAATTACATCTTTATTTCTGAAAATATTACTAAACTACAGGGATTCAATTCGCTGAATGCACAAGTAAAATTAATTGATGATGCTGCCAATAAAATTAATAATGTAAACGGAGAAATTTCTTACCAAATTAAAACAAAACTAAAGAATATATTACAGAAAAATACTGGATTTCATATAATAAAACAAATTTTTGACAATTAAATATCAATTTTAATGAAGAAAATCAAATTGAAAATGAATATTCTCCAATTGAACTGGCTTCATTTAAATATGCACCTTTAACTTCTGTTAACGTTGAGCGTACATTTTCAATGTATTAAAGCTGTTTTCATCCGAACAAAGTTTTATTTTTGGAAATTTAAAAAAAAATTTATTTGTTTATACAAATAGAAATCTAAATTAAGTAATTTTGTAACATGAACATAAATAACTGACTGATTCTTTTTAATATAAATATTTTATAATTTACATACATACTTGAATTTTCTTATTTTTACTTTGAAAATATATATTTAAAACCAAAGTATAACAAGTAGTCCAACATGTGTTAGTAACAAAATTACACATGTGTTGGTAACTTTTAAATTTTCTCCAGGCAACATTTATGAAATTTATATCTGTCTTTTATTAATAAATATATTTCAAATAAAAAACTTGTTTTTATTGCATATTTTTGTCATTTTTAGTGCATATTTTCTCTCTTTATAGTGCATATTATAAGCGCATATTTTTAATTTTTTAGTGCATGAAAATCCTTGCCTTGCTTATAAGTCTATAACAGATCATATTCGACAAATGGTGGCTACGTCTGCTAACGACTAATTTATACACAAATTAAACAGAACAGAAATACACTTACACAAGATTTTTTAATTAATAGGAAACTCACTTCATTTTTAGACTGTTATTTTGTTTATTGATTGCACACATGATAGGGTTATGTATGGAGTAATACATCAAGCAAATGGCCTCCACAGATTTGTTGACACATACTCACTCTTTTATGGAATTTTTCCATGAGCATTTGGCATAAAAATGGCTAAATTTTGGTGATATACAAAACACTTTCAAATAACCCCATTATAAGAAATACAATAGTTTTAAATCACTCAATCTTGGGAGACAATTTTGATCACCGAAACGAGAGTGTACATGAACAGGATTTTTTTTAACTGGCTGTATGACATGACTTGTTGAAACAACGTAGTGTCGATAACTAGTTAGATTGCAAAATTAAAAACAAACGATTCATAGAGGAGAAGAAAAACTTTCAGAAAATTTAATTTTTGATCACCTTCTCACACAAGGTGAGATACAGGATATCAAAGTAATTTTCTGAAAGCTTATGTCCTCCTGTATAATTCGTTCGTACATGATCTTGCATTTGAACCAGTAGATTAGAAAATACAGATTTATTAGCACTTTATTCTGATCGACTTAACTGTATGTCAGCTGTCAAACTGTTTTTTAATATACAAATGGCTCACATTCAAATCTTGAATAAATTTTGAAACTCCCCTCATAATGCTGATACTCAATAAAGTATATATATTTTGGTTCCTTTTTAAATTATAATTTATTTAAGTCCGTTTTTGTAAGCTTAAATGATACGTAGTTTTAGCTCACAAACACGGACTTCAATAACTCATTACTTTGGTAACACTTCAATAACTAGTTACATGTAACGTCTAAGTATAATAACTCATTGATTATAAGTACTAGTCAACAATATGTTCAGTTTTATATATTGTACTATAAAACTAGTCATAGAATTTTATATTTTTTAACGAGATTTGCTTAGAATTCATTGATAAATTCTCAACTATTTTGTCACAATTGGACAAGTGAGGTTATAAGTCCTAAGTATTTACACCCAAAGTTCCTTAAAATATGCTACAAAAAATGTATGCATTTATTGTTATAACAAAAATACGATGTTGGTTGGCCTTTAAAGAACTGCTTTGTACCAACAAACAAACACGTTAACGATGACAATTTAAACCAAATATGAAACCAGCAACAACAATAAAGTTAACAATCATTTAGCTATATACTATACTACATATACATATATTGCATACTAAAGGTAAATACATACATATGTACATATATACTAAGTAAGTATATCTGTGTGTATGGTAAAAACTAAACTAGGTCAATGTAAAAACGTAGTAAAGTTCGAGTTTGTAATACAAGTTGCAACCACCACCATAAATACCACCACAATACTTACTAGATTCCAAATAATTCAACTGAATAAACCGCTAGCTACACCACTCTATTCTACTCTATTTTGTTGTTGTTTGTTCTACTACTGCTGCTGCTGGTGGTGTTTGAACCAACAGTGGCAATTCTACAAACATATATTGTACATTACATATAAATGATGTTGACAATGTTCAATTTTATGGTGGTTTTTATGTTTTTAATATTTTACGTCTATAATATGTGTGACTTGTGTTTTTGCTATACATACATATTTTGCACAAAGGTGTAATTAAACCCCGCTCCTCCCCCCTCCCTTAAAATAAGAATGCTACACTTAACAATCAACTTCATAACTATGCATACGAATTGTTCATTTTTTTTTGTTTGCGTTTTTCCTATTTGAAATGTTTGAGGCGCATCCACACGTTAAATACGCAATATAGTATATTTGGTCTACTTTTTTTTTAAAGTTGTACAGCTCTAATAGTGCAAAGTTATATAAATGTTTAAAAACAAAACTGCAAAAAAAAGAAAAAACAAGCAAACAGACTAAAAGCAACCACTCACTTTTGCTATTCGTATCTACCAACCTACTAAATATGTATTACCATTAACGGCCATTGTAGCACGACTTTACACTGTTGGAAAATTGTTAATAATAATTTAACAAATTTTTGTAAAAAATAAAATATAACAATTTTCAAAATAAAGCGATTCGTAAAACCACGCAAATGTAATTTTAATAAATATAAAACGTAAATATTGGAATATAAAACTTAAATATTGGATAAATAATTGGATTGCAATTGTGTGTTTGATAAAAACTTTTGACATAGGTGTATGTAATTTTATTAGATATCCTATTATCAAGTTATTGACCAGAAGTAATCGTATTTGATATCATTGCAAAGGTTATTGTTACGTTTTCACTCTTTGAAAAGGTTGGTTTATTTTCTTTAAATAAACCGGATACTTTTGATTGCAAATAAAAGCAGTTTTAGTAGTTTAAAAATGTAACAATTCTTCATTTATTCAAATGTACAACAACAGCCTAAATAGTCAATATGTGCTTTTAATACACACTCACACGTTTATAATGCACAAAGTTAAATGTACAAAAAAGTTGATGTTAACTCTAACAGCGCCTATGACAAACTCACTCACGACTGCAACCTCTGCCACTATTTATACACACGCCAGCTTTCGTGAATCTTCTACAATGATCGTAACGGACAAAGTAGTATATTTGAATTCTAGAGCTTTCGATGTTAATGTTAGCAGCTTAAACATTTAGTGTTGGTATACTTTCAAATATTGATCAACTCAAACAATATCAGTATGCCTTAAATGGGCTTTTGCAGAACTTCAGTTATGCGTTATATATAATAAAATGTTTTTAATCTAACATATTCCAGAGATTTTCCACGTACGTGGAAAATAGTAAGTTAATAAAAATTTTTACATTTTCCACAACCCCAGAATTTACAAAAAAAAAAACAAAAAACATTGGGTCACATTTGATCCGAGGCTATTAAAAGGCACTTTCGACAAGGCATCGAACCTTACACACTCCATATTGTCTTACAAAAATCGAAGTTGTTCAAACATTTAAAAATTTGCGTTAGTTTGTCAGTTTTATTGAAGTTCAAAGTTCAAATTTTATAGAGAATTTCGAAATTCTGGAGAACTTTAAAGTATGTATAGCCATGAAAGAAATATTGTCGAAATCAGAAGAGGAAAGGTTCAAACATTTATTTTGTTGTTCGAAATTTTTCGCATCGTTCCTTATAGAACATATTTAAAACATACTAAGGTACACCAAACTGTTTTCCGTTTGGAATTTCATGCTTTGGGATTTCTTAAAATATAGACTAAATATAAAATTTCGACATAAAATTGGTTAAATTTAAATGAACATATGAAGGGCACCTATTAAAAATTGGAGAAATTTTTTATGTTCGAATGATCTCTGTAGTAATATCTTTAAACCTAAGGTTTGTTTATGAGGCTTTGAAATTAAAAATTTCAGTAATATTAAACTATAAAGTCACTTATTTTTGAAATCATACAAAATATTGATTTGATAACTTTTTGCTTTAATCGGAAAGAGCATTATCTAAACAAAAGAGTGAATTTTAGTTAAATTCGTAGACAAAAATTCTTAAAATGGGAGAATTCATAACATCATCCAAAATGCAAAACAACGTATCATCAAAAAAATCGAAATTGATTACGACTTCTATTATCAAAAATAACCAAAATTTAAAAGAACGTTTCGTCAAGTGCATGATTTTCTTAAACAAAATAACGTATACATTTTGATTACTTAATTAATAAATAGTATTTTACCTTCCTTGAGATAGTTTCCTAATATTTTTCAATAAAATTTAAATATTTTCATTTTTTGTTTTTGTAGTCTTTATGAAAATTTAATGTTATACTTTTTTTTAGTTTAAATAAGTAGTTGTTAATTTAACAATATCTATAACTGCTTTAATTTAAAATAAAAAATATGTATTTTTTATAAATTTTTTTCATACCAATTTATATTAATGATACGTTATTTTGGTTTTAGAAAACAACAATTCAAAACAACGTAAGACATATAACACAAAGTGTACTTCTCACCTTCGTGAGAAGGGTATATATAAGTTTGTTATTCCGTTTGTAATTTCCACAATATAATTTTCCGACCCTATAAAGTAGAGTTTCCAATTCGGTTTTAACCGAAACCGCGGTTTTTCAAGGCCTAAACCCGAAACCGAAACCGACAATTATTCTTCGGTTTTCACTTTTAATCTATTTTCACTAGAAAAATTCAAAATTTAGAAACGAGAAACAAACCTTTTCATCCAATCATTCATCCAATATCTCTAAACACAGATCGGTAAAAATATCTTAAGATTTGTTTAAATTTTTTAAATTGTATTACAATAATTGCAGGCTAAATAATGCAACATTTTTGTAACAAAGTCTTAGTTATTTTCAAATATTCGATATAAGTATGGAGTACTATCTGACCGTTGCGCTTCGCCACCTCAATTGGAATATAGAAATAGTACTATTAAGTCTCCCTTTGTAAATTAATACTAATTCAGGAAAACATGTCTCTAGTTTCATGTTTATTGATTCATTGTAATGTGGATTGTAGCTCATTCTAGACGTATTATTAGAATAAAAACTGTACCATAAAGACCCACATTTTGTATTCCTACTCAGCATCATGAATATTTAATTTCATATTTCTGTGTCCATTGTTATAGAAAATACAAAATAAAAGTAAGACTATAATCACGTTTCGTGAATTCTAACTCGTTCAGAATCATCAGAAATAGTAACATTAATTATCCGTTTTGAATTCGCGGTTCTAGGTCCTTCGTTATAAAATATTCAATAAGTACTACTTGTTGAAAAAGTACCTGCAATTCCCTTTTTTATATTCTAACTCAGTCAGGATCATGTGTGTTTAATACCTGCTTATAAGTTCATTATTATAGAAATTTCAATAATAGTTTCTGCTACCTCAATATCATTATGCCCTCTATCAATTTCAAAGCAATTTCCTGATTCTAGATTCAATATTGTAGAAAATTCATTTTGAAGAACAAAAAAGTAGTCCTTAGTTTAGTTTAGTTCTCCATTTTTGGTATCATAATACAATTGTGCCCCCTATTCTTGATTATTTCTTTACTGAGAAGCATATTAGCCAACTTTAACTAATTTAATATATTAAAAAGGTACCAATAAAAGAAAAAGTACCAATTTTCCTTTATCCTCGTAAACACTCGTCAAATTTGAACTTTAAATTTGTTTAGCAGTTCCTATATTATCAGCTGATTTAATAGTTAATAAATTATCACAAAACCGAACCGAAACCGATCGGTTTTCAATTTTGTAAAATGTATATAAATAAGGCTGTAGTAAATTGGACCTACAATGGGTCAAAATCGGGAAAAATATTTTTTAACCCGAATTTTATTTTTCACAAAAAACATTTTTTTGTCATAAATTTTTTTCACTAATAAATAAAAAAATTTTTTTTTTTTTTTGAAAAAATTGGAAAAAAAACTTTTGAAAAACAATTTCGAAAAAAAAAAATTTAAAAAAATCTTAAATTTTATTTTAAAGTATAATTGGGTGAAGGGTATATAAGATTCGGCACAGCCGAATATAGCTATCTTACATGTTTTTTATTAAATAAGTACAATTCTAATTTCACTGTACTTCAGATTTAAACATTTTTTAATTTTTTCATTTGAAAGTAGTTTTCATTTTACATTATTTTTGCTTCTACTATAAACTTATGAAAAGTCATGTTACGTTATTTTGCATTTTAGATGACGATAAACATATAATGCCATATTCATAAACAATTTTTAAATTCAAACAACGTCTTAAAATCAAATTTTGTATGGAAATTGTGCTTTAAAACAAAAAGGTTTGTTCGTTAACATATCACAATGAAATTTTTAACGTCTGTACACCTTTAAATTGCAAACACTTAGCCTAAATTCAAAAGTTCGATCAGACATTTTTTTAAATTCGGAAGGTCCTAGGGAAGCCTAGATAAGATACCTTTCAAGAAAATATAAAAGCATTATAAGTTCCCTTAGAACTTTTTTCTTGGTCCGTCGACAAAATCTTAACTAGAATACTCCATTGCTATGCCTAAGTGAAATTGCATGTCAATCGTTATTATTACAAAACTATGTAGGCAGTATGAGTTGGTTACCTCCATGTAACATTTCTTCAACGAAATCGCTAGTTCGTTATATTGATCTAGCCAAAAAGTTAATAGCGTAATTAAACAAGCTCAATAGCCGTGGAATGAGTTGACACAAAAATATATTAAAAAAAAACTGAATTTAAAATATGTATTTTATTCTCTAAAATTTCAATGTCGATTGACTCTTACTAAATTCTCCTTACAAGTTAATTGATATGTAACTAGTGATGGCATTTAATAGCTAATAAATGAACTAGTTGCATGCTGGCAGATATTGCTAAGAACGGTTATATATTTTAGCTTAAAAATATATTTTGTTGCACGACATCAACATTTAAATCAGTGGTCGATACCTAAAGCCACCAGAGTCCAAACATAGCCGGTTATTTACATGTAAACAACACGAGTGTCAACAACGATCATACAAATAATCAATTAAGAAACAAAAATCACAATAAATAAGTGCTCAGATTACAACAGAAAAAAAGTGCATAACATGTAATTATAATCCATGTTACCTTTATGGCGATCACTGATTTAAACTCTTCTTCTCAAAATTGCATGTGTGGTTGAGTACATGTAGCACATTCTTTTAAAAATATATTTGAATGAAAGGAATGCACGAACTGAAATAAAAACTAAAAAATATTCCTGTAACATCATGTTTAGTTGCAGTTACATATTGTAAAATAAACAAAAAATACATATTTTTACAACTTTATTCGTCGGCATATGTTTCTGTTTTTTTTTATTCATATGAATGTTTGCTTTTTTTCTGGTGGCTACTGCCGTTTTTACCCAACCGTTTTTTGAATTTTTTATTCTTCGTGTAATGCAACCAATGAAGCTTAAAGTTTTCAACAAAATTGTACAAAAAAAAGAGAAATAATATAAATAACATGAAAAATATAAATATATTCATAATGAACTTGTTGGAAGAGTTAAGGTTGCATGACACACATATGCTGGCACAGACTGAGATGAGGAAAAAAAAAGCTGTGGTAAATACAGTAGAGCAAAAAGTAAACCATAAAAAATTCTACAATGATGTGGCTGTACTAATTAGCATAATTTTCAAATAGCTACTGCTTACCATTTGCATTACTTAGAAGTAGTTTAGTAATGTTTGCTTTATAATCTTATATATAAGTATTTATTAACGCGTGAACTGTCTTTAAGTTCACTCTGTTCTTAAACTTACTAATTATTATTGTACCCATAACATTTTTGCTGGCAGAATCCATCCCATGGCGGATACAAAACAGCATTTTTTCGATTTCTCATTTCATATTTTAACGAAATTTACTACAGTTATTATGTTTTTTGGCACGATACAGTTTTTGGTCCAAAATGATGACGTCTTGAAAATGGAACAACATTTTAAAGTTTCACAAAAGTTAACATACATAACTGCACATAACTTTTAAACCATACCAATGTAGAACATTAAATTAAATTTTATTTTAAAGATAAAGATATGTCCTTTAAAATTGTAAAAATAAATCATATTTCTTTCAAAACTTAAATTTTTAAGACATAATAACTGTGATATATTTCGTTAAATTCGGTGATGACAAATTCAACTGCTATCCGCTTTGGTATATATCATCCCCGCCACTGTCATTCCTATTTTGAAAACAAATTCCTTTAAATACATACTACCAAAAATTGTTGTCTTTAAACACATTAAATTGTTTACCTCTCGTGAGACACACAACTAAAACCGTAATAATTTTCTTCATTAAACTGTAAAAGTTTCATTATAAATAAACAAAAGAAATAAATGTGTTTAGCAGTCATGAGACTTTATTTTTGTGAGTTTTTGGTTTCTATTAATGCATTTTAATCCCCCACCTGTGCGCTTATTTGAACTGTCTATATAACGAACGTAATGTCAACATTAATACTACTATGGTGAATTACAAATCATACATCATACTCGTTTATACTTTCACATACAATTGGGGGAGACAATCTTATCAGAACTGTGAAAACAAAAAAAAATAAAAGTTTTAAAAATAATTTTATTTATTTTTATTTATTTTGTCAATATTAAAAGTGGTATAGCTAGAACGAGATAAATATTATTTGGTAAGTAAGAAAAGTCAAGAAAAGTTTATTTCTCATTTTTGCCAACTTAACAAAAATACGATAAAAAAAAATAATAATAATAAAACAAAATAAATGAAAAGTTGTCATTTCATTTGTAAATTTTAATTAAGCTTCAATTGTCAGAGACTTTTCATTGCCTTGTCTTGACCTTGACGCTGTGTACAAGCATTTATTAATAATAAATTTCAAATATTATTTCAAAATGATTATTGTTTCCATTCACAACAGAATGAAAGGCTCTCAAGTTAAATGAGTGTGAAAAATTATAAAACACCTTTTGGTGACAGGCGTATTTAGGTAACATTTGTTGGAGATTCAATTAAGATGGTGACAATTTAATTTTGAAATACTTAAGTATGAAATTATTAACAGCATGATGATGATTGACCAGAAATGCTCGTTAATACTTAAAGTACTTATCTAATACTTATTTTGTGTGAAATGTTTTTTAAGGGTATTAAAGAAAGATATACAGAAAAATTTAAAAGGAATTTTAAATAATAGATATTGTAAATTGTGTATATTTAGTATTTAAAGATTTTAAATATATTCCTGAATTTTTGGTTTCATGCTGATCCTATGAAAACACATTTTTATATACATAATTATTTAGTCAAATATCAAACATACTCAACAACTCGCAGAGAATTTACCTAGCACTGTTATTTAAATTCATAAAAATGTTCTTGGGTAGGCAATAGGATATTCAATTAATCGGCAAATAATTAATCGGGTAATTTTAAATTATTCGATTAACCGGATAATTTATATTTTAATTTGAAAATAAAATCACAAATTTTGTGTACTTATGTATTTTATTAATAAAACGAACAAAAACATGAAAAACAAACAAAACATTTCGACAAAAAAAATAAATAATCAGGTTTATTCCTGTTTTCACTTTCACCATTCACCGTATTTTTGGAGGTATAATTACAACAATATTATGTAATTTCCTCAGCATTTCTAATTATAAATATTTACACGTGATTTTTTAACCTTAATTATATAATTTTAGAAACTTTGTTTAATATAAATAGTGTTGTAATTATGCTTCCAAAAATACGGTGAATAGTGAAAGTGATTCCTGTTCTCACTGAATAGCAAAAAAAATATGGTATTTGAGATCATTTTCATATCCTCATATGAGATTTTTAGGATTTTAGTGAGAGCTCTGTAATTATCTTTTAAAAAAAAGAATATAATTTAAATGTCTTAATTTGTTTGTCTTAGTTTTAATAAAACTTGACTTGGAAAAAACTCTTTCGCTGATTGTAAATAAAAGTAAGGCATGATAATCAATAACAAATTGTTCAGTTCTTTTTTTAGTTTTTTTAGATATTGTATACTTTTAATACTTAGTTTCGTTAGGTTCTGTTAAAAGACTCGTTTCGGTAATATCTTCAGTTTCTTCTATTATCATGTCGTCATCCAACTCATTAGGACAAAGTTCATCACAGAACTTTCTAGAAAAAAGGTCATTTCCAAATTCCTTAGTTTCAGTTTTTGTGCTATACTTCAAAAAACTATTGCTAGAAGGGAATCTTCCTGAATTAAGAAATAAATGTGTTTAAAACTATATTTCGTCCATCATTAAGTCTAGACTTTAAGCTTTCAATTAAATCTTTAGCAATAGAATTGTTGGCCTTCATCATATTTTTAATTACAAATATTATTATTCCCTCAAATTCAATTAAAGTAGCAGAATCCTTACTAAGCTCTTTTATAACCACATCCAAAGGCTTTAATGTTTTAAATATGTTTTCCAAAACTTATATTTCGGAATTTGTAAAAGGATTTAAACTAAAATCAGCTAGAGCATGGTTAACGCATTTGTATATACGAAGAAAATTGTCTATCAAATTGGACAAGGACGATCAGCGATGTTTTACACCATGCTTTGCAACTTTACGTAAGCCTGTAATTCTTGCTGTTTTTTATTTGATTTATTAAAAAGTTTACAGCACTACGTACATGATTAATGGCATTGTATATTTCTGCTCTAAGTTCATACTCAGACATTTCGGTTAATCAGTTAATCGACACAAATTAATCGGTTTATTTGTTATTTGAAAATCGACAATTTTAAATAATTCGAACAGTTAACTGATCAAAATTAATCGGTTGACCGATTAACGGTTATTAGATTGAATACCTTAGTAGGCAAACATACTTTTTTATGAATTTCTATGTTAGCTAAATTCTCTGCGAGTTGTTAAGTTTTCCCTAATTAATTTGCCACAAGTATTTAAAAGTTACAGATTTATTTCCCAATTTTTTTCTATACAACATGTAATTATAACCTACACTATCATTGTGGGGAGGGTATATTATGTTTGTAACGTGAAGAAAAATTTTCCCAACGCCCACTTTTAAGTATACCAATCGGTTTAGGATCACTTTCATCCGTCCGTTCGTCAATGTAAACCTTGTAATCAAACTACAGGTTGCAATTTCAAAGATAATTCGACACAATTTGGTACAGTCTATTATTTCTCCTAGCGCCATACGATTATCCTATCTGAAAATAGTTAAGCTCTCATAAGTATCTTTTTTATATAAATATCCAAACCAAATTCATATAAGCCGAACTCGCAACACCAAATTTTGTGACGATCGGTCCATAATGAGTCATAGCTCCCATATAAGGCACACTTCCGATAATCATTTTAACGAGTATAGATTTCTTAAAAATTTTGGTATTCAAATAAAACTAAATAAGTTTCATATATACTGAATAAGTTTCATATATACTGAAGACATGCCTCTTAATGTTATGGCAATTGGTCCATAATTAGTCATAGCTCCCATATAAACATTAAATAGAACTGTTTGTAATCATCTTTTCGCTGTAGGGTAGCATATGATCGGATTTGACAGACTATTTTTTCTTACTTGTTTCACTTATTCTAACGTTTTGTATTCAAATCTCAATTTTCATATAAAGTGGACTTAGCACATTTGCTCAGTAAGCTAACAAAATGTCATGTGAGATTTTCCTTATTCAATATTAAAAAAAAAACACAATTTTTTAATTTATTTCCAAGGGAGTAAGAGCCAGTTTTTGACTTCGTATTTAAATATTAATTATATTTAAGTTCTATTTAAATACGAAAATGAGTTTCTCAGTGCTTTTTTCAATATTAAAAAAAACACAATTTTTTAATTTATTTCCAAGGGAGTAAGAGCCAGTTTTTGACTTCGTATTTAAATATTAATTATATTTAAGTTCTATTTAAATACGAAAATGAGTTTCTCAGTGCTTTTTTAAATGATACTTAAATGGCCAACGTTGGTCATTTAAATTCTATTTAAGTTTCATAAACTACCCTATTTTAGCGCTGTATTTTTTTACGGCATCTAACAAAAACTACACTTCCGATGCGGTGAAATTGGGGCTTCATTTGTGCATTTTCCTACAAATATTTTATTGTTTAATAACCTTTTTTTTCTTATTTGGCAAAATTATCAATTTTTGTTTTGCTTGAACAGCTGTTTTAAACCAAACTATCGATAATTTTTTTGATATTTAGTAGTGCTACCACACTTTTATCTTATTTAAATAAGAAAAATTATATAGCACTGAAAAACTCAAACTGTATTTAAATACCATTTAAATTTAAGTAAAAATTAACTAAATACGTATTTAAATACGAAGTCAAAAACTGGGCATAACTTATTCATAATAAATTTTTAATTTTATAAAACAGAATTTCCATTCAAAATTTGTTTTATAAACCTAAGGTCTTTCTTTAGACTTTAAGATGGCCTCATAAATATTGATATCATTTGAAAGAATTTTGAAAGGTATATCAAGAAACATGATAATTTCTAAGCCAATCATAATATGTCAGAATATTGTGGACTTATTTGTATCTGTTTGCTCAAATTCATCATGCGATTCTAAGGAAACAGTTTCGAAATTCGTATTGACTATACTTTCTTAATTGTTTTTTTTTTTTTTTTTTTTTTTTTTTTTGAAATTTATGACTTTTTGTAAATGTGATAATTTTTTTCTAAAATTACAATAGTAATTTTTTGAGATTCTGTATTTATTAACAAATTTTTATGATATTTAAAAAATATCTTTACTTATATTCACACAAATGGAGCAATTTATATTGCTCAGTTCCACTGCCCTGCTCTGATCATATCGCAACCACATCTTTATTTCTTCTTGTTTATTTACAAATAAAAAAACATATATGTATGTACATACTCTAAAGTAGAGGGAAACAACACAATACTAGTTTATTTCCCCAAAGATACGTATCATTGGTAAATAATTTCCAACTGTCACATTTAAATCTAAACTAACGATACTAATATAAAGTTTTTCTTTGTGTCGATATGAAAAAAAAAGAAAAAAAAAAACTGGAAATGTAAATTTGTCCACATTATTTTTATTTATTTTCAGAAAATAATAAACAAAATAGTTATAAATAATAACTTTCCTTACAACTTTTGCTTACTTACATCAAAGCAAAATAAATTTTAGAAACATACGTAGAAAGAACATTGGCACCGTAAGTGGCAGGGGGAATGGTAAATACGTACATATAAACAAAAAAAACTGTTAACACGTGCACAAGAAGTCAAAAGGGACTAAAAACACTGAGCAAAAAGTAAAAAAAAAATAAATAAGAAAAAAACGCAGTAGCAATAACAACAAGCATTTTAAATGACACCAACCATGCTTAAAGCAATTACGACACTAACAATTTACAACAAAAACTAAACTGCAGCAATAAAAATATTAAATGTCACAAGCACATTTACAACAAAAAAACACTTGCATTCACACTAGAGTGTCCAAAAAACCGGCAAATTCAAAAAACCGGTTTCCGGTTTAACCGAAAACAGTGTTTTATAAAAAAACCGGTTTCGGTTTTCTCATTCTAAAAAAACCGGTTACGGTTTTGTCATTTTAAAAACCGGTTAACCGGTTTTATATTAATTTTTGTTTAATACGAAAAATGTCTATTTAAATTTATAGTCAATATTGGTAAGGCATAAGGTGTTATATGTATATTTCGTTAAAACCGGTCTTAAAAAAACCGGTTTTCAAAAAACCGAAAAGTTAAAAAACACCGAAACCGGTCGGTTTTACAATGATGAAAAAACCGGTTGACCGGTTTTCGGTTTCGGTTTTGGATACTCTAATTCACACTCTACATACAACCATACATGTATGTGTGTGTGTATACATGTAGGGTTGTCATTCGAATACAAATTATTCGAATAAACGAGGAAAAAATATATTTTTTATAGCTATGAATAACATTTTTCAATTTAGAATAAAATACTATTCGATCAATAATGTTCGTTTCATCTTATAATCGAATAAATATATTTTCAAGTTAAAATTGCAGAAAGATACAAACAAAAATTTCATTCCTAGTTGGTTACATTGAATATTTTATTAAAAACAACTTTCAACATTAATTTTCCAATCGATTTTGAACTAACACAACAATATTTGAACATTAAGAAAGAACCTATCTTAAAAACGAAGACCTTGTGACTACTTAAAACCTAGGAGAGGTTAAAGTGTCTGCAATAATAAACAATACACATATAATTTATGAACTATTTTAGTAAACGGCTTGAACTGAAAGCCTTATATGAATATAAAAATTCTTTGGAATCTAATATTTTTATCACTTATTATCTCATCAAATATTTAACCAAGACATTATATATTCAAATGCTCTAATTAATTATTATTTACATCCATATAATATCAACTTAGTTTTTCATTCATTATTAACAAACAAATTATTAAAAATGTTCTGGTCTTAAATATATTTTACTAAATTATTCGAATATTCTTTTCGAATATATATTCGAGTATAATATATTCGAGTAATTGGCAACCCTAGTTGTATGCACTCAAACATTTGAGTGCTTAAATGTTTGAAATAGAAATAAAAAAGAGAGGGAAAAAACACTTAAAATATTGGCTTAAGGAAGCAACACTGTGTAAATGCTTAGATTTTTTTCCGTTTTACGAGTGTGCACTTATACAAGGACTCGCATGTGTGGTTCCGAGAGTGTTGCTGGGTACAAACCTTAAGGAAATGTTGTAATTAAAGTACCACATTAGAGAGTTTTTTTTAATTATGTTAGAATTAATTATAGTTACATATATGTATATGAGTATTAAAATCGTGTTATCTTCTTAGAGAAAACAGTGTAAATTTGTATATAATTGGATGAATCCTTGATAAACCTCAGATGAAATTAAAATTTTTTCATGTTCGATTTTAATTTAATATAAAATGATATGACAAGGAATGTAGTTTCAGATTAAATTAGTACTTGTTCCAATATATTGGAATTAAATAATATCACTATGTTTCTCTGCTTATAATAATAAACCTTTTCACAAATTTTACCAAATATTTCAAAATTTCACCTATTTTACAGCCAAATGGCTGGACCGATTTAAATCAGGGACTGTAACGGTTATAAGGGATATCAAAAAAGTTGTTTTATAACCATTATTTTGTGACTTTAAAAATAAAAATCCATCTAAAACAGTTATTTTTCAACGTAAAAATAAAAGTTTGGATGAAACTGTTAAAAAGAGAGTTTTAATTAGCCGTCATAAAAAAACCTCATTTGAGGACTTTTATTTTTCCCGTCATTAAAAAAACTCATTTGATGACTTTTATTTTTTCCGTCTGAAAATATAACTCATTTTATGTAAATTGTTTGTCGTTGGTCAGATCATTACAATTTGTAAGCACCTTACATTGCAATTTAATATATTGTCATTAAAATAAAAACATGTGGGTTTCTAATTTGTTATTGTTTGATTCCTATTCCTTATATGAAATGGCAAAAACTGTACAATATGTTCCTGCAACACATGTAATCGTGAAAGAGCATTATCTGCTTTTAAATTGGTATTTAGTGACCTGCGTTCAAATCTTTCTGCAGAAAATCAATAAAAAAGAGACTGAAAAAAGAAGAAAATAAACGAAATGAGTTTTATTTTCTGGCGGAAAAAATAAAAATCCTCAAATGAGTTTTATTTTCTGACGACTAATTAAAACTCTCTTTTTAACAGTTTCATCCGAACTTTTATTTTTACGTTGAAAAATAACTGTTAATTGTGGAGTTGAGATTGTTTTTCTAATATCACCATATATTCTGAAAGAGCACTTCAATACGAATCTATTGGTATATGACAATATATGTCTCGGTTGCCTCTAACATAGAGATTTTTTAAGTTTAAATTTTCTGCATAACCGTTATTTACGGACCCTGATTTAAATGATTTTTTTTTTTTTTGATTTTACCTTTTGAAGATTCCCTTAACATTTTACAATAACATTTAGTTTATTAAGATTTTTGGCAAAATAGCAATTGCAACCGTCCAAATTTTAATTTAGTAAATGTTGCGCTACATGTTTTATTATCGAAGAATTTCAAAACCCTTCAAAGAACTACAACCCTAATATCATTTTAGATTCATATTTGTTAAAAATATTCGTGACTGCACCTCTAAACATTATTTAAAGTTTCCGAAACAAGGACTACCAACAATACATGCAAAAAAAATAGAAGAAATAACGGCTTCAAATAATAATGGATTCCCTGCAGTTCATTGAACTAGTTCCATCACGTCGAATTAGTTAGACACTGCGAACTACTACTAGTATATTTTCAACTCACGAGCAACGTCATTGACTGGGGATGTCATTGCAGGTGGTCGATTTACATACTTTGCATAACACATCACTACATTTGAGAATAAAAAAATAAAAAAAATAATTTTGCAGAGAGCGGGATTGAACTCTCGTTTTATAGTCAAATGCGCTAAATATTAAGCCACAGAGCTCTTATTTGCACTGCTCTCTGTTTGTTATTAAGAATTGCATCTGAGACTACTCTCAATTTTTTCAGCATCATCTGTGAGTACCAAAATACCAACGGCCATATTCTGCATTAAAACAAAAACAAATATCTGACTATTGTTTATTATTGAACATGCCGTTGAAATGTAGTGCAAATGATAACCATTTAACTACCACTTTAGCAGCCACAACGAACTAGTGCGTTGTACAAGTAGTAATATACCTAATTTAAGTTTTCCAATTGACACATCTATGGTATTATGTCTAGCAAATGCTATAATTTTTTGAGTAAGTCTAAATAAACATCCAATTCATAATTTCATCTTAAGGTCTCTTAATTTTTTTTTCCAATTTATTTCATCTTACAGACAAATTCACAAACATTTCTCTATATATTTAAAAAACTATCAATAAAACTTGTATTTGGGTGGTCACGAATTATATGCTCTGAAAGCCTACGTCCTCTTTTACGATTCGTTCATACATCATTTTGTAATCGGAACAGTAGTTTAAACGTTTCCGATTGATTACCACTTTTTTCGATGGACCCAAATGTACATATTTAGCATATATCAATTAGCTGTGATGAACTATCAGGTTTTTTCTTTTAGAATTTTCAGATTTCTTAAAGCATGAAATCTTATTGAAGACGTTTAAAATCATTGCTAATATTTACGCTTTAAGTACCTTGAATATCAGAAGATGTGCTGGAAAAAGTACTTAATTCCAAAAAGTATGCACTATTTATTTTAACAACTTTTAAATTGCTCAAAGCTTTTACAAGGCAATTCAATAACTATTTTGTAAGATTTTTATTAAAACGAAGAGTATGAGATGAAAGAATTGAAATCCTGATAAAACTACAAAGTATAGATGGTCAAGGACAAACTTATGGTCAGCTAAATAGCTTAAAGCGTTAAATGTTTGATATGGGAAACAGCTTAAAGCGATTAATAAAGTGCTAACAAATTTCCGCAATATTTACCATTGATTTACGCAAACAGAATTTATAATATAAAATAATATGCCCTTTTCTAGTTAAATAAAAAGTTAAGCTTTATTTTCATAACAGCTAATAAACGCATGTAAATGTGTTTTCAAATCAATTGCTGCTCTTAACTATGTAAAAATTCTATTGAAATACATACACATCTAAACTCATATTTTCTAGTATTTGTTCAGTTGATTTTTATTATGTGTGTGTGTAGCCAGTTGTTGTAACTGCAACACACGCTGTAACTTCATCATATGTTTTCATTATTTCTAGCAAAATTCTTTCAATAATGTTCTAGTGTGTAAAAACGTATAAAACCAGCGTATGGTAGAGGAAATAAAAATCATTAGGCCACAGTTTTTAATTGTTTTGGTCTCTCAACCATATAAGCTGAAACTACAGAAATTGTGATGAAAACAAATATGACTACAACAAAAAACAACAATTTAATTAGATTTTAGAGTAAATAATAGTTTGAAAAATAAGAGAAAAATAAATGAGGTCAGTTATTGTGGTATATTTGGAATAGGAAAATGTTTTAATTAATATTATTTAATTTACAAAATTTTATAATATGATGGAAAAGTTCATTGTATTAAACACATGCTACACAACTAGTTTTTATCATTCGCCAGGTTTTAGAATACTTTTGTATTGCTAAGTAAGATAAGATTCAGATGTAATATTCTATATTTGTTTCATTAAAATTAAAATATATACATATTAAGGACTGAGATCGAAAAATTCCTAACATACAATTTTCGTGCTCTGTCTTTGGCCTCTAAATTTTTAGCAGAGTTCCTGTCAGAAACTTTTTGAGCCGTGTATGCATTTAAACCTGCATTGGCTTTAACTTTTCGTACCAAATATTCCGAGCACTGAGCTAACCGGGCTGCTTTCCTACCAGATGTGTTGGGAGCTCTTTTAAAAATGCTTTCTATTCTTTTGGCTTTAGAAACATCATGTGTACCATTCCTTCTACCTGAACCAGGTTTTATATCAACGGATAAGTTCTCCCGGTACTGTTTAATAACATTGGAAACAGTTTGACGGCAGACCTTTGAATGCTTGGCCAACTTTTTGTAGGACCAAGTTGGGTTTTGTTGAAAATATTTAATAATTTTAGTACGTACTTTTTTCTGGTCACTAATTTTAATCAGATTGACAACAAATGAATACAATTGACATTAAACATAATAACTGACATGTTTTACAAAGGTAACTTAAAAAAAAAAAAAAAAAAAAACAGATAATACTTGGGTTAAAGGTTATAATAAAAAACGTGTGTTAAGAATTTTACGATCTCAGTCCTTAACAAGTTATCACGGTTTTCAATTTTTTAACACCGAAACCGCTGTTTTAAAATTCTTCGGTTTTTTGGAAACTCTATGATTTAGTATACAACGACAAAATGGCGATCGTAGCTTAAGACAATTTTTAAAAAATATTTTTAGTTAATAAAATTCTAGATTTTCTCAAATTAACTATAATCTACAAATAAAACTTATATTTCAACATTTGCTCTACACTATTTGTTTTTAAATAAACACTTAAGTGCTTAACTACACTAAAATTGTTTCCAACAAAAAACTGCCACCTCACGTATGAGTAATAAATTATAACTTTTAACTAACGCGACGTATGAGCAATAAAAATTTATATACATACATCATACGTCAATGTACTCACTTATTCTACACCACATACACACAAAAAAAAAAATCTTATTAATAGCATTTCTTTAACAAGTTTTTATTTATAATTTTTTTGTTTATTGTTCTCGTTTTAGTCGCGTCGACAATCAGTCAGCTTTACCGCCATGCCACCTGGGGTTTTGGCCAATGACAGTCGTAACAATTCCACCGATGACATACAAATCGCTTTAGCTCCACACATACAAACCTATTTAAGTCAAACCGGACGTCGTCATTCCTGCTGCAGCGTCATGTTACCCGTAGCCTTTGAACGTGCTGCCTCCAATTCATGGCTAGATCCTAAATTCGATTCGGCTGTATTAGAGGGCCAATATCAGACCAGTGTATTTTCGCACGTACGAATGAGATACAGGTAAGTTGACGAATTTATTTGAGAACATTTTGTTTTTATGATTTTCAGAAGAAGGGTGAGGAAATTGTCAGGCTTCAATATTTGACAAAATGCAGGGAGGATTACACTTTATGATAGTTAACCACAAATAGTAAAACAAGTCATTTTAATTCCACTAACGTTGTTTTATTGCTTAAAAACTAGAAAAAACTGCCATCAAAAAAGTTGTTGCATGCTTTAATGGCTTTTCAACTGTAGGCCATAATAAAAAAAAAAAACAATATTCAAACTACAACACAAACACGATACAGCAGCGGTGGTGTAAATCGGAAGGCAGGTTGAAAAGTTGTTAATTTCAAATTACTTTCTAAGGGCGAAATAAGTACAAAATAACTGAAATCTAGAATATATTTGTCTGAAAATTTTGCAACTTTCCATTAACATAGTAAAAACGTACTGCAAACGCCATTATTCATAAATTTAAATAAATTTTCAGACTGATATATTTTATGTGTGTTTGTTTATATTGGCACTTGTTGTAGTTGTTATGCGAGTATATTGGCTTCACGATATTTTTCTGTTACATATACATATGTACATTATGGTGGTCCCACTTGAATGGAGAAAAAACAAGGTGATGATGTTCCCAACTAAAATTGATGCTTAGTTTTTTTTTGCGGAGATAATTTCCGACAATTTTTGTTTATTGATTTTTATAATTTTTTACACTATTCTCTCAAAGGAAACATATAAAATATTCTTATCATGTTAAGGGTTGTTGAAAGATGCTTTTAATGCCGTATCTGCATTCTCTTGCTAACATTTTTACATATTTAAAAAATAAAAATTTTAGGAAAATAATTTAAACGACCTTTGGCATAAGAGAAATATTAAGAAGTCGTAAAAATCCTAAGAAAGTATCTAGTTAGCCTTTGATCCAGCTCACCAAAAACCGATTATTTTATTTTAGTTGGGGAACATCCACAACTTTTTTTTGAGGCCACCCTAATGTAGAAAAGTTTGTTAGCACACATGTACCCAGAGTTGTGGCAGTCTATGTGTACAAAAAAGTTTGTTGTCCATGTTACAGGATTTTTTTTTTTTTTTTGCAATATGGTTTATTTGTTATGGCTGCAGTATGTGAACCAATAGCAAACACCAAAAGCATTTATCTAACACATGCAATAATTCCTCACACATGCACTACATCCCAGTCAAAAAAATCATTGGTGGAGTTTGGCTTGAAGTTTCTTCAAATTTCTTCTACAACACTGACTAATATTAGTCAAACTTGTTAACTGCTGCTTTTGAATACCGGTAGACCATCAATGCCGAAATCTAATGTTATATTAGGCAATTTCCAAACATTACTTATCAAGAAATCTGTTAGTGAATATATTTGCCTTCATCCACTATTCAACAACAGAGCTAGATGTTTGCCAGTCCTTTGCCTTAATTAAAACTATTTTCTTCACCAACACTACCAAAGTGGGGAGGGTATTATATTAATCTACCTTAAAGTATACCGATCGACTCAGAATCACTTTCTGAGTCGATTAAAAGATGTCGGTCCGTCCGTCTGGCTGACTGGCCGCCATGTAAACCTTGTGCGCAGAGTACAGGTCGCAATTTTGAAGATATTTCGATAAAATTTGGTACATATCATTTTTTCTGCCTAAGGACCAAGTCTATTGAAATTGGCTGAAATCGGTTTATTATTTCACCTAGCCCCCATACAAATGTCCTCCCGAAATCGGACTTTATCGGTCATAAATGTTTAATTTATATAGGTATCTACACAAATTATTTTTCCAAATAAAATTTATATATACCGAATTTATGTCACCAAATTTTGTTATGATCGGTCCATAATTAGTCATAGCTCCGATATAAGGCCTGCTTCCGATAATCACTTTAACGAGCATAAATCTCCTAAAAATGTTGGTATTCACATAAAATTCAACATAAATAACTTTCATATAGACATTAATCACATGACCAAATTTCATGGTGATCGGTTCATAATTTGTCATAGCTCCCATATAAGGCCCACTTCCGAAAATCGCTCACGAATATAAATTATTGGAATTTTGAAAGAAAAATGTTTTAGCTCATTTACTTATTTACTTAGACCATACTTTCTTACTTGTTTTGTATACAATCATGTATGGAATGGCTGAAATTTCATTATATTTTTTAATCACTTTTTGAGCATATTTGAGAATCATTTTTTAATAAATTTTTAAGCGCGCAACTGATTAACCAATTTTGGTCATCAAAAGTCCTGTTATAAACAAAAATAATAGCATAAGAAACAATTTCTGATCTTTCAACTCAGTGAAATATAATAACAAAATAAATTTGTAAAGAAACATGTTTCAAATACCTGAATGATCTTGTTGTTTATGTTTTTAATAAATCACCTTTTTAAAGCATTAATGGGAATCAATGTCGAATAATTTTTTAAACGTGCAACTGATTAATCTGTTTTAGATCCTCAAAACTAGTCAAAGAAGGCTCTTTTCAGTGATTAGTCATCAAACAATCTTCCAAGTGCTGACTGGGATATACAAGTGCAAGTAGTTGTTGTTAAAGTTATAGTTTATGGTTGTTTTTTGTTTTTTTATACTGCTGCAATATTACAATGTTGTAGTTTTCTATTATTATTGTTGTTGTTCGCGTTTGCGATCTACAACACTACTGTACACTGCTCTGCGTGTTTGTAATTTTCACAGAACATCGGGAGGTCGTTGGCATTTGTTTAGTTTCGTTATTTTGTTTAAAGAAAAGAACACCAGAGATTAGAATTATTAGTGCATGTGTGTCATAGATATAAATGTGTGTGTGTGTGAGTGTGTTTGTGCAACAACACCTAAGCTATGTGCAATGTACAGCAACAACAACACCGACAACTCTAACAACATGTATTGAAAGTTAAGTCATAAAGTCAACATTAATGTTGAGAAATGGCTTGTTTCAAACAAAATGTTTTTTTTATTCCCATATGCATATACAAGCAGTTTAAGAAAGTATAAAATCTTTGGAAATATTGGATATTTATTTGAAAAGTTTTGTGTCTTAAATGTTCTGTAATAAAAGCCATATGATCAGTCCACGGTGATTTGGCAAAAGAAACTGAATGAATGACAGCCAATAATACAGATGTAGCTTCAAAAATATGGCCGCTATCAATTGTCAAAGTTCGAAAGTTCCTTCGTTAATCGCAAACAGATAGGCTTCCCAGAATTTTGATTCCCAAAATAAGCAAAATCGGTTCCAAAAAGCCTGAGTTTGTAAAATTAATTAATGGCCGATATATAAGCGAAAATCTCCAAAAGTATTTCACAAAAAACAAAAATATGGTTGTCATTAAAAATCCGGTTTTCAGAAAAAACACATCGATTTCACTTGATTTGTACAAATAAACATTTTGTTTGCATTCCTTTAAAGTTCTGACAATACTAAGACTCGTATATCCTACCAGCAAAACTAATGTTGTTTATGAGCAATAAGCATTAAAACTTAAATCGATATTTAGCAATTTTCCTAAAAAGTTTAAACATTAAACATAACAAGACAACATTTGCACTGTTGGGGTAGGTTTCCGTATCATATTAAAGATACCAAATCAACACATTTGAATATGTAGAAGTTGTAATAACAATAGTTTAAAATATAAAGTTGTAAACCTATTGGTTATTGTTCATTCGCTGTATACTGTTCGTTTCCAACTTTATTTTCTTTGTTCCTTTATGATTTAAAATCCTATAAATTCTTTGGCTTTCTTTCAATTTCTACCATTTTCATTTCCAATTACATACTTCAAAAATTCAAGGTCTTTTAAACTTTGGTCGTTCTTCATATTTCTCCTTTACTATGTTAACGTCTCGGATCATTAGCGGTCGATTGTTGTTTATTTAGGTTAAGATTTCTTACAAAAATTATTCTCAGGGCCATGTTTTTATTTAATGTATATGTTTACAAAGGAAGTAAACAAAGACGTCAATATATAGAAATAATCTGGTTAATGGATTTTTTATTTATTAACAAAAATAATCTTCAATTAAATTATAAGCAAAAAAAAGAAAGCTTCGAGTAATTACAGAAAATTGTTTATATCATAACTTTTATTTGCCAAAAGCCTTTATATTTAAGCAAACATTTTGAAAATATAGAACACATTTATGTGTATATATTTCTTTACTGTTTATTCTTTTAATGATGTAATTTTGGGGGATAATTTCAAGAACCTATTAGAGAGTATAACTATAAAATGTTCGTAAAATGTAAAATAACTTAACATCATTTCAACTATTTTAAAAGTGATGGGCAAAAAAAAACTCAAAATTATATCTTTAAATATTGTTACGAATTTGCAATAACGATTTGAATTTAACGGTATGTAACGACTGTCTGCAGAAGTAGAAGCTTCTACTTATCAACAATGTTGATAGCATGCGGTTATTAGCATTGTTTATAAGTATAGCAACACTAAATGTTTAGGCTGCTAACATTGACATCGAACGCTCTAGAATTTGAACATACTAGTTTGTCCGTTAAGAGCATTGTAGAAGATTCACGAAAGATGGCGTGTGTATAAATAGTGGCAAAGGTTGCAGTCGTGAGTGAGTTGATCATTGGAGTTGTTAGAGTTAACATCAACTGTCGTGTACATTTGAATTTGGACATTATAAAGTGTGTGTGCATTTCTGCGAATTGTTAAACGTGTATAAAGACACTGAGTGACTATTTGAACTGTTGTTTTTGTTGTACATTTTAAATAAATAAATAGTTGTTACAAATTTTAAACAACTAAAACTGATTTTTATTTGCAATCAAAAGTATCCGGTTTATTTAAAGGAAATAAACCAACGTTTTAAAAAGGTTAAAACGTAACAATATAATAACAAACACATTTCCGGGTTAAGAATTATTTTTTTGAATTATTTTTTAAGTTATCATTATCAAACAAACATTTGATTTTGTTATTTTGCTTTGTATGTAACTTTTGAATTGTTCAATGAAAACTTTATTCAATTGGTCAATTCACAAGATCTCTTATTACGTCATATTGTTATAATGTCCTAATATTTCACAATGGTTTTTATTGCTTTTCAAGCATAACATGTTCTAAAATAATACTACTTTCTATGCTATGTTTATTGTGTTATCGTAACGAACCAGCAGAGACCAACGCCAAATGCCAAAGAGTCGGTTAAGCCGAGCAGCCGAGTCGTGATATATTAGGACATTATGACAATATGACTGATAAGAGACCTTGTGAATTGACCAAATATAAACAATATCAACAATTTAAAATCGAAATTGCGAAATTAGTTCCAATATGTAAAATAATATTACCCAAGATGTACTTATAATCAGGGTTTACAATTGCTACCATATTAGCCGTCAATTGAAGTAAATAACAGTTTCTATATATCTGCATACTAAAAATATAGTAACTATTTTAATTTTGCATAACTCTGCTAATATAAATTGCTGTTACTATTCATATATTACTATAAAAGTTGCAATGTTAGTTTGCAATTTCTAGTAGCAGATAAAACCATTTGTCCACTCGTTCTTGTAGTACAACAACCAAAATATATGTTCGTGCTTAAGTAGCACACACACTTCTTTTGCCGAACTAATATTGCGCGTAAGCATTCCTTTTTTTTGGCAGCAATTTTCTTTTCTTTGGTTTCTCTGCTATAGTTGTATTAATATTTCTATATTTTGGGCTATTTTGATACTGCTTGTTATTTCATTGAACATGATATGTTCAAATGAGTCTGTTTGTACCGAATACGATGAAAATCGAAAGATCCAAGTTTAATTTGTTTGTAATGGAATTAATGATATATGAGATAGTTTAAGCTACTAAAAATTATCTTTGAGACTAAAAACTTGTTTGTTTATCATTGAAAAAGGAACGTTTCAATATGTAAAATATAATTCCCTAGAATTTACTAATATTCTACTTGCTCTATATTTTAATTGTGGTAAAAGCCCAATAATTATTAAATTCCTCTCAAAAAACCAAATCCAATCAATCAATAAATAAAATTCTTGCAATCAAATAATACTTAATGACCCTTTATTTTCCCTAACATTAAACACACTTTTTATCATTGAAACGAAATATTTGTTTGGTACAATTATAATTATGTCACACATAATAATTCCCATTTGTGTTCAATGGCAATATTCCCATGATAGTAAGTAAATAAATATTCTACTGAACTTTGGAAAATATACATTTCCTTCTAATATTATTTTTGCTTTTTTAGTTTTCTCCACAACTAATACCTTTGGAAACAATAAAATGTGACTTAATTGCTCTACACGTATTTGTCATTAAAGTTGAAGGCAAACAATCATTATGACCACATTAAAGAAATGTTTTCTAACAAAGTTTTACACAAAATACAAACATTCTCATAGAATGTTTAGTAATAATAATGATAGTCATTACAAACCAAAAATGGAATAGAGTGTTAATTGTTAGGAACTCTACCTTGAATAGATTTTCGATAGACTTAACATTTTTTTTGTTGTACCCATACTAGAACTGTATATAAAATTCTTACGTTCTATATAAATTGAACTTAGATATGGGAATTACTAGAGTTGGGTTTATTAGCTCAGTGAAGTGACCGCTCTTTTCAACTCAGCCCACTCAAATAAACTAGGTCGCTCTTTTAGCTCATTAGTTCAGTATGATCTATAATGACCATTTCATTTTGTGAATTGAATCAAACATTTCTGTTGTTAGTTGTAAAAACTCACAGTCTTTTGACAATTAGAGATATATGCGTGAAATAACTGATAACAATTTTTTGTTTATGATCTAACTACTATATATAAAAGGAATTTCTAAATTTTAGGAATAAGATTTTATTGTTTTACAACTTAAAAATAAATTCATTCAAAAAACCCAAAATAATTTGAAAACTCTAATAATTCTTGAAACTTTGCATACAAACGTTGTATCATATCTAAGCAGAGCATATACATACAAACATAACAAACTCACAAAAATAAAACGATCATTGTACACAATACTCACTTTTCAATGTCAGTGAGCGAATGAATGCTACATTGATGAGTGAAGTGAAACATGTGAAACATTGAAGACGACAAATGAATGTACTTGTGCAGCTCTTTCATGAGTACTGAAAGAAATATGTGCATACTAAAAACCGCTCAGTTGAAAACGCCCAGTACTGAGCTGAAAACGCTCAGTATGATGAATGATTCACTTCGCTCAGTTGAGTGAATATTGAACTATGTCATTCATGAGCTACACAACTCTAGGAATTACCTTTATTAAACCAAGAAAAAAAGGGACGTTTTACTTTACGGACCTGTAACTTCAACGGTTGCCAAAGTATTTCAAAGTCAATACAATATTTTTAAAAAGAAGTATTGAGACAGACTTTTAAGCTAAATTTATTTTAACTTTATTTACCAATGGTTAAAATCACATCATCTCAAATTTAAAAATATATATGCTAAATAAAGATTTGAAAAATAAAAAAATATATACAAAATGATCTGCAATGATTACCATTTATATACTTTGTATCTGATTTTTAAATAGTTAAATTATTGATTTCTGAGTGGTAAATTAAATTGTAACACTAAATTCTTATAATCATATTCACTAATTAAACTAGTTCTTTTATCAGTAGTTTTTCCTTTGGAATGTCACTGTTGGAACTAGCTTCGAATCGGAAGTAGTTTCGATTAGTGCTGGTTCACACACGTCAAGTTTAATTGAGCATGTCTCGAGTTTATAGAGGAAGAAAAACAGCTACATCTTTCCATTATTCTCACCTCTCTCACCAACAAACACAAGACTTGTGCAAGTGAACCAGCACTTATACTCATTCTAAAACTAATTAGTAATTTTATTTAGAACAATTTTCTTAAAATTTTTGTCTAGTATTTTTTTACCTTCGTATATGTATAACTAGAGTTTCCAATTCGGTTTTAACCGAAACCGAAATCGCGGTTTTTCAAGGCCTAAAACCGAAACCGACAATTATTCTTCGGTTTTCACTATTGATCTATTTTCACCAGAAAAATTCAAAATTTAGAAATGAGAAACAAACATTTTCATCCAATTATTCATCCAATATCTCTAAACACAGATCGGTAAAAATATCTTAAGATTTGTTTAAATTTTTTAAATTGTATTCCAATAATTGCTTCAGATGATGTAGCAGGCTTAATAATGCAAAATTTTTGTAACAAAGTCTTAGTTATTTTCAAATGTCCGATAAAAGTATGGAGTACTAGCTGACCGGTGCGCTTCGCCACCTCAATTGGAATAAAGAAATAGTACTATTAAGTCTCCCTTTGTAAATTAATACTAATTCAGGAAAACATGTCTCTAGTTTCATGTTTATTGGTTCATTGTAATATGGATTGTAGCTCATTCTAGACGTATTATTAGAATAAAAACAGTATCATAAAGACACACATTTTGTATTCCTACTCAGCATCATGAATGTTTAATTTCATATTTCTGTGTCCATTATTATAGAAAATACAAAAGAAAGGTAAGACTATAATCACCTTTCGTGAATTCTAACTCATTCAGAATCACTTGTGCCTAATTTTAAGGTTTATTATTATAAAATATTCAATTAGTATCTTCACAATAAAGAAATAGTAACATTAATTATCCGTTTTGAATTCGCGTTTCTAGGTCCATCGTTATAAAATAAAAGTACTACTAGTTCGAAAAAGTACCTGCAATTCCCTTTTTTATATTCTAACTCAGTCAGGATCATGTGTGTTTAATATCCTGGTTATAGGTTCATTATTATAGAAATTTCGACATTGTATCCTTGATTCTTTCTTTACTCAGAAGCATATCAGCCAACTATTATTTATATACAATAAGTAAAATAATTTATTATAATAAAAAGTACCATTAGAAGAAAAAGTAAAAATTTTCCACACTTAAACCACTGTCAAGTTTGTTCTAAGTAATTCAATATTATAAAAAATTAATTTTGAAGAACGAAAAAGTGTTCCTTAGTTTGGTTTAGTTCTCTATATTTGGTATCATAATACAATTTATCACCCTATTCTTGATTATTTCTTTACTGAGAAGCATATTATCCAACTTTAACTAATTTAATATATTAAAAAGGTACCATTAAAAGAAAAAGTACCAATTTTCCTTTATCCTCATAAAAACTCGTAAAATTTTAACTTTAAATTTGTTAGCAACTCCTATATTATCAACTGATTTAATAGTTAATAAATTATCACCAAACCGAACCGAAACCGATCGGATTTCGATTTTTTAAAACCGAAACCGAGGTTTTGAAATTCTTCGGTTTTTTGGAAACTCTATGTATAACCAATAATAGATATGATTTTTTACGGCTACTATGGGGTCTACATACTAATAATTTTTTGAAGTTGCATCTTTAAGAATATCATTATTTCACTACATTGGCTAATAAAAAAGAACTTAACATAGTGATCAAGAACTACGGACTCTTTTAAAACAGCATTGATATATGATAACCACAGTATGTTTTTCAAAATCCTGTTAATAGTTCACAAAGCTAATTGGTACTAGAGGGAATCTTATATCTCAGATGTATTTGGTCTGGTGAACTGTTTGGCTTCTTCAAGATACATTCTTATATATTTGTTTCATTAGTTCTGGCATGCCGTTTAACTTCTCGGATACCTCATCCTTAAATAATCACGTTGGAGTTTCTGAGCGATTTGTGTTGTAGTCTTGCAATTACACAGTTGAATATGATTAATACACAATTAGACAATCATAAAAAGCCTTGACATAAATTTAAAAACAATACATTCTTTACCATTTACTATAAATTGTAAATGGATATGTATAATTTCTTATGTAACATACGATATAAAACAACCAATTAGTACTTACATATTTAATGATTTTTCTAATTACAACGAACATTAAATATTTAAGGACACTGCTGGTATTAGATTAGTTTTAGTAACAATCACTGGAAATTATCGATTTTTGTGGTGTTGAAAAAATTTTTTTAATTATCCTTGGTTTTGGTTTATTTCCTCATTATTCACAAGTACACACGTACATACATACATACTTAAATTAATCTCTTGAAATTTTATACTTTTCCTTCCTGCGAAAATGTTTTTAATAGAGATTTTTAGCTCAAACAAAAACTTATTAAAGAAGTTTTAATTGCACTTAATTAGTAATAATAACTCTGTGAAATGTGTTAGAAACTCACAGAGAGAGTTGATGGAAATGATTATAATGAAACAGATTGAGATTGAGTTTGTGCACGTGTTTATTAAAGGATTAGCTTTTAACAAACAGGACTAAGTTTTTAGATTAAGCAATTACTAATTTTGTTTTAATTTTAAATTATTTTAAATATTGTAGCTCTGAAAAAGTGAAATAATTAAAAAAAAGCAAAACTAAACCATTTATTACTGGATCTGGATGGCAATTTATTAAAACTTGGTACACATGTTATTTATGGTCATACAAAATTTAAAGTATTTAAATTTCAATTGTATATAACCTTTTAGCCGCTTATCCAATTTTTACAATATTGGTCTCATAGTAAAGCCTATGTCCTAGTTTTAATATATTTTTCTAAAAATTATTTTTTTATTATTATATTGCAGCAAAACATTGTCCTTGTATATCTCAAAAAAGATATCTTTAATTTTCTACAGATTTTCCTTAATTTAAACACATAAAAAATTTTGAAGAATAATCAAAAAACTTCAAATACATTTTTAGGCACATCTTTGTTATTAATTGTCCGTTTTGTATAAAATTAAATATCTTGAATGTTTTGAATGTCTATAAAGATTTCAACTTATGTGTGCTATCATTTTACTCAAGCGAAATTTTAACTTAAAATTAAAGCAATTTTTATCCGTTTTTCTTGTTATGAAGACTTTATTAATCATCTTTTAGTTTTAAGTTGGACATAAGGACTGAGATCGAAAAACCTACTACACTTTTGGACACATTTTTTCTGCTCATCAATTCTCTTTTAACAAGAGCCCAATATCTCTCCACTGGCCTTAGCTCCAGGCAGTTTGGAGAATTTGCCTCTCTTGGTACAAATCCCACATTATTGGTCTTGAACCACTCAAGACCTTTCTTACCATAGTGACAGGGTGCCAAATCAGGACAAACTAAGAAGTCTTATGAATGGAAGCATCCTTTTTTGTAAACATTCCTTGATGTAAATTTCGGTATTTATAGAGCCCTTTATAACAAATGTTTGGCTTTTTTGGCGCAACTGCATATTGCTTGCCATACCAAGAACTTTTTGGGAAATATTGTCAGCTTTTGGGTCCTAAACTTTTCTTCAACATTCCCTCGAGCATCTGCAACAACAAAATTTTGACCCGGAAGCTGCGAAAAATCTGCCAGAACATACGTTTCGTCATCCATTATGCAGCAGAAATATTTTTTTTATAAAATTTGTCTTCAATTTCCGTGCTCTGTTTTTGGCCTCTAAATTTTTAGCAGCGTTCCTGTTAGGAACTTTTTGAACCTCGTATGTTTTTAAATCTGCATTGGCTTTAACTTTTCGTACCAAATAGTCCGAGCACTGAGCTAACCGAGTTGGGAGATCTTTTGAAAATGCTTTCTATTTTTTGGGCTTAATAAACATCATGTGAACCATTCCTTCTACCTGAACCAGGTTTTCTATCAAAGGACAAGTTCTCCCGGTACTGTTGAAGAACACTGGAAACAGTTTGACGGCAGACCTTTGATTGTTTGGTCAACTTTTTGTAGGACCAAGTTGAATTTTGTTGAAAATATTTAATAATTTTAGTACGCATTTTTTCTGGACACTAATTTTAATCAGATTAACAACGACATGCTTTACAAAGGTAACTTGATCAAAAAAAAAAATCAAATAATACTTGGGTTAAAAGTTTTAATGAAAAACGTGTGTTAAGAATTTTTCGATCTCAGTCCTTACATATAAACGAAATTTTTTAAATAATAACGGTATTCATTATGTAGAGGTCTTGGTCTGGTAAAAGAGCAATTTAGTGATACAAAATTTGACACATTGTGAACGTATCTTTAAAATTTGCTGTCGATAAATTTGTAGCACTTTGCGACTTCTTTCATTGGATTTGTCCAAAGAAAGAATCATATTTATTTTTCTATAAAATTTAGTTAAAGATAATATTGAATTTATTTTCAAAACCAAATAAAATGTCATGAAATATCAAATACAAAATTTTCTTTTAGTACATTACTAGGGTAACTACTCAACATTGTGAATACCGCTAATATTTTCATGTTTTTTTCTTATAGTCTGATATTTTAAAAGGTTATATAAAATAATAATGATTGATACAAATTATATTAATATATGATAAAAATATTAAATATTGAATATTGAATAATATCCCTCTTAAGTAAAAATTGATTATAAAATATGATATGTAGTTTGGAAATTTAACTTTAATAAACTAATTTTTGTCAAAATAAAATATAAAAATTATGGACATGAGTTTCGAGTATCCTTCTTCAAAGGACCCTAATCATAGTAGAACTATGCTACACAAACATTATGCCGTGGTTCTCATATAGAAATTCTATTATTTTATTTTATTATTTTATCCATAGAGTTCGGTAATACTTATACACAGAGAAAACAGATTCGTTGTGATGACCAAATTTGTAAACATATCGAATGATTCGAATATATTCACAGAAAAAGAGAATTATGATTGAAATATCCGAATTTTTGTCACCCCAACTTAAATTTGGCAGGCACATTAAGACTGAAAGATTCGATTTGCTACAAATTCGGTTATTACAACCAAAACTGTTTTCTCTATGTAGATTTTTCGATCACTTCGTTTATCATTTTTTTTTTAGCAAGTGTAGTAAAATAACATCATTCTTAAAGTTAAAACTTCAAAAAATCATAAGTACTCAGAAAATATTATTTCTTAAACATTTTCAATTAATTGAATTATTAGAAATTTAAATTTGTTTTAATTAGTCTGCTTTTACACAGGACAAGTTTTCTTGCCGCAAGTCTGAGTTTATAGGAGAGAGAGGCAAGAAGAAAGAAGAGGGGTACACACTTGCTTGTACTGGCAAGTATCTTCAATTCTCTTTTGTTTTCTCATTTTCAGTATGGCGTCTATTAGGTTTTGACATACAAAATTGAACACAGACTTGCTGTGTGTAAACAGACGAGCAAGTTTAAAGGAGAATCGAAGAGACTTGCTACAAGTAAACTTGCCCTGTGTAAAAGCAGACTTACTTTGGTAATTCAATCAATAACTTTCTCACTCAAACAACAAAATAAAAATGTTGTATGTGAATGTATACATAAAATCTAAATTTTATTTTCAGTAGTCTTGTAAAATTAGACATTAAAAAGAAAAAAATAAATTAAAAAAATAAAAATATATGAATTATGTTTTCCAAACAATTTTTCAAATTGTTTTGCCCACTATCGCCTTGGAATCGGACGAAAAGTAAATGGCTTGCTGTAGTTCGTAGTTGGTAACGTATTGGTGGTCGCAATTTTTAATAAAAATGCACTTTCAGCAATTGAACTTTTCGATTCCAAGGCCAAAATATTTTAAAATTTTACTATGTATTTCAGATTATGCATTTGAAATGCATTTTACGTTTCACAAAGTACAAGATATTACTATTTTATTGTAAATGTAGATATTTTTTTAATTATTGTATTAAAAATATATTTTATTAGCGTGGATGATTTTGAACCACTATTTATTACGTTTTTGCAATTTTCGATTAACATATTAATCTATAATTTTTACCATAATCAAATACTAGAGTAATTCATTTGATTACACATGTCATTGACTCTTTTTTATAATTTCAAACAACTACAGTAATTGAATAAACAATTTTTGTCATTGGTTGAACTTTAATAAAAAAAGTAATTGAAAATGTGATTTTCGTAATTGAATTTACACTTCAGTTTTTTTTCTGTGTATGTTGTTACGAAATTGATTTAAATTGGAAAATATCTGGGTTTCGGTCGATTAATTGAATTTTCTTTTCTGACATAAATGATGCATTTTTTTCCTTTTATCCTTCTTTGTGTTCATTTCTGAAAAAAATGTAGTTTTGTAAGCGTATAAGTGTTCTTTTCAAATTTGTTGCCCTAAAAAACCGAAAATAAGCTACATGTTTCACTCTCAATTTTATTAAAGGGTTGGAAAGGCAGCACTGCTTAGATTAGAAGATAAAAACTATTAAAAAATTATTCAGTTATGCTAATGCTTGTTTATTCTTTAATTTTTTTTAAGCATAGCTGACAGTATTTTTCATTAGTTGGGGAGCATCTCTGCTTTAAGTACCCCAACTCAGTAATTTTTCAATCGATTTTTAAAAATTTTAAAATAAAAGACACAATTTTAAAATTAGTGTAGCTTTTCTTTCGTTATTTCACTAAAACAATGTGATGGAGAAAAACTATAGACTATGGACTCCAACAACACATAATTGCTACATGGGAACCGCTGCATATTTTTTTGTTCACTTTTGTATCTCTGTGTAATTATCCACTTTCTGATAAAAATGTTTTTTGAGTAATACATTAAAATAAAAAAACTCTCAAAGACTAACTAATATAAAACTAAGTTTATAAAAATTGGAACATGGCTCACATTTAAGAAAAGTTTTTGGAAAATAGAAGATGGCTTTTTTGAGATACATATATCTTGTTTTGATGATGACTATCAGTTTTAAAGTTATTAACAACTTTACTTTAAGAATTTTGCGCGCATCTATTGAAAAATATGAACTTTGAACCAACCAAACTAAAGCAAATTTCGAAGTTCAGAAAAACATTAAATTTAGCATGGCCATGGAAAATATATATTATATACAATATAATATAATTTTAGATATTCCATTATTACTAATTAAATATTCTTTGTTCTTGTCTCTTTTTACAGATTTACTCTCTCGTACATACTCCTCTGCTCGTTTGCCTGGTTTCTTTACTTTCTGGTGGATGGCGGCTCTGAAGATTTTTGGCGTCCCATATCAAGTTCCTTCTCTCTACTATCGCTTACAACAATCGTGGCTATATGCTTCACACACTGGGATATTTATAGAGCCAATCACATAGCCACATCCGCAATAACAGCTGCAATATTATGCGCCACCTCATTGTTATTCCTAACGTATACTGGACGAGCTTTCAGCCCACTGGGTCATTTTGCCATTTGTTTGGAAATTGTCCTGCTAATATACACCGCGCTACCAATGACCCTGTGGTTGAGTGCGGCCATAGCAATTTCCTATACCATACTCTTTGAGGTGGTTACACATATGGTGGTGGCTGGAAATGCTGTTCACGGAGCCACTGCAGACTTTAGTTATAAAATTCTATTCTTAAGGATACTGTGTCATTTTTGCGTGCATTTGGTGGGTCTGCATGTGCTGATCATGAATTTGGTACGAATGCGTGGTACATTTATGAAAGTGGGACAAAACTTACTAGTCAGAAGACAGCTGGAGTTGGAGAAACAATTAAAGGAGAAAATGATTCACTCGGTAATGCCGCCTAAAGTAGCTGATATGTTGCTGAATGAAGGTGGCATTGAGGGTAATAATGATGGTTCCATAAAGCCAGAGTCACATTATATGCGGCCACGTCCCTCGAATGATGTCAAGTCTTTATTTCGTCCCTTTCATATGCACAGTATGGAAAATGTTAGTATATTATTTGCCGATATTGTTGGCTTTACACGAATGTCTTCAACGAAAACCGCCGAACAGTTGGTGGAAATTTTAAATGATCTTTTCGAAAGATTCGATGATTTGTGCACGTTAAATGGTTGCGAGAAAATCTCTACACTTGGTGATTGCTATTACTGTGTATCGGGCTGCCCGGAACCAAGACCCGATCATGCAATTTGTTGTGTGGAAATGGGTTTGGGTATGATTGATGCCATGCGTTGTTTTGATGCTCAACGTCATGAAGGTGTTAAGATGCGTGTTGGTGTTCATACTGGCACAGTTCTGTGTGGTATTGTCGGCACGAGAAGGGTTAAGTTTGATGTTTGGAGTAACGATGTTACCTTGGCGAACAAGTAAGTACAGGGAAATAACTCAAGTTTACAAAAAAAAAAAATAAGTTTTTTGTTCATTCAACGAAACATATATTTCTGAGAAGGACTTGATACTGGTTTAATGGATAATAGAAAAACAATTTTTAGAAAATAAATCTTACTGAAAAATACACCGTTTGTAAGCGGACGGGTACATATATGTTTCACATCATGCACATAAACCTTGTAAACCAGTGTAATCAATTGTTACACTCTTATTAATCTGTTTCTTATTTTAGAATGGAATCCTCTGGTAAACCTGAGCAAGTTCATATATCCGAAGTTACAGCTAGTTTTTTGGGTGAAGCTTATTATTTAGATGAAGGAGAAGAAGTTTTTGGTAAATTTTTAAATTACTTTTTCATTTTTTTATATCTGCTAATAATCTCTATTTTAACTTATATAGGACACCGCACATATTTCGTTGTGGGCCGTCGGAAAGACATCTCCCGCGCCAATAGTTTAAGTCCCAGCATAAAGGCCAACTCATCGAGCAGTCATTTACAGCTGCCTGGCATACCGGGACAACCCATCTCGTTAACGCAAAGTGCTACCAACATCTCGGTCATTCATCCCAATGTTCCGCCCGCTTCACCCGTGGGACAACTATCGTCATCGTTAAATCCCTCGCCTGTTCTCTCAATACGACCAAGACTGACTTCATTGAGCATGAAATTGCGTAAAAAATCACAATCTCGGGAAATGGATATAGAGCGTGGCATAATGCATCCCGCTGCGGCCGGTATACCTCCGGTTATAGTATGCCGTGAAAGACCAAAGATTATAATAACAACGAAAAGTTTGCCCGGCAGTCTAGATTCGGAAAATGAGCCCGAACAGCCAACAAACAATGAAAACGAAGATGCCAACAAAAATGATAAATCTACGAATGCAATAGCGAACGGTAGACCAAAGATACGTTTAAAGGTATGGAAAGTTCCCAGATTTCTAAAGAAACTGGAAGACATTGGTAAGACAAATGAAAAGTCGACAAACACCGAAGTCAGCATAAGTTTAATGCATCCAGTACCAAAGACTCCAACTGGAAACGAGGAAACTGTAGCGTTTATAGAACCCAATGGTTATCAACCACTACAACCCATGGTAGTGGAACATAATAAACCAAATTCGAATATGCTAGAAATACCACATAAACCCGGGCTTCATCATGTGGCCACCTCGACAGGCATAAGTTCTAGTGTTAATCGTTCCCCGGATGCCAGCTGTTGTTCTCCCGGTCAATACTCCATGTTTGATGACATCATCGATATTAGATCGTACATAAGTCAGTCTCGTAGTGATATCTCTCCATTTGGTAGATCTGGAAGCTATCGGTCACAGTGTGGCAGAAGTGGACAATCGGATTCCTCACCGTTGCCTAGACCCAGAGCTTCCACCTTGACGGCAGCCAAAGCGGAGGGAGTAAATAACAACAATGCCGCTCAACCACTAATTGTACCTGGTGCAGCTACTGCACATCAACCTACACACTCACGCAACTCTAGCATATGGCCGGATGGTTTAAGTATATGCCCTTCGGCCACTTCCCGCAAAGATTCTGGCATCAAAAGTAATTCTCGCAGATCTTCGATACAACAGCAAATCTATGCCCTCAATCAAACCGCCATAAGTACACATCGTGTTTCCGGCTATTTTACCAGTTCAACTTCCAGCATCTCCAACATGGGAGATGTCCAAAATGTACCCAATGTGCCACTACCGGCAGCAATGATGCCAATACCTCCGCCTCAAGACTTTGTAACGGGTCAAGTAGCTGATCCTCTGGCCGCTTGTTTACAACAACTGCGCAAACAATCAGATCTCCAGCTGATACGCTGTGTACGCGATAATGCCAAATCCCAAAGGAGTTATCTAGTCAAACCTCCTCTTAGGAGATTTAGTTTATACTTCAAATCCCGCCAAATGGAAAGAGACTTTCGCTCGAAAGCCCACAGATTTGGCAATGAAAGCGAAACGGAAGGTCCTCCCACATTAGCCACACCCAGATACAATACCTACATAGATATTTTCGTCGGTTTGGCTGTGTATTTGTGTATTTCCGTGTCACTGTTTTTAATGACACCCAACACGGTTACTCCCAGTTTTCGTCTTTGGGTGTCCCTCTTCACCTGTTTTACCGCCATACAAATATTTGCTTTGTTCTTATTTACCCGCCAAATGTGTCGTAGACATTCCTCACAAACGAGAACGAAAGTGGCCAATACGGAATCCTGTGCCGATCGCATATTTGAGGCCATCTCCAGTTGGTATCCTTGGCACATATGTCTGGCAGTATTAATGGCCATGCCGGTCATACTAATCATAGCGAATTTTCTTTTATTGGATCTCAATGAACTGGAAGCATTCGAATATCATTATGGTTTCCTGATATTTGTCTGTATAGTCCATTTCTGTAATTTCACCCAATTGAATTGTTGGATGCGTAATATTTTAGCATTTTTGGCTGCACTTTGTTTTGTGGGCATAGCCGTTTCCCAGCTAGTGGTCTATTCAAATCGTACAGATGCCAACGAAGCCACATCCATACTCAATGCCACCCGTTTGCCCAGTCTCAGCCGAGATGTGACCAAATACATCATCGAAGAAATTAAATGGTTTCAAGATTATCATGTCGAAATCTATTTGGACTTGTTCCTCATTCTAGTCTTAGTATGGTTTTTAAATAGAGAATTTGAAATTGGCTACCGTCTAACATTCTATGGTAATGCTGTTGCCAATCAAGACAAAATCCGGGTACAAAATATGAAAAATCAAGCTGACATGTTGCTGCACAATATTATACCCAAACATGTGGCTGAACATTTGAAAAATACCGCCAAATATTCTGAAAATCATCATAATGTTGGTATTATTTTTGCCTCCATTGTCAACTTTAACGAAATGTATGATGAGAGCTATCTGGGAGGCAAAGAATATCTGCGTGTCCTGAACGAATTAATTGGAGATTTCGATGAATTGTTATCGCGAACCGAATTCAAGTGTGTGGAGAAAATTAAAACAATTGGTTCCACCTTTATGGCAGCTAGTGGTTTGGATCCCAATCATCGCGGCGACGGCAATGAACACCTTTATGCTTTAATGGAGTTTTCCATTGCCATGCAGGGTGTAGTGGATGCGTTTAACAAAGATCTACTAGAATTTAATTTGATACTACGAATTGGTTTCAATGTGGGCGATGTTACAGCCGGTGTTATTGGCACCAGTAAGCTGCACTACGACATTTGGGGTGATGCTGTCAATGTGGCATCTCGTATGGACTCTACCGGTATTTCGAATCGCATACAAGTGGGCAAAGATTGTCTACCCTTTTTGGAGGCCAAATATGAATTTGAGCCTCGTGGTAGTGTTTATGTTAAGGGTAAAGATAATATGGAAGTGTTTTTGTTTACCAAACGAAAACCCGATCTATTGGGTGACGACGAAGAGGAAGAAGAAACGCAAAGCTGTCAGGTGGGAAATGGTAAGCATAATGGTAGTGTTAGTTAAAGCAAAAGGAAATTTGATTTATTTAAATTATATGACAGTGAATATTTGAAAAGTGACAAGGACAGCGGGAAATTCTAAAGCATTTTCTCTTTTGTCAATTGTAAGGCCAGCATCAAGATGCAGTTTTTGTGATACTGCTGATGCATTCTCAAAAACTGCACATACTGCCGGTTCTTGAAAATGAAAAAGGCTATCAGTTTTTGAGCAAAACTTTGCAATTGTATGGTTTGTAAGCAGTAATTTTATTAAAAGTGCTAAGGAAGGAATAATAACAAATTATAGTTTTATTAAGATGTTCTACAAACGTGGACAGTTAAAATGCTTATTTGATTTTTTGGATATTACTAAGAATGCTCATTTGTATTCGAAATTTTATTAAAAATCTTCCTTAAAATGAGAAATGGTCAAATCAATATAAGGCTTAAATACAATTATTACTTAAATATTTTTGATTTTTTTAAACTTGACTCTACTACTGCTAATTAAAAATAGATTTTATCAGTAATATTTGATTATGAGGGAAATACAAGCAAAGTCTACAATCTCCATTTTTATACCGTTCACCACTTTAGTGGGGAGGGTATATTGCGTTAGTGCTGATATTTGTAACGCCCAAAAATATTAGTCCAACACCAACCTTGATGTATACAGATCGACTCACAATCACTTTATTTAAATAAAATGTTGACACATGTATTTTTTCGGTCCAAGGACAAGTCTATTTAAACTGGAGGAAATTGGTTCATTATTTCACCTATCCTCCATACAAAGTATTTTTTGACATAAATTTCTGATTTATATAGGTATCCACACAAATTCCTCCACAAATAAGTTTTAAATAAAAATAAATCACATTTAAACATTTCAATCCATAATTGACCATAGCTCCCACTAGCCCACTTCCGAAAACCACTTTAACGGTCATAAATTATTTGAACGACAAGTAACACTATCTTAGTTGTTTTATATATTAATTTATTTCTAGTTAGCTTCATGTCTTTATTTAATTCTTAAATACTGAGTAACTATACATACCTATAATATAATTAATATAAGAATATTAATTAAACTACAATAAACAAGTAAGAGAGCTATATTCGGCTGTGCCGAATCTTAAATACCCTTCACCAAATTATACTTTAAAATAAAAATTTGAAATATTTTTAGGTAAACAAAATAATTTTTTTTTTTCAAAATTGTTTTCCAAAATTAAAAAAAAAATTCAAAAATGTTTTCAAAATTTAAAAAATTTTAATTTTTTTCAAAAATTTTTTAAAATTTTTTTTTTAAATTTACTAGTGAAAAAAATTTATTACAAAAAAATTCGGGTTAAAAAATATTTTTCCCGATTTTGACCGATTGTAGGTCCAAATTACTATAGCCTTATATAGATCGTTGCAATGGACTTTGAAATGTTTATCATTAGATATGCATATTGTCTGTATTAATCACTTAGTAATCCAGATATAGATCTAAAATAGGTACAAAAATCGAGGTTGGCCCGGTTTTTTCCTTATATCTCAGCCATTTGTAGACCGATTTTCTGGATTTTAAATAGTAACCGAGCCGGAAGAATTCCCGATATATTGATGTATGAATCAAGTTTATAAGTTATTTGGGGTCTTCAAAAAATTGATTTCAACAGACAAACGGACAAACTATAATATATATCTATATGGATCCAGAATAAATATACTTTATAGGGTCGGAAAATTATATTGTGGAAATTACAAATGGAATGACAAACTTATATATACCCTTCTCACGAAGGCGAAGGGTATAAAAAGTGGAGATTTCAGCATTTACTTCTATAGCCCTCATTTAATATATGAGTGGAATTAAACTAGTTTTAACTTGAATTCTAGCTAAAAAGTTAAAAAAGGGCTACAAACTTAATACCTGACGCCTGCTATTTTATTTGAATCAAAAACTTTATAATTTGATATGTATTTCTGCTTACTTTAAGGTCTTAACAGATTTTAATGAAGTCTTAAAAGATTGTTTCTTATCTGCTTGTTTTTTTTTATTCAATTTTTTTTTTTAACCCATCAATATGCAAATGGTTTCAAATGCATTTTATTTATGAAACTTGACCATTTAGATAATTAGATATATAAATCTATGATAATTACATAAATGCCAACATGATATTTGCAATGTCCTGTATAATATTTTGTCTACAAAATATGTTAGTTATGTTAGTTAGTATGTTATTCAAAATATAAATTGAATTGTTTCAAATATCAATTCATATATACAAAACTCTACAAATATTTAAAATTTCCAAAACCAGACTTACGAATTCATAGTAATCTAACTTGGATTGATTTTAAATTTTATTTGTAATACTTTAATTAATAGAGATAGAGAAATATACATAGAGCGGATACTAGAAAGAAAATCAGAGAAAAAAATTATTTAAAAAAATCACACATTTCACATAGTTATTTTTACTAATACATTCTCAGCCCTTAGGTTTTTGAGACAGGAGTTTCCGATCTATGTGTATTTATCTATGTATGTTTCAAACCACCAAGTTTATTTATTAATACATGTCCACTCAAATAAACAACTGAATCGAATTACGAAATTTAAGTTTAAGTTTTGAAAACAAAATGTCCTTTCCCTACGCCTTAAAAATACCAGTCAAACTTTAAATTGACTTGCCATTCTATTTTTTTAAAGTTTACATATTTTTCAATAACAGAAAAAAATAGCCAACGCCATATCTTGCGCAAATTATGAATGATATACAAACATTAACAATATAGAAAACTTTAGCAAACCACTTGCCCCCAAACATTTACATTTCAAAACGGCGCGGACTCAAGTTTTGGGAAAAAACCGAAATTCAAATATATACACACATATATTAAACAAAAAATGATCCGCTCCTTACTTCAAAGGACCATATTTGTTAACAGATTAAGCAAAGACACAAACCTCTTTTTTTTAGTAAAGAACACGAAAAAATAAAACATCTTCTTTTTATAAAATCTTGTCCTTCAAATTAAAGAAAAACATTAAAAATAATATGATAATTAATATAACATTAAAAATTACTGTAAGTTTCTGTATGCCTAACGATGTTCATGTAGATAATTTACATATATTCGAAGCTGAATGGGTTTTCATACAGACGATCATATCGTTTGGCATACAGAGACTGGATTTAAATATTTATTTTATTGTCATTTTCCTAATGTCAAAAAAAGTCAGGCCCTGATTCATAGAGAATAGACATAGAGCGAAAACTCTCCTGTCAAAGACCTAACTCAGTTGTCAGAAACCTAAGTGGTGAGTATGTATTAGTAGAAAAAACTATGTGAAAACAAAAACAACACTTGATTAATTTTCTTGTTTAAGTTTTTTTCTAATTTCTGCTCTATGTTTCTCTATGGCCTGATTCATAGAGAAATACACATAGATAAAAAATTACTCAAAAAAATCACTCATACGAATGTTGTTTTTGTTTTTACATAGTTTTTTTTACTCATACATTCTCACCACTTGTGTTTTTGACAACTGAGTTAGGTCTTTGACAGGAGAGTTTCCGATGTATGTGTATTTATTTACTTATGAACTGATTGAGAAACACGACTGGAAAACCATTTTATTTTTTGTATGAAAATCACTCAGTTTTTAAATAATTTTGAGTGTTTTTCATAAACAAATTTGAAAATCGTTTATGAAAAACAGAGGCCTCTATGATCTAGAGCAGAATCTAGAAAACAAATTATTCAAAATAATCACACATACGAGTGTTGTTTTCGTTTGTTCTAATAATACATTCTTACCACTTAGGTTTCAGACAACTGAGTTAGGTCTATGACAGCATAGTCTATGTGTAGAGAAAGTGCGGAAACTCTCCTGTCAAAGACCTAACCAGTTGTTAAAAACATAAGTGGTTTTTTGAGTAATTTTTTTGTTTGAGTTTTTTTCTAGCTTCCGCTCTATGTGTATTTTTCTGTACCTAAGACCATAGAGAAATATACATAGAGTGGAAACTATAAAAAAAAACTCAAACAAAAAAAATACTCAAAAGCATCACCACTCAAAAGCAGACCACTTATTGTTTTGACAACTGCGATAGCTCTTTGAATGGAGAGTTTCCGATCTATGTGTATTTAATTCTGTCCAAGACTCTTTGAATGAAAATCATTAAAAAAAAAGTTTTAACTAAGTGTTTGTTTTTCATACAAGTTTTTAGGACTTTTTTTAAAATTTATTATGAAAATCACTCAGTTTTCAAAACACTTGTTGAGTGTTTTCCATTCGTATATCTGAATTAGGGGGTTACTTTTCTTTCGCCGATTGATTAAATGTATTAAACTAAAATTTTAAAGAAAACGAAATGTATTTTAAATGAATATCTATTGTATTTGATGTAATAGCAAAATATTAATATAACAAAAAAATATTGTTATAAATGAATTATAAATTTATTAGAAAATCGTGTATAAAATAACAAAGTTATTAAGAAATAGAAAAAACTTCTTTAACAAAAAATATTAGAAAAATTCTAAAAATTTCTTTAAGAAACTAACTATAATATTAACACTATTCAAAACGTACTTAAAAAAATCATTTAGTAATGGCACCAAAAAGATTTGTCAATGTTCTAAGGTTTTTAGAATTTTCGAGAGAAAAAAATCCAATATTTGTATAATGGTTTTCTTTTTTTTTCGCAGGAGTGTTTTCCCTTTTCCAATTTTTCCTATTCAAATTCAATGTTGAAAATGAGAAAACGGAAAAAACTCCCGCTATTTTTTTTATTCATAATTGGGCTGTATATCACATTATTAATACAAATTTAATTTACAAAATTGTTTGTTAGATATTCCACCATTGGTAGAAACACTGACAATTTTACCATCAATGGTTTCCTTTTGACTCTAATGATTTTGATAGTGTTAAATATTTAAAAACTATCACCGATATTAAGTAAATAAATGTGTGGGTAATAAGCTGATGTTATAAACTTTTAAAGCTCAAATTACAAAATATAAAAAAAAATATTCAAATGAAATTAAAATACATGAAACGAACTCAAGTTTAAAACTGTTTTAAAACTATAAGAAATAAAAAAATACATACATATATTAAAATAATACCATAGTAAACTTATTTATTTATTAAAATAAAATATAGCAAAACAAATATTTATGTCTACACCTTTAAATAAATAACAAACAATTACAATTTGTTACACATTTTTAAAACAAATTTTATATATTTTTAAATAACAAAAAACAAAACCGTAACAAAATAAAAGAACATACTATTTAAATGTCGAAAGTTTTGAAGCAGTTAGTCTCAGACTTAAACTTCAAATAGCTAAAAGTCATAGACCAGAAACTTTAAAACAACTTTAATATCCTATTACTCCAACAAAATATTGTGTATAAATTAATTTCTTAAGTCAAAAATTAATTTTTTTGTATATATTTTTAAAATATTCCATTTTTATTTAAGGCTTTTTTCTTTTATTTTTTAATACATACCTTTAATAAAACATTTTGTAAATTATTTTTCTTTTTTTTAAAAAACTAAAACTTTTATAAAATTTATTCTATACTATACTACATTTTATATTGTACGTTAAGTTTCCAATGTTATAGTTTTTATATAATGAAAATCTATTTAAAATATTTATATATAATTGTTAGTAATTAGCCAAAAAGAAAATGAAATATAATAAAATAAAATAAATTCAATTATAAATATTAATTTTTAAACATATTGTTAGTAATTTATAACAAACATGAAAAAAAAAATCGAAAATATTTAAATATTACAAGTTATTTATAAATAATTTATTTATATGAACAAAACAAAAAACACAAACAAATAATCGTACACAAAAATGCTACGAAATTATTGGAAAACAAAAATAAAATCAATCAAATATATTTTGAATGTTATTAGAAAAAAAAAAACATCAACAATCTATAAAAACTTATTTCACTTAGTTAGATTTGGCTGAAAAGGTAAGTAAAACACTTTCATAAATTTAAAATTTCATAAAATAATTTTCAAAACTTTTAAAATCAACTTCCAGAAAATTCTGTATTTAACCCAGAATTTAACTTGATCTATTGCTTTAAAACATCCTGTAAAATTTGTGAAAAGCGACTTATCACGATTGCATACTATGCTAACGATTTATATAGGAATCATTATTTGTATATAGTAAAAGAGTAATTGATAGTATTGCCCTACTTTTTAACTAGAGTATGACATAATTTACCAATTTATTTTCTAGTTATTGCTTACCCTTTAACAAATATTATAATAAAAAAAACACTTTAATATTTAACGCCATGAAAGGGTTAACTTTAACTTTATATCTTCATTGCTTCCTTCTTAAACAGACAAATAAACATGGAACTCGCCTGCAGATATTTCGCTTTTATTAACAATCATGTCTCGTAAAATCTAAATGATTTAATTATTTACATAAAAATGCTTATATTTATATAGTAGGTGTGGCAGTGGGCGTAATAGCCCTTTTCCCTACCAAAAGATTGATACAAATTTCGTATCAATATCTCAAGCAGTTTTCGAGATATTAAACTTTGAAAAATGATATAATAAGAACACACTTTTATATGTAACGCTAAGATAGAGTTAACTTTAAGACTGCATATCTTCTTTCCTCTAAAAGATTCATTCTTGAAATTTGGCACACAAATAAACATGGAACTCGGCTACAGATATATCGCTTTAATTAATAATTTTTGTTATTAACCATGCCCATAAATGCTGATTATTTGAATTATTTACATAAAAAAGCTTATTTTTATATAGTAGGAGTGGCAGTGGGCGGTAAAACTAATATAAATCATATAGTCCCATTCTTCAGCTAAAATATGACACTAATTTCATATTATTAGCTCAAGTAGTTTACGAGATATTAAGCTTTGAAACATATTAAAAACAAACCATCCACCTTCTATACAATTATGTTCTCCTAGTAATTCACTTTTTTTTTAAATTTTAATTTTGTGCAATTTTCAGAAATCGAATGATTTTTAATGTATATCTTTATATCATCATATTTTCATATCTAGATGATATTTCTGCTTCAAATTTGGCAGATATCTAAATATGGACCTTGGCTACATATATTTTATATTTTCGGATTGCCACGCCCCTTGTGGGCGCAGATTTTTAATGATATATGTAAAAAGTCTTATTTTCGAAAAGTAGGCGTGTCAGTGGGCGTTAAAATTGTAATTGGTATTATAGCCCTTTTCCCTACCAAAATATTGATACAAATTTCGTATCAATATCTCAAGTAGTTTTCGAGATATTAAGCTTTGAAAAATAATATAATAAGAACACACTTTAATATTTAACGCCAAGAAAGGGTTAACTTCAAAACACCATATCTTCTTTCTTCTATCAGACTCATTCTTGAAATTTGGCACACAAATAAACATGGAACTCGGCTACATATATATCGCTTTTATTAACAATTTTTTTAACAACAATGCCCCATAAATGCTGATTGTTTAAATTATTTACATAAAAACACTTATATTTATATAGTAGGCGTGGTAGTGGGCGGTAAAACTAATACATATATTATAGTCCTATTCTCCAGCTAAAATATGACACTAATTTCATATTATTAGCTCAAGTAGTTTACGAGATATTAAGCTTTGAAACATATTAAAAACAAACCATCCACCTTCTATACAATTATGTTCTCCTAGTAATTGACTTTTTTTTTAAATTTTAATTTTATGCAATTTTCAGAAAATCGAATGATTTTTAATGTATATCTTTGAATCTACATTATTTTTATATCTAGACGATTTTTCTGGTTCAAATTTGGCAGCTAACTAAATATGGATCTTGGCTACATATATTTTATATTTAAAAATTGCCACGCCCCTTGGGGGCGTAGATTTTTAATGATATATGTAAAAATTCTTATTTTCAAAAAGAAGGCGTGTCAGTGGGCGTTAGAATTGTAATTGGTATTATAGTCCTTTTCCCTACCAAAAGATTGATACAAATTTCGTATCAATATCTCAAGTAGTATTCGAGATATTAGGCTTTGAAAAATAATATAATAAGAACACATTTTAATATTTAACGCCAAGAAAGGGTTAACTTTAAGACTCCATATCTTCTTTCCTTTAAAAGATTCATTCTTGAAATTTGGCACACAAATAATTATGGAACTCGTCTACAGATATATCGCTTTAATTAATAGTTTTTATTAATAACCATGCCCGTAAAAGCTGATTATTTCAATTATTTACATAAAATCGCTTATTTTTATATAGTAGGCGTGGCAGTGGGCGGTAAAACTAATATAAATCATATAGTTCCATTCTCCAGCTAAAATATGACACTAATTTCATATTATTAGCTCAAGTAGTTTACGAGATATCAAGCTTTGAAACATATTAAAAACAAACCATACACCTTCTATACAATTATGTTCTCCTAGTAATTGACTTTTTTTTTAAATTTTAATTTTATGCAATTTTCAGAAAATCGAACGATTTTTCATGTATATCTTTGAATCGTCATATTTTCATATCTAGATGATCTTTCTGGTTCAAATTTGGCAGCTAATTAAATATGGATCTTGGCTACATATATTTTATATTTAAGAATTGCCACGCCCCTTGGGGGCGTAGATTTTTAATGATATATGTAAAAGGTCTTATTTTCGAAAAGTAGGCGTGTCAGTGGGCGTTAAAATTGTAATTGGTATTATAGCCCTTTTCCCTACCAAAAGATTGATATAAATTTCGTATCAATATCTCAAGTAGTTTTCGAGATATCAAGCTTTGAAAAATAATATAATAAGAACACACTTTAATATTTAACGCCAAGAAAGGGTTAACTTCAAAACACCATATCTTCTTTCTTCTATCAGACTCATTCTTGAAATTTGGCACACAAATAAACATGGAACTCGGCTACAGATATATCGCTTTTATTAACAATTTTTTAACAACAATGCCCCGTAAAAGCTGATTGTTTAAATTATTTACATAAAAACACTTATATTTATATAGTAGGCGTGGTAGTGGGCGGTAAAACTAATACATATATTATAGTCCTATTCCCCAGCTAAAATATGACACTAATTTCATATTATTAGCTCAAGTAGTTTACGAGCTATTAAGCTTTGAAAAATAATATAAGAAGAACACACTTTAATATTCAAAGCCAAGAAAGGGTTAACTTTAACACTGAATATCTTCTTTCCTCGATAAGATTCATTCTTGAAATTTGGCACACAAATAAACATGGAACTCGGCTACAGATATATCGCTTTAATTAATAATTTTTGTTATTAACCATGCCCATAAATGCTGATTATTTTAATTATTTACATAAAAACGCTTATTTTTATATAGTAGGCGTGGCAGTGGGCGGTAAAACTAATATAAATCTTATAGTCCCATTCTCCAGCTAAAATATGACACTAATTTCATATTATTAGCTCAAGTAGTTTACGAGATATTAAGCTTTGAAACATATTAAAAACAAACCATCCACCTTCTATACAATTATGTTCTCCTAGTAATTCACTTTTTTTTATTATTAAATTTTAATTTTGTGCAATTTTCAGAAAATCGAACGATTTTTAATGTATATCTTTGAATCGTCATATTTTCATATCTAGATGGTAGGTTACCAAATATTGATCTTGCCTACATATATTTTATATTTAAGAATTGCCACGCCCCTTGGGGGCGTAGATTTTTAATGATATATGTAAAAGGTCTTCTTTTCAAAAAGTAGGCGTGTCAGCCGGAATTAGAGCTGTAATTGGTATTATAGCCCTTTTCCCTACCAAACGACTGATACAAATTTCGCATCAATGTCTTAAGTAGTTTTCGAGATATTGAGCTTTGAAGAGTAATAAAACTTGGCTTTCTACCAGTAATGTATCTTGTCTACCGATCTATTATTGCTAATTTAAACATTTTCGTCATAAAGTCTTATACAATTATTGTTTTTTCCTGTATTTAGTTTCGATTTTTGTAAATAATAAACAACGATACATTTTAAAAATACTTTAGATGTGATATTTTATTTCGTTTCATATTATTTCATACCTAATATATAGTGTATCTTAATTTCTTTTTACTAAAATATCAAAATGACAGTTATTTACATTGGGCCACACATTAAAACTACATTAGTATTTAGTATATTGAACGGCTAAAACAATACACGACACAAAAACTCAACAATTGCACGTTTACATAAACAAAAAATATATTATTAATATTTTTTTTACAATCAATAGGCATATTAGTTAAATAAAAAAATATATATATGTATAGTAGTAGGAAATAAAGAAAACTATGTACGTAAATTAATATTACAATAATCAAGAGTCACTTAGAATATCTTTTAATATAGAACTGGAATTACGCGAAGGAGCAAAATCATCTAACACTGTCGAGTTGAGTAATAAGGGTTGAATGGGTACGGGGGCAGCATAAGATGAGGAACCGCTGGCAGCCGCCGAAGGATTTAGAACATTTGACGAACGTCTGGAGGCAGGAGATGTTGCAGTGGCGGCTGTAGGTGTATGGGTTATATTTAATAAATTAGGCATTTGTGATTGTTGAGGTTTAGGTTGAGATTCTTGCTCGAGGAAATCCACAAAGGCTTGTACCAAGTTATCTTTCGAATGAGAACCTGCAAATGAAAAAAAAATTGTATTTTTAATATTATGTTAAACAAATAAACATGTTATATTTACCTGGAGATCCTCCACCACCTCCCAGTAAGGAACCCAACCAACCTCCCTGCTGTTTATTAAGACCAACTTTATCGGTTTCGTTTTGATTGAAATCCAACACTGATGAAATCATTCTTAATATCTGTTGCTTATCATTTGGATTGCCACTGACCACATAACCAATTAGTAAACTTTTAATAAGTGTCTTTTCGATCTTATCCGTTTGGCTGGATTCCGTGGATGAAAGTTTCTTTTCCAAGTCCATATTAAGTTTTTTCAAAGACTCCACTATATTAAATAAAAAACAAAACAAGTAAAAAATATTAGTATTTGTATGAAACAATTTCAAATAAAATTAAAACATTTTAATGGGGGTTTTAACACAACAACACTTTTTCACTTTTAGCACATGCACTGGAATTTTCTTGCAAGTATTAAGAAATTGTAGCTATATCTTTTAGCTGGTTGTAAGTATGACATAAGTACTGGTTAGTAATTCAGAATAATGCTTAAGCAGACATATTCAACACCAGTACCTAATGTAATACTCTACCAGACAAAAGTAGTTTCTTTATTATTTTCATTTTAATTTCCCTAACAAAGTTGCTTTTAATTAATTAATATGAAAAAATTAAACTAAAAAAGTCATGCTAATATATATATATGTATATATATATTTTTTTATTTAAAAAGAAAAACAAAAGGACAACACAATTTATAGTTAAAAAAAAAAAACTAAATTAAATTTGAAAAAAACAGACAAAAAATTATAAAATTAATGAAGTTTAAGATGCAATGTCAAATAATCTCCACATGCAACGTGATTTCAAAACTTTTAAATCATCACATTACATAATGAGATTGTTTGAAAACTTGCATAGGGTTTGTTTGGTTTGGTACTTTTTTTTTTTTTTTTTTGTAATTGTATTGCTTGTAGAGATAGTAAAACTGTAACTAAAAAAAATTAAAAATTAAAAAAAAAAAATTGATTAATGAATGAATTAGTAATAGTGATTAGTAATAAGATGTAGTCTAACAAAAATAATATATACATCAGTGAGAGGTGTTAGTTAGGTGATAAAAAGTGAAATATAGCAGATAAAGGTGTAATAAAAAGTATAGATTTTTTAAAAGTAAAAACCCCATTTCCGGAAAAAAAACTTAAAATGATTTATAGTTTATATTAATAGTTTTCTTAGTAAACTATTAAAAAACAATTAATTTTAATGTTTAACAATAGTAATGCCAACATTGCAGATAAAAATATTGATAAGGTGTTAAAATTGGCAGAAAAACTGTTAAAATTTTAATATACTTAGGGTACAAATGTACTAAGTCCGCTTTTTAACATAATTGCAATTTTTATAGATAGCAAAAGTAACAAGTAAGAGTGCTATATTCAGTTATACCGAATCTTAAATACCTTTCACCAAATCTACTCTAAGATAAATATTGAAAACAATTTTTTGGTAAAAAAAATTGTTGGGAAAAATTTGGTGAAAAAAAATATTTTGATAAAAAAAACTGTTGCTGATAAATCGAGGTAGTCGTCGTTATATGTATATCAGCCATTTATGTGCCGATTTTCTAGATTTTAAGTAGTAATATAAGCGGGATGGCTAAATAGTAATATAAGAATATATTGATATATTCACTCAACTGAGCGAAGTGAATAGTTCATCGTATTGAGCGTTTTCAGCTCAGCACTGAGAGGTTTTGTAGTATGCACATATTTCTTTCAGTATTCATTAAAGGGCTGCACAAGCATATTTATTTTGTCGTCTTCACTAAACTACATGATTCAGTTCACTCGTCAATGCTTTAGAATTTCTTCGCTTGTACTCTATTTTATATACACATTGAAAAAGGAGTATTGTGCGCAACAAAAATAAAACGAATAAGAGTTTATTATGTTTATGATCGTATGCTGCTTACAAAATGAGATTTCGATTATACAACATGAGCTAAAACAGCGACCTAGTTCATTTGAGTGTGCTGAGCTAATAAACCCAACTCTACAGTAAAAACGCAGAGAAACCAAAAACACATAATAATAAATTAGTTAAAGAGCTCAAACTGCCCAGAATTGTGACCAATATCAAGCTATTGGTCAATGGCCATGGTGGCCAAAACCACCAAAGATTTTTCTCTAAACGGCCCAGAACAATGGACACCGTATCCTAACCTGTTGTGTCAAGATGACAAAGATGGAGCACTTACATAAGAAAACCAGGATTCATAATAACACATTTTGGTTCATAACTTATTAACTTAAAGAGTGTCCTGCTTTAACATTATAATATAATTTTATGAATATTTTTAAAGCAGTGGCTTTTGAGATATACAAGGTGGCGCAAAAGTAATCCTCCTATCAGAAAATGCTAAAAATTTTGCGATTGGCCCTAATGTCAGTTCTGTTTTGACATTTGTGTAGTAAACACATGCGAAATACACGTTGATAAACAATGTTACGCTACACTGCTCCAGAACGCGGAATATTGCTGACTATTTATTTGACCAATAATCGGTCGGTGACTTTGGCACAACGTGAATTTCGTCGCAGATTTCCTGGCCGTCCAACGCCTACTGGTGAAACACTGCGACGTTTAGCCGCTCGCCTTGAAGAGACTGGCACAACACGAGATGCTGCCTGGCGTAGCTGACCCCGGAGTAGCCGTTCTGCAGAGAATATTGCTGCTGTAGCCGAAGATGTCATGGAAGCGCCGTCGACATCGACCAGACGACGTGCCACGCAAATGGGTATCAGTCGACGGTCTTTACAGCGAATTTTGGTACAAGATTTGAAGATGTTTCCGTACAAAGTCCAGACGGTGCATCAAATGTTAGCTGCTGACAGCCAATCGCGTCTAACATACGCTCAAGCCATCCTTAATCACCACCAAGAGGAAGATGATTTTTCATCAAAAATAATCATGAGTGATGAGGCCCATTTCCATCTTAGCGGGTACGTAAATAAGCAAAATTTACGCTTCTGGTGCACTGAAAATCCGCGTGTAACCCACGAAGAGCCATTACACCCGCTCAAAGTCACCGTATGGTGTGCTGTTTTCGCTGGAGGAGTCATCAGATCTTTTTTCTTCGAAGACGTCGCGGGCCAAACGGTTACTGTGAATGGTGAGCGCTACAGAGCAATGATCAACGAGTTCTTTTTGCCGCAACTTGATGAATTGGGATTGGAAAACATGTGGTTCCAACAGGACGGTGCAACGGCACACACTTCACGTGCCACAACCGATATGCTGAAGGATGCATTTCCCGGGCGCCTAATCTCCCGTTTTGGCGATTTGCACTGGCCAGCAAGATCGCCTGATTTGACCGCTCCAGACTTCTTTTTGTGGAGCTTTTTGAAGTCGCGGCTTTATGTCAACAAGCCTCAGACTCTTGCAGCTCTTAAAGACAATATCCGTCACGAATGTGAGGACCTATCGCCGGAAGTTTTGGCCAAAGTGATGGAAAATGTCATAAAAAGGGCTCAAATGACAATCAACTGTGGCGGCGGCCATTTACATGACATCATATTCTCGACTTGATGTAAAAAAAGTTAAAAGACCAAATAAAAATAATCCACAAGAAGAATCAAAGTTTTTCATTTTTTTTTTTTTTAATTACAGCCAAAAAACATCGGAAGTTTACTTTTGCGCCACCTTGTATGACCATATTAAGTTCAAAATCACATATCTCTAAAAATACTGCTTTAAAAGTGTTCATAAAATCATGTGTTAACAACCACGTTAAGTCGTTTATATATTTGTAAACAATTTTAAGCTGGACAATCTTTTAGGTTTAAATTTATGACCAAATTTATTTTGGTACATAACTCCTAAACTAAAAGCTTGTTCAAATATAGAAAGGGGTTCAGCCTACAACAATAATAAAAATGTTGGTTTTTTGAGATATAGAATTCAAAATATCTCAAGAATTGCCCTTTGAACTTTTGAAATAAATATGATTTATTCATGTAATTTTAAAGGATGTAAATTAATCTTTCAAAAAGATAAACTTTAAGGTTGTACATTGTATAGTTTAAAAGTTATGTGCAGTTATGTATGTACACTTTTGTGAAATTTTTGGACCGGAAAGGGTCATGGGTGAAAAAGTCTGTGGTTTGATAAACACTTGCAATACATAATTACTGTGGTATATGTCGAAAAAATCGGAGATGTTAAATCCGTCAATCTTTAATTTTGGGATTCCCTTTATAAAAATGGCGTTCGAAAACGAGAGAGAGAGAGAAAGTTTTCACTCAAAAGCTAAAAAAACATACGAAACATATTTCGATTACGAATGCAAGAATTAGGCCCCAGTACTTAATGATCGAATATTTTAAAGAGGTTAATGTGTTTGCATATTTTCAGAGCTTTCTGAAGCTCCTTGAAGACCTTTAAAGTTGACATTCTGCCTAATCGCACTTGAAATGTTAATGGAGTCAGATTTCTAAATTTAAATCAAGGAGCGTGATGAAGGACAGTTTGATATTATTATTTTTTATACCAGTTACTTATACTATGAAAGTGTTAATGTAGTTATAATAAAATAAATTTGTTAAGAAATAGTAAATAAGTTTAAAGAGTTAAAAGTTAGTAAAAAAAAGAAAAGTTATAAAATATCAACATTTAATAAAATTAAAAAACCATAAACATGTATATAATATAAAATTAAAATAATAATAATAAATAAAATAAACAAAAAAAAAAATTGCAACTTTTGCTATAACTAATTAATTTTTTTTTATAATGAAAACATTTTTTTTTTTTTGGTAACAATTTTGCGTTTTTTTATATATGGTGTTATAAATCAATTCGAAAAAATTGATACCAACTGAAATTCCGAGGGTAACAAATGAAATAAATCCCAGAATTACCAGCTGATATTTATTTTTAAGAATTACAAATAAGATGAGACATTGTTTTGGTTTGGTTTGATTTTTTTTGGTAAAAATTTTAAACAAGTGGTGGTGGTGTTCGTGGTACAAGTAATTAGCAATAAATAAAGGTATTAGGGTGTAGTATTTTACATGATTCACATAAACAATATTTGTTTTAAATTTTTAAATAATTTTTGAATTTTGTTTATAATTGTAATAATTTGTAACAAGTACTACACTTTCAAATTATAAAAATAAAACAATGTTAGTTGGTGATTTCCTAGAATTACCTTGCCACAATAAGATTTTGATTAGTTAGTGAACAGTATGACATAATGTAGAATTATTTACATTTTGAATTTTAAATCAATGCAGTAATTTACATTTACTTTAATTTAAATTCACTTACCCTCCTCCCTTAAGACATTTATGGTTTGTTGACTGGCCTCCAATTGATCGGAGAGTCTGGAGGCAGCATTTAGACCCTGATTGGCATCAGACAATTGTTGCTGTAATTGTTGAATTTCCAATTGTAATTGTGTAGCCTTGTCCATATGTTGTTGCAGTTCTTTGCGTATACGCTGGGTGGCCAATTTAATGTCATTTTCTTTGTCTAACACAAGTGAAATTAATACATTAATTTAATCTATTATACATAATCAATCAATAAATAAATGACTTACCATTTTGAAACTGTTCTAAAGCACATTGTAGATTTGTTAAAGCCGCTTGATTTTTCGATTCACGATCTTCGGCCACTGTTAGTTTATTGACTAATTCATCACGTTGCTGCACTACCACGGCATATTGGGCCTGTAATGTTTCGGCATGTTGATTGGCCCGTATGCTGTGGACAAATAGATATAATATTTAAATCAACATCATATTTTATTATTTCAAAACTAAAATCAAACTAACATTAAGCCATAAAAATATATTTACAAAAATAAAAAAAAAAAAAACACCTTAAAAATTGAAATTAGTTCCACAATTGTATTTTGTTCTATTGTGCGATAAGATTTTATTTCATTTTTGTTTTCTTTTGTGTGAAATAACTGCATTAAATGTAGAATAATTTCGTTTCAACACCTTTACAAAAGAAACTGAAATAAATTATGGCCGCCAATATGGCGTCATTATTTAAACAAAATTGTTTTTTATAGTCTTTGTGTTGTATGCAACTCTGTTAGTTATTTCGTTACTATTTGCTTTAATTTAAGTATTTTCAGTAATTAGATGATAATATTTCTATTATTTTCTTTAGAAATTTATTATTTTTATGTTTGTTTGTTCGCTCGTTAAATTCGTTTCAATTTTGTAAAGTTTGTACAGGTGTTTTGTATTTGCCATTAATATTTAATTTTGTTTCTTTGTCTGAGTTATGGTTAATTAACTTGACATACTGATAAGTGAAAATTAAGTTAGAATATGTCGTCAACTACAAATCGGTAGCAAAATTTTATGGGCGGAACTAAATTGAGAAACTATGGAATTTAAACTATTTATATCAAGAAATTATTGATATCAAATATAGAAAAGTTTCGTAATAGGACCTTTACCCCATTTCCGTACTTGTGGGAATTAGTAAAAACAATCGTTATATAGAAATTTGTTGGTGTCGATCTCTTTTTTTAAAAGCTTTTATTTAAATTGTAATGTTTGTTTGTATGTTAGCTTAGGTCAATACTTGAAACAGAATTTTTAATCAGTTCTAGTAGCCCGACTAGGCTACTATGTTCGAAAGTTCGAAATTGATATTTTGTCTTTGTTTACATAATAAACTATCACTTGGCGCCAAGCTTTAGATAATTGAAAACAATTTTAAAACAAACTTCGGCTGTACCGAATCTTATATACCAATATTCACTCACCTCGCCGATGTATAAGCATTACTGGACTTATTCACCTCATCTTCGAGAGCTATCATCTTAGCCTTAGTCTCTTCGAATTCCTTTTGCAGTTCCACCATTTCTTGTGTATGCATATCTTCACTTTCCAACAGATGAGCACGTAAACGTTCCAAGTCTTTGCGCAGCGTAGCATTCTGTTCCATAACGTCGGCCTTTTCCTGTTGAACCAATTTCTGATTGGTCTGTTCGGTCAGAAGGTTGGTCGTTAAAATATCCGATTTTTCTTTAAGGAAATTTATTTGATCTTGTAGTTTTTCCTGTTGTTTCTGCAGCTCAGCTATCGATGACTCTAAGGAAGGACACTTTTCGCAGGGTTTATCGGCCGCTTGTTGCTGTTGTTGCACTAATGGAGTTAGTCGCTGAATTTCCATATAATACTGCATATTTTCAGCATGTTTTTGTTGCAGAGCTTTAATCATTTCTTGTTTTTCGTATGTTAACGCTTCTAGGGATTTTTGCAGATCGGCGGTGGAGAGTAGTTGTGTCTCTAGTTCAGCAATACGGGCTAAATGTTGGACATTTTCTTTATTGTTGCCAGCATCTGTTGAAGCAGCTTCTTTTAGTATGTGTAGTTCGTTTTCTAAAGCTTTGAGTTTATCTTGTAATGAAGCATTTTCGGCTTGTAGGAGCTCCAATTGAACAGGTTCTATTTTATCTGCCAACATCTTGTCCAAGTCTTGTTGCAAGTGTTCTTGTTTTTCCTTGTGTTCTTTGATCTCCTTTAAAAGCTCTTCAATTTTTTGTTGTTTTTCTGTTAATTGCTCTTCCAAGACTAATTTACTGTCCACCAAACCTTCAGCCTCTTGTAAGTAGGTTTGTAATGTTTTCACCTCCTGTTTTAGGCTTTCAGCTACAATGTCCTTAGCCATTAACTCTTGTTTGCATTGCTCTAATTGTAGGTTGGTTTCCTTCAAATTGTCCTGTAACTTTTCATATGCAGTTTGAAGACTCTCTAAAGATTTCACCTTTTCCTTTAATTGTTCTCCCAAAAGCTGTTGTTCTCTCATCAATTTCTCTGACTCCTCTCTCTTTTGTATGGCCTCCAAGAGTTGATCTTTTTGTTTTTGCAGGGCAGCCACTAGATCAGCATGATCTTTGGCCAAAGTACTTAACTGTTTCTCTAAACTTTCACATTTCTCTTGGTATATTCTTAAAGCTTGAGTGTCTTCTTGTTGCTCTTCATTGCTCGCATTGACATCATTCATTTTAAGTAGTAAATTACATTTTTCTAATTCCAAGGTTTCCACTTGCAGATTTAAATCTTTTTCTTTTATGTTTAAGGCCTCACACTGCTGTTGAGATGTTCTCAATTTCTCATTTATTGATTGATTTTCCTTCTCCAATTCTTCGATTTTCTCATTCAGTTCTATGTACTCTTGCTCCAAGGTACGATTGAGATTATTACACTCTTCCAATTGTGATTCCAACTGTACAATATTCTCTTCGTTATTTTCGGATATTGTTTCCAATTTGTTGCGTTTGTAGTTTTCTAATTCATTCAACAATATTTCATTGTTTTTCATTAGTTCATCACATTGCAAAATATACTGGGAGATGTCAGCCTCTAATGTTTTCTTTTCATGGTCCCATACTAATTTGCTGTCTTGCAATTCCATCACTTCCGACGACACATGGCTCAATTCTCTTTCAGTAGTTTCCAGTTTGTGAAGTTTATCTCTTAAATGTCTATATAATTTATCTATGTCCTCATGATTCATTTCTTTTACATCTTGTGTGGTGAATACTTTGAAAAGAGATTTCAACTTTTCCAACGAAAAGCCCTCCTCATCGTCTTCCTCATCCAAATCGGTAATACATTGTTTCTCATCGGCTATGGCGCGTGAAAAGTTTGCATCGGTAAGCCTGTCTAATTCGGATTTCAAGTGTTCATTTTCCTCATTTAAAGTTTTAAGTTTTTGCTCCAGTTCATTGCTGTTGTTAAGAGTCTCAGTTTCACATTCGGCATTTAGTTGTAGTTGCTGATTTTTGAAGGTGAGATTTTGTATCTTTTGCTCCAACTCATTAATTCTTTGCTGTGTAGTTTTTTGTGCCAGCAATTCAATTTGTAAAGCTTCCTTTTCCTGCTCTGATATGAGTAAACGTTGCTCTAATTCCAGAGAGTTTTTAAGCGTTTCTTTCATGTTTTCAATCTCTTGGGCGATTTTTAGTTTTTCCTCCGCCAAAGCTTTTAGCTGCTCTTGTGCTATAATTGCTTCAGCTGCTTTATCTTTAAGATCGTTAATCTTGAATTGTTGATCTTCAAGATCAATTAGAGTCATACGCAGCTTTTCGGCCAGCTCATCATTTTCCGTTTGTAATGATTTAACTGAGTCTTTGAGAACATTAATCGAAAGATCTTTTTCCATTTCACGATCTTGTAATTTCAACGAAAGGCTGCCATTTTCCAAAGTCAATTCGGAGACACGATTTTCTAGTTGTACTATTTTATCCTTAAGCTCTTCCTTGGTGGGTGGTGTAGCCGGCCCAGAAGATGTGGCATCTTGTTCTCTTACAACAATAAATTCATCTTCACTTTGTTTACTGGTGGAACTAGTGGACGATTCGGAAGTCTTTTTACTTTTTGTTATTTTCAACTCTTCCAGTTCCTTTGAGAGCATATCCAATTTTTGATTAAGATCTACTTTTTCTTGCTCATTTTCTATGGTCAGCTCTTTAATTCTTTGCAGCAGTTCATTGTTATCTAAAGATCTCTTTTCTAATAAAGCTTGCAAATCAGCCATTTCTACCAAAGACCGTTTCATTTCCTGATCCATTGACCCCAGCTTTTGTTTAATGTCCTTATTCTCTTGCTTAGTTGTTTGGTATTCCTGTTCCAGTTTTTCAGTACTTTTCAAGGCTTCATTATACTTAGACACCTTGGCAAGTTTTTCTTGCAGATCTGTCTTAAGCTCTAACATATTTTGCATGGCCAAATTATGTTGAGTGTCCAATTCCTCCAAGGAATTATTTAATTGCTTATTTTCCTCCTCTAGCTGCTGTATACGCTTTTGCAATTCCGCATTTTGCGACGACGAGCCAGTACCCAAACGTTGAATTTTCGTCTTCGAGGCTTTGGCCGAAGCTCCCAGTGGAATTTCCTCCAATGTGATGTTGACCATTTCATTGCCATTACCACTGGAGGTCTCAGAACTGTGATCATTTTCTGTTTTATTATTATCTGGTTCCCAGCACCAACTGTCTTCCAAATTTGACACATTGTTATCGGTAGGCTAAAAGTAGATAAAAATAATAAGTGAAATATTAATAAAAAAAATCATCTTAAACATTTACATGAGACATGTTTTCTCATAAATTACAAACTATATTTAAAATGAGTTTATTTATTACTTTGACTAATAAAAGTGTTGAACAAAAACAAAAAACAAAAAAACTAAACCTAAAACATATTCAATTTTGTTTTATATTTATTGTAAAACGTGCAGCAGCCATTAAACTTTTTATTTAGTAATTCAATATGAAATCAATGCAAAGACAGGCTTCAACAAGTGTGAAATATTTTCAACAATAATTTGCTGTTTCTAGGGAATCGTTTTAAAAAGAATGTCAGATTGTTTATACCCACAGATATGTGATAATTTGGTTACAAACCAATATTTCTTGAAAATAACCATTTAGGCCTCTCATATTACGCTTATTTACTTTATTAATTTTCTTTTCTAAGGTTTTAAACGTAAACAATTTATTAGTGGTTAAAATTTTAACAATTAGCACTTGAATTTTAAAATATTAAATTTGACTAGTTAAACAAACAGCCCATCATTCATCATGTTACATAGACTTGAGAATTGTTATACTTAAAGATAAAACTTGTTATTCTTTTTGCATTCTTAAAGGAATTGAGCTGCCTGAGTTTAAACCCTTCAACAGGAGTGGCAAGTTTGTCATTCCGTTTGTAATTTCTACATTTTTTAAATTGCGACCCCATAAAGTATTTATATTTTGGATCGTTATAGATAACGGAGTCGATATAGCAATGTTCGTATGTATGTTGATTGATAAGAACTTGATTCATATATCAATATATCCGCTAAAGTCCCGGTTCGGTTGCTGTTTAAAATCGATAAAATCGGCTCAGATATAAGCAACGACTACCTTATCTTTTGAACAATATCTGGATTACTAAGTCATTAATATAGACATTATGGATATCTAATGATAGAACTTTCTAATCAAAGAACTTTCCAATGAAGTATATAACGCCATAGTAATTCGGACCTACAATGCTTCAAAATCGGGAAAAATATTTTTGAACCTGAGTTTGTTTTACCAAAAAAAAATGTTTACTGTAAAATTTTTGTTTGCCCTAGAATTTCTTTCAATCATATTGTTTTCATAATAAAATTTTTTACGCTAAAATTTTTTTTCCAAAAAATATTTTCAATTTATATCATAAAGTATACTGTGGTGAAGGGTATATAAGATTCGGCACAGCAGAATATAGCACTCTTACATGTTTTCATATAAGATTGAATAAGAGCTTTATAAGCAAAAAACTCTTATAACCAGAAATTTTCCATTAACAGTGTGTAATGGAAAATTTTGTTTCCATTTCATCAGAACTCCTTACTTTGAACATTACCTAGTTGCATATATATAATCGAGAATAGCTTCCAAAAGCTCATGCTGTCTCTAAAACATAGCATTTTATTAACTCCACCACGGCGAAGTTGACAAAAATCCAACTGTCAACCTCCACAATAAAACTTTATGAATTCGCCCGAATTTGCCTGAATTCGCCACAGCTTCCACCTTGCATAAATTCTCTTTCTTACACTAAATTTAAAATTTATTGAAACACATGAAACACTAAACTTAATAATCTTTTAATCTTAAAATAATGTAGGGAATTTCCAGTTGGTTTTGAGCTCACTTTAAACGCTCAATTTAAGTTTATTTAAAGAAATGGGTTTTTACTGTGTTGAGTATTGAGACAAAACCAAATGCCACAACAACAAAACACAAACTGTGTGGTTTCAAAACATTTGTACTGCAAATTATTAATGAATAATATTTAAAATAAAATGTAATCGTAAAAACAAAGTTGTGGTTTGAAAAAAAAAAACAATAACATCTTTTTTTTATAATTAAGTCGTTAAAAAGTATATACTTATTCTTTAATATTTAATACTTTATAATAAATTTCAAAAATATTAAATAACTATTAAATCTATTGTTTGCAACAATGTCAATATTTAATGGATGGAGGGTTTTATTTTGATATTGTATATAAAAAATTTAGTTACACATGTTTAGTATAGAGCTGTAAATAAAATGACAATTAAAAAAAAAATATATATATTACAAATAAAATGACAATTTTTAATTTAAATTTGTATCTAAGTATTTGTGGTGACTGTAATCGTAGTAATGATCTTAATTACTTGATTGCAGAATAGTTATATAATTAAACTTTAGAAAAGGGATTTTAACTTTTCCAAAGAAAAGAACTTCTCATAGTGTTTGTAAACATACATAAGTACATATTTATTCAATATTAAAAATTGAAAATAAAAAGTGACGTTTGTGTAAAAAGTATGCTGTTTGTTGTATGTGGTTAATATTTAAAACCACTTTGACGTACATAAATATTTGTATGGGATACTAATGGCATCATATTTGGGTTATTTGTTTTTCTTCTTCATGTTATATGTATAAATTTATTTTTGTAGCCAGTCAGCCGTCCTCGTATGACATTATTCTGCACAATGGCCTATGACGAACTAAATTCTCAATGGTCATCCATTAGGTTAGTTAGTTTATTAGTTGTTTTTTTGTCGATTTGTGTTTTTTTTTTTTTAATTTTTGTATTTCTTTAATCATTATGTTGTGTTTATGTTTGGATGCTTGAATGGTTTTCGTTAAACACTCATAGTCAGAAATTAAAAACAGTTAACAGAGTTTGAAATGTATGTTGAATGTATATTGTATATTGCATTTGTTGGTTATGTTTGTGACATTAGTTAAGTGCAACAAAAATATGCTTTGACACGCATGCTGACTGCTCAAGTTGCAGCCGTTTTAATTTGTGTGTGTTTCTTTTGAAAGCATCTCGTCTACAAATCATTATAAGTGTTTGAATATTTATGGTTGAAAACTGTCTGTAGCTACGAGTATATGGTTGGGTTCCCTATTAAGTTTTAAATAACTGTATAAAGACGTTAAGCGTTAAGTGCAATAATGTTAATGTGTAGCGAATTGTTTATACAAACGTTTGTTTTGAAACAAAATAAGCTAAACACACATTTCGATGGCAGTACTCAACTTATTTTAGATTTTTTTAAAATAATTTTAAGAAACTGATTAGAAATCGAATAAAAATCCAATATTTAGACTGTTTTTAAAATATGGTCAGTTTTTTAATTTGCACAAACTAGACTGTAGAATTTGAAAAAGATTTTAAAAAATGAGATTATCCAGCATAAACGCTTTGACAATTGATTCTCCAGTATATAACTTGTATTAAGTATATGTTTAAACTAACTACCCTCTAGATTACTTTGGGACAGAAAAGTGACCATCGAGTAAAGTAGAGTTTCCAATTCGGTTTTAACCGAAACCGAAATCGCGGTTTTTCAAGGCATAATACCGAAACCGACAATTATTCTTCGGTTTCCTCTTTTAATCTATTTTCAGTAGAAAAATTCAAAATTTAGAAATGAGAAACAAACTTTTTCATCCAATATCTCTAATAACAGATCGTTAAAAATATCATAAGATTCGTTTAAATTGTTTAATTGCTTCAGATGATACAGCAGGCTACCTTTCGCTAGCTAGGCAAGGGAACCTGTTAATAAAGCATGACACAACATATTGATCTACGAGTATTTCCTAGCAATTAAATTTCAAATGACTGTTTATTTATTTACAGCCTGGCCCACTATGTCGAACGTTGTCGTTTCAAACGACAAACAGCTGTTTTGAGGCTCACTAATATTCTTATTCGAAAGAAAACAAATACGAACGATAACGTAAGCAACTCAATACAAAATTTGAGGCTCACTATTTACATTTTCTAATATTTGTACGAACTAAAATGTCAAATTCATTCACTTTTTATTTATTGTCGTCTGTGTAAGAATCTAGTACAAAACGGATGCATACTTATTTATTATTATACATTTGTGCATAATATAACATAATTACATATATTTTCACTCATACATACTGGTTTGTGGTAGAAAAATAAGTAGAATTTGGCGAAAAGTCTACTTATTTTTGTTCGAGATGTCCCAAAAGTAATCTTTTATATTCCTTAGGAGAGTTATTTATAGAATTATGTATTTACAATAATAAAAAATATAAAAAAAAATAAAGAAAAAAATAAGTCGCAGCCACGAGTTGATCCCACAACCTTCCGGTTGTTAGTCTAGGGCTGTACCCACTACACCACTGCTCAATTATTTTATTTTTTGTCAAATAATAGTTTTAAATATATTGTCGATTGTTTCTCAATTATATTTGGATTACGTTTGAAACGTAAAGCAAAGCGAACGATAAGTCGTAAGATAGTGGGCCATTGTTTCGAATGAAAGTGAGTGACTGACTTTCGTTCGCTTAAGTTTTCTTTCGACATCGTAGGCCAGGCTGTTAATTTCAAAAAAAATAATGCAAAACTTTTGTAACAAAGTCTTACTTAGTCATTTTCAAATATCCGATAAAAGTATTGAGTACTAGCTGAGCCGGTGCGCTTCGCTACCCCAACAGGAAGATATAAAAAGTACTATTAAGTCTCCCTTTGTGAATTTATACTAATTCAGGAAAACATGTCTTCTAGTTTATTGGTGCATTGTAATGTGGATTCTAGCTCATTAAAAAACGTATTATTATAATAAAACCAGTACCATAAAGACCCACATTTTGTATTCCCACTCATCATCATGAATGTCTAATTTCATATTTCTGTGTCCATTATTATAGAAAATACAAAAGAAAGGTACCACTAAAATCACCTTTTGTGAATTCTAACTCATTCAGAATTATTTGAGCCTAATTTTCAATTTTAAGGTTTATTATTACAAAATATTCAAAAAGTACCTTTACAAAAAAGAAACAGTAACATTTATTATCCCTCTTGAATTCGCATTCACTAAACCATGAATCGTCCATCGTTAGAAAATATTCAAAAAGTACTATTATTTGGAAAAAGTACCTGCAAGTCCCTTTTTATATTCTAACTCAGTCAGGATCATGTGTGTTTAATTTCCTGCTTATAGGTTCATTATTATAGAAATTTCATTAATAGTTTATGTTACCCCAATATCATTATGCCCTCTATCCTTGATTCTTTCTTTACTCAGAAACATATCAGCCAACTATTATGTATACATATAAGTAAAATAATTAAGGCCCTAATTTTGTAATAGTTAATAAATTACCACAAAACCGAACCGAAACCGATCAGTTTTCAATTTTTTAAAACCGAAACCGCATTATAATGTAATAATTGTAATTACAAAGGCAACTAAGGTATCAATACATTGTAGATATATCTTTAAAATTGGAAAAATATAAATATAATATGTTTGCTCCGGCATAAACCCATTCTATACTACGTTGGTGTAGGGTATACAATGTTATTATTAAGGTTAAGGTTCTATATAAAAATTTAAATATTTTTATCTACACCATTAGAAATTGTCATTCTGTTTGTAACATATCGACATGTTGGTCGTACAACCAAAAAATATATACATTCTGGGTCCTCATACAATTCTGAGACGATCTGGCTATGTCCGACCGCCTGTATGTCTGCAGTAAACACGATAGTACCAAAACAAAAGGAGCTAGGTTTCTTAGGTATTGAAAATAGACAATATCGGTCCATGATTTCACCTAACTCCCATACAAATGTCCCCCCGCAATACTATTTGAGCCGCCATAAATATGTATATTGTTTATGGGGCAATCCCGATGAAAATTTTCACAAATTAGTTCTAAGAACTCTAAAATTATACTGTACAATGTACTATACTGAAAATCGGGCAACATTTGTGCCTCATCCCCACAAAAGGTCCCCCTCAGAAAATTACTTCAACATTCATAATTGTTATATAATAATTAATATCGTGATGAAATTGGGAATAACCAAGTTTTATATGAACCTAAATCTTTCTACCGTATTTTGGTCCATAATTAACTCTTACACCCCCTATGTCACATATTGATTGTGGGATTCGGCACAGCCGTATATAAATAACACTCTTACTTGTTTATTTTAAATGTGTAAGCCTAAACAGCTTCGCTTTTGTTACTATACAATAATTAACATTTATATGGAAAAATACTTTTAAAATAATTATATTCACATAATTATTAACAAAATAGTGTTGATAATGACTCAACAAATATTTAACGTACACATACTCAAACAAGATTTAAACCAGTATTATAGCGTAAAAGCTGTAGAAGCTTCAACCCTTAATTGTTTCATAAAGCATTTAAAGCTAAAAAAAATTCAGAATATCTTTTGAAATCCCGAAAAATGTTCCCAAACCAAACCCTTTTTTAAAATTTTAATATTTTCAAATTAATAAATACATTCCACTTAGTTCAACTGTCACAACACGTTCTAATTCACTGCAAAGCAATTATAATTTTTTGAATTTTTAATGAAAATTTTAGAAAATCATTGCCTATATCAAATACAATTCTACATATTTCTTTTAAATTATCAAACTGTTATTAAATCAATTAAAATTATTATAATTTAAAATAGCTACTTAGGAAAATTTTGTTTTAAATCATTTGCTAATACATGCATACATATGGCAAAAACGTATTGTAGGCATATGTACATATATAATTTAAATATTTCTTAACCAAAGTGTAGAAATATTTATTAGTACGATTACTATTAGCTATAAAAGTGATTCCCACAATCGAGTTTCTATTAAATTAATACTGGTGTTCACTTGTTATTAAAACATTCTAGATAAAGCTTTCAAAATAATAAGGTTTTTTTGCAGTAACTGGAGATTTCACTAAACAGATTCTATGAATTCTTGATTCTAGAGATAAGTATTTCTAATAATTATAGACTGTCGCGAATTATTTTTGTAAAATTGAATAGGGAAAATCACATCATCTAGTAAATTTTCTATTTATTATTATAAATTATAATATTAAAATTAGTTTTAATAATTTTGAAATGTTGTTCGTGTGATCGAAAGGGCATTTTCTAAACAAACAAATTAAGTGGAACTCGCAAGCGTTTCAAAAATTGTCCATGTATGAGGTGCACAGCTCAGCTTCTGAGCGGTATGTGGTGTTCGTCGTCAAATCAGAAATTTCTCAGCTACGGCTATATGGAATTTCATGTCAATTGAGTCAGCCAATTAGATATAGCAGGTTTATTTTCTAAATATTTTGATTCTGACCCACTATGCATCCCCAGATGAAAGAGAACCAACTCAGAACTGTGTCTCTTGGGGTTCTAGTTCTAACACTTTATCTGACCTTTGTCACTTTAACATGGTGATGTCATAGGAGAGGGTAAATTGGCACATTTAAGGCATTTTATTACTGGTCAGGGAACTTGTTTTGTTATTGATATTATAATATTAGTCACAACATTCTATTTAAATTTATTATTGACATACACACAGCCTCAAAAGTGAGTAAGCACCAAAAATAATTTGATTTTTTTTAAGAGAATGAAAATAATAAAATCTATCCATCGATTAAAATTTAAAAGTTTCGGTTTGTTGGAGATTGGGCTGAATAATAAATTCAGTTCCGAAAAAAATTAAGTTTTTCATGATTATGATTTTCATGATCTTAAAAAAATTAAATAATTCTTTGGTGTTTACTAACTTTTGAGGCTATATTTTTACCAGATTTGTTTAAAATTCGATCACAAATGGACAAATTTCCTGTCTTGAGTTCGTAGGGGTTTGGGTGCCCCGATAAACTACACGATAGTTTACTGCCCTATCAATCTGGGGGTAGCAGGTTCGATTCCTGCCAAAGACTGTGGTGTATATGCAGACAAGCATAACGCTTCGCAGATTTAGTTTGTGTTTTAAATTTAAAAAAAAATCCATTTCTAGCTTAAACTCAAAGTTGGTACGACCAATTAAAGTAGGCGTTTTCTACACCTCCAAAGTAAATTAACGACTAAAGCTTATTTTAAGATACTGTAAACAAAAATGTTAAAATAATAACTATGAACCAAAAATTCCAAATAAGTTGAAAAATTAACAAGTCACAGTTAAACCGATCCTCAAACAAACAAAATACTCGCTCTCTCTTCCCCTTTTTTTCCTGATAACAATTCCCCTAAGCTTTCCTCGTATTTCTAAGCAATGAAGTGTTTCCATTATTTTTTGTGTATAATTTCTAAGTATATTTTGTATTATTGTGTATTTAACCGATTTTTTATCATGTTTATTTGCCAACTGACGCATGATCGATTGTCATCATCAACAGAGTCGTTGTCAACATTATCATCGTCATTACCCAAGTTGTTGGAGTTTTTATCGCCGCTTCATTTATACGTATAAACAAATAAGCTTTTGTTATATTTGTTTTAATTTTATATTTCAATTCCTTCTTTTTATTTTTTTTTTTTCTGTTTTACTGTTATTATTCATATCTTCAAATATTCGTTAGATTTAGGTTTTATGATGACTAATAAAAGCGGCCGTTGTTCAAATATTGGTTGGTTAAACAAGTGTTTATTTTTTCTATTTTTGGGATGGGAGGGAAATTATTTGACTGTATCTAGGGGAGTTCAGTATAGATAGTTCAAGAACTTTTTGTTTAAATATGTTTGTGTTATACATACTTTTAATACATGGAACATAGGCTAAATGGATTTAGATAAAAAAAAAACACACAACTACAGTGGAAAATTTACCTTAAATATTGACAATACTAAAAGAGGGTTAGATAGGCTGAAGTTACACAAACGGAAATTATAGAAATAGGTAAATAAAAAGACAATAACAGTATTTTAGTGTGATAAGTTTCACAGTTATGCCCATAATTTTAACAGATACGTAGGTATATACAGTGTAAAATATCCAACAGGTAAATTTACTTAAAGGGTAACTTGACATTAATTTCAAAAAATAGCAAATATTTAACTAAGCACTAATAGATATCTATTTGTTGAAATTACGGACATTAATAGGATCAAGACGTATTAACATAAAATCAGCTGAAAAATAAATTATTTCATTTTTAAATAAAACTTTAAAAGTAACATGTGCAAACGTGTTACGTTATGATTGCATTTCGCTTTGCAAACTTTTCTAAGAATTTTAAGTTAATTAAAATTTTTACATTATGATAATAAAGAATTTCAAAATATTTCATATATCTCATAACACTAATATTACCCAGAATGCTTCTAAGAATTTTAATTGTACTTCTATAATATTAATATGGTATATCACCTAACATCTACAGATAATTGAACCAAAATGCTTTAAATTTAAAAAAAAGAAAATATTTGAAATATTTTTACAATTTGCAAAAATAACTTTAACAATATTGTAAATTAATTTGATGATAGCAATAAACTTATAAAAAATAGATAGTAAACACCCACTCTCATACCAATATAAATGAAATTCTTAGATAAGATAATAAAAAATAATAATTAATAACTAAAAAGAAAAAACAATAATTAAATAAAAACAAATCAAGCAAATTTATGTTTAAAAAAACCTCCTTTATTTGTTTTTGTTTCAAAAAAAAAAAAAAAAATATTTATTTTCAATAATTCCATCAGTCTGAGTCATTACATTTTTTTTTATAATTTACAATTAGCTATCTATTGTAAATTTCAAGTATGCTTTTACTTGTAGTAATACGTGATGAAAATCAATATTTAAACAATTTATTTATTAATAATTTTAAAATACTGTACTTCGCAAAACCCTTTGAAATATTTAAATTGTTGTAGAGGTTAGACAAATCATATTTATAGATTTTTTGTTGTTTATTTATAAAAAAATCTCTTTGTGTTTCTTCTTTTTTATTTTTTGTTTAAACACTTTATTATCTTATCTTAGTAAATTTTATAAGAAAAAATATTTTATTTTATCTACGAAATAATCGTTTATTGTAGAAAAAAAAATTAATTTACCGGTTAATACAAAAAGTTTATCAAGAAATCGAGGTTTTTGTTCAGACCAGGGGGGTAGGTTTACAAATAAAAGGGATTTCTCAAAGAACGAAATACAATTTGCAATACAAATGTATAATTTTAATTAAAACTGAATCAAAATGGTGGTTAAACAAAGAAAATTTTCTAAAATTGAACACAAGAGATTTTCGTTCATCTACTACACAATGGGGCAGATGAAAAATATTTTGGAAACAAATCTGTCATTTCTAACTGGCTGCAAAAATTGGCATGAAATTTTACATAGGCACAGTAGAGAAGTACTCAAGTTTAAGTTTTGACGACGAATCCCAGATACCTCTCAGGAACGTTGCTGTTTTTTATGCACAATTTTTTATAGCTTAAGAAAATAAAGTATTGAAAAAAAGAAACTATGCAACAAAAATATGCAGTTATGTGTAAAATAAGCAAAAATTTACTATAAAAAGCAAAATATGCAAAAATATGCTGTAAAGAGCAAACTATTTTGGAAATATATCTGAGATGAAATTTCACAATATTCAAACGCTAACAAATGTTTTGTTGTTCATATAAAATTGAAGATAATATTAATATGTTGTGGGTTTCTCCCGGTTCTTTCGAATTTAACTTATTCTTGATAGAAATTTTTAATTTAGAAGTGTTCAAAAATGCCAAAACTGGTATTCCAAAACGGGCAGCAATTTTAGATACTATGATTTATTCAAAATCATTCAACATCGCATCCAATGTAGACTATGCTTTGTCACATCAATCTATAGGCCGAATTTCTCGATTTTAATTAGCAACCTAAGTTAGGCTATAGCGGATATATTGATTTATCAATCATGTATGTAAGTTATTTGGGCACATGGCTAAATCGATTCCGCTATCTAAGGAGTGAGATCGAAAAAATCTTAACATACATAAATGTTAATAAAAAAGAAACCAATTTTTTTTAATTGATTGATGTTATTGTTACAACTTACAAAAAATTTTATTTTTATTGTTCCAATCAATAGTGATGAATTTCTGAAAATTTTCTGGAAACCCTTCCATTAAGGTTTTTATAGTGCTTTCTGTCACTTTGTTCGAAAAGGTAGTCCATCTCCGTTTAAAATCTACCACACTTTTTTGTGCTCTTCAATTCTCTTTAAACAAAAGTCCAATATCTCTCTACTGGCTTTAGCTCCAGGCAGTTTGGAGGATTTGCCTCACTTTATGTTTACCATGGTGATAGGATGTCAAATCAGTCCAAAAATAAATGGACACATTAAGAAGTCTTATGAATGCTCTTTTGTAAAAATTCTTTGATGTAAATGTCGGTATTTATAGAGCCCTTTGTAACAAATGGTTGGCTTTTTTTGCCACAATTGCATATTTCTTTCCATACCAAGAACTTTTTGGGAAATTTTGTCTGCTTTTGGGTACTAAACATGTCTACAACATTCCCTCGAGCATCATCAACATACAAATATTGACCCGGAAGCTTCGAAAAAATTGCCACAACATACGTTTCGTCATACATTATGCAGCAGGTATATTTTTAGAAAATTTGACTTCAATTTCCGTGCTCTGTATTTGGCCTCTAACTTCAGGAACTTTTTGAGCCTTGTATGTTTTTAAACCTGCATTGTCTTAAACTTTTCGTACCAAATAGTCCGAGTACTGAGCTAACAGGACTGCTTTCCTACTGGATGTGTTGGGAGCTCTTTTGAAACTGCTTTCTATTTATTGGCTTTGGAAACATCATGCGGACCTTTCCTTCTACCTGAACCAGGTTTTCTATCAACGGACAAGTTCTGCGGAATACTGTTTAATAACATTTGAATCAGTTTGGTGGCAGACCTATGATTGTTTGGCCAAACAAATAACTGACATACTTTTCAAAGGTAACTTGATACAAAAAAAAAATTAAATAATTCTTGGGTTAAAAGTTTTAAATAAAAACGTGTGTTTTTTTGATCTCACTCCTTATAACGATCCATATCCATAATATACATACATACAAAATGTGAAAAACTGTATTATTGGATATCAAAAATATTTAGAGTAAAGGATTTCAGAACGTTTTTTGTGTATCCTGAAAGTATGTAAAATTGGGACGTGACAGTTCTAATTCTTAAAGCATTTTCTTACTGAATGTGGTCAAATTTGACAGCATATAGACCTTAACAGAGAGTGTTTTATATAATATTTAGTTTAGAAAGCCTTTTTGAAAATTTATAATGACATGAAAACAAATTCTTTCTAAAATCTCAATAATGTTTAGACAAACAAATTCCTTAATAGGTTTTGCAAAGCTGGTTCCATAAACATTTTACCATTTTTTCCACCAAGAATATAATTAAAATTTTGTATCTTCATTTTCTTTATATTATTTTGCTCAACACTGTACAAACAAGGATTTAACAAAAAATAAAAACGTGTTTACTTAATTTTCATAAATCAAATGAAAACATCATCTAACAATAGGCCACTTAGTTTCAGACCACTTTTCATATATTTCTTCGAGTGTATTATTAGCTAAATAGTTTTCATTATCTCATTCATTGTTACATTCAGAAACAATTAAATTGTCAAAATAATCTACAAGTCCCCTCCAACTCAATCTGTCTCTCTTTCTCTATGCATTTAACTGTCGTTACTTTTCACACACAATCAAAATATGAAAACTAAATAATAATAAAACAAAAGGAAGTTTAATTATTTAACAACATTTAACATGTAAGAGGTCACATGCATTATAGTCAAGTCAGTCAGTCAGTCAAAGCCAGCATTTAACAACTCAAGACAGTGGCATCAGCCAACTCAAACACCAGTTTTGAAATTGTGAAAATATATTAAATACACTTGCCAGATTATAATTGTTGCAGCAGCAAGAAAAACAACAACAACAACAACAAGATATTATTTTAAATATTTATCTTATGAAAAATATCATTCAGGTCAGTGTTAAATTTTAGAAACAAAATTTGTGTAGAGTTATTATAAAATTAAATTAACAAAGTGAGAATATGTTAAATGAAAACATTTATCACCTCACTTCAGCACACGGTCATTTAATTATGGTGTGGAAATTTAATATATTTATTTTTTTTTAATATTATATTAAGAGATTGTGTGAGGTAAGACAATTTTTGGGAGATATATATAATAGTTATAAAAGAAAACATATTTTATCTTAGTATCTATATCAATCAAATTAATCGATCCTTCTAAAGCCAATATTATTAGTTTTCGTAAGGAGTGCCTCATTAAAAATTTAACATATTCGAAAATCAAAAAATATTTAAAAAAATCTCAAATTTCAAAAAGGTAAATTTTAGTATTTTTGTGCATTAGTACTACATTTGGTGCAAAGCTTTTTCAACAATTGCCGATTGGACATTATTTCGGTAATTTTGATTTAGTTATTTCGGTAGTGATATTTAACTGATAACGGTAATTTCGTTTTGACTTAAATTATTGCTTCCCTGCCGCTCCGTAACATACAAATACTAAAATTATATTTTAACCCTTTAAAGGTTTTCCTCCTTCACTCTATAGCAAAACTGTAAGATTTTAAGTGTTATAATCCTAATTTTAAACACTTCCCAGCAAAACTTTTTGTGAATTTTTGTAATGGCAACTAGACATACATTATTTATTTTAGTAGAATAGGTACTTATTTTTATACTGGTTGGTAATGAACTTTTGCATTTAGCACTGCTATCTAGTGTGTTTGACTGAAAAACGAGACGTTAGCGGTTCTACACCAGTTGAAGCTATTAATTTTGAATTTTGAAATCTCGAACAATAATAACTAGTTATTCAGTCAAATAATAAATAGTTTTCAGTTTGCTCCAATATTACTTGTTGGCTTACTAAGTAAGTAAAGTTTTTGCTGGGTTAGTATTCCATTTAATTGGATAAACAGCAAGTTATTACTTTAATATAACTCATTGATAGTTAGTTCTCATAGTAGACGTTATCCGTTAAAACAGAATGTGATCATGGAAAACAGATAATTGCAAATTGTGATATTTAGTAATTTCAAATCATTGCCAAGTTTTTACTGGATTGTTATAAAAAGTATTCTCATTTAGAGAAAAATATTGTCTTCCCCAAGGCTCTAAATGTTTTCATGAAAAAATCCTTTAAATTCCTCAGAAATTGGCATAGAAATTATTTCAGCACCTTAAAGACAATTGTTTGGTTTTTTCTGCAAAGTTCTTATAGAATCAAGCTTAATTCTATTATCACATTCAGCATTCCAGCTAAAACATGATAACGTCTTGAACAACTTACTTTCTGCATTACTTAGAAGGTGTTTGGTAATGGCTGCCTTATAATCTGAGATATAAGTATTTGTTTACGAAATTCTGAATAAAATTCATAATAAAAAACCGTTCAACCTTTGAATGGTTACATTTTTTATAATTCAAATCTAATCCAAATGGATTTAAAAAATTTGTTCTTCATTTAATTTCTGGTTTTTACTAATCTGTTAGAAAATAAATTAAAGACAATGTCTATTTGTAATAGATTTAATAGTAATAACTTATTTAAGTTCCTATTTGTAAGCGTTTGTGGTAAGTACTTGACTACAATGACATCACAGTGTTACAAAAATGAGTTAAAATTCGAATGTTTAAGTAATGAGGAGTAATTATATTAGCACTTTAATTCATTGCTTTGCAATGTAGGTTTTTGCTGGGATGTTTTCATATTTTTGAATGTGTAATTAAATATTACAAATTATATTTTTTTTTGGTAACTTATTTCTCCTGGAATCTCCTCTAATATATCATTTAAATAAAAACGTTTTTTAAAGTTTTAGAAAACTTTTAAAAATCATATAGATTTTCAAAGTATCGTAAGGATATTTTGTTTAAATAAACTACGTAAGTATTAAAATTATATACCATCCTTAGATATAACTGTTATTATTATTTAAAATAACATAAAACAATATTAAACTCACCTTTTAATTAATTTATCAAATTAAACACGGCCTTTTCAAAATTTTTCTTCAATCGTGTCTTTCTGACAATTTTGTTTACAACACAAATATTTCTACTTTTGTTCATTTTGCTTTGTTTAGTATTTTTTTCCATTTTTCTTGCAATATATTACAAAAACAATTATGCAATTATTAAAATGAAATTTTATAGAAATTGAAAAGTATTTTTTTTTACAATTAACAGCAGCACAAGTAATTCACCTTACGCAAGGGTTTTTTTTATAATTTTTTGTTTTTTGTTAATAATATATATATACTCGTGTAGTATATACAGAAAAAAGTAGTTGTAGTTATTGTTTTTTTTTTTTCTTCTTGTTAATTATAATTATAAATATAATAACACTAGGCAACACTTGAATATACAATAAATTCTATATTGTTTAAAATAAAAAAAAGTTACTTGAACTGAGCCGTTAAATTTTTTGTTGAATCAGCTTTTTTAGTGGCAAACCGTGAAACAAACAAATAACAACAACAACGACGACAACGTCTATAATTCCAGCACTTTTGAGACGGTGTCAAATAACCGTAAAATGAAACAAACTGAACAAATTAAGTATATAAATGTACTTATGAAAAAAAACGTAGTATTTGCGTAAAACAGTTTTTTTTTAATTTTATTTGTTTCCAATTTATTTATTTTTCAGAACACGAGAGTTTAAAATAAGTTTATTTTGTTTTTATTTTTTAGTCTAGATTAAACACGCGTTTTGAGTTTAAAGCACGTTGTTAACGTGAGCTCTTGTGATCGACGAATGACAAAACTAACCTGTAGCTTAACTCTAGCAACCCCGCGACCAAAGCATTTTCACTTTGCTTGTGTATTGTACAAAACACACATCACAAAATAATACTTATTCTTCTATTATATCACCACTTATACTGTAGAGTGCAAGGCATACACATGCATGTACTCACTCTTTCTCACGTACATACATTCATACATACATTTGAACATGTATGTCACTCATATGCAAATGTTAGTGATAATTATAAAGGTGTTAGTTAATGTTTAACTGTGTGTGTGTGTTTATCATTTAGTTTGTATTAGTGCTGAACGAGTAGAATAATTACATTTGTGGTTATAATGAGGATGATTGTGTTGATTCGTTCGTTTAAATTTGTATGACTGTGGCTCAATGCGAACGCGAAAAACTGCCACGCCGGCGATATCACTTTTGGATTGTTGATATTAGAGAGTCTAAGAACTCTAACGACAGAATTTTAAAAGAATTTATTCAACTTTTTCATATTGTTGACTATTTTCGTCATATTTCAACTTTTTATCCCACTTTAATGTAAAAATATATGATTGGTTATGGCGTTTTCTTTTCTGATACAAAATGTTGCCTATATATTTTGTACAATTTATTAAAGGTTACCCATACCCTTATAATGTGTTGCATTTTTAACGATCACATTGAAAAAAAAATCATTACCATTTATGCAATTTTCTTTTATGTAGCTTCTAAATATTATAAAACTATACTTTTTGCTTCCATTTTAACACGTTTAATCAAAAAATACTAAAACAATTTCATTAACACAAACGAACTTCAAAACATTAACAAGAAAAGCTATGTAAAATTGGTTTTAACCCTTTGAAAAAAAGTGAGGGTGAAATATGTAGCATATATTCAGGGTTTTAGGGCAACATTATTTGAAAAGAACAAATAAATAAAGAGTTGTACAAATTTTAAACTACTAAACGGCTTTTATTTTCAATCAAAAGTATCCGGTTTATTTAAAGGAAATAAACCAACGTTTTAAAAGGTTAAAACGTAATAATTGGTGTCAGAAGTGGGATTGCAAAATAATAAGCATGAAGTTTGAAGAACTAAAAGTTGAACAACTCAAGAAAGAATTGTGTAAGTTGGAGCTACCAACAACAGGTATCAAAGCAGAATTGCAGAAGAGGCTCATAGATGAATTCAAGCGGCGTGATATTGACATTGGAGCTTACGAATTTTAGTATAAAGAAGAAATTGAAGTTTCTACCCATGCAACAACAAGCAGCATGGATTTAAGCACAATATTTGCTGCTATAATGGAAAAACTTAATAAAGTTCAAGAAACTTCTACAGCCAACAACGATAAACTGCTTTCTAAAGTAAAAAGTTCAAGAAACTTCTAGAGTCAACAATCAGAAGCTGTTAGCTGAAGTTAAAGAAGCGTCTAAGGTAAACAACGAGAAATTATTAGCTGATGTTCAAGTCAACATCGAGAAACTCCTAGCTGAAATGGATGCGAAATTTCAAGAATCATCTAGAGTCACAGACGAGATAATACAGGAAATGTCTCAAGTTTATAACAACAGAGTGGATGGTATTGACAAGAAGGTGTCAGATTTAGAGAATTGTGTCAATCAAAAACTGCATGATCTGGAAATGAAAATTAATAATCTTCAATGCCAAGATGGACCGGTGCGAATCATTCCAGAGGCATTTAGTAGAATAAAGGCCCCTAGTTTTGATGGAAGCATACCATTTAATGTGTTCAAATTCCAGTTTTTTACAGTTGCCATTAGAAACATGTGGAACAACGAACAAAAAGCTATAGAGTTGATATTGGCCTTAAAAGGAAATGCAGCAGTGGTTCTTGAAAGCGTGCCATCGAGCAACAGAAATTGTTATGATGACATAATGGAGGAGCTACAACGTAAGTACGGTGGCGAACATAAAAATTAATTATACCGAATGGAGTTGCGTGGCAGAGTGCAGAAGCCCAATGAGACACTGAAAGATTTTTCGTTGGAAATCAAGCGTTTGCTACAGCTTATTTATCCAGGGGATAATCATCCGATTTTGGAGAATTTGAAGATAGAGGCATTTGTGAATGGCATTCGCGATCCTGAAATAAGACATGCGGTCTGTGCCACACCCAAGTCATCATTCACAGAAACCGTTTCATTCGCACTGGTACAAGAAATAGCAAGAATAATTTCAAAGCCCCAAATATGTAATGTGCGGAAAATCGAGGTTGTCGCTGAAACTGAAGAACACAAAGAAGGATAAAAGACAGAATAAAGGCATAATTTATGACTTATTGATGAGAAAAAAGCATTTTTTAAATTTTTACAGCAAAAGTGAAACATAAGAAAATCAACTTTTCTCGACAGTTCGACTTTTTTTAGTTAGTCGCCTTTTCGCATAACGTAATCGATTGTTTGATTTTTTTCTTAACTAAAAGTCGATTTCGACTTTTTTCAATAAAATGTCGATTGTTCGAACAACAAATTTGTCAAAAGCGCATTATTTTATATGTATACAAATTCAGTACATATAATTTTGTTAGCATTTTGAAGCGCACTGAAAATAAAATGTTTTGACCAAGGCGAATTTATTGTACAGGTGGCGTTGATATTACAACAAGTACAACATTGTGTTTTGTTGTTGCTTTAGGGGCAAATTTGTCAAATAAAAAACAAAACAAAAATTTGTAAAACAAAAAGAATAATCAAAAATTTTTGAAAATAAACAAAAATAATAAATTTACTAAAAAATAAAATAAAAAAGAACATACCACCAAAGAGTATGTGCCTAAAGCCTGCGAAACGTAAGTTTAGCACAAAAACTAATTTCAAATTTAAAATAATTTAATTTTGAAAGTAACTTTTTTTTTAATTGAAAAGGTAAATAAAACAACTTTTGACACAAAATAAATTCGCCTGTATACAATTTTTGACAAGTCGACCCCCAAAGGCGAAATAAAAAAAGTAGATCAGCTGTGCTGTTAACGCCACCTGTAAAGTAAATTCGCCTTGGTTTTGACAAATTTGTATTTTTTAAAATATTTATTTTTTGGATTTGAAAGCTCATAGAAAATGTCTATTTAAGATATTGTAATGATTTTGAAATTTTAAAAGATTGTGGAATTTGTAATACATAGCTATTTTTACAAAATCTGCTCCTCAATCCACATTTTTGATCGGGCGGATAACAATAAAAAGTCAGATTAATTATAATAAATTTGTTTAAAAAAATTCACTATTTTTAACTATTGCCTGAAGTAAGGCATTGGTTTAAGAAATATTAAAAAGCTCCATTTTTGTTAAAACTTAGCTATTTTTCAAACTCATTTCAAAATTGGTAGTTTGCACTCTCTGAATATGGATCTAAATTACTTTTTTAGATAATTACTCATTTTTTAATTTCTTCCATTATTTGTGAACGTTTTCTAAGAAATCATACAACCGCTAAAGACTTGATAAAATTAACATTTACGTCAAACCACAAAGAGAAAAAGATATTTTTATATTTTAACATCATTTATTATTAAATTATTTCAATTATATTTTGATGAATGGGTGCAGACTGTATCACTTTAATGTGAATAACATATGAATGAGTAACAATTGAAGGAAATCCAAATAGTCGTTAAAACTAGGACCTCTTAATAATGATCTATTAGTGATTTTAGATTTTTCATATAAAAATCGATATTTGGTGGGAAATATGAGTGATCACAGATTGTTGTCCTTTTTCCTCTAGGACCTCTTATTAACGATGTATTAGCGATTTTAGATTTTTCATATAAAAATCGATATGGTGGGAAATATGAGTGATCACAGATTGTTGTCCCCTTGCCCCTTGCCCCTTGCCCCTAGGACCTCTTATTAAAGATCTATGAGTGATTTCATTTTTCATATAAAAATCGATATTTGGTGGAAAATATTGATCACTCATATTTTCCACCAAATATCGATTTGTCATCCCTTATAACCGCATCTGCTATAATTCCTTCATCATTTAATTTTGAGTACGAATTTTGAGATCTACAATTCCTCATAGGTTTTCTATTGGATAGAGGTTTGGCAGGCCACTTCAAAAACCGTACCTCATAGGATTGTCGTGCTGAAATCTCCAAACTAAGGAGATATTTTCCTCAGCGTATGGATATATAACACCGTTATCAAAAAAAGGGAGCAGTATTCCATTTTTGTCTCGACCAAGATAAATGCATTCAAATTTTTAGAAATAACAGGTTTTTCGCGGGGCGATAGCTACCAATACCAACCTCTTTTGCCCTGCGGCTAACAGTTCGAGAACTAATTTCCAATTTTAGATATTTGATAACCAACCGGGAATAATTTTTGAGAATTTCTTAAACTCTTTAAGTAGTTTTACGAGGTCTTCCTCCCAAATGTTAATAACGATCTAAACAATTTTTTCGTAATTTTTTAAACTAGTGATCATTAATTGAATATTTATCACAGATCATGATTCAATCCAGCATTAAAATCCTTTATTATTTTTGTTTTTAAATTTTCGCAAATCTTGACTCTAATCATTTTTACTAACTATTTAAAAAACTTATTGTGCTATTACATCGTTTTCATCCATATTATTTCCGTTTTAGTCTTCTATATTTTTATAGAAAACCTAGTAAATTTTAATTTAAGAATTTGGAGATTAAAATGATTTCATTAACTAACTGCCCTGCTTTAAAATGGTAGTTGTTGCTGTAGATCGATCATATAAATATGATCATCTAGCAATGCATTTTCACTCAATATTTAATGTTCCAAATACATTTCTTGCTCTAAAGAATGTGACAGCAAATAAGTTTGTCCTTATTACTTATACTTCTCATATCCATAAATAGAAAAAAATAACAAATAATGAATGCTTTTTATTTCCTTAATATTAAAAAAAATATATTATTTTGAATCCAGTATGAATTTATAGAACACTCATTTAATAGGGTTTTTGAAAGTAGTTTTCTATCAAAAAAATTTGTATTTACAACTTCTCTCTTATCAATAACTGAGATTGTATGTATATGCCCCAGAAAGAAGGGGTATATGTATTAGTTTTATTAGAAATATCGCTGCATTTGTTCAATTAATTGAAGACCGTTGATTGTGGTCAGTTATTCACATACATTATTTATAATGTATTATGTTTTGAAACTTAAAAAAGGGTTCATTGATTTCTTGGAAATCAAAAATATAATAATATATATTTAAAAAGTGGTTTGTGGTAAATTAAAATTAGATTTGTAAATATTCTTAGCAATATGCTGTAAATGAATGGAATGAATTACAAACTTTATTATTTATTAAACAAATAATCACTTATTCTCCGAAAATAAATCAACACCTGTACAAATTTTCCATTAAAAAAAAGAAATGGCAAAACATATATGGCAAACGTATATATGTATATTAAAAACACAATTTTGTATTATTTGCAGAAAGCATTTAACACAGTTTGGACTCATAAATAACACATTTACAAAATGTTGTTACCTAAACATTAAACATAATTTCTAGTACAGTTGTTTAAATATGACTTGCCGTTATATTCTTAATAAATTGAATTACAAAGGGGAAAATTATAAATCCTTATATTTTTTAGGCACTGGCTAAAACGTCTTATGCATATACTCCAATGTTCATCATATTATTTATATTGTTTTTTCTCTATTTTGTTTGTTTATATAGCTTTTTTAGAAAGAAAAAATACATTCGTTATCTTTGAATTAATAATGGCAGCGTGTTAGGGTTTCCCCTTTAGATATTTGTGAAGTGGTTTTATAATTCTATGTAATCAAATTGTGTGAAAACCACAAAGCTGCACCAAAACCACACATTAGTTTATTTATATATTTCAAATATGCAACATACTTTGAAATACAGTGGACGAAGAAATCTAAGCATACAAAATAAAAATTAGTTTTTCGATTAAAAAAAATATATATTTATTCTATTGGAAACTAATTAGTGTATTTTAAGGTTTTAATGAATAGGAAACCAAAAAAGTTATACTTTACTTTGTCTGCATGTAAACAAAAATTTTAATTTTTGAAATTGACGCTTATTTTATGAAATTTTAAAGATATTCAGATATAAACTCTAGAAAGAACGTTGATTCAAAAAGGGAACACGTTTGTACACAATAAAACTGGGAAACTTGGTAGATTTGGAGGACGTATTAGATGTTCCAGAACACTTTTAACTAAAAATGCGATTACAATTTCCTAAAACTCCCTAGTTAGTTATGTTATTTATGCTGAATTATATGGGTTAAATTTGTTGTTACATTTGGCTCAATAATTTTTATTAATATGACCCTTTGTATCCTTTGTGCAGTTCTAAATCATCATATGTTCTGGCTTTGTATGAAACCAACTACGACGTTTCATAAAGAAACAAAAACATCACAAAACATTAAGGCCTTTTTGGAGCCATTTCGCTTTGCTCGACGACAACATTGGACTGTCGTACTCAGAGGTCTCATCATGCTGCCTGCAAAATCTGCACTGTTTTGTCCCAACATTACCTACAGGAATTTGGTTGTATCTAATACCAAAATATAAACAATCCAGTCAGTATTTGTACTTTTTGGATCCTCTTTTGGACAGATAAATGAATCGTTTGTCCTGCCTGAGCCCAGACTAGTTACCCCAAATTCCGATTCAAAACAAGAACGTAGCGTGTCCACGCGGGATGCAAAATAAAGGTTCATGTCCAATGAAAACGCTTTGGGAACCTAAGTGGTTAACTGACATAACAAAAATCCTAACGCCCATCAGTCTCCTTCTCAAACACTTAGCTGATCATAGGTGTTGAAGTCCGCTTGAAATATTGTTGGGTAAGTACCCATTTGAAAATTGGACCTATAAACTTGAATTGATCCTGTTTAGAAAATATTTTTTTCTGTGTACGCACTTTCCTGGCTAAAAATATTTATTCAACTATTTGCACGATAATTTATTAAACGGATCATTTAGGAACAAAAACATAAGGCTGAATCTTAATCTTCTTAATCTCAACAAAAAGCTAACATTTTTCTATTCAAAATCAAATTCATAAACACAGTATTTTCCCAAAAAAATGTCCAATTAATATTGTAGGATTTTCAATTGTTCTTCTAAGATTATCAAAATATATGAGCTGTGTTGAAAATGTGATGACATCCCTTTCAAAACATTAGAAACTTTGAGTTGTAACAGGCTCATTATTTTTTTTTTGTTGATGAACCATAATAATGTATTAATCAAGATGAAATATTTAAATTGAAAACCCTAAACACACCCCAATATCGTCTCCAGGTTCAAAACAATCTAAAGAGATAAACAACAACCAGTACATATTTGTTTTATTTTTTTTTTTTTCATTAAATTTGTAAAATATAGGACTAAGCCAAACTTAAACATTCAAATACGTTTATCAGGCGAAGAGAAAAATTAAATAAATACAACAACAGCAACAACAAAAACTAAAACAAATACAAATAAAAAGTAAACAAACACATTTGCATTGGAAAGAAAGAAAAATAAATGAAATTCCAAAAAAAAAAAAAAAAGCAAACATAAAGGTACAAATGTATTTGATTAAATTGAGAGTCGTAAAAAACAAAAACAACATAACACCGGCTTAAATATTTAGACACGTATGTACAAACACACATACAAATGCTTAGCCAATGATATGGGTGTCCCGAGGAAACTCGTGTAAACGAGTACAAGTGTGTGTGTGCTGCTGCATTTGTTTGCACTCTTTATCTAAGGTAAATGACGAATTGTTGTTGTAGTTTAACGCGGTTTAATCTCTATTTTTTTATTATTTCATTCTCAAACTTAAAGGTAACAAACATTATTGCATGAGTTTCGTTTTATTTGTATGCCTGTATTTATGAACGAACGATTTTACTTATAGAGGAGTATGAGTGTTGTGTGCTTGTTTGTTTGTTATATCATTTAAGTTGTAAATGTTTAATTAACAAAGATAACCATTACTAATAAATAATATTCACACACGAACACAATTAACAACACATTTTTCGTTCATTCGTTCGTTTTTCAATTTAACAAAATTTAGAATTCATTCCATACAGACATATGAATTATTGCTTTCGTGTAAATGTTTAAATACATGTGAATGAGGAGAACTCATAATTACTAGCACAATATTGTTGCTGTTGTACTTCTTATTTTTTTGTTAAGCGTTAATTAACTTTGCTCGATTTCTTTATTTTTGTTTTGTTTTTGTTCTGCCATTTTTTTTGTGTGTTATCAAATATTGAAATTTGTATAGACATTTTAAAAACAAAAAATGGTGTCTTTTAAGTACTAAATTACGAATTGAAAGTTAATTGACTTTTATATTTTTATCTCTTTTTAGAACAATATGAAAAAAGTATGTACATTAGGGTGGCCCCGTTTGTATGGAGAAAAAATAAGGTATCGATGTTTCCGCCTAAAATGAAAATTTGATTCATTCTAAGACTACCTTTTGAAATTTTTTCGTCCTTGAGTCAATATTTGGCGAGCTGGATCAAAGGATAAAAAGGTCCTTTTTTGAGGTTTTTTACATTTTCTCCATATTTCTTCCAAAGGAAGTATATGTAAGTTTGATATCATATAAAAGGTCTTTAAAAGACGCATTCAATAGGTTATTAGAATCTTAAAAAAAAAAATTAAAATTCAAAAACTTTAAAAACTTTAAAAATTTTCGACAAAATTTTAGTTTTTTTTTAATTTTTTCATAGAATTTATTCAAATAAATATATGAAATTCTTGATCATAAACATAATGTAATTTCACCGAAATGGTGAAAGCTTATAAAATTTGAGTTATTTTGATGCCCATTACATATACTAAGAATTGAGTATACAGAGATTGTCAGATAGGGATGAAATTAGGTTTAAACAAATTTGAATAAACATTGAACTGGACTGAATTTTAAAAAACGAGAAAAACCGTTTCGGTGAAATTACATTATGTTTATGATCAAGAAATTTCATCTATATATTTGAATAAATTCTATGAACAAATTAAAAAAAACTAAAATTTTGTCGAAAATTTTTAAAATTTTTAAATAAAATTTTTTTTTTTTAAATTTTTAATAACCAATTGAATGCGTCTCTCAAAGACCTTTCACATGATACCAAATTTACATATACTTCCTTTGGAAGAAATATGGAGAAAATGTAAAAAACCTCAAAAAAGGACCTTTTTATCCTTTGATCCAGCTCGCCAAATATTGATCTCAGGACGAAAAAATTTCAAAACGTAGTCTTAAAATGAATCAAATTTTAATTTTAGTCGGGAACATCCGCAACTTTAATTTTGGGGCCACCCTAATGTACATACGTATTTCACTTGTGTTTATTGTATGTATATGCACAATTGACAAAGTTGATTTGTTATGCCTGAGTAATAAAATACCTTTTTATTGTTAGAACTCATAGGGGTCCTAAGAGTATTTACAGTTAAACTTTAAAATGTTTGAGATTAAATTTAAAAGTTGTTACTTACTATGTTTATTAACAGATAATTTTTATTATTTTTTTTAATAACAACTCACCTGAAAATACAAAGAAAAAAACAAATGATCAAACAAATGACATAATAAAAAAAGAGTTAAAAATAATTGTGTACTTAATTAAAGCATTAGCTTAAAAAATAGTAAGTCAAATAAACAAAATTATTTTATTTGAGACTCGTTAGTGTCCAATTCATTCCCAAATTGGAACAAGATTTATATGTTCAGAAAGAAATAAAATAATCTAAATATACAAATTAAAATTATATTTAAAACTAAGTATTACACGCATTGATATTAAACCATTTTGTATAATCATTTTTCCAATTTGATATAGTATGTTGTATAAAAATCATTCTGTACATTTTACTTCTAATAAAATCTTGTAATTCATATTTTTCGTATCTCTAAACTACTAAACTTTCAAAGTTCAGTAAAAACTGGTATTTATATCGAAGTTCTTATGAGAAATAAATCTTTCATCAAAAGTCATTTGACAGCTGTAGTCAGTTTGGGGTCTGTAACCCAAAATCAATGTTGACCAATTTCTATTCCGAATCAGATGATTTACAACAAACTGGCATCGATTTAATGTTGCATATTTTGTTAAAAATACCTCGTTTCACATATTTTTTTGTTATAATTAGCATATTTTCAATTTAATAAAAACTTTTTGAGTTTTTGTACAAAATTTGAATAAAAAAAATATTTGTATTCAAATTAAATTTAATTTGGTCTAAAAAATGTTGGTGAAAATAGGTAGACAAAATCGAGCTAGTCGTGGTTTCAGATATTTATGAATCAATTTTCTCGATTTTAAATAGCAACCAGACAGACGGAAATAGCTATATCGATTATGCTATCTATAAATGGAAAATGTTAAAATTACAAACGGAATGACCAACTTATATATACTCTTAACACTTATGGTGAATGGTACAAAATCGTGTTACCAAATGTCTAGGAGACAGATCGTAAATTAATCGCCCAAACACGAACTCACTCAAAATTTTAGTAAATATACTGAATAATAATTAAAAATACCAAATACAAAACAAAAAATTCAACACAAACGAAATATTTTTCTGAATCATAAGAAACGCGTGTCGAAATATTGTGCTACTAGTAGGGTGATCGATTCTTCGACATTTTTTAGAAACCGGTTTTTGGTTTCTTTGAAAAATTGCAATTTAATATAAACCGGTTTCGGTTTTTATATAATAACCGTTTAACCGGTTTTTTTTGGCAAAATATTAAAACGCCTAGAAATAAGAAGAAAAAAGTTGTATTCATTAAAATAATGTTTTGGAGTTTATCGATTTTTTTCTTTTGTTTTTATAAAGCTAGACATTGAAAATGATCTTTCACTCAGTGCACTTGTAGGACATATATGTAGTTAACAAAGCATTGAGTAAGTTTTCAAGTTTTCAAGTTTTCCAGATCGCTTGAGACATTTGTCTAAATATAAAAAGTTATAAAATAGTTGGAGTATTTGTTATAATTTTTTTTTTTTTTTTTTAGTTTGTAAATTTTTTAAAGTTTTTAATAAACTAAAACTGATAAAAACACACATTTACAAAAAACCGGCTATTCGAGGAGAAAAACCCGGTTTCTTCGATATTCGAAATGTGAGCTGTTCAAAAAAACCGAAACCCACATAACCAAAAAAACCGCTTAAAACCGTTTATTAAAAACCTTAAAAAACTTACTACTGAACATTTTTATATATGGGGACGCGTATTGGGGTCAAAAGTAGACTGTGCAGACAGACATACGGACGGACATTAGCTAGGTTATCATAAAATTTCAGATAAATTATATGTTATTCGCTGTCATCTTCCCCATATGCCTATAAAATCTTTATTAAAGTAGTTTAACTGGTTTCTATATTATTGATAAAAAAGTGTTGTTGATAAATAAAATATTTGCATTTCATACACTAAAAATTCCAAACTTTTAAAATTTCATTGCCTTTAATCGACTAATTATTAAGAGTTTTCACAACATATTTGGGGGATTCAAACGGTCTGCTATTAGGTCATATTGTCATAATGTTCTAATATATTATGATAGTTTAAAAAAATTGTTGTTGTGCTTTAAACAAAAAATGTGTTATTTTATGACAAAACAATAAACATAGTTCAAAAAGTCGTATAACTTTAGAACTTTTTTGCTTGAAATACAACAAAAATTTAAACTATCATAACATATTAGGACATTATGACTATATGACCTAATAGCAGAGCGTTTGAATCCCCCAATTGTAATTATATTTTTTTTATATTTATATTACTTTTAGAATAGTCCATATAATTAATAACTTTGTATTAAAATATGTTAAGTAAACAATCTTGTTAATATAACATTTTTATTGCTGTCATTTTGACTAAAGATTGACAATGCATTTTTTTTTTTTTTTTTGTATTTTTGCCACAACAACAACACAACACAAAACAAACAAAAACAAAAACTGCACAAGCAAGTACAAAAATTGACCATTGCCTTTAGATACATTTATAATATAATTTGGATTAAAATCAAATAAAATAAATAAAAAATGAAATTAAACCCATTAGTTTCGCATGTATTATACATGATGAGAATAAAATTTTGTACATTTAATCTTGACTAAAGCAATATTATTAGCCAGTTTTAGTAAAACGTTGTTAGTTTTATGTTTTATTTTTTAGATAAACTATCAATAGTTTGATCGACCATTCAACCACAAACATTCAAACGAATACAAATATATAAATTAAATTGCTTCCGTTTTATACGAGTAGATATTTTTTGTTTAAATACAATTTTCATTTCAATGCAACTTAAAACTACACAGTAGAGTAGAGCATTTAATCTCTTCACTATGACATGCTAATACTTGTACTCGTACACCTGTAATATAAGACCCGATTTAGTTGTTTTTATTTTAATATTTATAATTACTTTTGTATTTTTTTAATATACATATTTTTAACAATAAGAGTTGTACATGTTTAATCAGCTAAAGTTTTTGTTTTGGTTCAAATGTACAGGGTGTTAAAATATTTGTTTACTAGCTTGACCCGGTGCGCTTCGCTACCCCTGTCGATGTAAAAATCGGTTCAGCCGTTTAGTAATTATTGTTTAAAAACTAAAGGTACCAATTTTACCCGTTTTTCCCCCTTTTTATCCCTTTCTGGTCCAAGTATTGAAAAAATGTATAGCCTATTGACGCTTCCAAGTAAGGATCTATCTACGTTCCAAATTTCAATAAAATCGGTTCAGCCGTTTAGGCGTGATCCTCAAACAAACAAACAAACTTAAAAAGACATTTATATATTTATATAGATTACATTTACAACTTGAATACTAGATAAAATAATTTTGTAAGTGAGACTTAACAACTAATTTAGGTGTCGTCAATATGGCGTTTTCTGTTAACTACACAATACCTGAACCCGTTTTATATCCAGGTTTATTACGAATATACCGGATAGATCAGACTGTGATAATGGCCTCCACCTTCCGTAAAATGCCAACCAAATATTTAATGACTGATAGCGGCCAGTAATAGTCATTGTCCGCTAGGTATAGAAGATCCCTTACAAACGACTTTGTAGAAATTGTAACGACGAGAAATAACAGGATAGAACTGAAAATCTTCTCTGGGACGTAAGATAGAGAATGTTTTGTCAACAAATACTTATTGACAAGTCCCATATCTGTATGGGTAATTTAAGTAGGATTCTTACCTTAATTCGAACACCAGGATAATTGGAGATCGACGGAGTTCAAAAACATAAGACGAATGGTGGGATAGAAATAAGGTAGGTTCCAGGTAATGGGATACCTATTGGTAATCAGAACAGTACAACAAATGGGAGCTAGGGTTGTGATAATAAAATAATCTGGATGAATTGTGTACCTTTTACATCATGAGTTATGAATTGATGTTGAATTAAGTCGATCAAATGAAATATTGTTCGAGGAACAACAAAACCAATTTGTCTAGATGATGAACCAAATAGTTTCATGCCAATATTGCCAGTCAACCAACTTAACTGCCATCTACATTAATGGATCATGTCTTTATATAAATCTGTTAATATGGAATTGAATTAAATAACCAATTGGCAATAACATATATCTCGTACAGACAGTGGATTGAGGGTCAACCCCTTGTACTGTTCACAATGAAGTACAATATTCCTCATTTCTCGGTTCCCCGATTAAATGGGGTTGAACTAACACTATCGGACAATGCAAAATACTTGGGAGTCATTCTGGATAATAAACTATCCTTAAAGGCTATGTATGTCTGTAAGAAGGCTACAGGTACGCAATGGGGTATTAAACCCCAGTATGTTAACTGGCTATGTGATGGGGTCATTAAGACGACACTATTCTATGGAGTCTCTGTCTGGTGGAAGGCACTGTACAAAGGCTCAATTCGTATGCTATTTGAGAGTGTTTTAAGAAGAATGGCAAACCTGATAACAGGAGCTCTAAGAACGACCGCAACGAAGTCGCTCTTTGCTATATTAAACTGGATCCTTGTGGATATAATGGTTTTAGGAAGTTAGATCGAGATGACGTAGGTGTCTACATTCAGAAATTCGAAACTTATTATTTTTTAGACTTCCAAATAAATGTAGAATTATCCAGGCTGAAATATCAGCCATAAAAAGGGCGGCTAACTGGCTCAGTTATAACAAGACATCAGTCAGGCCGCAATAAAATCTCTAACAGGTGTATATACAACATCTAATTTGGTCTAGGAATGCCGGGCATCCTTAAATAGGATGGCGAGACATTCAACATCGTACTCAAGTGGGTACCTGGACACGGAGATAATACAGGCAAGTGTGTTGCTGATGATTTGTCATAAAAAGGCCCCATGCTGCCTGATGGAGACATAGACTTCCTATGTAGGATTCCGTTATCCAAATGCAATCTTCACATTAGTAACTTTTACTATGAGCTTGCTCATACAAGAAGGGGTTGTGAACCCACATGTACTATTACCAGAATGATGGCTCCGACTGAACATATCTTCTTGACTTGACACGCTTACAAGTGAGTGGTCCGGCATTAGATGATCTACGCTTAAGGTTTCTGGGACATCGTCTCTCTGAGCTCTCGAATTGGAGGCTTGAGTGCATTAATACCTTTGTAAGGAATAGTAATTGGTTAACCAGATCAAATATGAAGACCTCTACGGAGTGACCAATTAATAATCTCCTCTTCTCTCTCTTTCTATCTTCGTATCTCTTTCTCTTCTCTCTTTAATTTTAACCACATCTTGACTGTCCCCTTCTCTTCTATACTTTCAGGTAACACAAAGGGACCTATTTCCTGGATTCACGTGAGCTGCTCTTCTTCTTCACTTCGTGGCTACCTGGAAACCTAACCTTACTCCGCAGTGAATCGAGTTACACTCCGTCAAAGATTGTCAGCTCAGCCCCACACAGAGGATTCGATCGGAAAAAGTGGTAATGAATCTGTATCTTCTAATGTACAAGAGAACATAAGCATTCAGAAGATTAAAAAGTGAGATACAGGATGTCCAAGTCGCCCACCTCTGGTTTGCAAAACTTTGTACAGCTCACAACTGAAGCAGATAGTACAGATTTCATTGAATTTTAATTTGTTATAAAGTAAATAGAAAAATATGAAAATGTGGTTTATTGCTCTATGCTACCTCTTATACTTTAAAAGATATTTAAGTTTAAATTTTGAAATTTTCGTTTTTTACCTTGTTAAAAATGTTTCTAAATATCCTCTTATTTTTAATAAACTCCAAACTAATACATAAATAGCCTTTTTCAATATCTTAATCCGCATAGCCAAAATCAAAAATTTTAAATAAGTATGTAAAAATTCTAAATTGCAGCTTAAATATTTTAAATTTTTCATACAGTTTAAAAAAATAATGGCCTAATAAAATACTATTAAATCAATATAGATGTGCACCCTACTTCAAGTAATGGTAGAAAATAAAATTTATTTTAGAGAAAATTTGAAGTTTATCAATAAAAAACTCAAAAGTCACTTATAATAAAATTATTTTTTTTATTATTCCTTAAAAACATAACAATTTGTTTAAATTTCAAAAATTATTACGATACCTTTTAAGGGTATTTTTAAGAGCCTTTAAATCCAAAAAATAGATATGGCTACAGTTCTACGTACAGAAAGCACTTGCTCTTATAGCTAATTGAAGTATTTACCATTAGATGTAGTAATTTACTCTGCTGTTTTCTTATAAATACACATGATAACATGATGCCTTCCATAAAAAATCATGTTTGTCATGTTTCTCTATTCTCACAGACATACATTTTTATACAAAAGACAATCGGGGCATTTGAAATTAAACGCTTTACTAATATTTGTATGATTAGGTTATTTCATTTTTAAGGCTTTAATTAAATTTTGTTCTTATATTTAAGCTATATCATTAATTAGTTTTAAGTGTAGTAAGTATATATTTGTATGCTTAGATTATTTCGTGTGCCATGCTAAAAAACCTTTAGAACCAACAAGTGGCCTTCTCTGGAAAACAAATAAGGTGTTAGATTGCTCTACACTCCATCATAGTTCTAATCTATGTACATATATTTTGTAAGTCTATGTATTTTAGATATTTTTTTTAATTTTTTACATCATGGGAATTAGAGCTAAATATTTGAATATTACGAGATTTATTCTATTTGTTTCTTTTCGATATTATTTCGTTTTAATTTCATGTTTGCTTATCATACAACTCGAGTTGATGATGTTGAAATATGTTTTTAACACCAAAGTGCTAAATAGTAAATACTCTCGTCCTATACGAAAAATGAAAAAGAAAGAAAACAACAAATAAGTAATAAGAAGCGTCTTCTAAGATCTTTAAGTAAAAAACGTGGACAGCGACTTTGTCTTCATTTCAGCTTCATGGCTGTAGTCGTGATAAGATGTGACGTTGTTATGTACTCTACTTGCATTAAAATTATATTGGTAAACTTTAGAAGACGTCGGTCGGAGACCCTATTTTCTCGAGCACATTAACAAATATCCATAATATTCAATGTGGGTCTGTGTCGAAGTATGTATGTAGATGTTTGTATAGCTGTATCTTGTCGCTTAGGGTTTGTTAAAGTATCAAAAATGATGTAGTATGTATATACAAAATTCATGTCTGTATTTAACAATGTCTATATGTACGTGTGCAAATACAAATAGAAAAAGTTGAAGTAAAAAGGTTTTTTTTCATCTGTATTTATTTTAATTCTGCAGTTCATTAGCATCTCTCTTTATTTTCGTAAGTATGTATGTATGTATGTAGTACATATATGTAAATGTATTTAGGTGTTTATGTATGTTTTTTGTCAGTGTTTTTTTTTTATTATTTCTGGATTCTGTGCTAGTTTTTTATGTTAATATTTTCTTTTTTTCATTAATTCTTAAATGATTTTTTTTGTATTTGTTATTCTGTTATTTTACGTCTTTTTGAAACTTTGCTTTTTTTCAATTTGGTTTTCAAATGAATCATGAAATTGTAAGTAAGTGATTCTTATGTATGTATTTTTTTTTACAAAAATAAAAAATTCTGTAATTTATGGGTGCAACAAAACTAAGCATGAAATGTTTATGAATTTTTTAACCCTTGAAAGATTTCGTGTTAAAGTGTAAATTAATTTAAATTTTATATAATTTTCTTATAAATTAAATCAGAAATGTGGGTGGCCTATTATATTCATAAGAATATTATAACTTTTTGTTAAACAAATAAGGTTACAATTGACCACTATTGAAAACAATTTAACTTAACTGCAAAAGTGTAAAAGTCTTAACACAGAGTATAACAGAGGTGTCACGAAACAGAAAATAATCTAGTTTTATATTTCTCTTTCTTTCAGAACTGCCTTTTTCATTTTGTTATGGTTTTATTTGTTTGCTGCAATAATTAAAATTCTTTGCAAGAATTTAGTTTATTTAAATAAACACGTAAATAATACACAAATTTTTATATGTAATTATCAATTTTCTAAAAATTATATGCAAAATTATAACAAATTTATTTTTGTTTGTTATGTTTACATTACTTTGTCTACCAAATTTGTGTTGTATATAGCGTTTTACTTTAACACATCACTGATATTGTAGAACAAAATATTTGCTATTGTTCAATTCACAAGGTCTCCTATCATGTCATATTGTCATAATGTCCTAATATTTTACAATGGTTTGAAAATGTTGTTATTGCCTTTCAAGCAAAGAATGTCCTAAAATAATACTACTCTGTATGCTATGTTTATTGTGTTGTAGTAACCAATCAGCAGAGACCTGCGCCGAACGCCTTACAGTCGGTTAAGCCCAGCCACCGAGTAATGAAATATTAGGACATTATGACAATATGACATGATAAGACCCTTTGAACATATATTTTCTAAAAGAGCTGTTTTCACACCAGGTTTGGCCTTTTTGAAAAGTCAAAATTGACACCTATGTCTTAGTAAGCATACATTGTAGATTATTTTTTCAATTTCAAAAAACATAAGTGCATTATAAACATTCGAATTTAGGCATTAAAAGTTTTATACCTAGTAGATTTACAATTATGTTCGTGATTTGAGCCAAAACACTTGATTTGTCTTAAATTATATGTGCAATACTGTATTGTGTCTTCGCTTACTTAGTAATAGTGTCTTAGCTAAGTGTCTACGAAAATAAAATGGCGGGCCACAACTACGCTCAATCGTTTAAACTTATGTGTTGCACATACACTAGAAATAATATACTTAGCTTAGCGTGCAAACGCAATAAGATCCTTTGTTTTAAATGTTTTTGAAATCTGTTAATGTAATTTTTATACCCTTCACCTTTGTGAGAAGGGTATATATAAGTTTGTCATTGCGTTTGTAATTTCCACAATATAATTTTCAAACCCTATAAAGTTTATATAATCTGGATCCTTATAGATAGCGGAGTTGTCTATCTGTCTGTTGAAATCAACTTTCCGAAGCCCCCAAACAACTAGAAAACACGATTCATACATCACTATCTCCGGAATTCTTCCGGCTCGGTTGCTATTTAAAATCGAGAAAATCGGTCTACAAATGGCTGAGATATAAGGAAAAAACCATGACAACTTCGATTTTTTACCTATTTTTGACCTATATCTGGATTACTAAGTCATTAATATAGACAATATGGATATTTAATGATAGATATTTCAAAGACCTTTACAACGACATATATAATTCCATAGTAAGTTAGACCTAAAATGGGTCAAAATCGGAAAAATTTTTTTTAACCCGAATTTTTTTTCACCAAGAAATTTTTTTCGCTAAATATTAAAAAATTAAAAAACAAAAAAATTTAACATTTAAAAAAAAATTTTTTTTTAAATTCCAAAAAAACAACTTTGGAAAAATAAAATGTTGTATAATTTGATGAAGGGTATATCTCTCTTACTTGTTTTTACTTAGTTTAATTTGATTTATAAGGTAAAATAAACATATAGTTTAGAAGATGTGCGTTAGTGACATACAAGTCCTTTTTTGACGAAATAGCACAGTATGTATTTATTAAATATTTTGTATTTTTTAGTCAACTTAATATTTTCATATAATACAATATATATTCTATATTGAGTTAACTCTATTATTTGATTTAAAGTCTCTATTGTCACTACAGTTGCTCTATAAAGGAAATGGAGCAACGTTTTTTATATGAGTAGTCTAATATTTCTTTAAACAATGAACGAATGAATAATGTAATAAAGATAAACAAAATAAGCTTGACATTTTTAACTAACTTAATATAGAAAGGTCCTAACAAAAGTTTTCCTTACTTTACAGGAGAAGAAAACAACTTAATAAAACTTAAAGTTTTGTAGTTGCAATTTTTTTTAACATAGATTTTTATGAAGGTCTTCAATAAAGTGCCCTAAAACCGGCAATTTCAAAAAACCGGTTTCCGGTTTAACCGAAAACAGTGTTTTATAAAAAAACCGGTTTCGATTTTCTCATTAAAAAAAACGGTTTCGGTTTTGTCATTCTAGAAACCGGTTAACCGGTTTTATATTAATTTTTATTTAATATGAAAAATGCCAATTTAAATATAGAGACAATTTTGGAAAGCAAAAAGTGTTATATTATATTTAAAAATAAAATGGATTTTAACACACAATATTACCAGAACAATGAAATAAATAATAAACTTTTAGATTTTAATTCCATTCATTTAATTTTATATAAACCATTAATGTGATTTCTAATTTACATAATTAAAATTTAATCGCTATTGTTTTGCCATCCTATTTCTGCTTTGTGGACGCTAATAAGACATATTTTAAGAATTTTGTACTAAATTCCAAAATTTTCTAAAAAATAAATAAATATTTTTAAAAATTTTATCAAAATATTTTTAAATAATAAGGACTGAGATCGTAAAATTCTTAACACACGTTTTTCATTAAAACTTTTAACCCAAGTATTATTTGATTTTTTTTTTATCCAGTTACCTTTATAAAGCATGTCAGTTATTATGTTTAATGTCAATTATGTTCATTTGTTGTTAATCTGATTAAAATGAGTGACCAGAAAAAAGTGCGTACTAAAATTATTAAATATTTTCAACAAAACCCAATTTGGTCCTACAAAAAGTTGGCCAAACAATCAAAGGTATGCCGTCAAACTGTTCCCAATGTTATTAAGCAGTACCGGGAGAACTTGTCCGTTGATATAAAACCTGGTTCAGGTAGAAGGAATGGACCACATGATGTTTCTAAAGCCAAAAAAATAGAAAGCATTTTCAAATGAGCTCCCAACATCCGGTAGGAAAGCAGCCCGGCTAGATCAGTACTCGTACTATTTGGTACGAAAGGTTAAAGTCAATGAAGGTTTAAAAGCATACGAGGCTCAAAAAGTTCCTGACAGGAACTCTGCTAAAAATTAAGAGGCCAAAGACAGAGCACGGAAATTGAATTCAAAATTTATACAAAAAATATACCTGCATCATAATGGATGACGAAATGTACGTATGGAAAATTTTTCGTAGCTTCTGGGTCGATTTTGTCGATGTTGCAGATGCTGGAGGGAATTTTGAAGAAATGTTTAGGACCAAATTTCCCAAAAAGTTCTTGGTATGGCAAGCAATATGCAGTTGCGGCAAAAAAGCCAAACATTTGTAACAAAGGGCTATATAAATACCAAAATTTACATCAAGGAATGTTTACAAAAAACGATGTTTCCATTCATAAGATTTCTTAATGTGTCCACTTATTTTTGGCCTGATTTGGCATCTGTCACTATGGTAAGGAAGGTCTTGAGTGGTACAAGAACAATAATGTGGTATTTGTAGCAAGAGAGGCAATTCCTCCAAACTGCCTAGAGCTGAGTCCAGTGGATAAATATTGGGCTCTTGTTAAAAGAGAATTGAAGAGCACAAAAAAGTGTCTAAAAGTGGGGTAGATTTTAAACGGAGATGGACAACCTGTTCGAACAAAGTGACATAAAGCACTATAAAAACCATAATGGAAGGGTTTTCAAAAAAGGTTAAAAATTTCATCATTAGTGATTAAAACTATAAAAATATTATTTTTTGTAAATTCTAACAATAATTTCAATCAAATAAAAAAAGATTCAAAACTGTAAGTTTAGTGGTTTCACTTTTATTAACATATATGTATGTTAAAAATTTTTCGATCTCAGTCCTTATGTTCAAATAAACTTTACAAAGGTATTTCGTTAAAACCGGTCTTAAAAAAAACCGGTTTGTCAAAAAACCGAAAAGTTGAAGAAAACGGAAACCGATCGGTTTTACAAAGGTGAAAAAAACCGGTTTTCGGGTTTGGATACTCTAGTCTTAATTTAATTTTTCTAGTCTCTTTTTAATTTTATAAAAAATTTATAAAACAGAATTTCCACACAAAATTTGTTTTTTGTGATAAATTTTAAAATTGATAATAAAAATTTAAATAAGCCTTATAATGCAAAACTGTTAAGTCAATTTTGTGGTATGCAAACGTGATAAATTCATTTTTTAAATGGAATTGAGTAAAACTACGTTATTAAATATATACTTAGTAGCATTAATGTATATACATAGGGATAGAGGGGTTACTGTTTGTAACCCCTCTATCTATCTAAATAATGCAAATTTGCAATACAACAATATGATTTTAAACAAAGTTTTTTAATATAGTATTGTGTTCGTGGTAAAAAAGGGCTCATGGAAGATATAAAAACGAAAAAGTTGGGCATGGTAATAAAAATGGTTAGAAAGCACTGATTTCAAACATATTGGCATAATTTGCTGAAAATAACCAGTTTTAATCATAGAACAGTGGTTGGAACTCATAGTCACTATGTACCTGTAAACAGTATTTTATGTACCTGTAAACAGCATAAATTCCAACGTAGTTCATAAAAATGTTCTAATAAAAAACACAAACCACTATTAGTTGGTCAGTTTACACATAGAGAAAGTACATAATACGTTATTATAATCCAGGTTCCAGTTTCTCTGTATGCCGACCACTATATTATAAAAATTTCATCTTATGCATCCCACTGTAAATTTAAATGGCAATGAAAAACTATCAAATGAAACAAAACTATAAAATCTACATATATGTATAAAATTTTCGAACAAAAACACAACATCAACAGAGAAACATGAAAATTTATATTAGTTAATGTGATTGAATGCATTTAACCGGCATAAAAATAGAAACAAAAATTAAATAAAATATTGTATAATTGACCAATTTAACAGCAGTGATTAGACATTAAAATAAAATACATCAAATTTTATTGTTGTGATATTGAATATTCTAAACACACAAAAATTCTAACATTTACATCTGTCTGAGAGTGTGTAGCACGAGGCAACAAAAAAAGACACAATTAGTAGCACGGTAGCTTGACACATGTACTGTGTAGTGGTGCCTCAGCGATCGAGAGTACAACAAACGGATGCACATGCCAAAATGTTTAATCAAAAGAAACGAAAAAAAAATTATAACTCTCAATGGAAATTGTGTTTAAGCCAGCCATTAACATTGATGTGATGATGATAAATATGTTAGAATAAAACTGATAACAACAATGATACGAAATACAAGTATTTTTAATGAATGTTGTCAGTATACCTGCATGCATGGTAATAGGGATTGCCCTTAAAATATTTATTATACGTTCATAAAATCATTAGCGATTTATGATTAAACTGAAAACCCTTTTTGTTGCATATAAATAGAGAAAACGTATGTTTACGCAGAAATGGGTTATTCATTTTCAATTAACCTTAAAATTTAGCTAGAAAATATTTTTTTTCTAATTTATCTAAGATAATTCAAAGAGAAATGTTTACTATTTAGATAATGGATTAATTTAAAAGTTTTGTATAATTTTGGAGCCAAAGCTACATTTTTCAAGATTGACTGGAACACCTATCACTCACACATACCAAAACAAAGTCAATACAACATGTCAAAAAGCTAAAACAAAATTTTAACCAATGCATAAATACATATGTATGTATTTATTGAAATTTACTGAACTATGTATGATAAAACAAATGGAGAGCAGTAAAAATGATGATCAGTGGTGATCAGTAAAGCATAGAAACTAGAAAATAAAATAAAAAATTAAAAAAAAGACACTTGGTAAACACAAGTGTGTGACAACTAATGATTAAATGATGAATATACATTATTTGCTAGTTATTCATTTAGGCCAACTTACAAAAACAACCAACAACTAAACAAAGAAATAAATACTTAAAATAAACTTACATAAACATGCACTAAAAATACGGGTCAATACGGTGGCCAATAAAGTTGACTTTACACATGTTCTCGTTTGATTAAAACAACGTGTAATAGTTTCAAATAAAAGCCAGTATTTAAGTATTTAGATATAATGCGCTTGCACATTTTGACATTTAGAATTTTTAGATAAAAACAAAAATACCGGAAGTACGCCATGCTGGCTGCATGCTTACTAACACATTATTGTTACTTAAGTTCTTACTCTCTATCTCCCTCTGCCTTACATTTATTCGCTCTGTTTTTTTAACAAAATATTAAAATTACATGATGATGTTAGAATTAAAAAATTGATTATTATCTTTGGCATTAAATGGTCACATGGACAAATTAAAATGTTATGGGATTTTAATGTACATATATAGGTGTTTTAATCATGATGAGATTTCTGCCACGTGTCAAACTAATATGACATTCGAAAAAAAAATATTGAATTAATCAATGCGAAATTGTTTCCAATTCTTCGAATGGTCCTAATTTTGTAATTTCTAATAATTTTAGCAAAAAAAAAAAAAAATCTCAATAATGTCGATATTTTGTCAATTGTCATATAGACGTCGGTTTAATTTTTCTCAATTTTAAATAATCTTTAGTAAATCTTTCCAAAATGCCAATAAATCGGTAAACCTGGAAGGCCTGGTTTTTAATTTGACTTTTTGGTTAATGAACCCTCTCCGGTAATACTTTAATGATGGTATATGGGAGTATATAACTTTTATTTTAAATATATTTAAAAGGTATTTCAACATATATGTACGAGTACAATATTTAAAATCCCATTGCTGATCAAAGATCAGCTTTCGTAGAAATGCTGCCTTGTGTATTGTATACTGTAACACAGTCCGATTCTTAATCTAAGACTATAAACAAAAAAAAGCCAATCCGATAAGATACATTTTCGGCACTTAATTGGCAAACTACGATTTGAAGGCAAAGATGACAAAATAAATGATTTTCGGTATGCTAACGTTTAGTTATTGGGGATAATGGCTTTTTATCCGACAAGATAAATTCTCCGGCTAACTATGATTATTTGGTTAGGATAGGCTATAGGAATACAATCCGACGAGAAAAACACTTCCGCTCTCGTTCAGCTTACTAGTAGTTATTGGAGATAACTAGGTTTTGAGTTTTATCATTTAATATATAACAATACAAACTGTTCATTTCATCCAAACACAACCCAATATTCGGTATAAACTGTAACAAACCCAACCATTTCAAGGAACTACATATCCTTTACAGGATGTAACCGAATCGCAATTAAATGATATTATGCAAGATATTTGCAAACTGTTCCCAGTCCCAGCAATTCTCCAAGTGATCGAATCCCAGTCCACGATCTGCTATTGAGTAACCACGACATCTGCTTTCGTTCAATCCCTTTCCTTGAAGTATTAGTAGAAGCAGTTCAGATATAATTTAATTATTTAAATGTTAACGAAAGTTTCAAGTAATCAGTTTTTCTGGATGGTTTTTGAATATCTTAAAAAAACAGTTTCGGTAGGACCCTATAAATCATTTTAGACTAAAGTTTCCAAAAAAAACCGAAGAATTTCAAAACCGCGGTTTCGGATTTTTCGGTTTTGTGATAATTTATTAAATATTAACAAAAAAATAAATTTTAAGGTTTAAAATACAATTTAGTTAAAACACATTTTAAGCCAAAAATAGCTTTGTTCAAAATTCGTATTTATAAAGGTATTTATAGACGGCAATACTGAGTATTAATATTTGTCAAAAACTCAAGTATCATAATATGTATGATATGTATTTTTTTAAATTTCTATAATAATGAACCTGTAAGCAGAAAATTAAACACACATGATCCTGACCGAGTTAGAATCTAAAAACGGAACTCACAGGTACTATTTTTCAACTAATAATACTTTCTGACTATTTTATAATTATAAACCTAAAAATTAAAAATTTCGCACACTTTATTCTGAATGAGTTAGAATTCACAAAAGGTGACTTTAGTGGTACCTTTCTTAAGCATTTTCTATAATAATGGATCTATAATAATGGATCATGATGCTGTGTGGGAATACAAAATGTGGGTCTTCATAGTACTATTTTTATACCCTACACCACCATAGTGGGGAGGGTATATTGGATTTGTGCAGATGTTTGTAACGCACAAAAATATTAGTCTAACACCCACCTTAAAGTATACCGATCGACTCAGAATCACTTTCTGAGTCGATTAAACGATGTCCGTCCGTCCGTCCGTCTGGCTGGCTGGCTGGTTGTCCATGTAAACCTTGTGCGCAGAGTACAGGTCGCAATCTTGAAGATATTTCAATAAAATTTGGTACATACCATTTTTTCTGCCCAAGGACCAAGCCTATTGAAACTGGCTGAAATCGGTCCATTATTTCACCTAGCCCCCATACAAATGTCCTCCCGAAATTGAACTTTATCGGTCATAAATGTTTAATTTATATAGGTATCTACACAAGTTTTTCTCTAAATAAGTTTTATATATACGAAATTCATGTCACCAAATTTTATTATGATCGGTCCATAATTAGTCATAGCTCCCATATAAGGCCTGCTTCCGATAATCACTTTAACGAGCACAAATCTCTTAAAAATGTTGGTATACACATAAAATGCAACATAAATAACTTTCATACAGACATTAATCACACTACTTAATTTCATGGTGATCGGTCCATAATTGGTCATAGCTCCCATATAAGGCCCACTTCCGAAAATCCTTCACGAATATAAATTATTGAAATTTTGAAATTTGCTCATTTACTTAGTGTAGGGTATTATATGGTCGGGCTTGACCGACCATACTTTCTTACTTGTTTATTCTAATAAAACGTTTCTAATGAGCTATATAACAAACCAATAAACGTGAAACTAGAGACATGTTTTCCTGAATTAGTATTAATTCACAAATGGAGACTTAATAGTACTATTTATATCTTTCTATTGGGATGGCGAAGCGCACCGGCTCAGCTAGTACTCCATGCTTTTATCGGATATTTGAAAATAACTAAATAAGACTTTGTTACAAAAGTTTTGCATTATTTTTTTTTTTATTAAATAAATAAACAGTCATTTGAAGTTTAATTGTCAGGAAATACTCGTATATAAATATTTTTAAATGATTTTATGTCATTCTTTATTAACAGGTTTCCATGCTTAGCCTGCGAAAGGTAGCCTGCTACATCATTTGAAGCAATTATTAAAAATTTAAAGAAATCTTAAGATATTTTTACCGTTCTGTCTTTGGAGATATTTTATGAAACATTGATGAAAAAGTTTGTTTCTCATTTCTAAATTTTGAATTTTTCTAATGAAAATATATTAAAAAGTGAAAACCGAAGAATAATTGTCGGTTTCGGTTTTAGGCTTTGAAAAACCGCGGTTTCGATTAAAACCGAACTTGAAACTCTATTTTAGACAAACTACAATCTTATTATGATTACATTTTGCTATGAAATAATGTTATGGTTCGTATATGACCATAATATTACTAGATTGTAGCATCATAATATGATTCAAAAATCATATTTTAATAGTAGCACAACCATAATATCGCGACATCCTTTTAACAGAGACATTACGATAATGACTATTTGTCAGTGTGATGTAATCAAGTCATCTTGAAACATGTAGAGAACGATGGTCGTGTTCATTCTGATCAAGTAAAAATTCTAATGTTCTATAATAATTTCTGCATTACGGTCTTCAATAATGGAAAATATATGATTTCAAAGCAAATAACATATGAGTTTAAACATAAGGAGTGAGATCGTAAAATTCTTAATACACGTTTTTCATTAAAACTTTTAACCCAAATATTATTTGTTTTTTTTAACAAGTTACCTTTGTAAAGCATGTCAATTATTATGTTTAATGTCAATTATGTTCATTTGTTGTTAATCTGATTAAAATGAGTGACCAGAAAAAAGTGCGTACTAAAATTATTAAATATTTTCAACAAAACCCAACTTGGTCTTACAAAAAGTTGGCCAAACAATCAAAGGTCTGCCGTCAAACTGTTTCCAATGTTATTCAACAGTACTGGGAGAACTTGTCCGTTGATAGAAAACCGGGTTCAGGTAGATGGAATGGTTCACATGATGTTTATTAAGCCAAAAAATAGAAAGTATTTTCAAAAGAGCTCCCAACACATCCGGTAGGAAAGCAGCCCGGTTAGCTCAGTGCTCGGACTATTTGGTACGAAAAGTCAATGCAGGTTCAAAAACACAAGGCTCAAAAAGTTCCTGACAGGAACGATGCTAAAAATTTAGAGGCCAAAAACAGAGCACGGAAATTGAAGTCAAATTTTATAAACAAAATATTTCTGCTGCATAATGGATGACGAAACGTATGTTTTGGCAGATTTTTCGCAGCTTCCGGGTCAAAACTTTGATGTTGCTGATGCTCGAGGGAATGTTGAAGAACAGTTTAGGACGCAAAAGCAGACAAAATTTCCCAAAAAGTTCTTGGTATGGCAAGCAATATGCAGTTGCGGCAAAAAAGCCAAACATTTGTTACAAAGGGCTCTATAAATACCGAAATTTACATCAAGGAATGTTTACAAAAAAGGATGTTTCCATTCATAAGACTTCTTAGTGTGTCCACTTATTTGTGGCCTGATTTGGCACCCTGTCACTATGGTAATAAAGGTCTTGAGTGGTAAAAGAACAATAATGTGGTATTTGTACCAAAAGAGGCCAATTCTCCAAACTGCCTGGAGCTAAGGCCAGTGGAGAGATATTGGGCTCTTGTTAAAAGAGAATTGAAGAACACAAAAAAGGTGTCCAAAAGTGTGGTAGATTTTAAACGTAGATGGACAACCTGTTCGTACAAAGTGACAGAAATCACTATAAAAACCATAATGGAAGGGTTTTCAAAAAAGGTTAAAAATTTCATCACTAGTGATTAGAACTATAAAAATATTATTTTTTGTAAATTGTAATAATAAATTCAATCAAATAATCAAAACTGTAAGTTTAGTGGTTTCATTTTTATTAACATATATGTATGTTAAGAATTTTTCGATCTCAGTCCTTAAATAGTTTTTAGAGTATTTTAAAGCATGCTTGAACGGAATCAAAAACAGCCAAAAATGAAATGAAATACGGTTCAAAATGTTGTAAAAAATAGAGCCAGTTTGGGGAAAATTCACTTAGCAAACTGCAGATTATCTATTGTATTATTTGAAATATAAAAAAAAAAAAACAAAAAAAAAAATAAAAAATTTCAAACACGTTATAATCGTATTATTATTGTCATTATTGCAACCAGCAGTATTTTCAAAGTCAATATCTTGTCAAGCGTAACTTTTTGTAGGTTTTTCAAATATGTACGAACTCATATGCTAGTACACACTCTAACATTTTCCATGCATTCATAGATGTTACAATGGAAAACTACATGAAAAATATTAATAGAAAAAAATTACATTAATAATTGCAATTAAATGACAATAAAACAATCTTTCAACGACAAAATTACAAAAATATGACTGACATGCACATGCAAAAATCCAAAAAAAATTAAAAATAATAATAAACTGAAAATATTTACAAACGTTTTAAAATACAAAATGTCCACTAAAAGGTATTCAATTTTACATGAGTTTTCATTTTCATTTGTATGGTAAAACTTGGTCAACCTTTAACAATAGAAAACGTAATAGCAGTGCCCACAAATTGTGGCAATTTAGCAGCAAACCAAGCTTGTTAGGGTCTAAATAATTTTGAGAACAGTTTGTAAAAAACGGCTTCGGTTTTCACAATTATTTAATAATTATGAAAACAATAGAAATGTTCGCTTTTTCTACAATTATATACATACATATTTGAAAAACAAAAATAGAATTACAAGGTCTTATGCATGACATGCTTAAATGCAACATATTGACCTAAATAAAAATAATCTTTGGTAACTGATCAGTCACTAGCTGATCATTAAATGTGAAATTATTTTAATATTTGTTACACTTTGATGAATGAGCAGAAGCTAGAGTAATTAGTTTTTAATTCAAATTAAATATTAGTAATCAAGGTCTATTAATAACAGATTTTTATTTAGAGTCGCTATGGTTTCGTTTTTAGTACAAAACCATGTTCACCTTCCCCCATTTGTGAACCGTTGTTCCAGACAAACTTCTTAAAATGTTACCATTTTATAATGACATCAGTTCATTCTTCAACCAACTTAACGAAAGGAAATGGATGACTTTTTTGAAATTATACTACTCCATATAAAGATGAAGATAATTGAAATTAATATTCCAATAAAAACTTAAAACAAACTTTTACTTTTTACAAAGTATAAAACAGCCAAAAATTATAAGATGAAAAAGCACATCTTCCATTCTAAAGTGCGTCATATCACAAGATACAATTTTAACAAAAACAAAAAATTATCTTAAAAACTGAAATCACAAACAAGTTTTGTATTTCAGTTTCACATTATCTAAATCAATTTTTTTTTAAATTCTCACCTATTTCCGTTCCATTGCCAAAAGGAATTTCGTATAAAACACTATGTAGATATTATGCAAACTGTATCACTGAAACACGATGACATAAATTTAAAAAAAAGTAAATATTTTACTTTGAAACACACACAACATTTGCATTAAACATCGGCCTTCATTTAATTACTAATTGTACAAAAGTACTTGTTAAAAGTATCTAGATGCGAGTACTAAAGAAAATAGTTAAATAGAGTTTTTTTTGTGCTTTTAATTTTCGTTTTTCTTATTTTATACACAATAGATACATTTATTCACTAATATTTGTTCACATACAGTACTTTGACAGTATATACTTGGCCAGCTACGAATATATGCAGGTATTCATGCAGTAACTATTTAATGTGTCTCAAAATAACATTGTATAGCTATGAGTTTAAAGTACGTACGTGTAGATTTCAATATAAAATTGTTGTACTTTTAAGATACTTGATGTACACACGTTTATATACTTATATAGTATATTTAAGTTAGAAATTGTGTATTTTGTTTTTTTAATAATAAGTCTAACATATGTTTCAGATGTTACAATTGAAAACAAACCAGTAACGTCAAAAATACACTTGTTTAACTAAGAAACTCAACTAACAAAGCGAAAATCAAACAGAAAGTAAAAAATATTGGTAAGAAGGACTATTAAGAGAGCTATTTTGTATAAATGTACTGCGGTTAGAGTTCCTAATCTGAAAAATGTTCCCGGAAATTCCGCAGAACTTCTAAAAGAATATTTTTGTCGAGAAATTCAGTTAATGTCTTCTTAAAGTTACATTATTTCTGCAAGTATTCTTTTCGATCATATCCATAGATTTTTTCGATACTAGCAACAGAAAATCAATTGAAATAGAAAAATTATGATTGAAATAACCAAAATTTCCAATTAAATTTCAGAAAATTCGAATTGTATTTTAGAAATTTTCAATTGAATTTCAGAAATTTCCCATTGAATTTCAGAATTTTCTAATTGTATTTCAGAAATGTCCAATTGTATTTAAGAAAATTCTAATAAAAGTACAAATGTATATTTCTGAAATTCAGATAGAAAATTATGAAATACGAATGGAAATTTAGAGAAAATAACACTTTTTGTCAGAACTTGAAAAGCGACCTAATGGGGGTTGTAGGCCTAGGTAGACCATACTAAAACCGTTTTCAAAGATTTTGAAACAACCTCAAAATTTTGAGTTATTTTGTAGGGTAGGTCGTAGTACTTTAATACCTCTAACTCAAACATTTTTAGATCGATTTCAAAATTTTCAACAATTATGGAAAAGCAAAGAATTAAGCTTTCATAAAATGTATATCCCAAGAAATTGTGTAAGTTTTTATAAAAAGTTTAATATAATTTTTTATTTTTTTGAGTAATTTTTCAAATACAACAATAGTTATTTTAATTTTTTCTTTGAAAACCATTTTTTTTTTTGCACCGTTTTTTAAAGACAATTTTATAATAACAAAAAAGAGACATTACTGGTTAAAATCGGTTAATATTTGCAAAAGTTATAAAACTTTTTCGAAAAAAGTTCAAAAAAAATGTACAAATATTTTTTTTTTAATTTTTTTGTTCTTTTTCTGGGGAGAAAATATTTGTTAAGAACTAAATATTCTTTATACATTGGTATAACTTTGTATAAGCTTTCATATCAAAATAAGCAATGAAAAGGGACTAAATTCAAAAAAGTTGATACATTTTTTTTAGATATTCTTAACAAAAACAATACGAAAATCACTGAAAACGGTTTTTAGAATAACTTCTGAATTTGAGGGTGTTTCTGAAATTTTTAGACACAACTTGTAATGTACTCAGAAAGACCTATAACCCACGCTAGGTCGTTTTCCAAGTAGCAAGTAGGTGTAATTAGTGGTTTACAACTCTCTTTCTTACTTTTTTATTTTTTCCGTATAAGCCTTTCCCGGAAATGAAAAGATTTTATATTATTTCCCGGTAATAGAAAACGTCCAGGAAATTTGGAACCCTAACTGCTGTACTTGGCAGTCTATTTATATAAATGTCATTCAGTTAAACTGATATTTGAACAATTGCAAAGGTCAATATTCTATATGGGCACTGAAAGTCACTAGAACGTCCACTTTCCTACTGGATTTTTGTTTTACTAATTGGGACAGTTTCAGTTGAAGCGCTTGTCATAAAATTTAATTAAAATTTCGCTATAAGCAATTTTGCTTGAAAGTGGAGACATTTTAAATTAAATAAAATAATTTTTATTTTTAGGATAAACATTGAAGTATACAACTTCAAGCGATTTTATTTTCAAAACGAACTAATTAAAGAACTAGTTCTACAATACAAACATAGCCAGTACTCGTTCTAGTTTATGATCATCTTCAAAAAAAGTTCAGGGAAGTGTTACGAGGAAACCAGTTGTTAAAGTTACTTTCACTTAGGGTAGTCATCTTATTGAGATGTAAAGGCTTACGTACAATAACTCTCGTGGGCCATACTGACGGAAACAATTTTAGCTTGAGTTGGCTAAACTTTTTTCAAAACTAGTTTATGATCTGTAAAACTAGTCTAAAACCAAAGGTTCGAAAGAATTAATTCTTAATTCAATCTTCAAACTTAAATTAGATATATTCTCTTAAAAATTACATTAAAGCATTCAGCACGAATTAATTAGTTGCCATAATCCTTAATACTCAAAACTCCATTATTTATAGAATTAACTCCTTGTTAAATCATTTAAGCTTTCTTTAATTCAAATCCATTACAAAATAGCTTTAAAAATTTATTGAATGATTAAATTAATATATATTTCAAAAAGGCTTCAGCCATTTTTTTCAATTCATTTTGTAAATGATTAAAAACAAACCTGAAAGAAGGAGAAACATTTAATTCAAGTTGTATTGGATTTGAATTGTCAAAAATTTAATCATACAAAGGTTGAATGGATTCTGTTGTGAATTAATTCAACGATGGTAATGGATTTATGGAACGAATGGCTGAAAATTTTAAATTCCAAATTAAAATTCTAGTGAATTTAGCGCTCAAATTGAATTAATTAATACGAATTTAAAGCCAATGTTCCAAATAACTAGTTTCTATAGAACTATTTCAGAAGCACAACAATATTCCATAAAACGGTATTAATGGATGTTAACAAAGAATCTGAAGTGGTTGAGATTACAAACTCCTAAAACTAGTGATTTTATAGTTCTGAAAATTGTCCAGGGGAATTTCTGTTAAAAATGTAAAAGTTGTATTTGATATAAAAACAAGTAAGAGAGCTATATTCGGCTGTGCCGAATCTTATATACCCTTCACCAAATTATACTTTTTTTTTAATTTTTTTTACTTTTTTTCGAAATAGTCTTTTAAGTTTTTTCCAATTTAAAAAAAAAAAAATAAATTTTTTTTAATTTATTAGTTTTAATTTATATGACAAAAAAATTTTTTTTTTTAATTTTTTTTACTTCTTTTTCGAACTAGTTTTTTAAGTTTTTTCTAATTTAAAAAAAAAAATTAATTTATTAGTGAAAAAAATTTATGAATAAAAAATGTTTTTTGTGAAAAAAAAAAATTGGGGTTAAAAAATATTTTTCCAGATTTTGACCCATTGTCCAACTTACTATAGCCTTATATACATCGTTGCAATGAACTTTGAAATATCTATCATTAGATATCCATATAGCCAAAAATAGAGGTTGTCTCGGATTTTTGCTCATATCTCCGTTATTTATGGACGGATTTTGCTGACTTTAAATAAGAAACTTCTCGAAAGCATGTCTGACAGAATTATTGAAGATTTGGATACCGATGAAGAAGTTTAAAAGGATCTAATTACCTATTTGTGAATTTATTTAATAACTTTATAATGTTATATAAATAATGAATTGAATTGAATTATTCAAAATTTTAATTCACATAAAACATTAAAAACTTAACATCTTTAAATAAAATTGAAACACAATATTATTTTTTTAAAACTTAACAAATACTAGTAACATTAAACGCAATTTTAAACTAATGCAAATAATAAATACAGTTGTTACGGTCTGTAGGGTAATCAAAGTACATATGAATATTAAATTTCAAAGTAAAACTAATTTTTTTGCAACTATTGACATAATACATATATTTCTATTAGATGTCCATTCAAACGCAAATTGCCTTAACTAATAATCATTTAGTTAAAAAAGAAAATATTCTTTTGAGCACAAAGAAAAGCAACAATATGTATTTGTTAAAAGATAAAACAACAACTTAACTTACCTTATGGTAATTTCTTTTTGTATTTGTAATAATTAGTTTTTCTTATCTGTATTACAACGATGTGTAACTTCCGCCAACAAATAAACAGCTTTAAACCAATATTTAAATTTGAATTTAGATAAATAAATTTCCCTTCAACAAGTGTTTAAAATGCTTAACACGTTTCTTTAAAAAAAAATACACACACTGTATACAAAATTTTTACAAATTCAGGTCAAAATTAAATGTAAAAAAACAGCAATTAATACAACAAAAAAAACTTTTTAAATTGCAAACCAATTTATGTAACACTTTTATGCGGGTTCGTTTTGACAGAGTTCTATATATACAAATGAATATAATCTAACGAATGATCCCACTTATATACCCAAGCCCCAAAATGTACAATAGAGAAATGTTGGTATACATTTCTAATATCCCCCACCCGCCCTTAGTTTCAGTCCAGGTGATATATATGTAGATAGATATTGTGGCAACACAATATGGACAAAATAGATAGATAGGTCGATGGAATGGGTAAGATAAGATCAATCAATATCATCAAATACACACACTCACTCATATAAATTGAGGGAGATAAAACTCCTGTTAAAAAGGAGGACATGATTTGCATTTCGAACTAATGAAAATGTTACAACGACAGCGGAGGCAACAGCAACAATCAAATGTGATAAACAAAATATAGACATTAATTAGGGTGGTTTTTTAAAGATAATAATATGTGTTTTTATCAGCATTATTTTAGATAAAAACAAATATGTAGTACGAAATGGGGACGCATGTGGCTTAAAATAAGCAAAACTGAAATACATATTTATATATAATTATGTAGATATTATATTTTGGAAGACAAATTTTAAAAATATATCATTCATTTCACCGTACATCACCCAAAAATTTACCATGGGTATTCAGATTTTGTTAATATTTGACACACATATACCATATGAAGCGATTTAGGCTTTTTTATTTTTAAATTCAACAAAATGTGAAGGTTTGTGTTCGTAAGATAGTTTTCATATGCCAAATTTCCAATTTTTAAAACTGTGGTCGGATTTTTGATTTTTTGGATTCAGGAATTATATGCCGATTGCTTATGGTGAAGGTGTCCCATCGCTATAAATGTGCGAGAGATGGTTTGTGCGGTTCAGAAGTGGTGATTTTGACAGGAAAGAAAAAAATCGCACAGGCCAGCCAAAAAAGGGACCATAATGGTCCTATCTATTATGAGCAGCTTTGAAGCTAGCATTGGCCGAAAAACGTCCAGAATATGCGGCCAAACTTGAAACCGTAATATTGTTACGAATGTGCAATAGCGATTTGAATTTAACGGTCTCTAACGACTGCCTGCAACATTCATCATGTTTATAAACACGTACATCAGTAGAAGCTTCTACTTATCACCAATGTTGATAGCATGCGGTTATTAGCATTGTTTATAACATTAAATGTTTAAGCTGCTAACATTAACATCGAAAGCTCTAGAATTCGAATGTTCTAGTTTGTCCGTTAAGAAAATAAACTCAATCTGTCATCTAATATTTTATACCACAAATCAATTTTTATTAACAAGTAAGAGTGTTATATTTGTCTGTGCCGAATCTTATATACCCACCACCAATACAATATGGAAGTGGACTTTATATGGGAGCTATAACCAATTATGAGCTGATCTTCGTAAAATAAGGTGCTACGATTTTAATGTACATGAAGATTACTTGTGTTGAATTTTAATCTGATAATGGTATTTATAAGAGATTTATGCGTATTTAAAGTGATTTTGTGATGTGGACTATCTGAACTGATCAAATATGAACTTGGAGAAATCATGAACCGATTTTCCATTTTTTTGGAGGTTGTCTCACATTTTGGTCGATAACTCTGATTTTATCCATTTTCATTACCAAACATTTCTGATCAACATAAAATATTTGAATAAATGTTCGTTCCCCATAGGCCCTACCGTGCCTTCAACAAATAGACGGACGGTAATAGCTATGAATATTTCGATATGTTACAAACGAAACGACAAAATCAATATAACCCCATCTTTTTGGCGGTATAAAAACTCATATATCATGTAGACAGTTTGGTTCTTTTTTAAAATATGAATGCATGTGATTTGAATCGTTTGAGACATATGTATATGCAAATGTCCGCAAAATGGAGTATTTTGAAAATTCAAACTTTACGGGTGTTCTAGAGTGAAAAGGAAATTGGTAATTTTTACAATGGAGATGGAAAACCTAAGTAGAACTTTATTGGAGTTTCTTAAGTCAATTGTGGTACTACTAACAAGAGCTCTCCGTTTAACAAATGTATTTAAAAACGTCTATAGCCTATAAAATAACTTTGCTAATTTGACTGATTTCGGATAAATTTTAATTTAATAACTAAGTATTAGACCGTCTCACTTTTCATCTTTTTTCGAAATTCCTTCATGTTATACACCAAGAATTTTGGTGTATAACACTTTAATATTGATGAACGGGAAGTGATCTCTTAAATCGTTTTTTCGATATTTTAGGCAAAATGTAATTTTTCCAAAAAATTAAAAAATCTTGATTTAGTAATTTGCCTTTAACTCAAGCAGTCCTTAACGGATTTGGACCTAATTGCATGCATTAAAAAGCCCATTAAATTTCCTAAATGTTTCTTAAAGCAACATTGCCATTTTGTTCGATGATTTTTTATTCATAGAATTACAAATTCAGATTTTCAAATAAGAACTTATAACTTTTTTTTCATTTTTGCTTACTTTTTTATATAAAAATAGCAAAATTTTTATATTCTGTAAATGCAGAGTGGTAGTAAATTTTAAAATAAAGATTTTGATGTAAATAACAGTAGCATCCTGTTAAGAAAAACTGCAGATTTAGTTGAAATGATGAAATGACTAAAATTGTTTATTTGTACATTAATACATTAATATATAGTACATAAATACATTAATATATAGTAAGAAGATATTGATGTTGGTTTTATATTTTATAAAAATTTTTAAAAATGTTCTTTTGTTGCAGTTTGGATGCGTTTTATGAAAATGCTCGATGACTTGAATCAAATCATTTTGCTCACTGTATTCCATCACTACACAGTGGGGCAGAATCAACATTTTTTGGAAATAAATCTGGAATTTCTAAACGGCTGGTCCGATCAAGATAAAATTTGACTTGGGCCAAGGTGTATTCGAGCGCTATAGAGACTCAAAGTAGGGTACCTTCGACATGTAAAATGTTTAAACACGTGCTATTTTTTTGTTTCCATGTGATTTCAAAGACTTTTATTTTTTTGGAAAGCGCTTTTATTTTTTTTATCTCTTATGCTTACATTTTATTTATCTCTTATAATTTCCGAGTTATGAGCATTTCAAAATTGAAATTTTAAAATTTTGCCATACCACTTTTTTAAAAATATTGATCGTATTTTTGGTCCCAATGGTTTCGAATTTTGTTTGTTAGTTAGACAACTAAATTGAATTATGGATTGAAAAATAAACGATTTTCAATTTAAAAATTAAAAAATAGTAGACTTTTGCTGTTTTTTTGGGCGAAAATGTGATTTAACTTTATCTTTGTTAAAAAAAAACTTTCCTTAAGAACATACAGTGCACTCGCGGTAACGTGAACACCGTCTAACGTGAACACCGCCTAACGTGAACAAGCTTTTGCTTACATTGACTACTCTGTAACGTGAACAAACTCAGAAAGCTCTATAACGTGAACAATTTTTTTTCACTGCATTTGTTTTCTAATTATGTAGACAACACTTCAATACATACATTAAATTCAATTTTTAAAGTTTTGAGAATCCCCTTGTTAAAAAAATGTGTTTTATCCTCTAAATTAATTTTTTTTAGTGGCAACGAATGAGTAATTTTATTTGCTATGTAATTTTGTTTCAATTCATAGTTTCTCGTGATCTCGTTTTGTTTTGTAATGCATTTTAATCAATAATTTTGTTTTATTTCACGTTCTAGCGTGTAAAACACAGGTTTGTATTATAAAATTTTATATTTTTTCCATGAAATTCGACAATCGCTAACGTGAACAATTTCACTAACATGAACTCCCTTGGTTTTAATTAGTTCACGTTACCGCGAGTGCACTGTATAACAATTTTATTTGTTTCTGTAAGGTAACTTTACGGAAAACATTTTGATATAAAAAACTTGTCCCATTTTTCGACTATGCCACGCCTACGCCCTTAGGCATTTGATCTATTTTTGAACAAAATTTCAACTTTGGACCACATGTTCTAAAATATCAAAGCTTGGATCAGAAAACCGAAAGCAGCTTTGGAAACCTAGATGTGTTCCCTATTTATCCCCGAAGTAGTTTCCATTATAAAAATACCATTTTTGGAATTTTCGATCCAATTTTTAGAAAACTATTTTATTTAGAATGACAAATATAAAAAACGTTGAAAATGTCATTGAGTTTTGTTAATAAATAAAGATTTTATTATATATTACATACTTATTGAGTTTCAAAAACTAAAATTTGTATCAAAATTTTAATAGGATTGGAAATATTAGGAATAATTTGATCCAAATTTATTCCGAAAAATTTTTTTTTTTTTTTGTTTAACAAAAAAAAATTCAAATCAACATCTCAATTAGATTCGGAAATATGCCACTTTAAACACCGTCCTTTAAAAATATTGGACTTTTAAAGCGTATGCCGTTTTGTCCAACAAAAGTACAATTTTAGCAAATTTGAAAAAATAAAATACCAATATCTATTCTTACCTTCCTACTATACTGCATTTACAGAATATAAAAATATTTATATAAGAAAATGTAAGCAAAAATTAAAAAAAATAATTATAAGTTCGTATTTGAAAATCTGAATTTGTAATGCTATGAATGAAAAACCATCGAACAAAATGGCAATGTTGCTTTAAGAAACATTTATGAAATTTAATTAGCTTTCTAATGCATGTAACTAGGTTCAAATCCATTAAGAAGTGCTTGAGTTAGAGGCAAATTACTAAATCAAGACTTTTTAATTTTGTTGGAAAAATTACATTTTGTCTAAAAAAACGAAAAAAAGATTTGAGATACCACTTCCCGTTCATCAATATTTAAGTGTTATACACCAAAATTCTTGGTTTTTAGAGTAGATTAAGAAAATCGATGTTCATGAAGGAAAAACTGAGACGGTCTACTAAGTATGTTGTATTTTTTTTTTTTAAATTTGTTTGCACTATTAACAAATCCTTAATAGCTAGACAATAATATCCAATTAATCAATTAAAAATATTCGGCAAAGAGACAATAAAATATAAATCAGTAACATTAAATCGTTATCTTTTTTATTAAACTAATTAACATCTCACATTATGACATATTCTTGGCAGTACAGTTGGATACAAAATACATTTTCGAACGGATAACCTTTCGATAAAGTTTAATTTAATCAAATGTGTTATTCTCTGAATTAAACGACGACCATATTTTATGACAGGTAAAATGTGAGTTTTGTAAAAACAAAATGGTTTAAATATAGGATTTTTATTTTGTACGAGTGTGCAATAAAATAAATAAAACAAAATGAACAAACAGAAAATGGTTAATGATAAAAAATGATATTGTTAAAATAAAAGCGAAAAACAAATAGAAGAACCGAACGAAATTAAAAATAACTGACACAGACAAGAAACAAACTCGTATGTGCATAATTTCGAGGTACTGATTAGGCCTACATCAAAAAAAAAAATACATACAAATTCACATAATATGCTTTTCAAAGTCAGAAGTACTAAAGAATTAATTGCTTAGTTGAAATCTCGTCTAATTTATTTGTATTGAAATAGTTAAAATATTATCTAAATTGTAATTATTTTATTGAGCTTGTGGTCAGATTTACAAAGTTTTTAATTATTTTTTTTTCTGTTTTTTTTCTATGACACTTTTCACAGTCAGGAGTACTAATGAATTAATAAAACTAAGTGTTATAAAATCTCATCAAAATAGCAAAATGATTGACTTACTTTTATAAGCTTTTCAAATCGAGCTGAAGTATAAGCTGATAAAGTTCAATCTAAAAAGAATTTATTCCATAAAAACAATACTTAATTTCCAAAATTAGTTTGCAGCAAAATATATGTGTATCTAACAGGTAAATAATACAATTTTCATGCCACAAAGAATGTACTACATACATATGCAATGAATAATATAAGTATGCAACATAAGTATTGTATATTACACTTAATATGTATGTATATTCTTATCTATTGATAACAGAAGATTATCTCCAAACTAAATTTGAATGCAAACAAATAACACTGGCAAACAAGACAAACATGCATACGTTGCATTCTTATCAAAGTGTAAATATTTAGTTTGGAAAATTCTTGTAAAATTTAAGTGTACCCACATTTCAGTTAAACTCTCTGACTGATTCCGAAAATAAAAAATCAACTAACAACACTCATACTTATAGCGTATGTAATATAATTCAGTTCGGTTCAATTTGATCAATCTTTAAGTATAACGATTTTTTTTAAATATTCTGTTTATATTCTTCAAATAAAAACAATAAGAAAATAAACTTACCGTTTTTGAAGTACGTCCACTATTGGCGCCTCCACTTGCTGTATTGCCACTGCTACCTCCTCCAGTGTCACTTATTTGATTTTGTAATGTTTCAATTTGTTTGCGAAGTGATAGAATCTGCAAAAAAAATATAAATTATAATTTTATAAATAATAATCATATGTATGTATGTATGTATTAAAATAATTAGTGTGTCTGTTATAGAAACATTTTAATATTAATATTTTCACTTTTCATTTGTATATGTTTTATAATATTTATTCATTTAGATCTTAAAAAGTATACACTTATGGTCAAAAAAACAATGTTTATTTTTAGGGTTTAGGGTTAATTAGGGTTTACGCCTAATTAACTTAAGAGTCTCGTCCAGAAACTGCCACATCAACCTATATTTTCGTATAGAATGCCGGAATTCTCGAACTCAACGCCTGAGATTTATGGTCTCCACCAAAATCCAATTGAGTTTGTTTAGGTTATATAACGTGGTACAGTTAAACGAATCTCTCGAAGGCAGCGAAAAAAAGAACGGCCTTAAATGATAATAGCAATGACGCGCGTGATCTTCCTCCACCCAGAACTGAATTACGAATCAAACAATTTTGTTAAAATTCGAGAAAAAATTGTTCACGATTTTTATTTCTCAGCATCTGCCCAAAAATCCTTTTTAACTCTATTACTAAAAAGTATTCCTATTTACACTCATGCTAAATTCAATAATTTTAACTAACTTGTTTTAAAATTTTTTGAAAGGCACAAAGTCGTAACTCATTGTAATTTTTCTAGCAATTAAATGTTTGCAGACTTAATTCTTAAATCACTTTTCTAATATATAACGATATGTTTATAACGGTATCAGATCTACAACTCCTGCAGTATTTTTATTGTTTGTGGCCCTAGTCAATCATTTTGTTTTTTGTCTAACAATGTTGAAAGTAAGTAAGATGAGATGCTGTAATAAAGATCCTAATATGTTTTATTACATTTGTAGCAAATATATGATAAAAGCTCAGCGAAAATCAATTATGCGCGATTGTCCAAGACAGCTTCAACCAAGATAATCGCTTAAAAGGCATTTCCTTGTTAAATATATAATATATGTATAAATCAATCTATATGTACATAAAAAATTATTTTATAAAATAAACAAAATCTGATAACTACAAAAAAATAAAAAAATTTTATATATTTTCACCAAAAACACTGTGGTATATCATTTAAAAACAAAGTACGTGAAATTTTAAAAACGTCAAATGAAGAATTGCTATTGCTGTAGTTAGATTTAAATGTATATTAAGAAATAAGACTAATGACTACCTAAAAATGTATTTATAAAAAAACATATTTTTTTGGGATGTAAAAGTTCGGAGTATTATCTAAATATTTCATTAAATTTTTAACTAATTTTTCATTTTAATTAAAAACTATGTTTGCTGTAATGCCTTAAATTTGTAGTGTAACATTTTTATTTATAATTTTCATAATTCACAATTTTATTGCGGATAAAGCTAACAGAGTCAAATTTCAACTTTGCTGAAAGATCAGACAAATGTGCCAAACCTTCCACCAGAATTATTATACTCAAAAGAAACATATCTTTACGTAGACCAGTCTCATCCTAAAAAAAATTTACATTCTAAGCTGCATTACCCAAAATTTTAAAGAATAACACCAAAAATAGATGACTGGAAAAAACAAGTATAACATAGTAATGTGGGTTCATCAACTTGTACAAAACGTAGTTCAAATCTCGGTCACCAAAATGTCTGTTCCGCTGTGTAATTGATTAGTTAATAATTTTAATAGTTTCAAATAAATTGTTTTGGTTAATCAGAATGTTTGATTAATCGCACATACATAATTAAAACACATATAAAACTATTACTCAAAAATCGGTTTTTCCTTGTTTTTTAATTTTTATAAAAAAAAAATCTATTGAAAATTAGTATTTACTCGGATTTTGAACCGATTTTTGAATTTGCAAATAACTAATCCATTTTTAGTTCATCCGTAAGTTGTTTGAGGGCTTCCAATCTATTTCAACCGTCTTACCTATAAAGATCCAATATATGTACTTTATATTGTCGCAAATTTATATATTTTTTATTTATTCATTCAGTTACAGAAATTACAAAAGGCTAAACAACTTACCCCTAATGAGTGTATAATAAGAACATGTCATAAGCAAAGTAGTTTTAGGGGCTATTCCCGATTAACAGATATGTAAAATACATTTCAATAAGGTAAAAATTATACTTTCGAAAATGTGAACTTTCGCACAATCACAACAACCATACGTGACGTAAATTACCTTAATATTAATAACTGGTACTAATATATTCATCTTCCTGATTTTTCTCTCACAGATGTCCAATGGTCTCCAATTGGTTACACCGAATTTGGTTTTTCTCAGATAATTAAAAAAATAATTTTATTCTCAAAACTATATTTCAACAAAACATGGCATATGTAAATTTGAATACAAGCTAAATTATAGCCATTATTTTCTTTTAGAGTATATATTGGAATTTAGTCTGTAAATAAATTAAAGCCAATGTTTAAAAAACTAGACTACAAGTAGAAGTAGCAACATAAAAACACAAGTAGTCTAGTTAAAAAAATAATAAAACTCGGAGTCAATCAATTACTACTGCTACCTTCACATTTAAGTAGCAGTAGATGTAGTAGTAGCAATAAAATCCAAATTTAAAAGTAGCGGAGTCATTTTTTTATTTTTTTGTTTACTACCTTAAAAAAGAAACGTTTTAAAGTAGTCATTTGTTTTCTCTTATTTCTGCTACTTATAAAAATTTAGTAGTAATAGAAGTAGCAGTTGACGTAGTAGAAGAATTAGCAGTTAAGTAGTAGTTGATGTAGCAGTTGAGGTAGCAATAGAAGTATTCAAAAATAAAAATCTTCAGCCAAAAATGTATATTGTTTGTTGTTGTTGTGAATGTATATTTGTGTAAGATGTTCGTGTTGTAAACATCCCAGCAGTTAAGCAGATAGTCAATGTATCGCTTATAACAGTAATCATCAGAAATGTCTTATCACTTGGCCGACTCCAATTTATATATTTTTGTCATTTGACACGTATGTGCTCTTTGTAGTGCAGAGAGAAGACAATTGGTTACTTTATACATCACTGGTAATCTAGGGTGAAGAAAATTGTCACTTAAGTGTCTCTAAGTAATCTAGAGTATAGTCAATTCAAATGTTTTGTGAGTAATTCTTTCAAACTGATATTGTACAAATTGTGTTGATATAATTCTTATACAGTTCATATTTATTTTTGCTAAAGTATGTATAATAACATCCCATGTAATATTGCAAGAAGTCAGTAGCCACTTTAGTGTCTCTTAGTAACCTCACTATAGGTTACTAAGAGACACTAAAGTCACTTTAAACGTTTATTGTGTACTGTACTTTAGAAAGTAGTTATTTTACCCACGAGAAGTTACCTATTGGAGAGTTGTCGGAGGAAGGCTTGTTTACAAGGCATCGGTTATTGGACTGCCAATTATATGTCTTTTTAACTAACTATTTGATGTCAATTAGCACCCGTACATGGTAAAAATAACTAGTTATGTAGCTGATCAAGTTACGAGCTAGTAAGGTAACTGACGCTATATAACCAGTATGTGAATCCAATGCGTAGACAACTTTGGACCAGCTATTAGACAGTATCATTGTAGTCAAAAAGGGTCAATTGACCCTCTGCTTAGGACATGCACGTGTCAAAGTAACTAGTCACGTAGCTATTGAAGCAACTAGTTCTCACCCTAAATGATGGGTAAAATCACTAGTTCGGGACTGTCTCCTTGAACTGCTGGGATAAGTTCGGCTTTTTTGTTTGTATGCACATAGTTACCTTCGTTTTACTCACACATTCTTTCAAAGCGTTGCTAAGAAAACTGATTTACTAGTTTTTCCACAAAATCTTACCCCTAAAGAGTTAAGAAAACTAACTAGCCCACAAAATAAATTCTATCATTTAATAAATGTTTTATTGTTACAACATTTAAATATACAAAAATGTATTTATAATTACGTAGAACATAAATGTAGATGGTAACTTTGTACACACAATAAACACGATCATTCTGTTAGTAACATGAACATCTGATACGAAGAAAAACGAATTTGGTATTATGGCTGAAGATTTTCTTTTTTGACTTCTTCTATTGGTACCTCAACTGCTACTTCAACTACTAAGTACTTAACTTGTACTTCTTCAACTACGTCAACTGCTACCTTATTGATACCTTACTGCTACTTCTAAATAATACAAATCAAAACTCGATGTAGAGCAGTAGCAATGATTTGTATTATAATGCTACTACTCCATTTACAATTCATGTTTTATTACTACTGCAGTAGTTTTAGCAATAGTTAAAAATGTTTTAGTTATTGTAGCTTTTTAAACACTGATTAAAGCTTATTTTAACTCAAACCTCAAATAAATATTACAGAAAATATTTCATTTTAAACCAAAATTATGGGAACATTAGGTAATAATATTGTGTTGGTTGGTCAAAAACCACAACACTTTACAATTTATAAAAAATGTAAACTAACCGCATCAAAAAAGAAGTACATGCATAAAAAAATACTGCTAATCACATTTTAAGAATTTTTCTTAAGTATACATATGGTTGAATGTAACAACTTGTAAGGATGCAGTAATTATGTATCATAATTGTGGCATTACTTAGTGACCTTGATTGTAATGATAAAATAAAAGGTGGGGGCAAGTTCCAACTCAAAAATTACACGCATTTAACAATAAAATAATGCATAAAACTATATCAAATATTGTAGATATTGGTATTAACTTTTTTTATGGCCGGATAAATGTTGTACAATCGACTTAAAGAGGAGTTGTGGTATATTGTTGGTGAAAAGAAATTCTACTGTTTATACCATACTTTCTTTCAAATACTACTATAAAATAAATAAATTTACACAAACAAATTGTAAAAAATCGAATTTTCTATCTATACTAGATGTTGTTGAGTGTATATGTACGTTTCTTAATGCATGCATCACACATCACTTCATCCCAACTTACATACCTCTAAGTCTTTTTCGGAGCATAATTTATCTAAATCTTCTTTATCTTTTTGCGTATCAGCCAGTATTTCTATGGCCGATCTATTATCAACGGTTGGTGTTGCACTGCGATATTCGGTATCGCCAGGACCAGCAGTTTCTTCAAGTATTTCTTGGGCCAATGTCGTCAATTGACCCTTTATCGTATTGAGACTGTTATTCAACCAAGACATTTTGGAACACACAACAATCACTTTTTGCACATTCACTTATTGTTATTGTTCTATTTTTTGTTAAAATTATGTAGATTATTTTGTGTAAAAAAATTTTTTACAAATTTTCTTATTATTTTTTGGGGATGATGACAACTTGGCAAAATAGAATTTTTGTCTTGTATTTATTATTTTGATTTTGTTGTTGTTTTCTTCGAGTAAATAAACTGTCAACAACAGCTGACAAAACAAAATAAAGCGGTTGATTTGGCGGTTACATTTTTTACCAACAGCCGCTGTAAAGTACACAGTAAAAAATTAATTTATGTATTTATTAATTTAAAAAATATAAAATTCATTAAAGTTAATTTCGTTAACAATTTGAGAAATATTAATTTATATAACGACTAAATTCATACATAGACAAATCATCTAAATTTGTTTCAATAACAAAATTAAGAGTTATTCTGATCCAAGAAATGTATGGAAAAGCCTTTATAATATGCTGAGAATACGCAGTAATACAGTCCTAAATACAATATTTGAAGGCAAATCTGTTATTAGATAAATGTTTTAAAAAAATAATTGCGGAATTGCGTTCCATGCTCGATAGAAAAATGTTCCTTAAAATTTATATTATTAGCAAACCTCCAAAATATAAGGTTCGGGTGTCTCAAATTAAGCGATTGGATTTTTTTTAATTTTTTTTTTCACAAGAAACGCAAAATAATATTTTGAATATTGAGGACTATATTCAATACTTTCAAAGATTAAGTGATGGCAAAATATTTGTTGTAATTTCAAAGAAAAAAAAATTTTTTTGCAATTTTATTTACATTTTTGTAATTACTCTATCTTATAAAATTATATTTCTGAATGCAAAACCCTCTATCTTTTTAAATAATAAATTTTTAATTCAATTATTTTATATAATTTCCACTTACAATATGTTTTCTTACTAATTTTTTGTTTTTATGTTTATAAATCTTTGACCTAGAATAGATACCGAATTAAATTATTGTCACTTTTATATCTTCCAAATGGTAGCATTCCAATACATTCAAATAAATGAAAAATGTCGACGTAAAAAATCCTATAAGTACATAAATAATACATATTGTTGTTGTATCTGTGTGAATTACCTGTAATAAATTTAAAAAATGATTATGAATAAGATCTCTATCCTTTTCAGCAATATTTCCCCCAATATTTATATTAAGGTCCAAAATGTGATAGCTCTGAGCTTACTGGCACTTTGATGATTTAAGAACGATATCGAATATTTCATCGAGAAACGTAATAGAAAATATACATATATATGGTATTTAAAGAAACAAAATTTACAATTTTAAATTAATACATATCTTCATTTATTTTCAAATTCAGAATAAATAGAATGTTTACATTTTTTTTAATAAAATTAATGTAAAACTTATGCACACATTAACAAACAAATTCATAGTTTTTGTTAAATAAAAAGAAATAACTTTAAAACTTGCATTTTATTATTTATATTAGAGGGGTGTCTTCATTATCTAATAAGGTCTTGATTGTGAACCAAAACCCAAGCCAACGCCCCTCATAGTATGAGTAACCTGACGTGCTACTTCGTATTGCTGTTCCATTGTGGAAAACATGGCTTCACGAGATTTAACATCTGGATTATTGGGAGGAGAGGTAGTTGTTGGTGACGACTTCTTTTCGCTCTCATTTGGTGAAGTAGAGGATTCGCCAGTTCCACTCTTAATACCCATAAGACGCATAAATTTAGATGCAACTTTGCCATCTTGATCTTGAGAGAATTGGGCGTGGCCCCATTTTGAAGCAGAGTCCTCGGTTTTTTTAGCTCCCCATATGAGTTTACGTTTTTGCATTTGTTCAACGTATTTATTGGGATTAATGACATTTGGATTATAATAACTGGGTAATTGTACTGTAGCAGTGGCTACATTTGATCCAGCTGCAGCACTGGACGCAGCTACTGCAACAACATTAGATTTGGGTGCATTTTCACTAAGTGGCAGGGATAAAAGAGCTTCGAAATTCCGAGCTGTAGGAAGGGATTTCTTCTCAGGAACTTGTGACTCTCCCACTGGACGTTTAGTTTCTGTAAGAAGTTCTTCTGCTGCCGTTCTCTGATGGGAATTATTATTTGACGCTAAATTAGATTCGGTTGAATTATCGGCCGAGTGTGAACGGGAACGTGATCTGGATCTTGAATTGCGCTTTCGCTCACGTCTTGTGTTATTATCATCCTTACGTTCACTGTATTTACTATTACTAATGTTGCGCTGAGGGGGAGCCGGTGAATTTGAACATTTAGGGCGATATGCATTTGAACGATCTTCATTGTAGGAACGTTGAGTTCTGCGATCCTCATTATTACGACGATCAGTTTTTCGGTCATCGTCATTATTATAATTATTTCGTCTGTCGTTAAAGTCTCTTCTTCGATCATCGAAATTAGCGCCACGTCTCTCTTCATTTGCACCACCTCTTCTTTCATCATTGAAGCGATCATCGTGCTGTTTTCTCTCGTCATAGCGTGATTTTGAATTATTAAAACGATCTTTATAATTTGGGGCATACATTGATTTCCTATCATCACGATTATATCTCTTATCGTCCTTGTGGTAATCATTGCTTTCACGTTTGTAGTCTCTCTTAGGTTCTCTAAAACGTTTGTGATCATCATGCTGAAACAAATAAGTTTAAATAAATTCTCCTATCAATTTTACAACTTAAAAATAGTAGTCATACTAAAATGTAACTTTTGAGCAAATGAGTTGTCATTGTCTTGCATTTTATAAAGTGATGTTTTCAAAAAAATCTATCAGTTTGAAAACGATCGAAAACTAACCTTTTTATAATCATATTTATGACTATTATCATAATCTCTAGCACCATCTCTCATATCTCTATTATTCCTTGACTCTTTGTTGTCTCTTTTATCTCTGTGATCTCTTGATTTGTCAGCTCTTCTATCGATTTTATATTTATCCTGAAAAAGAAATGTTAGTGCAAGAATACTGAAAATGTTAATAACTCTAGCTGTAAAATAAATTTGTTTGTATTAATAAAAAACTATGCTAAACCTTTAGTCTTTTTTGTTTAAAATACTATTAGTAAAATTACTTATGATCAAACAAAAAATATAAAAATTTAGTTTTACTCCTTTACCTTTTTTGTTTTTGAATAAAAAAAAATACTAACTTTATTTAAATTAAATAAATATAACTTTGTTTTTATTGTTTAGATAAAAACAAACTCCTGTAAAAGAATTTTAATAAATGTTGTTGTTTTTTAAATTAATCATACTCACGTTTAAGAGCTGCTTATTTTCAATTCAAAGACTCTCTCCTACTACTCATTGTGTGTCATTGTTATTTTTGCGATTTTTATAGGGACGTAGAGAAGGAGTTGGTCACAGGCAACATACATATATATAAAGCCTGTTTTGTTACACTGCCGCTACTAATTGAATTTGTGATACTTTTTCAATCATATTCTAACTCTAGTAACATAGAGTTTTGGTGTTGTAACAACTTTTTTATGGTGATCGGTAGTAGATTTTTTTGGAAACTTTTTAGGTTGAGTTTTTTTTTGGTATAAAAACTTTAGGTTTGTATTTTTTTGTTTTGTTTTGGTTTATACAATATAATAATAACAAAAGTTGATATTTAATTAATAATGTAAAAATGAGTAAAACTAAATAAAACAACAATAAAGAAATGAATATATTGTAAATAAATATACGAGTATAATACCTAAGCGAAAAGTTCATTGGACATGGAAATAATAAATACTAGCGGTTTTCTCGCTTGGTAATAAAGTACCCTTGCAGACCTTGTTAATATTGTAAACGATGTGAAAATACTATTATTTACTGCATACTAATATGTTTAACACAAAAAAGTATACTAAAATTGTTTATAAGGAGCAAAATGACTGTAAAAATTACTATATTAAATTAAATCAAATATGTATTATGAAATACTATACAGAAAAATACAAATTTCCAAAGCAGTTTTAATTCAAATATTTATCAGCTATTAATCTGGTTTCAATTATATCTTATTTGAATCAAGTAATCATGTTTTTAATCGAGAATTGAATACTTGATAATAATTGAAATCAATTCAATGTGGGTATTTCCCATCCCGAACGCGACGCTATGAAATTTAAAAAAAAATAATATTTTTATACCATTCTTCGGTAGAAATTTACGAGACGATTCAATAAGTCCGTGACTTTTTGTATGAAACACAGACTTTTGTATAAAATTCCAAAAAATAAGATTTATTGAACTCATTAAAATTGGCATTTGTGTGTATTGATGATTTCATCGCCAGAATCAAATCTCTTTCCGACGATTCAATTCTTCAGGTTTGGAAACAAGTAATAGTCACTCGGGATTAAATCCGGAGATTAGGGCGGAAGCATTTCGTAGCATAATTAATGTACTTTTGCCATGGAAACTGCATATGTGTGTACCCGATGGTGTGCAAACACGACAGCCATCTTGCGGAAAGTTTTCTCATACCCAAATGATTATTCAAAATTGAAAACGATGAAATTAAATTTTTTCCAATTTCTCAAGACACGAGTAGTTTGCTAAACACAAACTAAATGACGCAGATATTTAAATGTTGACAGAAGTCAACTGCCTGTTGACAGGAGCAGTTTTGCCATTTCAGTTATGAGCCGGGAAATTCAAACTTTTTATATCCGGTCACGGTGGATCTTTCTGTGGATATGTCCATATCCGATAAATATTTTAATTGAAACTGTTTTGGAAATAGTTTTCTTCTGTGGGTTAACAAATATTTGTTATATAGTTATTTAATTTTATTTGACTTTTTTGTTTCACTTTAATATGATAATTATTCAAGCTTGAGGTCTTTTTTATAAAAATTTAAATATTTTTATAAAAAAGACCTCAAGCTTGAATAATTATTATTAAATATTTGTTATAATTATTTATTTAAACGAAACCCATTAAAGAGTGCTATATTTGGCTGTCTTGAAAAATTTCCTTAAACATTTTTTTTCAGAAAGATAAACTTATAGTCGAAATTCATTTTCATGGCCAATTTGGCAGATTTTTTGAGACATTATTTAAATAATTCTGAAAGATCTATAAATAACTCAGCAATTTTCTACTTTATTTACTTATAGATTTAAAATTGCATTTAGTATTAAAGAGTTGGGAATACAAATTTTGCAAATGAAATTGAATTGTTTTATTATTGAAGCTTATTAAAAACTTATAATGCTATATTTAATTACTTTGATTATTATTTAGGAATTTCAATATCAGATTTAAATTAAATGAAAATATATATTTATTTAATTTTATTAATTTGCCTTGGGAAATAAAACTCGATAAAAATGTTTGTCATACGTCCTTGGTACAATAATTAACAGAAGAAATAATCAAGTAAGAAATTTCATTTTAAATGAACAAAAAAAAATTCTTATAGTTTCATATTAATTTAATACAAAACGATATCCACTATGTATTTAAGAGGAAAAGCAGAACCATAAATAAATCTTATGAATAGGTATTACTAGTAAACTTTTATTTTTTTTGAATTTGAGAAATTGCCGACTTTTGAACCGCTGATCTCAACATTGAATTCAAAATCAGAGACCGAAAATGTTAATTATGTTCAACTCAAAAAATCAGTATGAAGAAAATGTCTTTGAAATACTTTATATAACTATATCATACAATTTCTCTTTACTCTATCTGATTGTTCAATAAACTTTGTTTATTGATATCTATATATATATAATCATGTGAGAACGACTGGAGCTATTTGGCTGATTTTTTATATTCGATTCAAAATTTTGAGATGGTTTGTAAAGAAAAAAAAAAATAAATTTTTAATATATTGCCTCATTTTCACTTCTCGCTTTTCTCAATTAGAGACATTTTGAAGAACTAACATTAGTAAATAGCCACCGCCCCGGTCAACTAGTTAATAATAAAAATTAAAAATAACAATAATTTTTTTATTTTTATATTATTTGTTATAAATAACAAGTATCGATAATTTTTGAAATAAAATTCACTCAGCAATTTCAAAACAAAATATAAAAATCAACTAAAGATTTTTATTTTTCGTTGAATAATACTTTACTATACGTTTTCAGTTAGCTTTTAAAACATTTCGAAAATATAGAATATTTAATAATTCTTATTGACAAAACATTTTTTTCTATTTTATACACCCAAAGGTCAATTTTGGTAAGCGGAAATGGCGCTGTGGGATGAACTAATCTTAATGTTCTGTGTCAAAAGTTAACTTTAGTGGCGTACAATTAATTTACTTAAATTTGTTTATCGTTAATCACAGATATCTATGAAAACATATTATTGCTCCCATGTATATTAGACTTCTTACTTTATTGAACACAAATGTTGTTAAGATGTACTTTTCCAGAATAAATGAAAAAAGTCGCGTTAAATTCTAAGTTTTCATCGAATATTTACTAAAATGTCTCAATCTTTGTCCCATACTTATTTTTAATAAAAATAAGCTTACAAAATGTATATTAAAAAAAAAATATAAAAAAAAACAGACAAATCTTCACATGGAAAATGGTTGACATCTAACGTTTGTTGAACATTTTATTTTTTATATAAAAACTAAAAATAGGTATATTCTTAAAATGGTATTTCACCTAATAGGGGGGGATGTTCTGTTGACTACTTCCAAAGACTCTAACAGATAACCTCTTACATACATATATGGAATTTAATATAATTATATTATAAAATAAAACTAAAATTTATTATTACCTCATTAATATTGGCATTTCCAGTTTTGAATCGTTCGCTTCCGCCATCTCGACCTTTGCGATAGGGGGAGGATTCTCGTTCGCAACTGCCACTTTTCGAGTGATTATAAGAGCGTTTTAAGGGTCCACTCGCATCAGTAGCAGCTCGTCCGGTGCTAGCGCTACTGCCGCTACCACGTTCTCGTACAGCCTAAAGGAATTTGGCAACTATTCAGAAACAGCAAATAAGGTGTTATTTAAACGTACAAACTAATTTTATTACAAAATGTTTAAATCTGTCTGTTTAGCTTTTTCTGTTTTTCAATTTTCTTTTTATTTTCCTAAGAAATATCCAATTTTCTGAACTATGATGTTTTTTTTCTCTATACTAGGGAGAATTTCCCAGTAGTCAGCCATCTTTTTTCTCGTTTGCAACTAAAATTTTTCAGGCTCCTAAAATTCCATTACTTAGTTACTAATTGTATATTTACCGCTTTAGTATAGGGATAATCATCCTGCTCATCTTCACTACTATAGTTTACGAGACCTTCCATTTAAATTCTTGTGGTTTTATTATAAATTAAATAAATTTTTGTATTCCTTTGAAAGATGTGTTCACCCGACTTGCGTTTTTTTAATATTGATTTTTTCGATAATTTAATTAATGGTTGTAAAAAATAGTAGTACCAAACAGAGATGCATGAAAAATAATCATCGTTGAGCAAGGCAAGGTGACCGCATAATTATTACTTATTTTATTTATTCATTCAGGTAATATAGAGCCAAAATGGACATACAAAAATTCATATAACATAGAGATATCCTGAGCAAAAAAATGTTATCGGGGTTTAATGTAGGTCTCAAAGCAAGGCGAATCTAATAAGGCAACAAATACAACAAGGCAATAACAACATGCTTTTTGTTTATAGGAACAAATCGGAAAAATGTTAAAATCAGCTGATAATAAATAGCAATTGTAAACAAATACTTTATTTTAGAAATAATTAATATTTTGTAATTTGTAATACTTAATATGAAAAACCAGTAAATTTTACATTTGCGTGTCATTGAACAATTTGTACTTCATATAATTCACATGATGCTGTAAAATTTCGATGTATGGATGTTGGTTCAAGTAGAAAAAAACTACATGAATTTTACGTGTCATTGGAAAGGTATTTTTCATGTTCGACAACTTTATACTGCATATAATCCAAGTTTCTGTATATTTCAATGCAATTTTTAAGAATTAAAGATGTGCGTCCGTGCAAAGGCCGCCTTGCCACTACCATTGAATATGGTTGTAAATCGTCAAAATAAACATACGGTTCGATATTAATTTTTTGAGAACTGTCATTTGTTTCATATCTGTGTAATATGTGTCCCAAAGTATATTTATACAAGTACATGCAACTCTACAACAAATCAACAATAAAAAAACAACATTAATTTTGTTTGTGTAAAACATTGTGAGATTGTCAAATAATTGAAAATTTTTACCACAAATTTCACTCACATTGCCCTTTTAATCGGGTCTTTTCGCACATAGAATAAGTCACCACTGCCACTGGTACATTTTTTTTTGCACAATGAACAGAAACACAGTTTTCCAATTGTTATTTTATTTATTTATTTATTTTATTCAAGATTGTAATACAAAGCCATTTTAGGCCAAAATACAAATATGTATTACATAGTAATAAAAATCCTGAGATATAAACTATACTTACTAAAAGCAAATAATAATAAAAATAAATGGTCCTAATACATTCATACAAACAAAATTAGCTCCCCAGCCAAATATACATTAAAAAAGTATAATTTTAAGAAAAATACATAAGAAAAAAAATACAATCCCAATTAGTGGAAATTTCTGCTTAAACCAAAGAAATATAAAGTTAATAAGTTTAAATAGGTAAGTAACAAATCATAAGGGCATTAATCTTGGGTACCAAATAAATTCAGAAGTTTAAGACGAAAAACATTATTGGATTGCGAAAATACGCGAAGCTCATAAGGCAAGCAATTCCAGCAGCGAGCAATCCTAACTACAAAAGATCTCTCTTATTTTTACTTTTATTGTGAAAAGTTTTCAAAATTAATTTTTTTTATTAATATTTTCACATACAAAAAACGGAAAGAAAAACGAAAAAGTAAAAAATTTTGACAATCTCACAAGTATTTACAAAGGAGAAAAAAATGAACAGCTGATCACTTGCATGTACTTGTATAAATATACTTTGATGTGTCCTATAGTTTATATTTTTTGATTTTAAACGTCTCATTCAAAATAACAAAACGATTTTTTTTTTGGAATTTTTTTTTTTTCTTTGTTAAATTTAAAATTTGTTTATGAAATGTGAAATATTGAGTAGCGAGTACTCAAAAAACGGTAGATTTCGAGTACTAAGTACACAAATACTCACTAGCTATACATCATTAGTTTGTTGTTTTTTTAACAGCTGAGAAAGCGCCAAATATGTTGATGTGATTATCCGGGAAATTTAAAAATTTTATAAGCATTTTTAAATAAAAAGTGAACAAATTTCATTAACTCGGCGACTGTTAATAAATAAAGTAGATCTTGTTAAAGCCATGTCGCATGATGCAGACTATTTGTTTGCATTGGAAATGCAAAAACGCATGAATGCCGAAGCTGGTGAAGGCGACAGTGATATTGAAGAAATTGATTTTAAAAAACCTTCACCAAATCTTGTAGTGTCTAAAAAACCTTTACAAATAAAACGCAGTAATCCACACTCCAATTTAGATCCAGATTTTCTAAATCGCACTCAGAATTTAGTACATCCGCAGTGGGAAACTCTGGATCCCACGCCAGATATTTTTGCACTTTTTGGGCAATTCGATTCAAAATTCTTTCAAACTAGATTAAAGTGTGTGACGTTAGAATGGAGTAAACGTATGTATAGTTGTGCTGGTATTTGCTATTCACGCCGCAATCGCTATGGAATGGACATTACTATACGTTTAAGTCAGCCATTGCTGAGTTTGAGGCCTAGAAAGGACTTGGTAGAGACCATGTTGCATGAAATGATACATGCCTATTGTTTTGTTTTGAACATACGAGAAGGCAATGGTGGGCATGGTCCAAATTTTAAGAAAATCATGGGAGCCATTAATAAAGTGGCTGGTACGAATATAACCGTCTATCACACCTTCCATGATGAGGTCGAATTGTATAAGCAGCATTGGTGGCGCTGTAATGGCATTTGTCAGGACCGTTCGCCATTCTTTGGTTATGTTAAGCGTACTTCAAATCGTGCTCCTGGACCGAATGACCAGTGGTGGGCAAATCATTTGCAAAACTGTGGAGGTACATTTATGAAAATAAAGGAGCCGGAGAAAAAGAAAAAGGGTAGAGCCGCTAAAGATAAGGAAAATGATAATGAGAAGAAGTCCACGGCCCCTGCTGGCAATGATTTACGTAAGTTCTTTACACCACAAACTAAGAGTAATGCTCCTCCTAAATCAGGTTCCAATACTTCAACTTTATCGAATATCAAAGGTTTTAATAATTTTAATAATGGCTTTAAAGGTTCGTCTTTTAACATTGAAATTTTGAATCTTATCCCCCAGTCCTTAACAACGCACCTTTCCTGTCTTTCCTTTTAGGACCTGTTAAAACAAATGGTGGTGGTACAATGTTGTTAAATCCCAAAACAAAATCATCTACTACCACCAACACCAGTAGCTCAACAAAACCACCAGCTACATCTGCTATTGCCAAAGCGTTTCCACCATCCTCATATCCTGGCCTATCGACGGATCCCTTCAATGTTAGCACATCAAGTATGCCAGCCTCTAGTAATCGCAGTAACAGCTCATCGCGTGGTGCAATTGTTCCACCTGGTGGTAATTTGCGCAATGTTATGAGCTTTAGAGATTTAGGTTCTGGCGAAAGTAACGGTAATAGTGGACGCCCAGTTTCTGGTGTAAAGCCAACAACACCCAGACAAGATGATTGGGGTCGTGGCAGTACACTGACTTCGTCATCTTCATCGTTTAGAACAAGCAACACGTCGATATCGTCTAGTCATGACGAAGGAGTTGATCGAAGACATTTGAGAGATGTTTGGTCTAAACGTTTTGGTAACAATGGTGGTAATGAGCCGGGAAAAGGTAGTGGATTTGGGGATAAAAGAAATAATAACGATAAACCGCAAGGTGAGTGAAGAACATTAAAGCCACAGTTAAGATTACTTCAACTTCATGATTTCAACTCAAAGTTTTCAAATAATCGGTCAAAATTCAATAATGTTTATACATACTTTTATTAAAGATTTTAAGAGGTCCGATTAAGTTAAATCTTGAAAACATGCATAAATAATAAACAAATTTAAACTACATGATATTGTAGTCATTATTTTCTCTAAATATGTATATTCTTAGAAGTTTTATTATTAATCATCTTAATACTTTCTTTAAGATATGAATCGTATAAATTACCGAAGTAATTAGAAAAATTCGGATATTTAAATTGTAACTCTTCTTACTGATTTTCTTTTGCTATTATCGAACAAATCTATAGATATAATGGAATCATTCTATTCGGAACAAATCACAAAGAATATGTTATGTATTTCCAGAAATAATACTGTGACTTTATAAACAAAACCAATAAAAACATTCCCGAAATTTCCGATTATGAACCCTATAATACCCTTTACCAATTTCAAATATTTCACTTGCGTTCCCAAAAGTGATTAACATACACAATATGGATAATTATATACATTTCAAAAACCTTCCCAATGACTTATATAATGCCATAGAAATTCGGATCGACAATAGGTCCAATTTGGAAAAAATATTTTTTAACCCGCTTTTTTTCACCAAAAACAAAATATTTTTTTTTTTAACAAATTAAAATTATTTTTTTAGTTTAGTTAAAAATTATTTTATATTCAAATTGTTTCCGTTTATTAAAGGTGATACCAAACGTAGACGTATTTCAACCGAGTCTCGTGACTCTGCAGATATTGTGTTTGTGGCCGATGAAAAATCTTCGAACAATAAAAAAGACTGGATTGTTGTTGACGATGACATCATGCTGCAAGAACAAACGAATAAAGTTATAACACTATCTTCTGATGAAGACGATGATGATTCAGATAACATAACGAAGCCGAAAATTAATAGAAATATGACTTTAGATCAACGTCAAACCATGATTAAGAAAGAAATTATGGATGAATCTATAAACTTATGCGACGATGACATAGAGCTAATCGATGATGAATACGATGATAATGCTGGATCGAATTTCGATCTCACTATAGCCTCAGAATTGGCCGACACTAGTGTTATCGATGAATTCTTTGGTGAGGATACATTGATGCAGGAATTCAAAAAGGAAAATGATTGCCAGCCGTCATCGTCACGCTATCAATTTGATGAGGGCAATGACATAATAACATGTCCCATATGTCTGGAGAAAATGGCCAGATCTGTGTTGGCAGAACATTTGAATGGCTGTACTGGTATTGCCATTAAGATTTTACCACCGAAAAAAACCATGAAAAAGTTATCGGCTATCTCCAAAGAGGCTAGACCCAAAAGAGTGTCTCGTCCTTCTCGAAAATCAACTAAAGAAGTTTTAAGGAATGCTGGCTATTCTGAAGATGTATTAGAACGAATTGCCTCGGCTAGTAGCATGGATGAAGACGATGATGAATTGGAGTTCTTACAAAGAGCGGGAATAAAACGTTCGCCTAACTCAAAAAAATCTACCTCTGTGGCAAGAGTAGATTTAAATTCATCATCTGAAGACGAAAACACTCGACTACATCGTCAACGCAGTATTTACAAAACAACACGACAGTGTCCTGTTTGCGCGCGTGAGGTGGAAGAAACAGAAATGAATGATCATTTAGATGAATGTTTGGGTAAATAATGATGAGGATTATTAACGCTAAAGAGTCTCAGCTTTTATTTATCTTTTTTATACATATTTTACTATATTTGTTAAGTTATTTTTCTTAAAAACTATTTTGGTTTGTTTCTTGTATGTTTCAGAATATAAAAATGTTTTTTTCTGTTTACTTTGCTATATCATTTATTGGTATCTGTTATAAAAAATTGTATTTTTTTTTATGTCGATAACAAAATTTTCAAATCTTTACAATGAATTTATTGCTTATTTTATACTTCTTATTTATATAATAAAAAATACCAATAATTTAATAATGTATAAGTGTTTTAAGAAATTTTATTTAGATGGACTTAATGTCTCGATTTTATGGGAAAATTCTAGCATGGGATATTAGCATAACCAGTTTTTTTAAATACAAATTTGTAATGATTATTAAAAATAGTTTTTAGTTTAAAAACATATTATCTTGAAATTTGGAAAAAGAGCTTCGAATTAATTTAATTTAAGCTTAATTCACTGAAATCTTAATTTAGAATTAAAATTTTCAGCCAATAGTTCCATAAAACAATTCACACCATCAAAAGGTGTTTATTTGAATAGAATCCATTAATTATTTAATTCATAACAGAATACATAATAAAATTCATTAAACCGTTCCATGGTTTTTTCAGTTTTGTTTTGTATTTAATCATTCAATCGATTTTTTTTGATTTTGGATTTGAAATAAAGAAATTATTCAATTAGGAATTATTTCTATCGAGAATTAATTCTCAAATTAATGAATTCCCTACATTTGAAGTACTAAGGAATTAAACCAATAAATTAATTCGTAATTAATTATTTAATGGAATGGTTAGAGAATAACATAATTTTGATTTAATATTAATACTTTTGAACCTTTTGTTTGGAAATATTGACTCTATAGACCTTATCCGTTTCAAATTTGTTAAAAGTTGGTACACAGGTTATTTATGGTCATACACAATTTGAAATTACTCAAACATTTTAAATTCGCTTTTGTTTCTATTTATCAAGGTAATTTTTACAATATTGGTCTAATAGTAGCCTATTTTAATATATTTTCCCATTGTGTGGTTAACAACACATACAAAATTCAGAGTGGAACCATGAGGGTTTCAAGGATATTTGAAAGTACATAGCCTTAAATTGAGTACATTATTATTTTAATAATAGACCTAATGTAAAGATAAATATGTCAAAAATACAAATTGATAGCCTTAAATGTTCTTTAAAAATGTATTATTTTCAATGTCTATTTTTTTATTTTTTATTTTTTCTATCGAAATGGAAATGTCCTTCCGCATAACTGTCATTTCACTCAAGCGATTTTTTAACTTAAAAAGCTACTTTTCTCTGTTCTCGTTATGGAGACAGTATTATTCTTATTATGTGATCTACTACTTCTACTTTAGAAAAACTGATATAAAAATAGGTATAATAATATTAAAATATGATAAATTATACGACTCCGTATTATACTAGATCAAAAGGTTGTAATATATTTTATGTATTGAATCAAAATATCCTTTTTAGGTGAACATTTATTTATTAGGAAATATTCTATGTAGTTTGCAAAGGAAATCTTTATCTAATGACAAAAATTAACGAAATGAATTTTGAGATATGTATATGTACTTCTTCAAATTGTCCTATTTCTGATAAAAATGTTTTTTGAGTAATACATTAATAAAAAACTTTCAAGGATTAATATAAAATTGGACAATTATAAAAATACACACACAAACCTAAATACATTTTATCAAATACCTATGTATATCTCTAAATTTCAAATAACTGGAGAACCCCCCCCCCCCCCATGGTCCCATACTGAATTATATTTATGTTAAACAGTTTTATTTCGAGTATTTTGAGCGCAGCTACCTATTAAAAAGTATGAAATTTCAACCTTCATATATAAAACCCAAACTAAAGCGTATTTCGAAATTCTGGAGATCTTTAAATTTGGTGTACACCAATAATCACTGAAATCTGTTCCCACTAATCAGATACATAAATACTATTTTCCTTTGCGTTTTTTATTTTTTTAGACATTACAAAATTTATTTAAAATTATGTTAAAATAAACAAAAATATATAAAATCGGTTATCAATAATATAACTTCTCCATTGCATAATTTTATAAAAAAAAACTCTTATATGTTAATCACACTCCTCAATTTTGGAAATTTTTCGTTTGATTGAAAAGTTAAAGTGATTTACAAAATAAGAGGAAAACAGCAGTACAAAAAAATTACTTAAAGTCAAATGGTTATTCTTTTAACAAATTGATTCATATTAATATAGAAACATATATATTTAACAAATCCAATATCGACTTATAAAATTTTCTTACCCATAACAAAAGTTAACTTTCCTTAAATTTGTTTTACAAACCAAATTTTGGTTTTAACGAAACTTATTTTTTTCTTAATATTTAACATTTTTGTGTGCAATTAAATTTGTTGCTTTTGACTTTTGTGGAACATTTACAAAATGTTACCAAAATATTTTATCTTTTTACGACCTAAATATTCAATTTTCGTCAGAGGTTCCCATTGTACAATCATAACATCCAAATAGGGCAACAATATGCGTCCTGACATTGATATCTCGTGAACACGACAAAAACTTTCCACATAAACCAACTTCGTTTTCGATCTCCGTGCTAGCTTTGATAGAAAGCCTGCTATACAAAAGGGAACACAGGTGCCGGGTCCATTGCACAATATCATGCGGGGCTTCTCTTTAAAGACCAACCAAAAGCTCCAGGCCAAAGCATACAGAAATGTAAAGACTGTGGTAAACCAGCTCTGACCTACCTCTCGTGCCCGTGGTATGTAAATGAAATCATCTTCGTTTACGTTTTGTTTTAACTCATCCATCGTTAATTGTATTTTGTCCTTGGAAGTTTTGTCTGTATTTGCCACAAGAAATTTCATTGGTTTGTAGTTGTTGACATCTTTGGTTTTTTGTAATAATCCTTGTAGAATTATACACATTTCAGCTGTATGACCACCAGATCCAAGAATACACCAAACTGGTTTAGTTTCCATATTTTTTTGAGTTTCAGATGAGTACGTTTTTAATATTTTTTGATTTTTGTTTAAAGTATGCAGGATTCTTTAATTTTTTGTTTTTATCACAATTTTAAAGTGACATTTTAGGGTTAATGTTACAGCGGTTGATTTTGTATTTTTCTTATCAGATGTTTTTAAGTGTTGCCAAGGTAATAAAATGCGGTGGAAATGTTAGCTAGCGATATTTTATAAATTTTACAAAATAATATTCAGAAGTACTTTCACTACTACAATATTAAAAAAAAGCAACATGTTAATTAATTAACATGTTGTTTTGTTTAAATATTATTTATTACCCCACGTCTCGATTTGTTCACACAACGAACAAATTCTTGTGCACACATGAATTTGATCGTGTAGTTAAGAGTATAACATTGACCATTGTTTATTGTTACAATCTAATATATTTCAATTATTATTTGTCTATATATTTATAAGTAAATAACTCAGAAAAAGTACTGAATTTTCCATCCCTGGTTTTACTTTCTATTTACTTTTTTTACATCTTCCTATCAATAAATAACGTGGGAATTGAGTGCCGATGAAATATTTGTTGTTTATATCAGTTTGTTGTTAAAATTTCACCAAATATGAGTACCATATTTTATACTGACCCAGAATTAGTCATTGCTCTAAGTAAACGTATAATATTTGTGAATCCCAATGATTTACAAATATTTAAGGAGATCGTTTTGCCGGAAGATTTAACAAAATGTGGACTGAAAATAGTGACCAATACTGTGAATGAAGGCGAACAACATGAAGAGGAAATCAAACAGCAGCAGAATTTATCAAAAGAGCAGCCAACACTACAACATGTGAAAATGTCACCCGATCATCAATTGCTGGCAGTAACAACGGCCGGACAGAAGGCCTTGCTTTTGTATCATCTAAGGCCAGAACATGCCAAACTTGTTTCGATTAGATCATTGGCAAGGGCTTCTTCAGCTTTAGCTTTTAGTAGCGATTCGAAACGATTACTTGTTACTGACAAAACAGGTGACTGCTATGAATACGATTGTGAGAATTATGAAGCAGTTCCCAAGTTATTATTGGGTCATTTAAGTATTGTCTATGATATTTTGTGGTCCGATGATGAAAAATTTATTATAACCTGTGACAGAGATGATAAAATAAGAGTTACAAACTATCCAGCCACATACGATGTACACAGTTATTGTTTGGGCCACAAAGAGTTTGTAGCCGGCTTAGAACTTTTAAACGATGATGTCCTCGTTACGATTTCCGGTGATAAAACATTAAGGCTATGGGATTTTAAAGATGGCAAAGAACTTAAGAGTATTGAATTACCAGCTCCGGGAATTAAATTCGCTTTCAAGTGTCTAGAAAGCGGTAAATATGAAATTTCTGTTTTGCTGCATCAACCCAATGAATGCGTGGCTACATTTAATTTGTCACAAAAGGAAGATAAACAATGGGAATTTTCTACACCGCAATTGCTAAGTTTCAGCGATATGATTTGCTGCAATTTATGTTACGCCCAGGACAGATTATATGTTACGGGAGTCGTAAATGATCATTTGGTCGTGAAACTAAGTGCTAATAGCGCAGAAGCGCCTTTGAATTGGTTACAAATGGTTGAAGAACAATTCAAAGAATATACATGGACACCAGAGGATATATCGGCATGGTTTAAAAAGAAGTACGATAATGTTACCGAGTATTTGGAACGTAAAAAACGACGCATTGAAGAGAAACAAAAATAAAAGTGAAATAGCAGTTAGAGGAGTTGAAAGAAAATAATATATAGAACATTTGTTTTATTTTAATAGTTTTTATATTGATTTGTAATGTTTTTATGTGTATTGAATAAAAAATTATCAATATTAAACGGGTTTGTAATCCAATTTGCTTTCCAATTTTTTATTGTCGGATACTTTGCGTACAGCTTTCATAAAATCTTCTTGGATAACATATTCACGTTCGGCTCTAAAAAGATTACAAAAAACACAAAAATTCAAATATATGGATAATCTTTGATTTTTAATCTTACCTTATTGCAAAAAGACCAGCTTCTGTACAAACATTTCGCAAATCAGCTCCATTGAAATTATCTGACAATTTTACACATGCTTCATAATCGATTTCACCATGTTTGGCTATTTTTGAAGCATGAATCTTTAAGATTTCCATACTAAAATTGAAAAAAAGTTTAATATAAGAAAAACAATTAAGACAATTTTATATTACCGAGCTTGTTCATTAGGCAGTGGAATTTCAATTTTACGATCAAGACGACCGGGACGCAAGAGCGCAGGATCCAAAGTATCGGGACGATTGGTGGCCATAATTATTTTCACCTGTCCCAAAGCATCGAAACCATCCATTTGATTCAACAACTCCATAAGAGTACGTTGAATTTCACGATCAGCCGATGTACCCTCAGAGAAACGTCTACCACCGATGGCATCAATTTCATCCATAAATATAATACAAGGTTGATGATCACGAGCATAATTGAACATTTCACGAATTAAACGAGCTGATTCACCAATGTATTTATCCACAATAGCGGATGATACAACTTTCAAGAAATTGGCATCCAATTGGGAAGCCACAGCACGAGCCAGTAAAGTTTTACCAGTACCAGGTGGGCCATAAAGAAGACAACCTTTGGGCGGTGTAATACCCACACGCAGGAAAAGTTCCGGATTTAATAAAGGCAATTCGATGACTTCACGTAATTCACGAATTTGTTCGGATAGACCACCAATAGCGGAGTACTTAACATCACCAGGATCTTCATGAGACATATTGTAAACCAAAGGATCTACCTCACGTGGTAAATAACGCATAATTGTAAGAGTTGTCATATCCAAGGCTACGCGAGTGCCGGATTTTAACTTTGTTTTATCCAACTGACGACGGCATCCTACTACATAACGTGGACCATTGGTGGCTTTGACAATAACTAAAATTATGTACATACAAACGTTTTTAATAATATATCACTTAAGTTGTCATGTTTTGCTTACATTTGTCTTCTGTTAATTGTTTCAACACTTCACCCACAATTTGGCCCACACTCTGGAGGGCTTTTAAGTCGTTTTCTGATTTATCATATTGTTTTGTAAGCTCCTTGATTTCTTCACGTTCTATTAATTGTGTTTAGAAAAGGTAATTATAAATTTTTAAAAATAATAGATTATATACTTACTCTCCTTAAGTCTCGATTCAACTTCTTTGTGTTCCAACAATTTTTTACGATAATCAAAAAGAGCTTTCTCGCGTACACCATCCGCAGGAGCACTACCGGTAGTCATAGTGTTTGAAATGTTTATTTATTTAATTAGAAAGTTATATATTTCTTAAAAACTTTACAAGATTCTCAGTATTTTATTTTCGTAGGCTCCGTGAATTTGCAAAATTTATATTGTCAAATATGCTTCTTCTTGCGAAAACAAAAATGCCGCTGTCATCGATTTTGACGGAAGTGTTCGGAATGAAAATAAATGGGGTTGCCAGAAGCCATATTTTCCAGGATACGAAAGTTTAAAATTTTGTTAAACAAATATTTTTTTCGCAACTTTATCTTGCCATTTATCGAGTTTTGCCTAACATTTAACATACACATACGACGTTCGGATATAAACCAGCTATTATGTGAAAAGTTATTATGTGAATCCATTTTTCGTTATACCCATGAGGTAAAAACCCTTTTAAACGAGTTAAAATTATTAAAGAAAATAATATAAATAAATATTTTATCAGTTAATTCCTAAAAAAAAATAGTTTCATCGGCATTGAATGCTGCATTATTTGACAAGTTTTTTTTTAATAAAAATTAGCTATAGCTTCTTTTCACATGGTTTTACTTCTTGTAAATCGGACGAAAGTTTCTCTCTACTTTGTTTTAAAAGCATCATTTACACAAATATTTTGCAAGCGAACCATTCCGATGATTATCCAAAATTTTTATTGTATCTTTCAAGGACAGTATTATGTATTTTTCTTGTACCAATTTTTTTCATAATTTTCATCATAAAAGAAAGAATGTGCAAAATATGTAAGACACAAATAATTTCCACAGTATATTCTGATTGCATTAGGTTTTCTCCACCTAATGCAATCAGCAATCGCTGTGCTGTTGTTCCGCCGACGTTTTTGCTTGTGCTTAGCAATAAAAATTGCTATTTGGAGACCCAGGGTAATATAAAAATTAAATAATGCCCTTTTAATAAATAAGTATTCAAAAATGTTATTTGTAACGATTTCTTAAAATACATAGGAAGTGTTTGTTATCAATATTTAATTAAGTACCACAATATGAAATCCATTATTTTGACATTTAACACCTGTTGGAAATTTTAGCAATCACGAAAATGAAATTTGTTTGCATAAAAGCTGTGTTAATAAATATGTATAGAATACATAATTTTTTTTAAATAAAATAAGTCATTCCTTAATCTGATACATGATATGAAATTTGTAATTTTACAATTTTAAGCTCATTTTATGAAATTTACAGTATTTTTAAAGAACAACTGTTTGTTGTTGTGTTGTTTTTTGCGACTGATTTTGTGGAATCTATGATGTTATGCAATTTGACAGCTCTGCGGGAAGAAAATACCGTGTGGAATATATCAATTTAGTTCGTTTTTTTCCATTCAACTGATAGGGTTGCTTATTGGTTGTGATAAAGTAAAATAAATTTTCCACAACTATAAAGTCAAGATGGCTGCATTTTTGAAGGCTTCCAGATTAATGGGATCTCTTGGTCAGACCCGTTTCTTTAGCTCAAAAATTAATGAAGTGGTAATTGTGTCCGCTGCCCGTACACCAATGGGCAGTTTCCAATCACAATTGGCTCCCCTTTCTGCCACGCAATTGGGTGCTGTGGCTATTGAAGCAGCTGTACAAAGAGCTGGCATTAGCAAGGAAGATGTCCAAGAAGTTTATATGGGCAATGTAGTGTCGGCAGGTTTGGGTCAAGCTCCCGCCAGACAAGCTGCCATATTCGCTGGTTTGCCCAAGAATGTTTGTTGCACAACCGTCAATAAGGTATGTTCATCTGGCATGAAAGCAGCCATGATTGCCAGCCAGTCTTTGATGTTGGGCCAAGCTGATATTGTTGTTGCCGGTGGCATGGAATCCATGTCCAATGTGCCCTACTACTTGAAACGTGGCCAAACTCCTTATGGCGGTGTTAACCTTATCGATGGTATTGTTTTCGATGGCTTATGGGACGTTTACAATAAATTCCACATGGGAAACTGTGCTGAAAATACTGCCAAGAAAATGGGCATCACTCGTCAAGATCAGGATGATTTCGCCGTCACCTCCTATAAGCGCTCTGCCAAGGCCTGGGCCGATAAGGTCTTTGAAGCTGAGATTGCCCCTGTAACCATTCAACAAAAGCGCAAAGACGACATCATTGTAGCCGAAGATGAAGAATACAGACGTGTCAATTTCGACAAGTTCGGCAAACTAGCAACTGTTTTCCAAAGAGAAAATGGCACCGTAACAGCTGGCAATGCCTCAACCTTAAACGATGGCGGTGCAGCTTTGGTTTTAATGACGGCCGACAAAGCAGCCCAAATGAACTTGAAACCTTTGGCTCGTGTTGTGGCTTTCCAAGATGCTGAAACTGATCCAATTGATTTCCCCATTGCTCCAGCATTGGCTATACCCAAATTATTGGAGAAGGCTGGCATCAAGAAAGACGATGTTGCCATGTGGGAAATTAATGAAGCTTTCTCATTGGTTGTTGTAGCCAACATGCGTAAATTGGATGTTGATCCCAGCAAAATAAACGTACATGGTGGTGCTGTGTCTCTAGGCCATCCCATTGGTATGTCTGGTGCTCGTTTGATTACTCATTTGTCTCATGCTCTTAAGGCCGGAGAATACGGTTGTGCTTCCATTTGCAATGGTGGTGGCGGTGCTTCCTCAATTTTGGTTCAGAAATTGTAAATTAAAAAGTAAAACAAAAAAACTAATCAGGCGATGATGACTATTCAAAAGTGCCTTTAAACCAGTCTTGCATTTAAAATGTATATTTTTATATAAAATTTATTATTAATTATGTAATCTTCTATTATGTTGATCGTATGTTTTCTATGTTCTATTTTTTTAATACAACATATTTAAATAAATTTAAGCATAAATATTTTAAAATTGTTGTGTTCTTGTTTATTTCTGTTTTTAGAAGTTTATCAAACGTTTTTAGAATTTTTAATTGTTTTCTACAAATCTGCAGTATTATGCTAAACAAACAAGTATTTTCACATGGGCGTGTGTTATTTATTTAAATTTATATTATAATTAAAATATGTATAACGATTGGTAAGAAAGTTAAAAAGCTACTTTTTATACCTACTTGTTTGTAAAATTTTTATACCCTTCACCTTCGTGAGAAGGGTATATATAAATTTGTCATTCCGTTTGTAATTTCCACAATATAATTTTCCGACCCTATAAAGTATATATATTCTGGATCCTTATAGATAGCGGAGTCGATTAAGCCATGTCCGTCTGTCTGTCTGTCTGTCCGTCTGTCTGTTGAAATCAATTTTCTGAAGACCCCAGATATCTTCGGGATCCAAATCTTCAATAATTCTGTCAGACATGCTTTCGAGAAGTTTGCTATTTAAAATCAGCATAATCGGTCCACAAATGGCTGAGATATACACCAGGACAACCTCGATTTTTTACCTATTTTTTGACCTATATCTGGATTACTAAGTCATTAATATAGACAATATGGATATCTAATGATAGGTATTTCAAAGACCTTTGCAACGACGTATATAAGACCATAGTAAGTTGGACCTACAATGGGTCAAAACCGGGAACAATTTTTAACCAGATTTTTTTTTCACCAAAAGTTTTTTTCGCTAAATATTAAAAAAAAAAAATTTAATTTAAAAAAAAAAAAATTTTAAATTTAAAAAAAATAAAAAAAATTTTACATAAAAAAAAATAAAATAAAAAATATTTTTTTCCAAAAAATTAAAAAAAATAAAAATTACCTAAAAATTTTTATTTTGAAGTATAGTTTGGTGAAGGGTATATAAGATTCGGCCCAGCCGAATATATCTCTCTTACTTGTTTGTAATACTATTTTGTTGCCCTACTCGTAGGGTAAAAAGTGAAATTGTATGAGTTTTATCATATTCAAATACATTTTCTTGACAGTAGAGTGCAATTTTATAGCAGTTAAAATAAAAATTTATAAAACCAAAGTGATTTAGAAATAAATGTAGGTATTATTATATATTATTTTGCCCCTAAAATAATAGAATTTTGCCCTTAAAATATTAGTATTTTCGGTACTTTTTCCAAAATTAGTATTTTAAAAATTTTTCTAAAAGTAGTATCTTAAGTACTTATTTGAAAAGGACTATTTTTTTTAAAAAGTATAACTTCGTGAAAATGGGGTTAAAATTGAAAAAACATTGAATCATTCAATAAATTTTATTAAAGTATTTTGTAATGAATTTGAATTAAAGAAAAGCTTAATGATTCAATAAGGAATTAATTCTATAAATAATGGATTCTCAAAGGCATTAATTCAATACATTTGATGTACTAACAAATAAACAAAATTTATTATTTTAGAAAATGGTAATAATTCTTTCGAAAATCAAAACAAATAAATTTCATCCTATTAATGTACTCAATATCCAAAATGATGCAGGAGAAACTCCAAAAAAATTATGGAGATTTTTTAAGAGAACTACTGCTTCTCATATACACAGTGTAGGGTATTACAGGGTATTTATGTATTAAACATTTATAATAGCAAACAAAATATATAACATATCCTTAGGCTGTAGTCATCCAAATTATACATTTATATATAAAGTGGCTGTATAACAGTTCATTTTACAATGTCTGTTGTCAGTCTGTTGAAATCAACTTTTTGAAGTCCCTAAATACTGTGAGCGTCAATGAAACTGTACACCTTATTATATTTACAACTTTATTTTCTTAATATATTTTATAACATGATTGAACATTTTATATATTTTACTAGCTGAACCGGCAAACGTTGTCCTGCCATACAAATTATTTCTAGTGAATATTTTGGTTGTCAAATAAAAAATAACGAATGTATTCTAAGTGAATTTGTCATTTTAGCTATTTTTTATGCCAAATGAAGAGAAATACAAACAAAATGTTTTGGCGAAAAATATTTAAAAAAATGGGTGGTTAGGGACATCCTATCGTACCTACCAAAAAAATAAATAAAAAATGGTAAATATGTATTGATATTTGGATATTGCTCATACAAAATACTAAAATCTCGCTAAAAAATGGGTGGGTGAGGGTCGGTTTTGGAATTATAGGTAATTTTGAATGCCAAATAAAAAAATGATAATAAAAAGTTTTTGGCAAAAAAATTGTAAATACAAATTCTGGATAGGGACACCCTCATGATCTAGCGGTATGAAATATACTTTACGACCTATTCTCATAGCTCCCAAATATACATACAAAATTTCATAAAAATCGGTTTAGTCGTTTCGGAGGAGTTCAAACACAAAGAATTTAATATATTTCTCTTTTTTTCATTTTATTAAAAAAAGAATAACGAAACTCTAACAGAAACATCAAACTGTAATGTTCACAGTGAATCATGGAGTGGGGATGTATGCCAGCCAATTGTGTAGAAAATTTGGTCTTCATTGAAAATACTATGAATAAAACAGATTACCTTTACAATTTGAAAGATAACTTGGCACAAAGAGTCGAAAATTGAGCTTCTAGCGAACTTGGGTCTTTCAACAAGACAACGATCCCAAGCACAGCCAAAATAATAAAGGAATGATTGCTTTACCATACTCCACACCAGTTGGATCATCCCCCCAGTCTCCCGATCTCAACACCAACGAACATTTGTGGGAGAAAAGGGAAATTACCAATCTCAAATCGGTGATAATGGAGGAATGCAAAAAATTTCCCCTGAAGTAACAAAAAAGCTAGTGGAATCGATGCCCAGAAGACTGCAAGCTGTAATAAAGTCAAATGGCAATTAAACTAAATCCTAATATTTTTTTGACGATAGAAATATGAAGATTGTTTTGTTGTATATTTTTTATTGTTGTTAGAGTTTCGTTATTCTTTTTTAATAAAATGAAAAAGAGAGAAAAATATGCGATCAAATAATAAAATATGTATATTAAGAAAATAAAGTTTTAAATATAATAGTTTAAGGTGTACAGTTTCTTTTGACGCTCACAGTATATGTAAATCCGTTTATAATGGCATGCTTCCTGTTATGATGTTGAAAAACAGCAAAATCATTCCATTAATGCCTGAGTTAGGAGCGAGAAAATCTAGTTGTAATGACAATGAAAGACTTGGTCCATAAATAATAAAAAAACACGACTTTTTTCATAAAAAATCAAATTTTCATCAAAAAATCAACTTTAAAATAACCTATAGAAAACGATTTTTAGTTTTTCAAACAAAATAGTTTGCATTTTGCTTTATTTGGATACTCAAGTCTGAACTGGTTATTAATTAGTATTATAAAATCTAAAAAGATATTACAATATATTTTTATAGATTTATTTCTGGATACAACAACACAATACGTTGTTATGTTAACTATTGTTTAAAAATTTAAAACATTTAGGACCATTATTACAACTTGCCTTTAAGTTCATAATAGTAAAAGTTAACTTTAAGTAATAGAAAAAGGTTGCTTTAAAGTTAACTTTTACTATTATGAACTTGAAGGCAAGTTGTAATAATGGCCCTTAAGATGGTAGATTTTTAAACTTAAATTAATAAAATTTGTACATTTAATATTATTTATTAATATTAAATACATATATACATATTTGGAACATTTAAAAAAATACAGTTACTAATAATTTACATACAAATTTAATGCTACAAAATATGCATTATAAATGATGTATCATTAATTTTAATATTTGTCATTCAAAAAACTTTTTGCATCCATATATATTTTTGAGATAAAAGCTCAAGTCCAAAAATTATTATTGATATCAAATACAAAAGTACTATGAGCAATAAAAAACCAGCCAACTGCTTCAAACTAATCATTAAAGCATCTTCATAGACCGTAGAGGAACGTCTTTTGGTAACTTTGTAATACATATTCGCCCATTCCCTCCATTTATTCAAGAGTCCAGCTTGATGAAAATGGAAAATATAATAATCAAAACTACGACTTAAATATGAATGTTTCGATAAGTAGAAACCAATTTGTTGATCCTTAACATTAATCGGTAAAATCTGAAGGGCCTCTCCAACGCCCATTTTCTCTCGCACGTAGCGTATGGCGAATTCGGAAATAGACATGGCCACTAAACTTTCGTTACGATAACGATCCATATAACTCAATGGATACATTTCGTCTGTGGTATTGATCGAAATTAATGGTAGCGATTTGTCTTCAATTTCCGGCACATAGATTAAAAATTCTTTAGTCAATTCAGTGGACACTGCTTTGTAACCAGCGGTCACTAAAGCATTTAATGTAATCGGTGCAGCTTGATAGAAGTTTGTTCGGAAAAGAAAGAAAAGCAACGACTGATAGATAGAACGCAGTATGAATGAACTAAGTAAAACTGTTGTAAAATGTATTCTCTTCGATGTTCGTCTGGGTACCTTTGTTGTTGGTATACCAATAACAATTTCAAATATTTGGAAACTTCGCACTTTAATTGTTCTATTTTTAAAACAACGAATTCCTGCAAGTACGCCATAAAAGGTTATCATCAAAATCCAGGTGGATTTATCAAATGGAAATGTTAATATGCTCATGGATATATGTTCAACTCGTTTGCGTATGTTTACAGCGGCTAATGGTATATAGTAGGTGACATAGGTGGGTGTGGCAATTTTATCTCTATCTGCTGTACGTCGAAAATAACCCATAGTAATGTTAGTTTGAAGGCGTTTTAACTGTAAAACAATGGATTAAAAACAAATATTGATATGATTAAACTTTACCTTATGTTTACATAATATTTACATAGCGTCAAAGTTGTTTTTTACACTTACTTTTGTCAAGGGACCAGGCTGAGTAGTTTGGTTTTTATGATACGTGTCCGAAGATATCCAATCAATGTCCAGTGAAAAATTCATATGCTGGCTAATTGCAATAATTGTAAGAATTTCAAAACCAGATACAGAAATATTAGGAAAATTTTTATTTGTTGCATTTATAACAAATGGTGCCGTTTCCCAGGTGGTCAGTTTCAGGGGACATCTTTGCAAATTTCTCAGCTTGTTTGGAAACATTATATCGTTTACAAAACGATCACTTTTAAATTGATTAATCAGCCTCGGTTCAGTTTGAAAGCAATTGTGTTCCACAAAAGGAAAATAGGTATAAATAAGTATTTCGTGTTGTAAATTTTGCACCATAACATTGCAATGTATCCAATAATTATCGAAGCAATATTTGAAAATTTTTTGCATTTCATTTACAGCAGCATGATGCGGTATTTGTAGAAAAATAAAATAATATTCCACACCATCAGAGTTTCGATTATATTCAGCTAGATCAGCTTTCTCGAAACTTTCGTAAGAATCTATCATAATCAGATTGCAATAACGTTCACCGGGCACAAATAAACGCTCAGTTTTGTGGTCTAGAACAACAAGTTGAACTGCTATAAAACTCCAAGTTAGAAATAATTTACCAATTAAATCGTGCAACCAAAATTCAATAGGACCATTATCAGATGATATTGTAATGACAAAAGCATTTGTGATGTTGGCAAATACATGTTGTACAACAAATCTCAAAGCATTTGCTACATCTGAATTTATTTCTTCTGGCTGTATTATAGTTTCGATGCGCCGTAAATACGCGTATTGAAATGCCGAAACGTTCATGTTCATACGTACTTTGAGAACATATTAATTTTGTTTTTATACCTAAATATTCTTACTTGGCATTTAAAAATAGGTGAAGAAGTATTGGTTAATTAGTGATTTATTTAAGTATATATTTACTTAAACAATGCCTTAATTTATATTTGCTAATGTCGTTCATTAAAGACGGGGGTATTTATGTTTTCTTATACCCTTTGTCGTATAACAATATTCTAGTTTTTTTGTTATGTTTTGTAAAGCAAACTACAACATGGCTATAAACCAGTGGTCGCAATAAAGATAACACTTTCTTCCTCTTTTGCACCCTGACCAGTTTTTTATTAATTTCATTGAAATTGGTGTGAACATGTTTACTAGCAAATAAACGATTATGATCGGTCCCTGATGGCTATGAGTACCGACCACAGCTGTAAACCCACCCTTCACCGAGAATAGCAGGGATGCATTATGGTTTGTCATTATAGATATTGGAGCCAATTTATCGATGTTTGACTGAAGATATATGAGATATCATGAGAATTTTTATTAAAAATCAGCAAAATACATACTTAAACGGCTGAAATGAAAACAAAACCCCACGATTACTGTGACTTTTTACCATTTTTATATAAAAATAAACTTTTCTAAGCTCCCAGTTAATGCATATACGTAAAACACGTGAATCAATCAGAAATTATTTCTGAATTGTCTGTGTTTAGAGAATCGCCGAAATCGGTTCATAGATATAATTCAGACGGCCATCGTTATTTAAGTCTGACATAAATTACTATTCAAATACCGTTACCGAAACAAGTCAAATTACCGTTACCGAAATAATCGAAATTAGCGTTACCGCATGTGATTCCGGAATGATAAACTTATAAAGTGGTTGATAATACAATGGAAACTTTTGCAAATGTAAAATTAATAGGTCACAATCCAAAAAATTCCGAAAAAATTTGTATTTGTATACATTAACTACAAAAAATAAGAACATTAGTAATTGAAAACAAACCAAAAAGTATACATTATGGTATTTACAAAACAATGGAAGCCTAGGTTCCATTTTTACAACAATAGTCTGCCTCTTTTAGTGAATCAGTATTATTTTGAATATCCCTTGATTTTTATTACTGATTCATAGTGACGATGCATTGGACCAATTAAAGAATCAATCGTCTCCTTGTAAATATATCAGATATCTAGCCATTTTTATTAACTCAGTAGTAAAAAAACTTATTGTGCGAAACAAAATTACAAAAATAAATTATCAAAATAAAATAAATATTGAAATAACGGTAAAACATCTTTCTTGCAGAAGCTTAAAAGTTTCCATTGTTTTGCCAATTCTAAGAAGTATAGCCAGAAGTATAAATGTATGAAATTTACTATATTTTGATAGAAAACCTAGTAAATTTGATTATATATATTTGTTATTTTCCAACAAGTTTCCATTGTATTGTCAGTCACTGTATATAAATAAACTACTCAGGGTGAGGGGTACACAAAACTCTGTATATAAATAACAAAATACACATTAAATATTTGTAAAGCAATTAATTTTTATTAAACATTATTATTACCATTATCTTTAAGAACATCAAACATATTTTCCTTTCAAATTCAAATATTTTTAAGAACTAAAATTTTATTTTAAGTAAATTAAACGTTGCTTTGACATTTTACAATTCTTTTTTATAAATTTAGTTTTTTTACATTTGCCAAAAATTACTTTCAGCCATTGAATTCTATGCGTAAGTAATTCAAGTAAAAATAATACAAACGATACAAAATATAAAAATAACATTACGAAAAAAAAGCCAATCAGTTGATTTAAATTCACCATTAAAACGGTTTCCTTGGAAGTTGTAGCATCCTTTTGTTTAGCGATTTTATATTCGAAATTCGACCATTCTTTCCATTTTAGCAGGAGACCGGCTTGTTGAAACCACAAAATATAACTGTTGAAACGATCAACCAAATACGAGTGCTTTGCCAAATAGAAACCGATTTGTTGGTCATTAACATTAATGGGTAAAACCTGTAAAACGTCACCCACCGACAAAATTTGATAGGCGTAATAAAGAGCGAAATCATAATTCGATATAGCAGCATAATTCTCTTCACGAAAGAGTTCCAAATAATACAAGGGATACATTTCATTGGCACTATATATGGTAATTATGGGCAATGATTTGTCTTGAACTTGTGGAACATTAGCTATAAAATTGAAAGACATTTCGTTGCAAACTGCCTTGTAACCTTCAGCCACTAGATCTTCTAGCGAAAGGGGTGGGGATTTATAGAAGTGAGTACGAAAGAGATAGAATAGTAATGACTGGTAGACGGAACGTAAAAAGAACGAACTTAATAGTGCTGTCATAAAATGTATTCTCTTTGATGTTACATTGGGAACATGTTTAACCGACATTCCGATAAGAATTTCATAAATTTGAAAATTATTCACTTTTCGCCTGTCCACATTTAAATTGTTCAGTATAATGATTAAACCATAAAATAACAAGGTCAAGGTCCAGGTTATGCTATCGAATGGAAATGTGAAAATGCTCAACGATTCGTATTTACTTTGTTTGCGTAGAATTACGGCTACCAAGGGCAAGTAGTAGGTGACATAACTGGATGTAGCAATTTTATCCCGTTTGGCCGTACGTCGAAAGTAGCCCACGGTAATGTTGGTTTCAAGATTTTTCAACTGAAGAGTAAAAACAAATAAAATTATTTAATTATTTGTAAAACATATTAATTATATCTAAAAATCTCTTTATCCTAGAATTCTATAAATACGTAAATATCTATATGATTTAACTTGACTTTAATATATAAAATCACTCACCATTTTCATCGGCACCGACTCTGGCGTACGATTTTGATGATATGTATCGATTGAAATCACATTAATATCGAGTGTAAAATTCATTTCACGACTTATGGCAACCATTATAAATATTTCAAAGCCCGAAACATTACGATTCGGTATAAAGCTATTTGTTCTATTCATAACAAATGGTGGTACTATCCAGGTGGTTAATTTCAGAGAACACTTGTGTAAGTTTTTCAATTTATTGGGAAACATTACATCATTTAGAAAACGTTCACCCGTGAATTTATTAACAATTTCCGGTTGAGTTTGAAAACATTGTTGATCCTTAAAGGGAAAGTAAGTGTAAATTAAGACATCGCCATTATTATACTGTACCATGACATTGCAATGTATCCAAAAGTTATTAAAGCAATATTTAAAAATCTTTTCCATTTCCATGGGTATGCGTTCATCCAAGGTTTGCAGGAAAATAAAATAATATTCCAGACTATCAAAATTTCTATTGTATTCCGCTATAGATGTCTTCTCCAGATTTTTAAATGAGTCAATCATAATCACATTACAATAACGTTTTCCCGGTAAATCAACGCGATTTATCTTTTGGTCCAGAATTACTAGTTGAATCGCCATAAAACTGGAAGTAACAAATAATTTAGCGATTATATCATGTAGCCAAAATTGTATGGGCCCTTTGTCGGATGATATTGTAATAACGAGGGCATTTGTGATGTTGGCAAATACACTTTGCATGACAAATCTTAAAGCCTTTACTACCATCAAATTTATTTCATCTGGCTGTATTATAGTCTCAATACGCCGTAAATATGCGTCTTCAAATATCGAAATGTTCATGTTGAAACTGACAGAAACAGACAATATCATAAATAGTTTATGTTCTTAGGTTTAAATAGTTGAAATGTTTATGAGTGTAATTAGTATGATTTATTATTTAATTACTGACCAATTAATATGTGTCAATTTCAGTAAGCTTAGTAAAGAAATTAAGTGTAGGGCTAAATTTTAATATTAAATACATCTAAACTATACATATTAATCTTATACATAAACATCAAGGTTAGAAACGGTTGAAAAGTAACGGTAAACGGTAATGCTAATTTGGATTACTTCTGTAACGGTATTTTGTCTTATATCTATAACGGCATTTTATCGGTATTTCATTTAATATCGTTAACGATATTTTAATAATATTAAAGATTATTGGTATTATATTACAATTTAAATTGTGTAGATTTTAATAAGCTCAATTATTAAAATAACACAATTCGTAGTTGCAGAATTTTAAATTATTTATACAATAGAATACCCAGTATTCAATTAGTTACGGAAGCCAACCTTGATAAATATAATAAAAACTGTTTAATATTGCTAAGCTGAAGAATTAGCAGATGATTTGATTAATATATTTGGGATTAGTGGTAAATTTATCGTCTTACATTATTCGAATAATCGAAGAAAAAAGTGTCTGATTGATATGTTAAACTCTCAAAATTTGTTACTCTGGACTCTATAGATAGATTATGATGTGAGTTCATTCAGAGTCTTAAATACCCTACACCTATATTTAGATTTCAAAATTTTTATGATAGCTATGCTTGTTAAGTGATCTTTATAAGTGTTTCTTGTGAGGGAGCTATGACCAATTATGGACCGATCGCCATGAAATTAGTTCGCGTGATTTATTATCTGTATAAAAGTTATTGTTATTTATCTTTAATTTTATGAAATACTAACAGTTTCAAGTTATTTTTGTAAAAAACTTATTTGTGGGGGAAATTGGTTGGATATCTATTTGTAAATCAGAAATATATGGCGAAATATCCGTATTTCGGTAGGACATTTGTATGAAATAATGAACCGATTTGAACCATTTTTAATGGGTTTCCTCATTCAGCCATTCAGACGGGCGGACATTGTTAAATCGACTCAGAAATTGATTCAATCGGTATACTTTAGACTTTACAAACATCAGGGTATGGTATAAATAGTTTTTATATTTTATTTACCCATATAAAAAAGAGAGTGTTAGTTAGTTACTACGCTTATAACTCAAGAACGCCTGGATCGATTGCGATGATTCGCACCAATTCAGACTGGTCTCCGGCCGAACAAGTAGAGTACCCAAGAAAATTACCGAAATATCCCTGAAAAAATTATTAAGAAAATTAATTTTCCCATTTATTTTAATTCACAGTGGTGTACTCTGAAGCGAATGATTTGATGTAAACGAAGAAAGGAATACAATCCAGCACATGTCCAGTATATACCAAAATAAAAGTCGCCAACGTCTAGAGCCGCAGAAACGGAAAGAGAACGCGAATCACGTCTTCAGCAAATGCGTTGCAGTGCATCTTCATCGAGACCTGCAGAGACACTCCAAAAGAATATCGAAAGACTAGAAGCTCCCGAATGGTACGATCTAGAAAAAGAATCGATTTAAAGTTGGCGGCGCAATTAACAAACTTTTACCAAGCTCTTCTTTCAATTGCTCCCGTCAACAAGCTGAATGAGCAAATTAAGTTGAAACTGCCTGGCGAAACAATGAAATACAAATCGATTGACACAGTAATGAACGAAGAACAAGTCGTCACTGTATTGTTCGACACTGTATATTAAAATCGATATCGAGATGCAATATAAAACACGGGTTCAGCTAGTAATTATTTATATATGGAGTATTTCATGTCAAGTGAACCAACTTTTGAAATCGATGTCTTCCGATTGGGATGAAATTTGCACCGTGGTTAGTTCTATTGGAAAGTAATTCTTCAACAAGATCGGTCGAGAAATTTCTGAGTTAGAGGGGGTAAAAATTTAAAATTTTGGCAAAGCAGGTGTTTTTTCACATCCATGTAACTTATTACCTATTGTTCTAAGCAAATGGTGTCCAAGTAGTTTAGATAGCTATTTCTTCAATCTTTCGGAAAAAAATTTTAAAAATTAAATAAAAAATTTTTGAAATTTTTTTCCGAAATCGAAAACTTTTTTTTCTCAAAAGAAAGCTTAGATGTTTTCCTTGAAGACCTATTTGGTCGCTTAGTGGGATGCAAGTTGGTTATCAATCAAAATAAATGTTTTGTAACTCAAAACATAAAATTTTTGACTTCTTTTCAAAATTAAAAATTTTTTTTTGCTCAAAAGAAAGCTTAAGAGGCTTTTGGTCGTTTAGTGGGATATCTATCAAAATAATTATTTTGTAACAATTTTAGAGTTTTTTTTTCCAAAATGGGATCTTTTTGCTCAAAAGAAAGCTTAGGTCTATTCCTTTAAGAGCTTTTTTTTTTTGGTCTCTTAGTGGGATACTAATCGGAAGACGTCGATTTAAAAAGTTGGGTCACTTGACATGAAATGCCCCATATAAATAAATATCTGTATATAAATATTTTCAGCCATAACATTCATATCTCGAATCCCAAATTGTTTTCGATTCTAATACACGCTTAATGAGGATTAAAAACGCTAATTTAAAAAGTTGTACCAATTTTGGATTTTTGAATTTGGCGGATTTCGAGGAAATTTAGTTTTTGTTACAATTATTTCTTTCTTAGCTTATTATCTAATATTTAATTTCAGATTGTTACTTTGTGTTGCTTGTTTACGTGTAGGTAATTTTAAATTTCTACGACTTTTATATCTGGGGTCAAAACTATCCAATACAACAAAAATTATAAAAAATACACTAAAAATTATAAAAAAGTCTGTATTTTATGAAAAAAAAATAGTCGTCGATTTAGATTAGATTAGTCGATTTTTAAATTAAATTTCGTATTGATATTAATTATATAATATCTTGTATGGGGATAAGGCGAATTTATGGACCGATTCTTACCGGTTTAAATTTACCAATATAACGCGTGCAGAATCTCAGCGATTTATTTGCAATATATTTTAAGAAAATGACAAAGACTTGTGAAAAACATCAAATTTTTTGACCATACATTTTTTTCTACTGAACCGATTTGTCTCATTTTCAATGCCAGATTTCTTAGAAGAATGATATACATTCAGAATAGTATATTTCAGTTTGGATGTGAGTAGTTCATTATAATCGTGTTTTACAGTAAGTAGTTTTTTTTCACTTCATACTCGAATAATAGTATTTTCTTGTTAACCCTAATACAAATGTTGCATACTTATATACTTACTTAAGTTCATTAAACTTTGTTTATAAATATTTATTTATGATAAATGTTTATAAATATTAATATCATTTAATGAGGTGGTAATATGGCCACTAATTGAAATATATGTATAAATGCGAATCAAGTTAAAATGTTGGTAAACATTAGGTTTTTGTAAATAAAATACAGACAAGACCCTTTCCTATGAGATATTTCTGACAAATTACAAGTACTACAAAAAATTACGAATAGTGACCGGCAAAAATGAAGACATCACGTATCGAAGATAATTTTATTTGCAAGCAGGTAAGTATAACTAACCAACACTGAATAAGTTAATTAAGATTGGATCTGAACCGTTGATAGAGTTCATCTAATAACAACTTCGGCTTAAAGCGGACCAGTCTTTATATAAAGAGTTAGAACTATGACCAGTCCCTAACACTAATTTAGTTCAACATTATTAGCCAAAATATCAGTATTAAGTATAATAACGGAACTGGATATGTTTTTTTACTATTGTGAATGATATCGGGTGATTAACGTCCTATTTCTATATCTCAAGCAAAACTTTAGTTAACACTTTTTTAATGGACATCGCTCAGGACTGGAAATTTGTTGTTCAGTTTCATGTTGCACCTTAGCACACCATATCTAAACTACTGGTGTACCCATATTATTATTACTCACAGTTACGCTTTTAATCAATATTCGGAGAATTTTAAATTCGAATTTAAATGCATATATTTTTACTCGAATTAACGAAGTCTGGTTATGTGTTAACTAATAGTTATATTGTCGGTTAAAATAATTTTTTTATGAAAACTGTCAGTATAACTATTAGTTAGCACATAATATATTTAAATTCTGTTAATAGAGGTTATAGAAATAATTAAATATTTATTTTATTAAAATTGCACGTGATTAATTAAGTAAATCTTTAGAATTATATATATTTTTTTTTTAGAAAAATTGTTGCAAGCACTTTAATTTTTTCGACAATAACTCAAGTGCGAACAATACAATAGATATTAAATGTAAAAGTAACATCAAAAATAAAAAACCATTCAACTGATTTAGATTTACCATCAGCGTATTTTTATCAGCAGAAGAGGAATCGCCATGTGTAACGGGATACTCATAATTAGTCCATTCCCTCCATTTAATCAACAGACCCGACTGATGTAAACGAATAATGGCAACATCGAAAATATCACTAAAGTACGAATGTTTTGGTAAATAGAAACAAATTTGCTGATCGTTGACATTAATGGGTAAAATTTGAAGTGCTTCCCCCTTGGCCATTTCTTCGTGAACATAACGTATGGCGAACTCGACTATAGACATGGCTGCTAAACTCTCGTTACGATACAACTCCAGATATCGTAATGGATACATTTCGCTTGTGTTATTAATCACTATTAATGGCAGGCTTTTATCCTTGATTTGTGGAACAAAGTGTAAAAATCGCACAGTCAGTTCAGTGGATACAGCTTTATAACCATCCTCCACAAGACCTTCCAAAGTCAGGGGAGCAGCTTGGTAGAAATTTGTACGGAATATATAGAAAAGTAACGACTGATAGACAGAACGGAGAATAAATGAACTTAAAATGGTTGTCATAAAACGTATTCTAGTCGAAGTCCATTTGGGCACGTTATTTAGTGGTATTCCAAGAATAACCTCAAATATTTCAAAAATACCACAAGTTGTTCTCTTATTTTGGAAAATATTGAACATACCGATAATGGTATAAACGACAAGTATTAAAATCCAAGTAGTTTTATCAAATGGAATTGTTAGTATACCCATGGATATATGATGTGCTTGCTTACGTAGTACTATAGCTGCCAGTGGTATGTAATAGGTAACAAAAGAAGGCGTGGCAATTTCATCTCTTTCAACGGTATGTCGAAAATAGCCCATGGTAATGTTGGTTTCATAATTTTTCAACTGTAATTATATATTTTATATCTGTATATTATAAAAACACAGAACACCAACTGTGGTAAATATACAAACCTTTGACAACGGCGCAGCCTCTGGAGATAAATTTCTATCATACATTTCAATTCCCAGCCACTCAACATCCAAAGTAAAATTCATATGCTCGCTAATTGTAATCATTATAAATATTTCAAAACCCGATACATCAATATTGGGAAATATTTTATTTGTTTTGTTTATGACAAATGGTGCTGTTTCCCAGGTACTTAATTTCAAAGGACAACCCTGCACATTCCTTAGCTTATTCGGAAACATCATGTCATTTTCAAATCTATCTCCAATAAATCGATTAATCAATTCCGGTTTTGTTTGAAAGCAGTTGTTTTCCTTAAATGGAAAATAAGTGTAAATTAATACTTCACCTTTTGAATTCTGCACCATTATGTTGCAATGTATCCAATAGTTGTCAAAGCAGTATTTGAAAATCATTTCCATTTCTTTTTCGAACAGTTTGTCTCGTGCTTGTAGAAAAATGTAATAGTATTCCAAACTATCCGAATTACGATTGTATTCAGCAATATTTGTCTTTTTCAGACTCTCAAACGAATCTGTCATAATCATATTGCAGTAACGTATTCCTGGCACATCTATATCTCTGATTTTAGAGTCCATAACCACTAGCTGTACCGCCATTAAACCCCAAGTTGCAAATAATTTGCCCATTGTATCGTGTAGCCAAAATTCTACGGGACCGCCAGAGGTCGAAAGTGTAAATACAAATGTATTGGCGATGTTAGCAAATACATTTTGTATGACAAATCTCAGGGCATTTGCTACATGCAAATTAATTTCTTCCGATTGCGGAATTGTGCTAATACGATCCAAGTACGCGTCTTTAAAAGCCGTCAAGTTCATGTTGTTAGACGAAGAGTATCTGGTCTCATTCTCAAATATAATTGTCGTTTATATGGGTAAATACATACATTCATACATACATAGAAAAAAAAATGAAATTATTACTTAATTAATGTCTAATTCAAATGCTTTGCTAAGCATTGCTAAAATTAATATTTGTTAAAGTCCTTAATTTTCTATGGTGGTTGGAAAAAAGGAACTTACTAAGCTAATGCGAGTTATTAGCATACAAATATTTGCTAGTATTTGCTTTGATTTATTGATTAAAATAATTCATAGTGTTTAATTTTTCAAATAGTTATGCATATACATATGAACATATGTTAAGGTCATTTGTTATATTACAAGACAATTTTTTAGTTCATATAAAGGAGTTAGACAGAATTGTAATATTTGTGGTATTCACAGTTTAGCTGGGGTTATAGGGTTTGTGCTATACTAAACTGTAAAACTGTATTAAAACACTAGGATGATACTCTTTGCAAGGAGTGTTTATATAGAAACTATCGAATTTAAAAAAAAAAAAAATACGAACAAGCCTAAACACTCCTGACTTTATACGCCTTCATCGGCCATTTCTTCGTGAACATAAGGTATGGTGAATTCAATTATAGGCATAGCTGCTAAACTATCGTTGCGATACAACTCCAGGGCGCTAAATGGAGCATTCGTATAAGAGCGAATACTTATTCGAACATGCGAGTTTAATTCTTTTTGACATTCCTTTATTCTATATCGAATAAAATGTATTGATATTTATAATTCTATAACGATCGAGTTTTTACTCGTAAGCTAGGAAGCATTTGAAACTAATTTCGATTACGAATGCGAGAATTAGCTCCAGATATCGTAATCGATACATTTCGCATGTGTTATTTATAACTATTAACAGTAAGCATTTATATACGATTTGTGGAATATGCAGAAAAAATTGCACAGTCAATTGAATGGATACGCCTATATAACCAGACCTCCCAAGGTAAGACGATCAGCTTGTTAGATGATATTAATGGAGTATAAATGAACTTAAAATGGTTGTAACAAAACGTATTCAAGTCAAAGTCCATTTGGGGAAGTTATTTATTGGTGTTCCAAGATGTTACGAAATAAGATGTAAACGTTATAAAAACATCCGAACAAGTTCAAATACTCCTGACATTTCCTGATTTTTTTTTTCACCTTCAAATGACAACATTTTTATAAGTTTGTCATTTCGTTTGTAATTTTCTCATACATATGTATATTATGGACCGGTATATAGTTATGTCCGTCTGATCGAAATCCGAAGCCTCCAAATAACTTACAATCAGGATAACAATTTTTAAATGTTAAACAATCTAAAATTTTGTTTGACTAATTCTAATAACACAGTCCAACAAATTGAGACTTCTTGTTATAACAGAACAGCGACTCTATAATTATGAAAGGGTATGTTGAGTAGATAATTTTTGTAGAATAAACTTATAGTCCAGCTGGTCAGAATTTTTTTTTACAGTGGGTCAAAATTTTCATGGAAAATCCATATCTTATAATTTTTTAGTTTTTAAGGTAAATGACGTCCGAAAAATTCAAAAACTTGTTTAATTTTACTTAACTGTTAATCATCAAGTCCTAAGGTTTCCACCAATACCAACTACTTATACAAAAATCTTACATTTATTCATCTGGAGTTCAACAAACCTTGTTATTCCATGCAAAATGTGTTTTGAAAAAAAAAAAAAACAAAAACATAAAAAATACGGCCATTATTATAAGTTCAATCTTTTGATGCATGTAACCTTTTATTGTTAGTCGTTAAAAAAAAATTCGACCCTCCATAGGCCCGCCATATCTAAAAAACCAAAAAAGATCGAGCAGAATTAAAATAATTAATAAATAAACCTAAATATCTCTTGAACTAAAAGAGATAACTTACATATGTATGCATGCTTTTATACCTTCGTGAGAAGGGTATATATAAGATATTAGTAATTTGTTCCTACATTGGGTCAAAATCGGAAAAATATTTATTAACACGATTTTTTTTTTACTCAAAAAATTTTTTGTCGTAAAATTTAAAAAATTTGTTGAAAACAATTTTGAAAAAAATTTTTTTTTTTTAATTTTGAAAAAATATTTAAAAAAAAAAAAAATTAATTTTGTTTACCTAAAAATATTTGAAATTTCTATTTTAAAGTATAATTTGGTGAATGGTATATAAGATTCGGCACAGCCGAATATAGCTCTCTTACTTGTTTGTAGATCTCCTTAAGGAGTATTTATATTTTAAATTTCAGCTCATTCGGATCATACTTGGGTTTTATGGCGATTTTTTTTTTAAAATGTGATACCCGAGGTGGCGCGTAATTTTGATAATTAAGTGTAAAGCATTATTTACAAATTTGTGTCTTTATAGAAAATTTAAATCCTTAAATGTTCTTTTTGAAAGAACTTTTTTTTAATTTTCTATAAAAAAAGGTGAAATTGACCCCTAAATAGAGGAGATAGAGGGTGAAGATCTTCCACAAAAATTATCCTTATACAATTCGACAATATAACTCTGACAATAAGAATTCTCTCAGACATTAACTTACAAAATTTTTTTCAGTTAGTTCGATAAAAAAAATTAAAACTTTGACATTTAAAAAAAAAAATTCACACTAGCTGGACTATAAGTTTATTCCACAAAAATGATCTCCTCAACACGCCCTTTCAGAACTATTGTGTTGTTATTCTGTTCTAAAAATGCTGTTGAACAGTGTAATTTAAGGATTACTATTTGATAAAATAGTAATCAGATTAGATAAAAATTGTTTCATTGAAAAAAAGTGGAAACAAATCTGTAAATTCTTAACGGAAATTCTAATACATATACATTTCAAAGTCTAAAAAATTGTGCATTATTTTCAAAAACGTATAAAATTTTTAAAAATTAAAAGACTAATTTTTGCAAAAATATGAAAATTTTTTTAACATAAAATTTTTTTTAATATTTACTTTTACAGTTATATAGAAATTTTTAATCAAAATGCAAAAGTGAACAAAATTATGATTTGTTGTTGAGAATCCCACAATCTCATAAAAAAACTTTTAAAAAATCCAAAAATTTTAATTTTTTAGATTTTTGACTTTAATGATGGTACCAAAGTCGGAGCTAAGAAAAATATAAATACATTATTTTATTTTGATGTAAGTAATTTCTTCGAAGAAGATGAGAAAAAACGACGTTTTTAATTTTTTTAAGTGCACATAACTATTGGATCAGTAGTACTTTAATGTTCAAATGCGATAACTATAAGAGATAACACATGGACATATAAATCTTTAAAATTGGATCAAGAACAAAAATTTGGAATTTTTTTAAAACATAAACTGGACTACACCTCTTCTATAGCCAGTTTTATTAAAATCGGACTCTCTATCCATTTATATATTTCTTCCACTTATTTTTTTTAGTTCTCCCAATGGGCGGTTTAAGTAAATACTTAGTAAAGCTTTTTTTATTTAAAAATATGTTTATTTATGTATCCTATAGAGTTAGGTCTGATATTAAGCAAGAGCCATATTATTTCAAAGAACACATATTTATAAGGAAAAAATTTGTATAATTGATTTAAAATATATTATTTCTAATCTATCTATCTATATAAATAAAAATCAATTGTCGTTCGTTGGTAATTGCATCAGTTGAGAACGGCTAGACCGATTTGGACAATTTTTTTACTGAAATGTTCGTCATAGTCCAACTTAGGTTTTTACGGAAAGAAAAATTGACCACGCCCACTTTTACGCCCACTTTTTTCCATTTATCTAAAATCGGAAAACGGCTGCACCGATATGGCTAATCTTTTATTTAAATGATCGTAGTAATCTAATTTAAGTTTTTACTGAAAGAAAAATTTACCACGCCCACTTTTACGCCCACTTTTTTCCATTTATCTAAAATCGGAAAACGGCTGCACCGATATGGCTAATCTTTTATTTAAATGATCGTAGTAATCTAATTTAAGTTTTTACTGAAAGAAAAATTTACCACGCCCACTTTTACGCCCACTTTTTTCGATTTATCTAAAATCGGAAAACGGCTGCACCGATTTGTCAAATTCTCCTTATTTTTCGGCTTATTTGTAAGTAAAGTTTTTGCTGGGATATTCTTATGTTGTAAATAACTCATTTGTTTTTACTTTTGTATTGTTTCGCGATTTGTCCGAAAATACCGTTACTTTTTTATTTACATTCCAATTTATTTGTGCAAATGTTGATTGACTGCTTATTGTCAAATTGTTGATCAAATTAATCGGTGGACGAAAAATAAAATAAGTGCAATTGTTAATTGTGAATTAAAAAAAGTTTAAAGTGTTTCTAAAAAAGTTAACTAACGGTGATAAGTTTTTTTTTGAATTAAGATTCCATTGTAAGTACATTGCAATCAATTCATTAATTGAAATAAGTTAAATCGTGTTACCTCAAACAAATTTATAGATTAACCTACTATAGACTGTGGGTTTTGAAGTTATAAACGGTTAAAAGGTAAGAGCAAAGTCAATAAATTCTATCGCATTGTAATGCCGCCAATAAGAAGGAGCAATTTAGGTCGCAGAACTCGCAATGCTTCAAATCAAGCGTATTTTCGATCTAATCAAACTGCGGAACAACTCGAAGAGCGAAATGAAATTGAACGAAATCGATTATCACAAACACGTTCTGCACGTACACAAGAAGAAAGAGAATATGCAAACGAAGTAGATATGCATCGAATGAGACACAATCGTTCTATAGAATCCAACCGAGTGATAATTAATTCAAATGTACGTGCAAGAAGAGAAACAAATGTTGCGTTAAATACTCATCGAGCTGCATTTCATTACAACAGGACAGTCGATTACAGTGCAGACCATTCCGTTGCTATTGGTTCGATGAGCGTTGTGTGCCCACATTGTAAGGCATTGAAATATAAAAATGAAACTCCTGGATTGTGTTGCGCAAGTGGCAAAGTGAAATTGACACCGTTGATTCCACCACCAGAGCCATTGCTCTCATTGGTTTATGGAACAGGAGCTCATTCCAAGCATTTCCTAACACAAATCCAGAACTACAACAATTGTTTCCAAATGACTTCATTTGGCGCAACAAATGTGATTCGGGATAATTTCATGCCTACTTTCAAGGTAATTTCACCACTTACAGCATTTTATTTTGTTTTCTTATGTAAATTAAACATTACAGATTCAAGGTCAAATATATCATCGAGCAGGTTCGCTTTTGCCAGTTCCGGGTGCTGACTATAAATTTCTGCAGATTTACTTCATGGGCAATGCTCCACAAGAAGTAGAACAGCGTTGTGCATACAACAGTTCGGTAAAAAGACCAATTGTTGAGCAACTGCAAACTTTTTTCCATCAACACAATCAATTGATTGCATTGTTCAAAACCGCACTAGACCGCATGCCCTCTGATAATCACAAAATTGTTATCAGAGCCGATAAGACTCCTACGGGAGAACACGCAAGACGTTTCAATGCACCAACAATTGATGATGTCGCCATTGTCGTCGTTGGTGAAAATTTGGAATCACGTGATATCGTTCTACATCGACGAAATAATCAGCAGCAGCGTGTGTACGAAACTCACCGATCATATGATGCGTTACAATATCCAATCATATTTTGGCAAGGTGAAGACGGTTATCATTTCTCGATCAAAATGATAAATCCGCTTACAGGTGAATATCAAATCTATATTTTTTCTATTATAAGATCAATTAATTTTATTGACGCGAAAATTAATGTACAGGCGCTGAAACAAACAAAAAAGTAAGTTCAATGAACTATTATGCATTTCGACTGATGGTTCGTGAAAATGAGGACAATCACATATTGAAATGTCGTCGTCTTTTCCACCAATATGCTGTCGATATGTATGTAAAAATAGAAACAGAAAGATTGACATTCATTAGATTGAACCAGAAAAAACTGCGTTCCGAAGAGTACATACACCTTCGAGATGCCATAAATGTGGACGGGAACGCACACAATATCGGCCGGATGACGATTCTCCCAGCAACGTACGTCGGAAGTCCTCGCCATATGCATGAATATGCTCAGGATGCTATAACCTACGTTCGACACTACGGTACAGCAGATTTATTCATAACTTTCACTTGCAATCCACAGTGGATAGAAATTCGGCAAGAATTATTCCCTGGACAATCACCCATCGATCGCCATGACGTCACCGCGAGAGTCTTCAAACAAAAATTAAAATCACTGATGGATTTCATTGTGAAGTATCGCGTGTTCGGCGAGACGCGCTGCTGGATGTATTCAGTAGAGTGGCAAAAACGCGGACTACCACACGCGCATATCCTCATTTGGTTGATTGAGAAGATAAGACCGAATGAAATCGATGATGTGATATCAGCTGAAATTCCTGATGAAGTAGAAGATCCAGGCTTGCACGAGGTTGTTACTAAAAACATGATTCATGGTCCCTGTGGATCATTAAATATCCTTTCTCCGTGTATGGTCGACGGCAAATGTTCGAAGCGTTATCCAAGGCCATTAGTAGCTGAAACAATTACCGGAAATGATGGTTACCCACTGTATCGTCGCCGTTCAATTGCTGACAATGGAAGATCAACAATGGTGAAAGTGAATCAGCAGGACATTCAAATTGATAACCGTTGGATTGTTCCGTATTCGCCACTACTCTCCAAAACATTCAAAGCACATATCAACGTCGAATCTTGCCATTCCGTGAAATCCATCAAATACATCTGCAAATATGTGACCAAAGGTAGTGACATGGCTGTGATTGGAGTTAGTGCGGAGAATTCCATCGATGAAGTCACTCAATTTCAAATGGGCCGCTATGTTAGTAGTAACGAAGCAATTTGGCGCATTTTTTCATTTAGCATTCATGAAAGACATCCTTCTGTTATTCATTTAGCCGTACATTTGGAAAATGGTCAAAGAGTGTACTTTACTGAGGAGAATGTATTACAACGAGTTGATCGACCGCCACCTACAACATTGACCAGATTTTTTGAAATGTGCAGGAACGATGAATTTGCCCGAACGTTACTATACTCCGAAATGCCAAGATATTATACTTGGAATCAATCGACAAAGAAATTTCAACGACGGAAACAAGGAAATCCTGTTCCAGGTTTCCCCAATTTATTTTCCACCAACGCATTAGGTCGTATTTACACAGTTCATCCAAGAAACGATGAATGTTTCTATTTGCGTTTGCTATTAGTCAACGTTCGTGGCCCAACATCATTCCAAGATTTGAGAACTATAAATGGTGAATTGTGTGACACGTATAGAGAAGCATGTCAACGCTTGCGATTGTTGGAGAATGACGCTCATTGGGAATGCACCCTCGAAGATGCTGTGCTTTCATCAAATGCTCATCAAATACGAACACTGTTTTCGATAATTGTTTCAACATGCTGCCCATCCAAACCGACTGATTTATGGAGCAAATACAAAGATGCCATGTGTGATGATATTTTGCATCAGGTGCGTATTAGAACATCAAATCCAAATTTGCAACTGAATGAGGAAATTTACAACGAGGCTTTGATTTTAATTGAGGACATGTGCTTGATGATGGCGAACAAGGTATTGTCTGAGTTAGGCATGGCAGCTACCAATCGACCGATGCACGACGTATTTAATCAAGAGTTGCGACGCGAAATACAATATGATTGCGATGCCTTGAAGGAATTAGTACGAACAAACGTTCCACTGTTGAATCGACAACAAAAATATGCATACGACACTCTTATGAAAGTTGTGAAAGATGGAACTGGAGGAATTTTTTTTTTGGATGCTCCCGGTGGAACTGGAAAAACTTTTTTGATTGCGTTGATTTTGGCCACAATACGCTCGCAGAATGATATTGCACTTGCACTTGCTTCATCAGGAATTGCAGCTACGTTGTTGGAAGGCGGTCGTACTGCCCATTCAGCACTCAAGTTGCCATTGAAGTTGCACATCAATGAAAATCCAACATGCAACATTTCCAAGAACAGTGCAATGGCCAAAGTTTTGCAGCAAAGCAAACTAATCGTTTGGGATGAGTGTACAATGGCGCATAAAAAGTCTTTGGAGGCATTAGATAAAACTTTGCAAGATTTACGAAACAATCAAAGCCGTTTTGGTGGTGCAATGATTCTGTTGGCAGGGGATTTTCGGCAAACATTGCCAGTGATTCCACGGTCAACGCCAGCCGATGAACTTAATGCATGTTTGAAGTCGTCCGTTTTGTGGAAACACTTCAAGAAACTCAAATTGACTGTGAACATGCGTGTCGAGCTGCAGAACGATCAATCTGGAGAAGCATTTTCCAAACAATTGCTGGACATTGGCAACGGCAAAATCCCGGTTGACATTTCGACCGGTTGCATTCAATTTCCCCCCGGTTTCTGTCAGTTCACCGAATCAAAATCCGAGCTAATCCGAAAGGTATTTCCAAACATTGCACAAAATTACAAAAATCATGATTGGTTGAGCGAACGTGCTATATTGGCTGCGAAAAACATTGATGTCGACGAATTGAATTTTAAGATTCAAGGTGAAATTGCTGTCGAATTGATGACGTACAAATCGGTGGATTCCGTTACTTCCCAAAATGATGTTGTCAACTATCCAACCGAGTTTTTAAACTCGCTGGAATTACCCGGATTACCGCCTCACAATCTCCAACTGAAAGTCGGATCGGTAATCATAATGTTACGAAACATAAACCAACCACGTCTTTGTAATGGCACCCGACTTGCGGTAAAAAACCTGATGAACAACGTCATCGAAGCAACAATACTTAAAGGAAAGTACAAAGGAGAAGACGTTTTGATACCACGGATCCCAATGGCTCTGACCGACATGCCAAACGATTGCAGTTTCCGGTACGGCTTGCATTCGCTATGACAATTAATAAATCTCAAGGGCAGTCATTGCGTGTTTGCGGCATTAACCTTGAAAATCCATGCTTCTCGCATGGTCAATTGTATGTCGCCTGTTCCCGTGTCGGAACACCATCAGCATTATTTATTTACGCGCCAGGCAACAAAACTAAAAATGTCGTGTATCATAAAGCATTGCAATGAAGGAAACTACGATATCACTGCAAAGCAACAGAAAAAAGTATTTCTTTATTTTAATTGGTTCCTGAACATCGATCTTTCAATCAAAATGTAAATATAACACCATATATTGTACATATTTTCAAATCAAATGTAATTTAAACACACCTCAAACCTACATAAATAAAAATTATCTTTTAAAAGTACGTTGTTTGTCTCTTTTTACTATTTTTTCATAATTCAAACAGCTTCTCACAAATTCACAAATCGAACACAAACATTTTTTCTAATATATGGACAGGACAACGTCTGTCGGGTCAGCTAGTTAACAATAATATGGAAAATATTATTACATATAAATTTTGAAACAAGTTTTATTGAAAAAACCTATGCAAACACTTCAATCTTTTTGATAATAATTCAAGTGAAAAACATAGAATCGATGCCAAATGTAATAACGTCATCAAAAAGAAAATTCCCATGAGTTGTTGTAAATTGACCATCAAAGCTTTTTCATATGTGGTTGAGGTTCGTTTATCATAGACTTCGTATTCCAAATGAGACCACTCTTTCCACTTCTCCAAAAGACCAGCTTGTTGAAAACACAAAATATAATTGTTAAAACGTTCCACCAAATACGAGTGTTTAACAAAATAGAAACCAATCTGTTGTTCATTGACATTGATGGGTAAAATTTGAAGTAATCTGCCTTTGGTTAATATATTATAAGAATAGAAAAGAGCCACTTCGTAAACGGATATAGCAGCGAAATTATCATTTGCTTTCATTTCCAAATAGACAAATGGGAACAATTCATTTGAGCTGTATATTAATTCTAAAGTCAAAGTTCTGTCATGAATTTGTGGTACATCGCGTATAAAATTCAGAGACATCTCAGTGCTAACAGCTTTATAGCCATTTTCTACTAAACTTTCTATGGTCAGAGGTGGTGTCTTGTAGAAATGTGTACGAAATAGATGAAATAGTAACGATTGATAGATAGAACGCAAAATAAAAGAACTCAAGAGCATTGTCAGGAAACGTATTCGTCTCGAAGCACTTGTGGGCATAATCCTTACCGGCATACCAATAAGAACTTCATAAATATGAAAATTATCTACTCTTCGGTCTCTTGTATTAAAGGTGTTCATTAGTAGGACTACACCATAAACTACCAGTATTAAACCCCATGTTATTTTATCAAATGGAAACGTAAAGATACCCACGGACTCAAATTTATTTTCTTTACGTAGTATTACAGCTACCAGGGATAGATAGTAGGTGACAAAACTTGGCGTGGCAACTTGATCTCTATCTGCCGTACGTGTGAAATAACCCATAGTGATGTTAGTTTGTCGATTTTTTAACTGTAAATATATTTAATATTTAGATAAAGCTTCAAAAATAATATTTAAGTAAATAAATGTATTAAATATTAAATAAAGCACTTGCCATATTTAAAGGTATATCTGCAGGTGTTACATTTTCTTGATATATATCAATTGTAATCATTTCAATATCCAAAGTAAAATTCATAGCACGACTTATGGCAACCATTATTGTTAGCTCGAAACCGGAATATTTACGATTCGGATAGTGAGGATTTGTTATGTTAATTACGAATGGTGGTGCTTCCCAAGTGGTTACTTTTAGAGAACATTTATGCAGATTTAATAATTTTTCAGGAAACATTATTTCATTTATAAAACGATTTTCTTCATACTGATTAATAAGTTGTGCTTTAGTCTGAAAACAGTTTTCTTCTTCAAAGGGAAAATAAGTGTAGATTAATATTTCACCTTTTGCGTTCTGTATCATGACATTGCAATGTATCCAATAGTTATCAAAACAGTAACTTAAAATCTTTTCCATTTCAAGGGGTATAAGTCTGTCAGCAGTTTGCAAGAAAATAAAATAATATTCCATACTATCGAAATGTTGATTATATTCTGCTATATATGTCTTCTCCAGACTTTTAAACGAATCTGTCATAATCATATTGCAATAGCGTTTTCCTGGAACTTCGATTCGTTTGGCTTTGTGATCTTGAACCACCAATTGCACCGCCATAAAGCCCCAAGTTGTGAATAGCTTACTCAATATGTCGTCAAACCAAAATTCTATCGGACCTCCCGAGGTCGACAAGGTAATGACAAAATCATTTGTAATGTTGGCAAACACATTTTGTATAACAAATCTCAGGGCATTGGCCACAAATATATTAAATTCCTCCGGCTGTATGTGAGCTCCGACACGCCGTAAATATGCGTCTTGAAACAGCGAAACGTTCATGTTTAAAGGTACAATATATATGTAGTTGTAATACATTTGATATCCTTATTTTTAAATACATATGAATATCCATAGTGGCCCTATTTAGTTAAAGTGTGGAAAATATAGATTATATTAAGTAGTAATTTAATTATATGCTAATTAAAATGTTTACTTAAGCAATGACTATTTGCTAATGTCCCTTTTCCTTTTTTTTTGTGTTATTTAAATCCAAAAGGTTCACACTAAATAAATATTTGAGGACAAACTAATATGTTAAATTACTAAATCCTTAACTATAAATTACCCTATAAAGTATATATTAGGGTGGTGTATACATTTTGTATTATTGCGATTTTCAATGCTCCGAATACTTCACGCTAACATATAATAGGTACAACCTTTAAAATCCTCATTTGTGTTTATTAGAATCGACAAATTTTTTTCTATTGTAAGTTTATGCAATTACGTTTACAACAAATTTTGATAATTTAAAATATCAAGTTGTAATGAAAATCAATGTCAGCAAATATATTTTATACTAGCTTGACCCGGTGCGCTTCGCTACCCCTGTCGTATTAAGAAAAATATGTAAAGATTTTATTAAAAAAAATCGGTTTTCCCCCTGTTTATCCCTTTCTGGTCCAAGTGTTGAAAAAAGTTATAGCCTATTGACGCTTTCAAGTAAAGATCTATATACGTTCCAAATTTCAATAAAATCAGTTCAGCCGTTTAGGCGTGATGCTCAAACAAACAAACTTACAAAGACATTTATATATTTATATAGATTAAGGAATACCTTTTTTTAACAATTAATTTTGTTCAAAATTTTGCTTAAATAAAAGGTGAAACGTCTAAGCCATAGGGTAGAACTAGAGGCGCAACTGAGAGGAAGCTTCTCCCAAATTTTATGGCTGACACAACAACAAAATACATTGATTTACATGTATTAGGTTTTTTGTCTCTCAGTAACGCATCTATGTATATTTCAGTCTGTGGTCTAAACCATAGATAAATATACATAGATCGGATACTCTACTCTCAAAGACCTAACTCAGTTGTCAAATACCTAAGTGGTGAGAATGTTTTAGTAAAAAAACAACACTCGTATGTGTATACCTTATAGACAGTAATTGACACTAATGTCTGATCACTTGGCTAACTCCAATGATTATATTTTGGGTAATTTGGCACGTTGTTCACTTTGTAGTGTAGAGAAAAGACATTTGGTTACTTTACATATCCCAGGTAATCTGGCGTGAAGTCAATTGTTACTTAAGTGTCTCTAAGTAATCTAGAGTGTAGTATGTAACTTTAAGCGTTTTGTGAGTAATTCGTACTGGTTTTATAAAAATGTTGTTAATATAATACTCATGCAGTTTATTTTCTTTTTGCTCAAGTATACTGACATCTCATGTAAGTAGCGTGATTGTCATTTTAGTGTCTGTAAGTAACCTATAGTGTAGTCACTTTAAACATTAGAAAACAGTTATTTTAACCACAAGAAGTAATCTATTGGAGAGTTGTCGGACGAAGATTTGTTTACAAGAAATCGGTTATTGGACTGTCTATGAAATGTTAATTAGCTTCCGCTTGCACCCGTATATGTTAAAATAACTAGTTATGTAGCTGTTCAAGTAGCCAGTTAGGTAGCTGGTTCTATGTAACCGATGTGTGAATCCAATGCGTCAACTACTTTGGACCAGTTATCAGGCAGTCTCGTTGTAATCCAAATGGACATGTACGTGTTAAAATAACTAGTCACGTAGCTAGTGGTCACCCTAAATAACAGGTAAAATATCTCCTAGAACAGCTGGGACGTTATCCGATTTTGCTGAAATTTTCAGCATTTGATTTTGTAGAATATGTCTCATCCAATTAAAAGCTGAGGTCAGCAAACTTTTCCAAACATGAGGTACAAATCCATAAAGGTTTTTAAGAAATGTTTATTTGTTTAGTATTTCCAGCGAAAAGTCCACCCAGACCAAAAAAATATAGAATTCGTGAGGCTATCGAGGACATAGGGCAGCCACTTTGCGATTTGGTTATGGGAAATATCAAGAAAAGGATATGGTCCTGTAAGCGCGATCGTGGTGGTCATTTGGCTGATGTTGTTTTTCATTATAAACTGCATACCTTCCTCTTAATTATGAAATAAACGTCCGATCAGTTATCTCAAAAAATGCCAAATTTTCTTTGAATACCAAAATGACACCTCTTGTTGGAAAAGCTTGTATATACGGTAATCATGGCCCGCTTCCGAAATAATTTTAAAGAACATAAACCTCTTAAAAATGTTGGTATCTACATAAAATTCTACAGAAATAAGTTTCATATAGACATAAATTATGCGACCAAATTTCATGGCGAGCGGACCATAATTCTACCATAACGCCAACTTCCGAAAATAATTTACGAAAATAAATTATTGAAATTATAAAAAAATCTTTCTCTGTGCAGGGTATTTTGTGGTCATGCTTGATCGACCATACTTTCTTACATGTTTTCTTTTTCTTATTTCTTAACAAAAAAATATATCAAATGGAAATTTAAATAACGTAACTTCACGTCAGATACTAAAAAACGAGGAAAGATTTTTAAATTTTATAATTTAGAAAATAAATTTATATTATTCCAAATCCTACTACAAAAGGTTTTATACAAAGAGTATTGCCAAATTCGCAGAGATATGCAATTTTATAATGCAAGTCAAACCGCACTTCTGTTTTTGGTAACGTCACGCAATCGCATATTGTTGCTTCGCAAATATAAACAACTTTTTACAAATTTGACTTTTTTAATATTTTTTTTAAATTTTGTCGTACAAGTGTCACGTCACGCCATAATGGAAAGGGAGGAAACAGAAATGTTTGACAAGGTATCGGACCTTAACCGTTCCAAAGATATTTTAAAATACACAAATTGTGTACTTTATTATTTTAATAATAGACAATTGTGTAAAGAAAAATATGTCAAAAATTTAAATATATGCCATAAAATGTTCCTTAAAAATAATCTTCGGCTTAACTGATATTTTAGATATAATTTAGAAAAAGCACAATAATATAAAATGATAATGACTGATGTATCTGAATTATACTACATTAAAATATTGTAATATATTGATATCCTTCTGAAGAAAAAATTTATTAGAAAATAAGCTTAGAATCCCAATTCCAATTTTTGATATGTTTTCCCAACTATTGTTGGCTAAGCTAATTTTTATGAAAACAAAATACAAAAATTAAGGAAGTTATCCTTCTTCAAAAAGACCTAATCATACTAATTAACATTTCCTTCAGAACTATCCCCCTATCTACTTTTTATTAATCTTACCATTTTAGCGAAAATAAAAAGAAAACATTTAGAGCATTATTCATAAAATAATTAAATTTTAAATTTATCATTGTTAAAGAAACGTATCGTTATGACAATATTGTTTTTCAAATCATTAATATATTTAAAATTTTATTATTAACACCGAAGATGAAACACAGTTTTATTTAAAAACATGAACTTTTCTTAATTTTGATAAGAAATTAATTAGCACATCAACTCAAAAGAACCTATTCAACCATAAGAATTTTTTTGAAAATAGCTCTAGGGCAAACATAATAATTGATGTTATATGTAAAAATACCATTAACAATAGAAAGCCAGCAAATTGCTGCAAATTAATTATCAATGCACTATCGTAAGCAGTTGGTGAAACGCGTTTTCTCGAAACCTTAAAATCCAAATTGGCCCACTCACGCCATGTGTCCGTTAACCCAGATTGTTGCAAGCGCAGAATGTAATTGTTGAAACGGTTAATTAAATATGAATGTTTTGACAAATAGAAGCCAATTTGTTGATCCTTAACTCTCATGGGTAACACTCGTAAGGCGGTACCAAAAGTCAATTCCGTGCGTACATAGCGCAGTGCAAACTCGATAATAGATATGGCCACCAAACTTTCATTTCGATGATATTCCACATAACGCATGGGAGACATTTCACTTGTACTATTTGTCACTATCAGTGGCAACGTTTTATTCTCAATTTGTGGCACATAGAGTAAAAACTGCATTGTCAAATCAGTGCTGACGACCTTGTAGCCCTCGGTCGCTAAACCATTTAAGGTGAAAGGAGTAGCTACATAAAAGTTTGAACGAAATACAAAGAAAAGTAATGATTGATAGACGGAACGTAGAATAAATGAACTTAGGATTGTTGTCATAAAACGGATTCTTGTTGGTGTCTTTTTTGGAACATCCTTTGTGTTTACTCCAATAATAATCTCAAACGTTTGAAAAATACTTCCTTGAATTTGTTTGGTTTGCACAGCATTTATAATTGCTATGATGGCATAGACTACAATCATCAGAATCCAAGTCATTTCATCAAATGGAAATGTCAGTACATCCATGGATTCATTAGTGGCCAGCTTACGTAGTATTAAGGCTATCAATGGTACATAGTAGGTAACATAAGTGGGTGTGGCTATTTGGTCTCGTTTATTGGTGCGACGAAAGAAACCCAAGGTAATATTGGTTTCTTGTTTCTGCAACTGAAATGAAATGAAAATAATAAAGGAACAAGATAATGAATTATTATTTTAATATTAATAATTTGGTATTAAAAAACATACTAACCTTTGTCAGGAGACCAGCATCTGGTGATTGATTTCGGTAAAACGATATCCATTCAATGTCAAGAGTAAAATTCATAGTTTCGCTAATTGCCGTTATTATAAGCATTTCAAAGCCTGTTACTTGTAGTTTCGGATATCTTTTATTTGTTCCATTCACAACAAACGGTGGTGCGTCCCAGGTGGTTAATTTCATGGGACACCTTTGTAAATTACTTAATTTGTCTGGAAATATTTCCTCATTTTCAAAACGATTACCTTTAAATTTATTTATCATTTCCGGTTGAGTTTGAAAGCAATTGTTTTCCTTAAAAGGAAAGTATGAGTACACAAATATTTCGCCTTTCGAGTTCTGCACCATAACATTACAATGTAGCCAATAGTTATTGAAACAATATCTAAAAATCAATTCCATTTCTTTGGCTGCTTGATCATCAGGTGTTTGTAGAAAAATAAAATAATATTCCAGACTGTCATAATTTTGATTATTCTCCGCTAAATTAGTACTTTCTAGGCTTTTGAAGGAATCAATCATAATCATATTGCAATAATAATTTCCCGGCATCTCAATACGCAGCATTTCGGGATCTTGTATTACCAGTTGCACCGTCATAAAACCCCAAGTTGAAAATAATTTACTCATTATATCGGTAAGCCACAGTTCCCAAGAACCGCCTGCAACTGCTATGGTAAAGACAAATGTATTTGAGTTGTTGGCAAAAACATTTTGTATAACAAACCGCAGGGCATTTGCCACCAGTAGAATTCTTTCCTCCGGTTGCGTAAAAGTTTCTATACGCTGTAAGCTGGCGTCTTGAAATGCCGAAAGGTTCATGTTGATAGACTCTAAAATCAAATCCTTTTTGTTTTTATCCTTAAATATTAGAAACACTTGCAGTCGTGTTTAGAAAAATAGAAGTTGGGTAAAACAAATGTTTACTTAATAAAATGTTTAGGTTTTATTTGTTTATGTTTTGTGCGTGTTGCCTTTAAAAAGCTGTAGTTAGTTACATAACTGCTATTTTATCAAATTATCTTACATTATTACTTCATAATTAGTGACTAATTAAAGTATTTACTTTAGCAATAATTAAATTAATCCAATCATTATTTGGGGATGAGAAAATCCAATATTACATGTTTATTTTGATATAAGAGATAAGTAATATGTAGCAACATAATTTTTTATGGAAATGGTTGAAAGTTATCAAAACTTAAAGAAACTCCCATGTTCCTTTAAATGAATAAAGCTTATAAATACGTTAAATCAGCTCGACAGACAAAACAGAATAGATTTTCCGGACCCCGTAACGCGGACCATTTCAAAATTTAGAAATCAAAACATTTGTATGAATTGTTTAAAACAACATATTGTATAACTACCAATAAATAACCTTTATCAATAAACAAATCTGTCCAAAAATATATGAATTATTTTCCATCACTTTTTATCAACATTATTATAATATCCAAAGCAGAACAGATGGTTTTGTTAATGTAACAGCTCCACTTCAAATAAAATGTTATAACAACACCATTTCCAATTGTTTTTCAAAAGTTTCTAATTGAATTTCAGAAATTTCTAATTTTATTTCGGAAATTCAATTGGAATTTTCTGAAATACAATTAGAAACTTCTGAAATATTCGACTTTTCACAAATAGCTAAAGTCGACTATTCAAAAAATTAAAAAGGACGAATGTTCCAAAAGGTGGACTTTTAAAAATCGAAAAAGTCGAGTTTTTGTTTCAACTATAAAACCCTGCTAGTCACGAGACAACTTTAATGTTTATGCAGTTTTCCTGAGGATTATTATAAATATTTAAAGATAATCAGCTCTATTAGACCTAAGAGCTAATTAGAGTTAATTTCTGGGATAAAGATAAACTACATTCTTCGTTTAAACCTAAATTAAATTAAAAATTTAGTTTCTCACTTATTGTTTATTTAGTATATAATCTAGGTTTAACTGAGCATCATTGGTGAGTTAAACCTAAGTATAAAATGCCAATGCACAAACAGCTGAAAAATAAAATAAACAATTCAGCACAGCAGCTCTTTGTTTTGATTTGCTTTAGTTACATCAATATAATTTTTAATATACATTTTATATACTTTAATGTCACTTTTTCTTTTACAAAGTTGAAATTTACAAAACAAGTTATGTACGCGGTTGCTTTTTCTTATAAAATTTAAAGTATTGCCATATTTATATGAACAATTTTTGAGGAAAGCACATGTGATTTGACTGCTAACAATGCTAACAAAATTAATCCATTAGTGAGAAACACAATCATTTGTTAAATCCCTGCTAAATATGTTTCAGGTTTAATATAATAGCTACGTTTAACTGACAAGTAAGAAACTAGCTCTTAATAATTCTTAAACAAATTAACTCAGAATCATTTTTCGAATCGATTGAACCTTTTATGTAATCAAACTATACGTCACAAATTTAATGATGACTAGGGATGCCAAACGGGACTAGGTTTTACAAATCCCGGGATTCGGGATTTTAGAAATGTAAATCCCGGGATTTTTCGGGACTTCGGGATTTTAGTTAAACGTCAAACAACATAAAATTCAACAATAAAAACTATTTTTTCTCTTATATATTTAAGTAAAAATATAACAAAGGAAAAACTAATGCATTGAATTAAAATAAATTTGACACAAAAGATATTTCATATTTATACTTGTATTCTGAATTTTATAACAGTGAGAAATCCATAACAAACCCGTATTGAGTACATATGCTAAGTTCATAGTAAAGTTTAAAAGCGTATTGTTTTATTTTATAACATAAATTTTCCGTCCGTCTGTCTGTTTAAAACACGATAGGGAACAAACGAAAGGAGCCAGATGGCTAAATTATCCACATATACTCTCTGTTTAAAAGGTTTGTTTGGAATTGAAAATGGTCCATGATTGCCCCTAGTCCCATACAATTGTCCCACGGAATACTGTTTGAGAAGCCATAAGTATGTTGATTATGCGATAATCCTTATAAAATTTTCACGAAATAAGATCTAAGTACTCTTCTAAGTATTGCAGAAATCAGGCTACATTTGTCCCTATTACCGATAAATCTTCCCCTTCAGAAAATTACTTGAACATTCATAATTGTCTTATAATAATTTATATCGTAATGAAATTTAGTAAACAAATTGTATATGAAAATAAATCCTACCAATTTTTGTGAGGACCAGTCCATAATATTATACCCCTATATCAGACAAATATTTTGAATTTGAAGCGAAATTAGTATTATCAGTATTCTGAAACTTAGCTAATTTTAGTATTTTGGGAGCTTCAAAAATCTTCCTTAAATATCAAAAATCTCGTAATATTCCGGGATTTGTTAATCCCGAAAAATCCCGGGATTCGGGAAATCCCGATCCCGAAAAATCCCGGGATTTTCAGGATCGGGATTTCGGGATTGGCATCCCTAATGATGACTCAATGATTTTGAATGATTAATATATTCTTAAAACACACTTTTTAAGTCTTTTATGTACTAAAAACCACAAAAAATGAGGAATGGTTGATCAAGAAAACAATGAAAATTTCACAAATAAAGAAAGAAAATTCTCCTCTGGCCCAAAACAGGACTCGTTTTTAAAGATTTCCTGCGTAGAAAGCATTCGCCAAAAAAATCGATAATTTTAGAAAATCAGCTAATATATTTGCTTATATAATTGCCCATGGTAATCAAAATCTAAGTTTTGGATAATTTATTACTTTCTTAGGTTCATAAAAGTGACCTAATCAACCAAAATATTGTGAAAAATCAACCAAATAGCCAAATGAGCAGTCTCCTATATATTTTTGTAATTTTTTATAATATCGAATTACTTAAATCCGTTGAAAATAATAAGATTGTCGGGACAATATAAATACCGTTGTCCATATAATCGTAAATACCGTTGACTCAAAATACTATTACCGCTATTCAATAAATAATTTTAGATTATGAAATTACAATTTTTTGATTTCAATAAGTGGCTTTCCACAGAATATTAAATGTAATATAATATCAACAACATCAACTGATGTTTAATTTTTGTGATCTTTACTGATCATTCAAGTGAGACCCAAATTGCCACTACTATCGTTGCCGAAATAAGCCAAAGTAACGTTGCCAAAATAATCTAAATTATTTCCAGAATTGCCCAAAATTTTATAATTGAACGGTCAGTTTTCGAGATTCAATGTTTTGCCTCAAGAACATTGAATTTAACAAAATGTTTTTAAATCCCACTTTTTTGTTTGAAGCACAACAACAACTTGTTTAAACTATTATAATAAGTATATTAGGACATTATGACAATATGACTTAATAGCAGACCGTTTGAAGTATGTTTGCAGGATTGTGTAAGGAATTATTTAATGCCAAAAGATTTTTTTTATTCGTACTAATTATATTAAATTAATTAAAGTATTACATATTGTTACGAATGTGCAATGACGATTTGAATTCAACGGTCTGTAACGACTGCCTGCAGCAATCATCATGTTTGAAGGCACGTCCATCAGTAGCATGCGGTTATTGGTATTGTTTTTAAGTATGGCAACATTAAATGTTTGGGCTGTTGGCAATGACATCGAAGGCTCTGGAATTCGAATGTACTAGTATGTCCGTTAAGAGCATTGTAGAAGATTCCCGATAGATGGCGCGTGTATAAATAGTGGCAGAGCTGGCAGTTGTGAGTAAGTTGATCATTGTCGTTGTTAGAGTTAACATCAACTGTCGTGTACATTAGGGATATAACTATTGACAATTTTTGCAAATATGCAAATTGGCATAGCATAGTCGAATATAAAATGAAAAACCACGGTAGTATTTTTTCGCGGTTGTTAAAAAAGTTGACGCACCAAACGCAATAAAGTTTTTCATTAAATATTTTCATTTATTTTGAAATACAATATATTTTATTTTAATAATAACTGCGGACATACTTCAAAATATAATTTATAAATACGGGAAGTATCCCCCACACTTGCAAAAAAGAAAAATTAAATTATTAATCAAATTTTTCAGAGAAAAAAAAATTTGGTTTAGTTTAGAAATTGGTGTTGGTGCGTGATGTTTTTGACTCCAAATGACCTAAAAAATGATTTTCATTACTTATACAACATTGGTCATCACGTGGTGGTATGCCAAAAATTTCGCCAAATTTAGTTATATCCCTAGTGTACATGTGTGTTAGTACATTATAAAGTTTGTGTGCATTTCTGCGAATTGATAAACGTGTATAAATACATTGAGTGACTATTTAATTCTGTTGTTGTTGTACATTCTAAATAAATAAAGAGTTTAAACTTCAAAAACTGCATTTAATTTGCAATCAAAAGTATTCGGTTTATTTAAAGGAAATAAACACACGTTTTTAAAAAGTAAAAAAGTAACAATATTTTAAAAATAAGTATAATTTTCGAAAAAAAAAAATTAAAAAATATTTTTTAATATGAAAAAACGCAAATGTAAAGCAAATATTTCGAGCCATAACCGCCAAAAAGACGTAAGTGCCAAGATTATCTATTTTCATTTTTTGATAAACATCGATAGTTCTCGATCATTCGTATCATCTCACAAAATACCATCGCTGTATAATGTACCGTTATGATTTTACAGCAAAAACAATTTAGACGTATGTACAATTTATAGTTTTTTTTTTTTTAAATTTGAAATTTGGTCATATAATTAATGTATATATGAAAGTTATTTACTTTGAGTTTTATGTGTACACCAACATTTTTAGGAGATTTATGCTCGTTAAAGTGATTATCGGAAGCAAGCCTTATATGGGAGCTGTGACTAATTATGGACCGATCATAATAAAACTTATTTGGAGAAAAACTTGTGTAGATACCTATATAAATAAAACATTTATGACCGATAAAGTCCAATTTCGGAAGGACATTTGTATGGGGGATAGGTGAAATAATGGACCGATTTCAGCCAGTTTCAATAGGTTTGGTCCTTGGGCAGAAAAAATGGTATGTACCAAATTTTATCGATATATCTTCAAATTTGCGACCTGTACTCTGCGCACAAGGTTTACATGGACAGCCAGACGGACGGACATCAGAAGTGAAACTTTGTCGATCGGTATACTTTAAGTTGGGTTTTAGACTAATATTTTTGGGCGTTATAAACATCTGCACAAATCCAATATACCCTCCCCACTATGGTGATGTAGGGTATAATTATCAAATGGTTTAACGAACGAGTTTCTGTATCAGTCCTTAATAAAAAAAACTAAATTTGAAACTTTATTTTTAAAATTAAGAATTAGCTAATTTTTCTTAAATTTTATCAAAATTATTTGCATATTATTGTATATTTTTTTGTTGTGCTAATAATATGTACAAGTATGTTCTTATATTTATTTATTTAGCAATATGCATATATTTTACGTCATTATTTTTAATGATTTTGTAATTTTAAATATTCACACTAATTTCCGTACTTGTTTTTATTGTACATGGAATGACTATGAAAGAAAGTACCTCTAAAAATTCATAATAGTTTGTAATACATTGTTATGGTTGTTGTTACTGATCAAAGCTTTTGATACAAAAAATTTTTTCTTATACACATTTGTTTGCAATATTTTAATAAAAACATAATTTAGATTCAAATTATCTAAGTTGAATCTTAACCTTTAAGGATTTAAAATTCATAATATCCATACGCCCAAACGGATTTTAACCCATTTAATCTGTTTCTACTTAAATGGTTTTAAAATACCTTTTTGATTCATAGATAAACATGTTGAATGTAAATATCAAAGTATAATAAGTAGTCCGACTCTCAATTTATTTAAATTGTGTGAGTTCAGAGAAATGTCTTGAAATTGTAACTTTTAATTTTTGATAAAATAACGTTTTTCACACATTATTACTTTAACACATATTGTTTAGAGTTATGTACTTTTTACTAACATATATATAGATTCAGGTACTGTAGTCGGACTACTTGTTATACTTTGCTACATACATATTAAACACGTAATTAACCCTAAAAGTTTTTTATTAAAATTTTAGAAATATACAACTTTATTACATATCAATCAAAATAATTTCTGCAAGCACTTAAATTTCTTCGATAATAATTCTAATGCAAACACCACAATCGACACCGAGTGCATGATAGCCATGACAAAGAAAATGCCAACCAGTTGTTTCAAATTGACCATTAAAACATTTTCATATGAGGTTGAGTGACCACTTTGTTGGGTGACTAGATATTCCATAGTTGACCATTCTTTCCACTTCTGCAGGAGACCAGCTTGTTGAAAATATAAAATATAATCATTAAAACGATCAACCAAATAAGAATGTTTAACGAAATAGAAACCAATTTGTTGTTCGTTAACACTGATGGGTAAAATCTGTAAGGCATTGTCCATGGACAATATACCGAGCGCATAATAAATGGTGAATTCAAAAATGGACATGGCTACGAAATTCTGGTCACGATTAAGTTCCAAAAAATACAACGGATACATTTCATTTGAACTATATATCACGAATAACGGCAGTGATCGGTCTTGAATTTGTGGTACATTTATGATGAAATTCAGCGACATTTCAGAACAAACAGCCTTGTAGCCATTTGCCACCAGACCATCTAGTGTTAGGGGTGGCGCCTCATAGTAGTGGGTACGGAGAAGGTGGAAAAGTAAAGACTGATAAACCGATCGCAAGATATAAGAAGTTATGAGCATGACCAAAAGGCGTAATCTTTTCGAAGTTATTTTGGGAACATTTTTTATGGGCATTCCAATAAAGACCTGATGTATCTGAAAGTTCTCCACTATGCGATTTTTAACATTGAACGTATTCATCACAACAATTAACACATAAATCACTATTATTAAAGTCCACGTGGTTTTATCGAATGGAAATGTTAACATGCCTACGGTCTGGAACTGAGTCTGCTTACGCAGCATTACAGCTACAAATGGCAGGTAATAGGTGACATAGCTGGGAGTAGCTACTTTGTCTCTTAATGCGGTACGTCGAAAATAGCCCATGGTTATATTGGTTTCACGATTTTTAAGCTGTTATAAGAAGATAGTTCATAATTGTGAAATAATATCTAGTTTTCTTTTAATTTTTCAAATTACTTACCATTGTCATGGGAACAGTTGCTGGAGTTTGATTTTTATTATACGTATCGACTGAAATCATATCAACATCCAAGGTAAAATTCATTTTATCACTAATGACTAGCATTATAGTTATTTCAAAACCAGAAATCTCACGATCCGGTTTAAAATAGTCTGTATGATTTGCAACAAATGGCGGTATATTCCAAGTGGTTAACTTTAGAGAACATTTATTGAAGTTGCTTAACTTATCTGGAAACATTATATCGTTTTCAAAGCGATCTCCCATAAATTTATTAACCACTTCCGGTTGAGTTTGTAAGCAATAGTTTTCCTTAAATGGAAAGTAAGTGTAAACTAATACTTCACCTTTTGCTGTTTGCACCATTATGTTGCAATGTATCCAATAGTTATCAAAACAATAATTGAAAATCTTAACCATTTCTAACTCCCGTAAACTATCGCGTATTTGTAGAAAAATAAAATAATATTCCAAACTATCAGAATTTTGATTGTATTCCGCTAGATTTGTCTTCTCAAGACTTTTAAATGAATCTATCATAATCATATTGCAATAATGTTTTTTTGGCCACCCCATTAATTTAGTTTTATTGCCTAAAACTACTAGCTGCACTGACATGAAACCCCAAGTGGCAAATAATTTGGTCATTATATCATTTAACCAAAATTCGACTGGACCTCCGGCGGATGATAATGTAAGTATAAAATCATTTGTAATATTGGCAAATACATGTTGTATAACAAATCGAAGAGCATTTGCAACAAATATATTTATATCTTCTGATTGTGTTAAAACTCCGACACGCCATAAATGTGCGTCTTGAAATACCGAAACGTTCATGTCGATAGACTATAAAATAAAACCCTTTTAATGTGTATCTTTAAATAAACTTAGTACTACAGTGATTGTGATTGTGAGTAAAAAAATGGATTTTATAACTTAATTAGCTACATACTAATTAAAATGTTTGTTTAAGTAATGTGTAAATAAAGCACTTGAATTTTTTAAGAGTTATAAAAAGTTAAAGGGTTTATGGAAAGCAAATATTTTGGTTTACGTTGATATTTACATTGAAAATAATTTATGATGGGGTGATGAATATGGAACTTATAACATTGTATTTTTATAAAACGTGGCATAAAATTAGAATTCTGCCTGATGACAATGCTATTAAATACGAAAATTTTATGTTATATTCGAACATATTTTTAAACGGTTTAATTAATTTGTAGATCATGCATAATCCTGATGACAATTAAATTCGAAAATTCGATTTATATTCAAACATTTTTGAAAGCTGTTAAAATAATCATTAAATGATCCATAAGGATTCTTGAAACAAATATTTTAGCTTTATATGACGATAATTTCTTACATTTTCCAATTTCGAACTTAAAAGTTTAAAAACAAATTTTAAATTTTCATAAATTTTAGTATATTAATTTCGAAATATGTAAACAATTGTTAAATATTGTTCTTCTTTTATTTAAATCCTCCATGAAATAGAAAATATACTTTAAATTAAATCATACTAAGTATTTAATATATTGTTACGTTTTCACCTTTTGAAAACGTTGGTTTATTTCCTTTAAATAAACCAGATACTTTTGATTGCCAATAAAAGCAGTTTTAGTAGTTTAAAATTGTAACAACTCTTTATTTATTCAAATGTACAACAACAACAGTCTAAATAGCAACTGTGTGTTTTTAATACACACACACACGTTTACAATGCACACACTTAAATGTACAAGACAATTGATGTTAACTCTATCAGCGCCTCTGATAAACTCACTGATTATACACACTGTCATCTTCATCCGAGTAGCCTAGATTGTTCTTAATGGTCAAAACTCGTATGCTCGAATTCTAGAGCTTTCGATGTTAATGTTAGCAGCTTAAACATTTAGTGTTACCATACTTACAAACAATGCTAATAACCGCATGCTATCAACATTGTTGATAAGTAGAAGCTTCTACTGATAGACGTGTTTATAAACATGATGAATGTTGCAGGCAGTCGATACAGACCGTTAAATTCAAATCTCTATTGCAAATTCGTAACAATATTATACACAATAATTCGGTATCTTGGGAACTATTAAAGATATTGTAACAAACTTGCACAAGGATGGAACTGAGTTATTTTCGAGTTACAGTTGTTCAGATTCGTAGACGCAATGGGGTCCAGTGGGTGGCCCCTCAAAGTTGGTCACCTCGGGTCTCATATTTTTTAAAAAAATCAACAACAAATCATTTATGTTTGCCTGAAATTTATAATATAAACCGTCCTTGAGAATATCTACAAAAAAATACGCTTACATGTGTACGTTACCTCTTTTAGTTCAAGAGATATTTAGGTTTATTTATTTTTTTTAAATTTTTTTTGTAATTACTTTAAAATCAATTCTTCAGGTTTTATGCTGAATTCATTAAAATATTTTCTCTAATAACCTTCTTTAAGGCTTGCTTCAGCAGATCTTCAATAAGGCTCCTATGTAGACATTTTGTGAGACATTACGCGGAAGATCTCCTTCCGCGTAAACTAAGAAGGTCTTCCTTTCAACGGAAGACCTTCTTAAGTAGGCGCTATAACAGAAGCGAGTATGAGTATGAAACGATTTTGCAATGCGGCTGGGTGTCCTTGTGTCTGCAAAATAAGGCCTTTAGGAAGGCCTCTTTACTGCACCTTTTTCTCGCTGGGTAACGTCAAAGTGGGCACTTTACAAAACCCCAGTTTTTGGAACACATTTTTCTCGGTTTAGGAATTTTGGTATTTGAAAATAAAAAATGGCAAATATTATAATGCCATTAATTTAAGGATATTTAGATCTATATTAGTTCTAAATAATGTTATGATATCTTTAACCGTTAAAATTTTATATTAATCAGATTTTATATTTTTCTACATGAAAAATCACCATATTATATTTTTTGTACCCTTCACCTTCGTGAGAAGGGTATATATAAGTTTGTCAATCTGTTTGTAATTTCCACAATATAATTTTCCCACCCTATAAAGTATATATATTCTGGATCCTTATAGATAGCGGAGTCGATTAAGCCATGTCCGTCCGTCTGTCTGTCTGTTGAAATCAATTTTCTGAAGACCCCCGATATTTTCGGGATCCAAATGTTCAATAATTCTGTCAGACATGCTTTCTTGAAGTTTCGTATTTAAAATCAGCAAAATTAATCCATAAATAACGGAGATATGAGCAAAAATCCGGGACAATCTCTATTTTTGGCCTATTTTTGATCTATATCCCGATTACTAAGTCATAAATATAAACAATATGGATATCTAATGATAGATATTTCAAAGTCCATTGCAACGATGTATATAAGGCTATAGTAAGTTCGACCTTCAATGGGTTAAAATCGGGGAAAATATTTTTTAACCCGAATTATTTTTCACAAAAAACATTTTTTTGTCATACATTTATTCACTAATAAATAACAAAAAAAATTTTAAATTAAATTTTGTTTAAAAAAAAAAATTGGAAAAAACTTGAAAATCAATTTCGAAAATAAAATTAAAAATTTATTTTTTTTAAAATTTTATTTTAAAGTATAATTTGGTGAAGGGTATATAAGATTCGGCACAGCCGAATATAGCTCTCTTACTTGTTTTAGTTGTTAAAATAAAAGACGTCCGAAAAATTTATAAAATTATTTCATTTCATAAAAATATCAATCAAATACTTATATTTACTCTTCAACCTTGCCCCTTTTCAGACATTTCGACGTTTTTTCATAGAGTATTTGTGGAACATTTCAGCCAGCTAGCTGCTTTCGTTTGGGCCCTATCGGACGGACATAGCTAGATGGTCTTAGAATCTTATGAGGACTAATGATAAATATACATTTTGGTTCTACTACCAATATTTCGATATGTTATAAACGGAATGACAAAATCAGTATACCACTGATCTTTTTTTAATGATGGCCATAATAATGGTTACATTATTTTGGCAGGTCTTCGTTATCAAGAAAGAAACTAAGTGAAACATCGAAATTTAATTTGACAAGTTGGGCATCATTCATGATGGGTTCGAATTCTGGATTTCTGAAGTGGACCAAAACAAAGAATACAAACATAATTGGTTCCTATTGCATAATGCATAAAACATTGTCAGAAGAATTAAAAATGTCCTGTAGACTGCAATTGAAGTTGTGCACTTCGTAAAGACCAGTGCATTGATAACAAGAGTTTTGGAATCACTCTGACAAGATCTATGTGCTGATCAAACAAAACAATTATTCACACAGAAGTTCTATGGCAGTGTGTTCAAATATGTCCAAAGTGACGATTAATTCAGGGTAATTTTAATAGATTTTTGTTTATTGATAAATAACACTGTACAACAAAATCAAATTTTTTCCAAAATTTCAAGGTCCGGCCTATAAATATTGATAGAGGAGACAATAAAAAAAGACACGTGTATCGGCGTTTTGAAAGTTTACATCTGAATTTCATTTGAGGGGGGGTTAAAGTTTTTCAGCACTGGCGCATTCTTATTGTTAATCGGCATAAGAAATCATGTTACGGAAAACATTTTTGTAGAATATGTTAACCCTCTAACTCCTCAAGATATGGGTCTTTTTTGTCCTTCTTTTAAAAAAGAGCAAAAAACACCTTTAGAACAGGGATTCAAAAATATAAAAATACAAATATAAATTTTCTAAATACAAATGGAAACTTCTGAAATATAATTGAACTATGTATGTATATATTATAAACTAAGTGCTTGAATGGTTGAATACTTTTTGAACGTGATAAATGCATGTTTAAATTTGAATCTATGATCTATTACAAGTTTTAATATTAATTTAAGTCATAAACATGATAATACAAACATTTTAAGACTAAAAGTTTTATGACATACCGTTTCCTAATGGAGGTTTCGAATGGCAAACTGTATGACATTTTCACCTAATAACAGAAATGATTTTTACAATCCAAAAAAGGAAAAAAAAAACATATATTGACCTTAAATAAAAACAAAAACTAAAACCAATTTACATATTTTCATAAAACTTTACTTGAAAGTAAGTAGGTATCAAAATACTTATACAATAAAAAAGTTTCATAATTATACAAACTTTTATTTAATTTCCCCAAAACAATAGAAACACTTAAATATTCAAAACTTTTTCAAACACAAACAAATTATCTAAGCGCTCTTAAAACTGTCATTAATCATTAACTAGTTATAATAAAAGGACACAAAAATTACGAAAATCATTTAGAGTTGAAAGAGCAGCGTAAACAAAATGAACATAAGCGCTTTATATTACGATTACCACGATAAATCGGGTGAACAAAACAATCATATCAATAAATTTGTAGCAGCCGGTCTACTCTATATTATTGGTAACTATATTTCGAGTTGGTCCACTTACTTTGTGTTGACAATGTGCTGTCGCAATAATCATACGTGCAACTTTTACAATGACATGTTTCATAAAATGTTTGCCGAATGGAAAGAATGGCCAATACAAATTGTCATCGTAAATAATAACAAATATGGAAGAGTGCCAGGAGCGCGACAATACAATATGATTTTAACGGATTCCTATAAGGCCTTTAGGTAAGTTGGTATATATGTGATAATGTGACATTTAACGTTTATGAGTGACATTTGAATTTTCAGCGAAATGGAATTACACACGTATACAGCCGAGTACAATAACAATGAATATTATTTTATTTTTCTGCAAGCTCGTGATCACTTGATTCTTGGCGAAATGCAAAAAATATTCGAATATTGTTGGCAGCATTATCTGATTAATTGCATTATACAGATACAAAATGCCAAGGGACGAGTTTTAATTTACACCTATTATCCGTTTACGGAAAAACATTGTGGTAAAGTTGAAGTCGTATTAATCAATGAATACAATGGCACTTCGTTGATACATGAGGAGTTGTTTCCCAAGAAATTAAAAAATTTATATGGTTGTCCACTGCGTGCAGCCTTGTGGCATGTGCCTCCGTATGTTTATTTGTCGAAAGATTCGAATAATGTCACTTATGTATCGGGAGGTTTTGAGGGTAAACTTTTACTGGAACTATCGAGGAAGTTAAATTTTTCCTTAAATGTTATTGTACCGCCTAATGACAGCAAACGTGGCGTGGTATTGCAGAATGGTTCTTTAACCGGAGCTCTGAAATTGGTAAGTGTAATTTAAATAGGGAAGTTTTATAAATAAGAAAACTTGTATTGTTATTTAAATTTGTTTAATTGGTTCATAGTAATTTTTTTTCTAAGCAAAAAAGTGACATTTTGATTTGCCAAAATTCGATTAATCGATTATTGCCGTTTTGAATGAAACACAGGTTTTTGAATAAAAAAATTATTTTATTTTTCAACATAGTTTGAGCTCTATTATATTTGTCCAGCTTTTCTCTAATTTTTTTATCCCTTCCAACCAGGATTTGTCATCATAATAGGTATGTTTTGTGAGATGATACAATCGTTGGAGTCAAATGTTTTTCCGCACAGACACACGAGCCTAAATCCGTAGAATAGGGCGGATGAGGGAGCAATTCGTTGCCTAATTCATGAAAACTGCACATGTGTGTGCAGTTTTCATGATTTTCAGATATAGATACTTTTCTGTACCCAACAGATTCATCATATATTTTTGAAAGTAAATTTATTTAAATGTCCTACTTGTTAAAACAAATATTATCTTTGATTTAATTTAATTCAATCACGTTCTCTTAAACAAAAGAAGTTTCAGCCCCAAACCAACCAATAGTCATGCAAACATTTTCTCATTTCTCTTGCAGCTCCATGAGCGCCAAGCTGACTTAAGTTTGGGATCTTTTCGACAAACAAAGCAACGTACGCTGCTGTTAACATCAAGTATGAATTACTATCAAACCGTTTGGGTGGTAATAACATTGAGTGAAGCCTATACTTTAACTTCTTTGGAGACCTTAATGTTTCCATTTACCAACAACACCTGGTACTTATTGGCTTTTTCAGGCATTTTTGCTTTGGGTGTTGTGGCATTACTTAAGCAATTGTTTCGTAAATCTTTGTTGAAACATGTGGATCATGCTATGTTGGATATTCTTTTAATACTAATTGGTATGCCAGCCCAATACAAGCCAATCTTCAATGCTACTCGAATATTAAATGCCACATGGATGATGTTTTCTTTAATAATAAGGACCGTTTATCAAGCCCTGTTATTCCATTTAATACGAAGCCACATAACACGTAATATGCCTCAGTCTCTGGAAGAATTAGTGCATCAGAATTATACATTAATTGTGAATCAACCAACTTTTGATGCCCTGAAAAAGGTTCCTTTATTTAAGTCAATTAATTTCAATATATTGGATAGTTCCGTTAGCGAAGAGCCCATGGAATATTTGGAGAACTTACCTCTACAGCAAGCTAGATATGCGGCTGTTGCTCTTCCCTTAATCCTCGTTCAATATTATATCGAAAGCCATAAAAAGACGGAGGTTTTCAGAATGCTGCCCCAAAGCATCATAAACTTTAAGTTGTGCATATATTTTAGCAAACATACATTCCTAATCGATCAAGTTGATGAAACATTAAGAATGATCAAAGGCTTTGGCATTTTCCAAGCTTGGTTTCGTCAAGAGATTGATGTGAATTATATCAAAAATACTCATTTAGTAGCAAATCATATTATTGGATTTAAGGAATTGCGAATGGCTTTTATATTTCTTCTTGTAGGCTACATGATAGCAATTGTGACATTTGTATTAGAATTGTTTTATAGAAGATTTAAGTGGCGGAGATGTTTAGAAAACATTTTAAGAATTATGAATTGGTTTAAACGTGTTTGAATTTAAAAAAAAAAAAATTAATTATTTTGCACGAAAATTATAAAAGTTTTGAAACTTATGCACAAAAAAATTCAATTGCTAGAGACGAATAATTGTCAAACATACGTCCAACTACTCAGTTAAGATTTAAGTACCCATTTTGTTTTTGCAATTAATAAATATTAAATTATTTATGATACAGAAATATGAATTTGTATTTATAGACCAGTTATCCAGCCCAGTTATCTATATTGCAATACTCTGTTGGAGGTGGTTAAATATGATTAAATTATTTACGTTATAAATATACAAAATACTTGTATATCACACATTAAATATAATTGATTTATTGAAATCAATGCTACGACATAAAGGGGAGTCTAAATATGTAACTGTTAAACATAGGTTCTAATAATTCAATACAATTTAAGAATAACATCAGAATTAAAAAAATATCAGCAATTTATTCCATATAACCATTCCCAAAAAAACAATTTCTTTAGATTCATTTAAAGAGTTTTATTTGAATAGAATTCATTCAATGTTGAATTAGTTCATAATTGAATTAGTTCGGAATAGAATTCACTCACCCATTGAATGTTTCAATTGTTGTTAATTCAAATCAAAGCCAAATTGAATGGATATAATTTTTCTTCATTTAAATCTTAAAAAATCTTATTTAATGCATTTTTGTAATAGATTTGAATAGAAGAAAAACTGAATAATTTAATTAATTTTATTTTTTAAAAATCTTGAATAATTTTTGATAAGGAATTAAGCCTATGAATAATTCGTAATGAATTCTTCAATGGATTGGCTAAGAAATAAAATATAATTGAAGGCCTATGCGATATATATCATGTGGTAGAAATTCGGATCCACAATAGGCAAATTTTAATACAATAAAATAATACAATACAATAATATTCTTTACCAAATATTGTTCAATCTTTATCTTTAAGAATAATTTGCTAAATAAGTATTATTGTTCCTACATTTTAAGAATATATTCTTTTTTCAAATCGTTCTTGTATGTGTCAGCAGAGGTATCATTAAGTCGTCCTTCACAAAACCTTATAACCTGAAGACTTGTACTTAATGAAACAATATACAAATGTTTGGATTTCTTTAATTTTTGTCTAACTTTCACTTGCAACTTTTGAAAACTAATTTCAATTTTAAAATTGGCTAAAACATCTATCTCCATACCATAATCATGCATGCATGTTTTCCTTATTTTTTTTTTGCAGCTACAAGATCGAACAGCTGACTTAAGTCTGGGATCATTTCAACAAACGAAGCAGCGTAGACAAGTGGTTACATCGACTATAAGCTATTATCAAACCGCCTGGGTTGTAGTTACATTGAGTGAAGCCTACATTTTGACCTCACTAGAGACCATGTTATTTCCATTTACCACCGGCACTTGGTGCTTATTGGCTTTAGTGACTGTATTCGCATTAGTAGTCGGTGGTTTTCTTAAACGTTTTCTAGGCAATTCCACATTGAAACATGTAGATGTCCCATTGGATGTTATAGCGATGCTGTTGGGTCTGCCAGCCCAATATACACCGGTCTTTCAAACAAGTAGAATATTAAGCGCAACATGGATGATGTTTTCTCTAATCTTAAGGACAGTATTTCAAGCCCTTTTGTTTCACGTAGTACGTACCCACATAACACGAAATATACCCCAATCTGTAGAAGAATTGGTGGAACAAAACTATACTTTGGTTACGGAACCTGCAACGTTTAATGCTCTACAAAAACTTTCACTATTTCGGAGCACAGATTTCATTACAATAAATTCGCCTGATGATACAGTGCCTTTAATACATTTGGAAAATATACCCCTAAGTAAAGCCAGACACACAGCAGCTGCTCTTCCTGTAATATTTTATCAATACTTTACCTATATACGGCGCAAAGCCAATGTTTTTAAAGTTCTACCAAATAGCATAATTAGTTTAAAGTTGGGCATATTCTTGAGCAAACATTCATTCCTAATCGATCCCTTTGATGATATATTAACAATGATTAAAGACTTTGCAATTGTGCACGCTTGGTATAGACAAGAAGTTGATGTGAATTATGTTCAAAAAGAACACATTCATGTGGACCACACTATTAATTTAAATGATTTAGAAATGCCATTTAAATTACTCTTATTTGGCTACATAATAGCAGTATTAATATTTGTATTTGAATTGTTATCGAAGAGAATTAAGTGGATTCAATGTTTGAAGAAGTTTTGGAGAATTTTAAATTCATTTCAAAGAATCGATTATTTGAATTAAGATTTATAAAATAAATTTCCGATTGTGTTCATTAATTTAGTAATATATAAACACGAGTAGTTTATAACCCATAGTTATGTCAACTTTTTGTTTTTAATTTTTTTGATTACAGCTTCGAGAACGTTCAGCTGACTTAAGTTTGGGATCATTTCGTCAAAGTAGTGAACGCAGTGAAGTGGCCACACCCACGATAAATTATTTCCAAACCGTTTGGTGTGTGGTAACCATGAGCGAAGCCTACATTCTTAATTCATTGGAAACCATATTATTTCCATTTACCACCAACACCTGGTGTATACTGGCATTTACTTGCAGCGTTGCATTTTCTCTAGTATTGCTAGCAAAATGGATTTTTCGCAAAACTGTTACCAAGCCGTTAGATCAAGTCACTTTGGATGTTTTATTAATGCTGCTGGGTATGCCAGGCCTTTACAAACCGATATATAATACCACTAGAATAATGAATGCTTCATGGATGATTTTTTCCTTAATCCTAAGGACAGTGTACCAAGCTCTTTTATTCCATTTAATACGTACCCATGTGACACGAAATATGCCTCAGACATTGGAAGAACTGGTGGAAAAGAATTATTCAATAGTAGCCAATCCACCTAGTGTTGCTGCTCTAAATGATGTACCCCTCTTTAAGACTTCAAATTTCATAACTCTAAATACATCCTCTGACACGTTGGCTTTGGATTTTTTGGAAAATCTGCCTTTAAGAAATGCCAAACATGTGGTAGCTGCCATTCCTAAGGTATTTTTCCAATATTACACTGAAAGCCTTAATAAGGCGGGCGTGTTTAAGGTGTTGCCCCGCACCATAATGAGTTTCAATATGTGCATGTATGTTTCCAAACACTCATTTCTAATTGATCATTTCGAAGAAGTTTTGAAAACAATACGAGGATTTGGACTTTTGCAAGCTTGGTATCATCAAGAGGTAAATGTTAACTACTTCAAAGGTAAACATTTATTGGCCAATCATATATTTGGCTTACAACAATTAAAAATGGCTTTTATATTTCTTGTAATTGGTTATATTGTGGCTACTTTGGTCTTTTTATTGGAAAAATTGTATAAAAGAATGGAAAAAAAGTAAATGTTTGAAGGAAGAAACTCGTTTAATGTATTGATGTGGTACCAAAATGTTTAATACAGAAAATATGATCACTTAATTTAAAAATTTGTTTTAGTACTTGAAGAACAATTGAAAAAGAAATTATATTAATGGCTATGTGTCTATCTATGCTTTAATTATAAAATAAACTATTAATTATTATGCACGTAAATTTGGTTTGTTTTTTTTTTTTGTTAAAAATGTATTCGGAAATATTTAATTATGTGAATTGAGTACTAACAACGACTCTACGGCTATCGTAACGAACGGGCACTCAAATACAAGTTTATAATATGATGATATTTTACCCGTTAATAAAATATTTGTAGCTAGTACAATAGAATAATCTGGTTTTAAAATCTTAATTTATACGACAGAAAATATTGTTACGTTTTCACCTTTTGAAAACGTGGTTTATTTCCTTTAAATAAACCGGATACTTTTGATTGCAAATAAAAGCCGTTTAGTAGATTAAAATTTGTAACAACTCTTTATTTATTTAAAATGTACAACAACAGTTCAAATAGTCACTCAGTGTCTTTATACACATTTAGCAATTCGCAGAAATGCACACACACTTTATAATGTACCAACTTAAATGTACAAGACAGTTGGTGGTAACTCTAACAGCGCCTATGATAAACTCACTGACTACTGCAACCGCAGTCAATATTTATACACACTGCCATCTTCTTTCGAGTAGTCTAGACTCTAGATTGTTCTTAACAGACAAAACTCGTATGTTCGAATTCTAGAGCTTTCGATGTTAATGTTAGCAGCTTCAACATTTAGTGTTGCCATACTTACAAACAATGCTAAAGACCGCATGTTACTGATGGACGTGTTTATAAACATGATGAATGTTGCAGGCAGTCGTTACATACCGTTAAATTCAAATCGTTATTGCACATTCGTAACAATATAATATTAGTGGTGAGTAAACTAGCTAGTTAAATTTAAATATAATTAACTAGACTATTAAAATTACTACATATTGGTCTAACAGTATTATATACTTTGCATTGAAAGCATTATATACTTTTCAGACAAACTTTAACATACCACATTTCAGATTATAAAGATACACTTAGTGATAATTGACTCTCCAATAAATAACTTCTGATGGATAAAATAACTACTATCTAAAGTACAGTACAAAATAAAATACTAAAGTGACATCACTCTAGATTACTTAGAGACACAAAAGTGACAATTGACTTCATGCTAGATTACCTGATATGTATAAAGTAGCCAATTAAATTCCATTTTCACTACAAAGAGTACGAACGTGTCAAGTGAAAATGACTGTCTATAAGGAAAACATTAACTACTTGTAAAACTGCTGGGTCTTTACGACTGACTTTGATTTATATACGTACATATCATTATGGAGTTCAATTGCTATAAAATACTACGTTTTTTGAATTGACTCTGGTTCTCGGGAACCAACTGTTAGGAGTTGAAATCTAAATCTATTCATATCAAATATATACATATAATTATGGTAAGTATTCAGACTTATAGATTTTAAGAATTCGCCCTAATTTAATAATTTGTTTTCAAAATATAAATATATACTTATATATATAAAATATGTAATTATTTAATTCTTATTTATTTTTTCAGTTAAAAAATCACGAAGTCGATATTAGTATGGGATCATTTCGTGCAAATTCTAAACGCAGTCAAGTGGCTACATCAACCATAAATTACTTTCAAAGCGTTATTGTTATTGTCGCTATGAGCGATGCTTATCTCTTAACATCAATGGAAACTATTCTATATCCCTTTAGCACTTACACCTGGTATTCGATATTGGTCATATTCTTGGCAGCCGTAGGAACTACGAAAATATTGAGGCATCTATGTAAACACAGCTTTGAAAAATATAACGATCAAAAAACCTTAGAAATTTTACAGTTATTAGTAGGTATACCAGGCTGTCTTAAGGTCCAACGCAATGTTACCAGAATATTGAATAGCTCTTGGATGCTATATGCACTCGTGTTGAGAGCTGTTTATGATGCATTGTTGTTTCATTTAATTAGAACTCATGTAACACGTAATGTTCCCCAAACGTTGCAGCAATTAGTGGATGAAAAGTACTCCCTAATTATTAATAAAATTGGCCTAAATGCTATTGAGGACATAGCTATACTCAAGCCGTTAAATGTAATAGCTTTGAATACCACTTCCGAAACTTTACCTTTGGAATTTTTGGAAAGCTTATCAGTACAACAAGCTAGAACTGCAGTTACTATTACTCCTTTGGTTGTGGCTGAATATTATGCCCATAACTATCGTAAGATGACTATATTCGAGGTGTTACCCGATAACATTATGAACTTTGAATTATGTATATATGTACGCATTCACTCATTCTTAATTGATCAATTAAACGATGTATTAATATGGATAAGGGCTTTTGGTCTTATGGAGGCTTGGTATCATGCTGAAATTGATTTAAACTTTTTACATCATGAATTTGTAACAACGGATCGTGTATTTGGTCTTCAACAACTATATATGGCATTTGTGATTCTATTTTGCGGGTATATAGCGGCAATTGTGGTATTCTTTTGGGAACTATTACGTAAAAAGTATCAATATTACAAGTTTGTGAGAAAATAAAATCAAATATGTAATAAAAATTGTTATTATTTGATAATGATATGAATACATAATAAACACGTTCTTGCTTTACATAATTACTCAATGTTTTAATTACCTTTATACTTAATTAGAATGTTTCCTTTTTTATTTATATTTACTTGGTTTTTGTTTGTTTAGTCCTGTCCTTGTGAATAAAATATAAACTCGTGTCATTATTTTATAACATAAGTACATACTTACATAAGTATGTTTTTATTATTAGAATATATTGATACACATTTTGTTATTATATTTATTTGTGTGGAAATCCTATTGTCTTTTCGTTATACTATACATAACCACCAATTGTTGTCAAGACAAAGTTGTCTGTGCTGAAGCAATAATGATGACACCTATTTTTTCTCTTGACAAAAATGTATCAAGTGTAGGCATAGGGTAGGTAGTTCATTTATAAATAAAGTAGAAAGAAAAGATTAAAATATAATTTTCACCTCAAAATTTTAGTTACCAATGTTTACGTATTGGCATAATCTGGCGAATTCTATGTTCGTTTTTTTTAATATTGTAAACCAATGGTGCCCAAGCCCTATACTCTTGGACCAATCGAATCTTTAGAAACCAATAGAATCTATACTCAATACAGCACTCAGCACTAGGAATATGAAATACGCAAACAACTTTGTCTTGTTTGTTTTTTTGTCGATCTTCACTGTATTCACGCAAGTGAAAAGCAACAACACTTTGGAATACTTTGCTGGTAAACATTGACGACAGCGATCAACAATGTAGATTTTGTTTTTGTTTATCGTATGGTATTGTTTAAAAAAGTGTGTATTTTTTTTATTCTTTGTGTGTTTTGGTTTTTCAACAAAAAAAATTGCATAAAAATTAGTTTTTCTTTAAATGTATTGGTGTTTGCTCTTCCATAAGGAACTTTTGGGCACCCCTGTTATAAACACACAAATACTCAAAATATAAAGGATTCAATTTAGCGATATGAGCTGTAAAATTGAAAGTATTTTTGTTAATGTGTCAAAAGTTCGAAAGAATTAATTCTTGATTAAATTTTCAAAATCAAATTAAATTAATGAATTCATTCCTTTGGGAATAGAGTCTTTATGGAATTAATTCCTTATTTTATTAAATTTTACTTCAATTTAAATCCATTACAAAAAGGCTTTAGGCAATTTTTGAAATGATTTAAAACAAAACAGAACTAAAATAAATTGAAAGAAGAACAAATATTTTCAAGGCTGAATGAATTTTATAATGTATTAATTCCTTTATGAATTAATTTAAAAATTTGTTTGATTGAATTTTGAATTGATTTATATTCAAATAAATGCCTTTAAATCAAGTTAATGAATTTGTTTTTCTTGAAATTGGTTTTATGGAATGAACTGAATTAAGATTGAATTAAATTAATTCGAAGCTCTGAAATGAGTAATTTTTAACCAGGACCAAACAATTTGGACAAAATAATTGAATTACAAACTTATTTTCACGAACTGTGGCAGGAGATCTTGATACTGCTTACAATAGGGTCATACAATAAACCAATAGAATTCCATGAGTAGAAACTAAGGTAGATGGTCAATATATATTTACATATATGGAATGTAAAAAATTGCAGTTGGTTTGAATCATAGATGACAACTAGATAGGTAACTGAGAGCCAAAAACCATGAGAATGTATTGCCATGTATTTTGTTATTGTATCACCCGTATGTATGAAATGATATAAATTTTTTCCATTGATATTTCTCTCTTCTTCCGCTCTATGTATATTTCTCTATGGTTTGAATCATGAAACTATGTATCATTCAACATTTTTCGATAAAAACTATTTTTTTTTTTTTTTTTAAACAAACATAAACTGCGAAACGTTTTGCTTGTCGAACCCGCAACCCCCAGATTGATAGTCCAGAACACTATCGTGTAGTCTATCGGTCAATTAGTCAATAAGTTGAAAATATAATTCGATAAATTATAATCTAGCCAAAAATCGCTTTTGAAATTTAATGGTTCGAAGTAGTGTTTTATAGTTAAAACAAAAAGTCAACTTTTCGACTCTTTAAAATTTTCGAATAGTCGACTTTTCGACTTTAGCTAGGCAACCAGATATAAAAGAAATTTGGTTGCTAGATTTATTGATTAAGAAAACGCATTTTATAAAATTTAAAAAAAAAAAATTCAAAATAAAAAAATCTATTTTTATACTAATTTGCAGGGACCGTAAATAACGGTTATCCAGAAAATTTTAAATCAGAAAATCTCTATGTTAGAGTCAACAGAGACCTATATTGTTATATACCAATAGATTCGTATTGACGTGCTCTTTCAGAACCTATGATGATATTAAAAAATTATCTCAACTCCACAGTTAACAGTTATTTTTCAACGTAAAAATAAAAGTTCGAATGAAACTGTTAAAAAAATACTTTTAAATAGCCGTTATAAAAAAAAACTCATTTGAGGAGTTTTATTTTTTCCGTCATAAAATAAAAGTCATTTGAGGATTTTAATTTTCCCGTCAGAAAATAAAACTCTTTATGTTTATTTTCTACTTTTTTTCAGTATCTTTCTATATTGAATCTATCTGGTATAATGTTTGTAGTAATTGATTTGTTTAAGAAAAAATAATAGGAATCAAAAAATAACAAATTAAAATCCCACTTGATTTGATTTTAATGAAAATTTATTCAATTGCAATGCAAGGTGCTTTACAAATTGTAAGGATTTCACCAGCTGCAAGGTTTAGATGTCAATTTTCATAAAATGAGTTTTATTTTCAGACGGGAAAAATAAAACTCCTCAAATGACTTTTATTTTATGATGGAAAAAATAAAACTCCTCAAATGAGTTTTTTTTTATGACGGCTATTTAAAAGTAATTTTTTAACAGTTTCATTCGAACTTTTATTTTTACGTTGAATAATAACTAGATGGATTTTTATTTTTAAAGTCACAAAATAACTGTTATAAAATAACTTTTTTGATATCTCTTATAACCGTTACGGTCCCTGCTAATTTGGGATGATGTAATCGATTTCGACTTTATTCAGAAAAAAGTCGATTGTTCGAACAATTGACTTAACCTAGTTCGAAAGGTACTTTCAAATTTTAATAGATTTCGCCATCCTTCAATCAATTTTGCAGAGATAAAAATTTCCTTATACTTTCTTTTTTTTAGAATATATGAAGCAAATCCTAACTGGGGGGCTTTTTTACGTTTTCTTTTTCCTTCCCTCTAGGTATTTCTACCGTGAACCACCAGTTAAAACACTGCTAGTCGTATCGAGACTGCAATGTTTCTGAAATAAAAGTACGGATTTGGCAGCGTTTGTCATGGAGTAGTCTGAGATATTGTTGGGATAAGGAATGTCCTCTTATAGCAACTGGGTAACTAGAATTCGAGATGTCCAGCTTTCTTTATGCAACACTTCATGCGTTTGTAGCTACACTCAATCGGGTGGCGAAGTTGGCTGCGACTACTTAGGTAGTGATTGAAATCGAAGTTGGTACATCGGGTCGAATGTACTTTCAGTATACTGGATATACATTCATCCCTCCACTGAAATGTGTTCAATGTGTTTTTTCGTGATCGAGGGGACACTTACCTCTCATTATGAAAACCAGCCTCATTTCGTTGTCAGTCGGTAACTTGTTAGGACTGAACTTACGTATCTATTTTGCCCTGTACCAGCCGCTCGTAAAATCTATCTTTGGTTTGTGCGCCCTTACACATATCATTAAACACATTGAAGACAGTAGGCTACACGAACACAAATGCTGCTGGCTGCAGTTGTAGTCTTGTGGCATCTACTGAATTATTTTATAGACGACAGCTACAAAGCAAACAGCTGATTTATAATTCAGTGGTGTCAATTTTATTTTTTATTTTAATACAAAATTCCAAAGTAAGTAATTAAACAATTATTTTTAGTAAAAATATATGTGTGGTAATAATTTATGTACCTTTTATTAATTTATTCCAATATGGTTCTCTTAATAAAGTAAAAATAATTATAGCACTATTTCTGTTTTGTGGTTTACAAAAATAGAAATTAGCCTAATTCGGCTGCAGCGGCAAAAGTAGTTGATTATGTTCATGAGAGAACGCTCGGCACATGTTAGCCTCACATTATTTATTTTAAGCAACACCATTTCAAATATACATATGTAGCTATATATGTGCTCAATATGGTTTCTATTTATTAATGATTGTTTTTAAAAGTTTTCCAATTGAATTGATTTCCTAAAGCATTACATAATTGTGAAAGTTTTTAAGATAAATATTAAGTATTATTAATATTAATATAACATAACAATTTGCTCTCACATTACAATAACTACATTTTCGAAATAAATGTCATTTTTAAATGCACAGTGCGCTCAAACGGTTCAAACAAAATGAATCTAACGGGTTTATTAAATTTCGAATCGGTGGGTGTAAAAGGAGCACAAACTCAATCCATTGAACTAAATAGATTTGTGGCCAATTCAATAAGGGTTGTTATTGAGGAATTTTTCTTAAAAATGGCGCCATCATTTATAATTGTTGTGTCGTGTCGTCGCAAGAGTCCATTCAACTTTTATCTCAATGTCATGCAACATCTATTCAATATGGTGGATAATATGATTGTGCAGTTGGTAGTTGTTGATTATGAAAAACCTGTACGTATCGAGGGACCCAGATTATTTAATTTGTTATTGGTGGATTCTTATGAAGCATTTTTGTAAGTTTTTCTTTATTGAAATTTTGTTTAAAAACTTTACTAAGTAAAGCTAAAATATTGTTCACACTTTTTTGAGTTAATATTTGCTTTACATTAAGCCAATGTTTAAATTTTTCTTGTTTGGAATTTGTTTCTTTTCGGTATATAATAAATTCTATTGTTTTTTTTTCTTGTTACCAGAGACATAGACGTAATTTCTTATACCCACGATTACGACATCAATGAATACTATCACATTTTTCTAATGCAACGTGACCGTACTATCTTTAATGACATGCGGGGTATTTTTGCATATTGCTGGTCCAATCGCATTGTGAATTGTAATATACAATTACAAAATGCTCTGGGTGAAGTTTATATGTTTACATATTTTCCATTTATTCAAAATAAATGTGGCAATACCGAACCACAAGTGATCAATAGATTTGTCGATGATTCTTGGATTAATAAAACATATTTTCATCCAAAGTTAAAGAATTTTTATGGTTGTCCTCTGGTGGCTGCAGTGCGTGACATAGCTCCTTATGTATACACAAATGGAGTCGAAAATGGTGTTATGTCTTATAAGGGATTCGAGATGGATTTGATGAAACATTTGGCAAAAAGAATGAATTTTTCACTGGATATACGTAGAAAAATTCATGATGATCGTTCAGCTCCGTTTGAAAATGGTGCTTTGAAAATGGTGAGTTGAGAATCATAGAGGAAATTACAAAAGTTAGTACACAATTTACAAAATACTTTAATTCCATTTTACTTCTTCTTTCAGCTCACTGAGCATACTGCTGATATTGTATTTGGTTTCTATCGTAAAAAAAATTCCATAAATATGCAGTACACCACCACATTTCCGCACTATCAAAACAATATTGTCACAGTTGTCTACTTGCCGGCTCACAAATTGGACACTTTTGAAGTATTGTCATATCCTTTTCCAAATTACGCTTGGTATGCTATAGCCATGACTGTGACCATAGTAATTGTAATCAGCCGTTGGATGCGTATAAAATATCCTGAGTCGATACCAACATTTTCAATGATTGCCTGCGCTTTGGGTGCTCCCATTAGCCAGGAACCCAAACTACCACATTCCGTTCTAATATTTACATCTTGGTTATGGTATACCTTCTTAATACGCACAATTTATTCTGGTCTACTGTTCTATTTATTTCGAAATGTTGTTCATTCTGCTCTACCAAAAACTATGGAGGAAGCGGTTAATTCAAGTTATTTTGGGGTTATGAATCTGTTTACTTTCAACGACATTAAACATATACCATTGTATAAACGCTCAAATCATTCTAGCATTGTGCTCAATACCCAGGATGAGTTAATAGCTTTAAGGTACATAGAGGAGCACATCAAAGAAAATATGTATGCAATTGTTTCGCAAGAGTTTCTCATCTACTTTACGGAGACTTATCAAAAGCCTGGCTTGTTTCATGTTGTACCCGAGATTATAATGCAACAACAATTGTGCATTTATTTGGCCAAACATTCGTTTCTTGTCAATCAATTCGATGAGGAAATCATGAACATAGGTGCTGTGGGTTTGATTCAATTTTGGGCAAAACACTTTATATATTCTAAATATTTAACAAGTAAGCACATGTATCAAGATGCCAAAATTGAACAGGATGATTTATGGGGAATTTATATAATTGGAAGTGTGTGTTATTTAATAGCAATACTGATATTTTTATTGGAAATCTTATCGCTCAAGTTGAGAGGATTAAAAAGATTATTTCAATGAAATCATCTTAATTAAAGCTAATAAATAAATAAATAAAGAGTTTGTTTTTTTGTATTATTTTAAATTGTCATTTAGTTATTAAAGGTAAAATTTATTGTCCTTGTGATAAGTGTAGACATATTTGATTTGCTCAAAAACCACTCATAGAATAGGAGTTTAGTTTAAAGTAAAGTCATTTAATTATTGGGTGTATGACTTAAACATTTTGTTTTCAATAACTTATATGTCATTTTCAGTTTATTAGTTTTAATAATTCTTTATTAATTGGAGAGTTTTATAATAAACTTTTTTTTACCATATTAATGTACATAACAAATAGTTTTGTAAAAAAGTACCAAAAAGAAGTACGTTCAAATTTCAAAAAAGTGCCAGAGTCCATTTGAATTTTTTTAAGAAGGACTGCAATTCCTTTTAAATTTAATTTCTGGGATATAGGATACAAAAAAGTATCAAAACTTGAGTTCCCCCATTTTATCCCCTTAAAAGTACAAAATGTACCACACACCTGTCCACTTATTTCTTGCATAAATTTAATTAAGTTGGATTTTTCGTGCTAGCTTTATCAGTTCCGGAGATACAGAGATACCGATTTTATCCATTTTTACCCCTTTAGTGGAGAGGTGCTTACATACAAAATTTCCAGATAAACAAATTTCGAAATTCCGGTTCACGAATGGACCTAATGCTTTGTTTAAGGTGTCTTAAACCATCTTCACAAAATTGCCAGTTTGGAGCTAATCGGTTGGATAGTTTCAGAATATATAACGGACATATGTAGGTAGAAACATTGATCCCAATCGGAAGACATCGGTTTCAAAAGTTGATTCACTTGACATGAAATGCCCCATATATATATTCAAAATTGGGAAAAAAAAGTCGTATAGGAAAATTTTGGCATTTTAGGTGTCTAAAACCATCCTCAGAAAATTTCCTTTCCAATGATAACAGTTTGGAGGTAATCGGTTTGATAGTTTCAGGGTCTATAACGGACATAGGTAGAAACATTTTTTGTGTTTTATATATATAGGTTGGAAATTATAGCTTTAACAAAACAGATTTGAAATTATTTCTATTGCGTTTAAAAATGTCAATTATAATTATTTAGTTTCTTTATAAACAACATAAAACGAGTTAAAAGTCGCTTATAAACTTTAGAAAAAAATCAATAATGAAACTGTCTTAAAATTATTATCTATTATTTTTTATAGCAAATGGTACACAATAATTATATACGAGTATTACTAGCATACACTTCAGTTGTTCAACTATTATAATTTATAATATTAATTAATAATTTTGCAAAGAAAAAAAAAGAATATCTTATAATAAATAAAAAAAACAAAAAATAAAATAAAAACTTTGTGACAGCGGTGGGATTCGAACCCACGCCCTTTCGGACTGGTGCCTAAAACCAGCGCCTTAGACCGCTCGGCCACGCTGCCTTGTATCTGTTGTTTGCTAAAAGTTTCATTTAAACTTGTGGCGTACATTTTTCTTTTACAGAATTTCTTTTTATTTATCATTCTTGTTCTTTTTTATTCTAGTAAAATTAACAATTATCACACATTTTACTGCTGGTGGCTTATTCTAACTTGCTTTATTTGAAAAAAAAAAAACTGTATTTCCTTTGGGGCTGGGAAAATCCTTTAAAAGTAAATATAAATCACATCAAGGTTTCCAAAGCTGCTATCCATGTTCTGATCCCACCTTTGGAATTTTAGAACATGTGGTCCAAAGTTAAAATTTTTATAAAAAATAGGTCAAATTCCGAAGGGCGTAGGGGCGACATATTCGAAAAATATGACATGTTTTTTAAACCAAGATATTCTCCGTAAATATATCTTACAGAAAAACATAAAACTGTTATATCTCCTTTAAGAAAGTTTTATTTTAATAAAAAAAGAATTAAATCACCTTTTCGCCCAAAAAACAGAAAAAATCTACAAATTTTTGAATTGAAAACCGTTTATTTTCGGGTCCGTAATTGATATTGCTCTAAAATTTTCTGCATATTATTGATATTTTAGTTATCTAACTAATGAACAAAATTTCGGTTCAAAAGTACGCCCTACATTTTTAAAAAAGCAGACCAATGTATGGCAAAATTTGAAAATTTAAATTTTGAAATGCTTATAACTCGGAAATTATAAGAGATAAATAGCACTCGCAAGCAAGTTTTTTCAAGACCTAGTCGATTGCTTCCCAAAATCTTTGAAATCGGATGGGAAACAAAAAAATGGCACGTGTTTAAAAATTGTACATGTCAAAGGTACCCTCATAGCACCACACCTGGAGCATTTGTAGGGTCCATTTTAATGACTTGAACTCAAATACTCCTTGGTTATCCGCACGTCAAATTTTATCCCGATCGGGCCATCCGTTTAGAAATGCCAGATTTATTTCCAAAAAATGTTGATTCTGCCCACTGTGCGTTGAAGCACTCACATGGTGAAATACCTGTTAAAAACTATTTAGAAAAAAGTGGTTTGAATGTTTTGCCCCACCAGCTTTCCCTTTACTTCAGAACAGAGTATACGAAATTGGCTTGATTCTATCTTGACCTCAAATGGTGAGCTGATGTTTTGGCTCGGAATCCAAATGTTGCCAGAATGAAGGGAAAGGGTCATACCTAACAATGGCCAATACTGTGTACAAATGTTAAAATATAAAAGCTATATAAAAAACTAATATTGTTCATATAATTCTTAAAGAAATGCTTGAAAATATTTTATTTTGGCTAAATTCAGCCTTTTTTAGATTTGAAAACAAAACCTTTTTTTAAAACTCTTGATAATAAATAATAACCGAGCAAATACTTTACTTACTTAGTAAGTCAGCAAGTAATATTGGAGCAAACTGAAAAGTACTTATTCTTTGACTGAATAACTAGTTATTTTTGTTAGAGATTTCAAAAAATTCATGGGTTCTACTTATAAATGTTTTTACATACAGCTTAGTTATAAGTAGTTACCTTCACAACAAGAATATGTAGCTAAAAAAAACGAGTTATTTTAAGTTAACAATGGTTTTAACATTAACATATAAATTAATATAATCTGAACAAAAAAATTAATGGCTTTAACTGGTGGAGAACTGCTAACGTTTCGTTTTTCAGTCAAACACACTAGATACCTGTGCTAAATGCAAACGTTCATTACCAAATAATGTATGTGGTAACTAGTAGCCATTACAAAAAGTTAGTTAGCAAAGTAAAGCTAACTAACTCCAATGTAGAAGGTGTTTTTAAAGCCCGATAGAACTTACGAAAGTGTTAATTGTCAAATGAACTGTCATACTGAGCTCACGTTTTGACATTTATGATCAGTTTACGCTGGCAAATCGTCATGTATAGATTGACAATTGAACAATTTATTTTGAAAATCAGCTGTTTTATGGAAAAATAGGTTCAGCGATGAGACTCATTTTTGGATTATTGGGGTTGTTAATAAACAAAATTACGGCATAAGTATGTCATTTCTTTAATCGGTAGTTTTTTTTATCATTAATTTATATTATTTAAAATCGCATTTGGTATTGGCATATTGACTAATCATAAGCATTCATCAAATGTTCGAGGGCGGGTCAATAAGTCAGAGACTTTTTGAATTTCCCGTCTATTAACTGAAAGGGCAACACTGATGAAAAAATGAATTTCGTCTGCTCATTAAGCATTATTTTTTGAGGAAAAAACATCACTCAAACAAAGGCTAAGCGTATTAAATACTATGGGAACTCTGCATCATTAATTTCAATGGTAAAAAGTGGTTTACTGAATTTCGTTGTGGCCGTACAAGCACGGAAGATGCCGAACGTTCTGGATGGCCAGTTTAGGCCTCTACACCCGAAACAATTGCAAACATTCGCGATAAAGTGTTGAAAGTGCGAGAGATTGGGGAAGATATAGGCAAGATTCCGGAAGATGGCTGCCGCGTTTGCTTTTATACGGGTGCACACATGTGTAGTTTCCATAGCTAAAATCCATGAATTAGCTTACAAAATGCTCCTTCTTCTGCCCTATTCTCCGTAAGACCCGAGTGACTATTTCTTGTTTGCAAACCTGAAGAAACTTGACTCCAACGATAAATTCATCTCATCATAAATTCCTATTTTTATAATCTCGACAAATCTTATTTTTTGGAAGGTAAAAAAGAAATTGGAGAAACGATGAACAAAGTCTCAGAGGAGACTATGTTGAAAAATAAAACTATTTTTTAACCAAAATCCTGTGTTTCATTCAAAAAGTCACGGTCTTATTGAACAGCCCGCGTTACTAAATGGCATTTTTCGATAATCTCACAAACAAATTTTTATTATACATTTCCTTAAAGTAAATCATGGTGACATATTTTAATTATTTTTAATGAATGTAAACACATAAAAACGATATATTTGTTTCTCGTGGATTTCATAAGGTAATTTTCCAATTCCCACGCTATATGAAGGGTTTAATTTAATCATTACTAAAGTAAACATTTTAATTAGTCACTAATTCCACTCGTTGAATAGTTATTGTTGAGTTTGGTAGAAAGCAGTAGTTACATAATACTTCTAAGAACAGGAAAACTAAACAATTTATTTGCGGACTACTTCCTAATTTCTAAAACACAACTGCTTACATTTGTTATATAGGTAAGGATGAAAACCAAAATTGATTTCATTCTCAAGTCAATCAGCATGAACGTTTCGGTAGTTCAAGACGCATACATCCAGCGTACAGAAACAGTTACGCAACAGGAGGAAAGGAATTTGTTAGCGGCAAATGCTTTGCATTTTGTAATACAAAATGTTTTTGCCAACAACTCAAATACATTTGTTTTAGCAATAGCAGTGGGAGGCGGTTCCGTTAAATTTTGGTTAAACGACATATTGACAAAATTATTAGCTATTTGGGGTTTTATGGCTGTGCAACTGGTTCTACAAGATTCAAAAATGGAGCATATTGAAATACCAGGAAGTTATTACTGCAATATGATTATCATCGATTCTTTTGAAAATCTTGAGAAGATAGATTTAGCGGTAAACAAACAAAATTATGACAGTTTGGAATATTATTTTATTTTTCTACAAACACATGATGAACTTGCAAACACACAAATGGAATTGATTTTTAGATATTGTTTCAATAATTATTGGTTACATTGTAATGTTATGGTGCAGTTGTCAGAAGGCGAAATATTTGTTTACACTTACTATCCTTTTAAGGAATACAACTGCTTTCAAACTCATCCTGAAATTATAAATAAATTTGATGGTGATCGTTTTGAAAATGACGAAATATTTCCAAACAAATTAGACAATTTACAGGGATGTCCCATGAAATTAACGACCTGGGATACACCTCCGTTTGTGGTGAATAGAACGAATAAGAGATATCCCAAATTACGAGTGACAGGATTTGAAATGATAATGTTAACTGCAATCAGCGAAACTATGAATTTCACTCTAGACATCGAATGGATTTCGTTTTACAGAAATCAATCACCAGATGCTGGTCTCTTGACAAAGGTGAGTCCTTTTATAGTTGTAGAATATTATACTAATGTATAATTGAAGCTAATCCCAAAACAGTTCAAGCGATATACATTTTAAAATTGAAATGTAAATATTAACTTGTACATATTCTTTCTCTCTTTCCAGTTGCAACATCGTGAAACCAATATAACCATGGGTTTCTTTCGTCGCACTAATGAACGAGATAAAATAGCTACGCCAACTTTTGTCACCTATTATGTACCACTGATTGCTCTAATACTACGTAAACGAGCCTCACATGAGTCCATGGGCATATTAACATTTCCATTTGATAGTATTACTTGGGCTTTAATGATCGTGATTTATGCTGTTATTGGAATTATCAATGTTTTACAAAGCAAAGAAATTAAAGGCGGTATTTTTCAAACATTTGAAGTTATTATTGGTATAGCAATAAAGGATGTGCCACAAACGACATCGACAAGAGTACGCTTTATGACAATACTCCTAAGTTCGTTCATTTTACGTACTGTCTATCAGTCATTACTTTTCTTTCTTTTTCGCAACAATTTTTATCAGTCGCCTCCTATAACCTTAAATGCTTTAGTTGCTGAGGGCTACCAGGTCGTATGCACCGAATTGACGCAGCAATTTTTACTCTATGTACCACAAATTGAGAATAAAACATTGCCATTGTTAGTGACCAACAGCTCAAGTGAAATGTCTCCCATGCGTTATGTGGAATACCATCGAAATGAGAGTTTGGTTGCCATATCCATTATCGAGTTTGCTCTGCGTTATGTACGCGAGGAATTAACTTTTGGCACTGCCCTGCGTGTTCTACCCATGAGAGTTAAGGATCAACAAATTGGTTTTTATTTGACAAAAAATTCTTACTTAATTGATCGTTTTAACAATTACATACTGCGTTTGCATGAATCGGGACTTTTGGACAAGTGGCGTGAATGGGCAAATTTGGATTATCAGGTTACCAGAAAGCGTGGTTCTGCCACTGCTTACCATACTGCTTTAATGATTAACTTAAATCAGTTTACGGGCTTTATATTGTTGATGACATTTTTACACTTAACATCGATTATTTTCTTCGCACTGGAATTATTATCGCAGAAAATTGTGTGGTTGCAAAAGTTCTTTTAAATTATTTTGATCACAAACTTAAAAAATGTGTGTTGAATTAAATAAAATATAGGTTTAAGGCTCTTTTGTTTGCTTTAAATGGTTTTATTAATAAATAAATTAATGTCAGGAAATGAGCTAAGCATTGCATAAATGTTTAATTCCAACTATGAGAATTAGGTAATGATACCTGTATTATTAACATCACATTTTATGATTTTATTAATAAATAAATTAATGTCAGGAAATGAGCTAAGCATTGCATAAATGTTTAATTCCAACTATGAGAATTAGGTAATGATACCTGCATTATTAACATCACATTTTACAGACGCCCAAAAAACAATATGGCCGACACAGACTGTCAACTTAATCTTATATACTCTTATACTTATATAGTGGGAAATAAGAGTGAGCACAGATTATTGTCGTTTTTCCTCTAGGACCTCTTATTAACGATCTATGACTGATTTTAGATTTTTCAAATAAAAATCGATACTTGGTGAAAAGTAAGAGTGATCACAGAATATTGTCCGTTTTCCTCTAGGACCTCTTAATAACGATCTATGACTGATTTTAGATTTTTCATATAAAAATCGATATTTGGTGGGAATTAAGAGTGATCACAGAATATTGCCCGTTTTCCTCTAGGACCTCTTATTAACGATCTATGACTGATTTTAGATTTTTCATATAAAAATCGATATTTGAAAGGAAATAAGAGTGATCACAGAATATTGCCCGTTTTCCTCTAGGACCTCTTATTAACGATTTATAACTGACTTTAGATTTTTCATATAAAAATCGATATTGGGTGAAAACAAAAAGTGATCACAGAATATTGCCCGTTTTCCTCTAGGACCTCTTAATAACAATCTATGACTGATTTTAGATTTTTCATATAAAAATCGATATTTGGTGGGAATTAAGAGTGATCACAGAATATTGCCCGTTTTCCTCTAGGACCTCTTATTAACGATCTATGACTGATTTTAGATTTTTCATATAAAAATCGATATTTGAAGGGAAATAAGAGTGATCACAGAATATTGCCTTTTTTCCTCTAGGACCTCCTATTAACGATCTATGAGTGATTTTTGATTTTTCATATAAAAATCGATATTGGGTGAAAACAAAGAGTGATCACAGAATATTGCCCGTTTTCCTCTAGGACCTCTTATTAACGTTCTATGACTGATTTTAGATTTTTCATATAAATGTCGATATTTGGCGGGAAATAATTGTGATCAAAGAATATTGCCCGTTTTCCTCTAGGACCTCTTATTAACGATCTATGACTGATTTTAGATTTTTCATATAAAAATCGATATTTGGTGGGAAATAAGAGTGATCACAGAATATTGCCCGTTTTCCTCTAGGACCTCTTATTAACGATCTATGACTGATTTTGTATTTTTCATATAAAAATTGATATTTGGTGGGAAATAAGAGTGATCACAGAATATTGCCCGTTTTCCTCTAGGACCTCTTATTAACGATCTATGACTGATTTTAGATTTTTCATATAAAAATCGATATTTGGTGGGAATTAAGAGTGATCACAGAATATTGCCCGTTTTCCTCTAGGACCTCTTATTAACGATCTATGACTGATTTTAGATTTTTCATATAAAAATCGATATTTGAAAGGAAATAAGAGTGATCACAGAATATTGCCCGTTTTCCTCTAGGACCTCTTATTAACGATTTATAACTGACTTTAGATTTTTCATATAAAAATCGATATTTGGTGATCACAGAGTATTGCCCGTTTTCCTCTATGACCTCTTATTAACGATCTATGAGTGATTTTAGATTTTTCATATAAATGTCGATATTTGGCGGGAAATAATTGTGATCAAAGAATATTGCCCGTTTTCCTCTAGGACCTCTTATTAACGATCTATGACTGATTTTAGATTTTTCATATAAAAATCGATATTGGGTGAAAACAAAAAGTGATCACAGAATATTGCCCGTTTTCCTCTAGGACCTCTTAATAACAATCTATGAGTGATTTTAGATTTTTCATATAAAAATCGATATTTGGTGGGAATTAAGAGTGATCACAGAATATTGCCCGTTTTCCTCTAGGACCTCTTATTAACGTTCTATGACTGATTTTAGATTTTTCATATAAATGTCGATATTTGGCGGGAAATAATTGTGATCAAAGAATATTGCCCGTTTTCCTCTAGGACCTCTTATTAACGATCTATGACTGATTTTAGATTTTTCATATAAAAATCGATATTTGGTGGTAAATAAGAGTGATTACAGATTACTGTCGTTTTTTTTCTAGGACCCCTTATTAACGATCTGTGAGTGATTTTAGATTTTTCATATAAAAGTCGATATTTGAGGAATTAAGAGTGATCACAGATTATTGCCCGTTTTCCTCTAGGACCTATTATTAACGATCTATGACCGATTTTAGATTTTTCATATAAAAATCGATATTTGGTGGGAAATAAGAGTGATCACAGAATATTGCCCGTTTTCTTCTGAGACCTCTTACTAACGATCTATGACTGATTTTAGATTTTTCTTATAAATATCGATATTTGGCGTGAAATAAGAGTGATCACAGAATATTGCCCGTTTTCCTCTAGGACCTCTTATTAACGATCTATGACAGATTTAGTGAGAAATAAGTGTGATTACAGATTATTGACGTTTTTCCTCTAGGACCTCTTATTAACGATCTATGAGTGATTTTAGATTTTTTATATTAAAATCGATATTTGGCGGGAAATAAGAGTGATCACAGAATATTGCCCGTTTTCCTCTAGGACCTCTTATTAACGATCTATGAGTGATTTTAGATTTTTTATATTAAAATCAATATTTAGTGGGAAATAAGAGTGATCACAGAATATTGCCCGTTTTCCTCTAGGACCTCTTATTAACGATCTATGACTGATTTTAGATTTTTCATATAAAAATCGATATTTGGTGGGAAATAAGAGTGATCACAGAATATTTCCCGTTTTCCTCTAGGACCTCTTATTAACGATCTATGACTGATTTTAGATTTTTCATATAAAAATTGATATTTGGTGGGAAATAAGTGTGATCACAGAATATTGCCCGTTTTCCTCTAGGACCTCTTATTAACGATCTATGACTGACTTTAGATTTTTCAAATAAAAATCGATATTTGGTGGGAAATAAGAGTGATCACAGAATATTGCCTGTTTTCCTCTAGGACCTCTTATTAACGATCTATGAGTGATTTTAGATTTTTTATATTAAAATCAATATTTAGTGGGAAATAAGAGTGATCACAGAATATTGCCTGTTTTCCTCTAATACCTCTTATTAACGATCTATGAGTGATTTTAGATTTTTCATATAAAAATCGATATTTGGTGGGAAATAAGAGTGATCACAGAATATTGCCCGTTTTCCTCTAGGAGCTCTTATTAGCGATCTATGAGTGATTTTTCATATAGAAGTCGATATTTGGTGGGAATTAAGAGTGATCACAGATTATTGCCCGTTTTCCTCTAGGACCTCTTATTAACGTTCTATGACTGATTTCAGATTTTTCAAATAAAGTCGATATTTGGTGGGAAATAAGAGTGATCACAGAATATTGCCTGTTTTCGTCTAGGACCTCTTATTAACGATCTATGACTGATTTTGGATTTTTCATATAAAAATTGATATTTGGTGGGAAATAAGAGTGATCACAGAATATTGCCCGTTTTCCTCTAGGACCTCTTATTAACGATCTATGACTGATTTTGGATTTTTCATATAAAAATTGATATTTGGTGGGAAATAAGAGTGATCACAGAATATTGCCCGTTTTCCTCTAGGACCTCTTATTAACGATCTATGACTGATTTTAGATTTTTCATATAAAAATCGATATTTGGTGGGAAATAAGAGTGATCACAGAATATTGCCCGTTTTCCTATAGGACCTCTAATTACCGATCTATGACTGATTTAAGATTTTTCATATAAATATCGATATTTAGTGGGAAATAAGAGTTATCACAGAATATTGCCCGTTTTCCTCTAGGACCTCTTATTAACGATCTATGACTGATTTTAGATTTTTCATATAAAAATCGATATTTGGCGGGAAATAAGAGTGATCACAGAATATTGCCCGTTTTCCTATAGGACCTCTAATTACCGATCTATGACTGATTTAAGATTTTTCATATAAATATCGATATTTGGCGTGAAATAAGAGTGATCACAGAATATTTCCCGTTTTCCGCTAGGAGCTCTAATTAGCGATCTATGAGTGATTTTTCATATAGAAGTCGATATTTTGTGGGAATTAAGAGTGATAACAGAATATTGCTCGTTTTCCGCTAGGACCTCTTAATAACGATCTGTGACTGATTTTAGATTTTTCATATAAAGTCGATATTTGAAAGGAAATAAGAGTGATCACAAAATATTGCCCGTTTTCCTATAGGACCTCTTATTAACGATCTATGAGTGATTTTAGATTTTTCATATAAATGTCGATATTTGGCGGGAAATAATTGTGATCACAGAATATTGCTCGTTTTTCTCTAGGACCTCTTATTAACGATCTATGACTGATTTTAGATTTTTCATATAAAAATCGATATTTGGTGGTAAATAAGAGTGATTACAGATTATTGTCGTTTTTCTTCTAGGACCCCATATGACTAAAGTGATCACAGATTATTGCCCGTTTTCCTCTAGGACCTCTTATTAACGATCTATGACTGATTTTATATTTTTTATATAAAAATCGATTATTTGGTGGGAAATAAGAGTGATAACAGAATATTGCCCGTTTTCCTCTAGGTCCTCTTATTAACGATCTATGACTGATTTTAGATTTTTCATATAAAAATCGATATTTGGTGGGAAATACGAGTGATCACAGAACATTGCCCGTTTTCCTCTAGGACCTCTTATTAGCGATCTATGACTGATTTTAGATTTTTCATATAAAGTCGATATTTGGCGGGAAATAAGAGTGATAACAGAATATTGCTCGTTTTCCTCTAGGACCTCTTAATAACGATCTATGATTGATTTTAGATTTTTCTTATAAAAATCGATATTTGGTGGGAAATAAGAGTGATCACAGAATATTGCTCGTTTTTCTCTAGGACCTCTTATTAACGATCTATGACTGATTTTAGATTTTTCATATAAAAATCGATATTTGGCGGGAAATAAGAGTGATCACAGAATATTGCCCGTTTTCCTCTAGGACCTCTTATTAACGATCTATGACTGATTTTAGATTTTTCATATAAATATCGATATTTGGCGTGAAATAAGAGTGATCACAGAATATTGCCCGTTTTCCTCTAGGACCTCTTATTAACGATCTATGGGTGATTTTAGATTTTTCATATTAAAATCAATATTTAGTGGGAAATAAGAGTGATTACAGAATATTGCCTGTTTTCCTCTAATACCTCTTATTATCGATCTATGAGAGATTTTAGATTTTTCATATAAAAATCGATATTTGGTGGGAAATAAGAGTGATCACAGAATATTGCCCGTTTTCCTCTAGGACCTCTTATTAACGATCTATGAGTGATTTTAGATTTTTCATATAAATATCGATATTTGGCGTGAAATAAGAGTGATCACAGAATATTGCCCGTTTTCCTCTAGGACCTCTTAATAACGATCTATGACTGATTTTAGATTTTTTCATATAAAGTCGATATTTGAAAGGTAATAAGAGTGATCACAGAATATTGCCCGTTTTCCTCTATTAACGATCTATGGGTGATTTTAGATTTTTCATATTAAAATCAATATTTAGTGGGAAATAAGAGTGATCACAGAATATTGCCTGTTTTCCTCTAATACCTCTTATTATCGATCTATGAGTGATTTTAGATTTTTCATATAAAAATCGATATTTGGTGGGAAATAAGAGTGATCACAGAATATTGCCCGTTTTCCTCTAGGAGCTCTTATTAGCGATCTATGAGTGATTTTTCATATGGAAGTCGATATTTGGTGAGAATTAAGAGTGATAACAGAATATTGCTCGTTTTCCTCTAGGACCTCTTATTAACGATCTATGACTGATTTTAGATTTTTCATATAAAAATCGATATTTGGCGGGAAATAAGAGTGATCACAGAATATTGCCCGTTTTCCTCTAGGACCTCTTATTACCGATCTATGACTGATTTTAGATTTTTCATTTAAAAGTCGATATTTGGTGGGAAATAAGAGTGATAACAGAATATTGCCCGTTTTCCTCTAGGTCCTCTTATTAACGATCTATGAGTGATTTTAGAATTTTCATATAAAAATCGATATTTGGTGGGAATAAGAGTGATCACAGAATATTGCCCGTTTTCCTTTAGGACCTCTTATTAACGATCTATGACTGATTTTAGATTTTTCATATAAAAATCGATATTTGGTGGGAAATAAGAGTGATCACAGAATATTGCCCGTTTTCCTCTAGGACCTCTTATTAGCGATCTATGACTGATTTTAGATTTTTCATATAAAGTCGATATTTGAAAGGAAATAAGAGTGATCACAGAATATTGCCCGTTTTCCTCTAGGACCTCTTATTAACGATCTATGAGTGATTTTAGATTTTTTATATTAAAATCAGTATTTAGTGGGAAATAAGAGTGATCACAGAATATTGCCTGTTTTCCTCTAATACCTCTTATTAACGATCTATGAGTGATTTTAGATTTTTCATATAAAAATCGATATTTGGTGGGAAATAAGAGTGATCACAGAATATTGCCCGTTTTCCTCTAGGAGCTCTTATTAGCGATCTATGAGTGATTTTTCATATAGAAGTCGATATTTGGTGGGAATTAAGAGTGATCACAGATTATTGCCCGTTTTCCTCTAGGACCTCTTATTAACGTTCTATGACTGATTTCAGATTTTTCAAATAAAGTCGATATTTGGTGGGAAATAAGAGTGATCACAGAATATTGCCTGTTTTCGTCTAGGACCTCTTATTAACGATCTATGACTGATTTTGGATTTTTCATATAAAAATTGATATTTGGTGGGAAATAAGAGTGATCACAGAATATTGCCCGTTTTCCTCTAGGACCTCTTATTAACGATCTATGACTGATTTTGGATTTTTCATATAAAAATTGATATTTGGTGGGAAATAAGAGTGATCACAGAATATTGCCCGTTTTCCTCTAGGACCTCTTATTAACGATCTATGACTGATTTTAGATTTTTCATATAAAAATCGATATTTGGTGGGAAATAAGAGTGATCACAGAATATTGCCCGTTTTCCTATAGGACCTCTAATTACCGATCTATGACTGATTTAAGATTTTTCATATAAATATCGATATTTAGTGGGAAATAAGAGTTATCACAGAATATTGCCCGTTTTCCTCTAGGACCTCTTATTAACGATCTATGACTGATTTTAGATTTTTCATATAAAAATCGATATTTGGCGGGAAATAAGAGTGATCACAGAATATTGCCCGTTTTCCTATAGGACCTCTAATTACCGATCTATGACTGATTTAAGATTTTTCATATAAATATCGATATTTGGCGTGAAATAAGAGTGATCACAGAATATTTCCCGTTTTCCGCTAGGAGCTCTAATTAGCGATCTATGAGTGATTTTTCATATAGAAGTCGATATTTTGTGGGAATTAAGAGTGATAACAGAATATTGCTCGTTTTCCGCTAGGACCTCTTAATAACGATCTGTGACTGATTTTAGATTTTTCATATAAAGTCGATATTTGAAAGGAAATAAGAGTGATCACAAAATATTGCCCGTTTTCCTATAGGACCTCTTATTAACGATCTATGAGTGATTTTAGATTTTTCATATAAATGTCGATATTTGGCGGGAAATAATTGTGATCACAGAATATTGCTCGTTTTTCTCTAGGACCTCTTATTAACGATCTATGACTGATTTTAGATTTTTCATATAAAAATCGATATTTGGTGGTAAATAAGAGTGATTACAGATTATTGTCGTTTTTCTTCTAGGACCCCATATGACTAAAGTGATCACAGATTATTGCCCGTTTTCCTCTAGGACCTCTTATTAACGATCTATGACTGATTTTATATTTTTTATATAAAAATCGATTATTTGGTGGGAAATAAGAGTGATAACAGAATATTGCCCGTTTTCCTCTAGGTCCTCTTATTAACGATCTATGACTGATTTTAGATTTTTCATATAAAAATCGATATTTGGTGGGAAATACGAGTGATCACAGAACATTGCCCGTTTTCCTCTAGGACCTCTTATTAGCGATCTATGACTGATTTTAGATTTTTCATATAAAGTCGATATTTGGCGGGAAATAAGAGTGATAACAGAATATTGCTCGTTTTCCTCTAGGACCTCTTAATAACGATCTATGATTGATTTTAGATTTTTCTTATAAAAATCGATATTTGGTGGGAAATAAGAGTGATCACAGAATATTGCTCGTTTTTCTCTAGGACCTCTTATTAACGATCTATGACTGATTTTAGATTTTTCATATAAAAATCGATATTTGGCGGGAAATAAGAGTGATCACAGAATATTGCCCGTTTTCCTCTAGGACCTCTTATTAACGATCTATGACTGATTTTAGATTTTTCATATAAATATCGATATTTGGCGTGAAATAAGAGTGATCACAGAATATTGCCCGTTTTCCTCTAGGACCTCTTATTAACGATCTATGGGTGATTTTAGATTTTTCATATTAAAATCAATATTTAGTGGGAAATAAGAGTGATTACAGAATATTGCCTGTTTTCCTCTAATACCTCTTATTATCGATCTATGAGAGATTTTAGATTTTTCATATAAAAATCGATATTTGGTGGGAAATAAGAGTGATCACAGAATATTGCCCGTTTTCCTCTAGGACCTCTTATTAACGATCTATGAGTGATTTTAGATTTTTCATATAAATATCGATATTTGGCGTGAAATAAGAGTGATCACAGAATATTGCCCGTTTTCCTCTAGGACCTCTTAATAACGATCTATGACTGATTTTAGATTTTTTCATATAAAGTCGATATTTGAAAGGTAATAAGAGTGATCACAGAATATTGCCCGTTTTCCTCTATTAACGATCTATGGGTGATTTTAGATTTTTCATATTAAAATCAATATTTAGTGGGAAATAAGAGTGATCACAGAATATTGCCTGTTTTCCTCTAATACCTCTTATTATCGATCTATGAGTGATTTTAGATTTTTCATATAAAAATCGATATTTGGTGGGAAATAAGAGTGATCACAGAATATTGCCCGTTTTCCTCTAGGAGCTCTTATTAGCGATCTATGAGTGATTTTTCATATGGAAGTCGATATTTGGTGAGAATTAAGAGTGATAACAGAATATTGCTCGTTTTCCTCTAGGACCTCTTATTAACGATCTATGACTGATTTTAGATTTTTCATATAAAAATCGATATTTGGCGGGAAATAAGAGTGATCACAGAATATTGCCCGTTTTCCTCTAGGACCTCTTATTACCGATCTATGACTGATTTTAGATTTTTCATTTAAAAGTCGATATTTGGTGGGAAATAAGAGTGATAACAGAATATTGCCCGTTTTCCTCTAGGTCCTCTTATTAACGATCTATGAGTGATTTTAGAATTTTCATATAAAAATCGATATTTGGTGGGAATAAGAGTGATCACAGAATATTGCCCGTTTTCCTTTAGGACCTCTTATTAACGATCTATGACTGATTTTAGATTTTTCATATAAAAATCGATATTTGGTGGGAAATAAGAGTGATCACAGAATATTGCCCGTTTTCCTCTAGGACCTCTTATTAGCGATCTATGACTGATTTTAGATTTTTCATATAAAGTCGATATTTGAAAGGAAATAAGAGTGATCACAGAATATTGCCCGTTTTCCTCTAGGACCTCTTATTAACGATCTATGAGTGATTTTGGATTTTTCATATTAAAATCAATATTTAGTGGGAAATAAGAGTGATCACAGAATATTGCCCGTTTTCTTCTAATACCTCTTATTAACGATCTATGAGTGATTTTAGATTTTTCATATTAAAATCAATATTTAGTGGGAAATAAGTGTGATCACAGAATATTGCCGTTTTCCTCTAGGACCTCTTATTAACGATCTATGACTGATTTTAGATTTTTCATATAAAAATCGATATTTGGCGGGAAATAAGAGTGATCACAGAATATTGCCCGTTTTCCTCTAGGACCTCTTATTAACGATCTATGACTGATTATAGATTTTTCATATAAATATCGATATTTGGCGTGAAATAAGAGTGTTAGCGTCTGTCCGTTGTAACACACAGTTAATAAAAGTTGCTTACGTGTAAACCATGTTATGATTTATGGCTCCTGTGTAAACCACTTAACACATTTGTAGTTCTTGTATAAATCTCCCTTTTAAATGGCAACTTTGTAAGAGGTGTGGTGAGTTTCTTACAACTATACGATCGTTGATAAGTTAAGTGGTTTTTTGTTATAAAAATAGATAAAAGGTTCACAATCGGACAGACGCCGGCAGTTCAAACATTAAAATAAAAATAAAAGAACATAAAGTAAAAGTGCCTACAACTAAAGATATTTAAAATAAAGAAAATAAAATAAACAAAAGAATAAACATAAAGTGTTTTAATTAACAAGAGGACATAAGTCAAAGAAATAAAAAAACCACCCTTAAATACACATCTAACCTGTAACCAGCCAAACGGATTTACGACCCAAAAGGAAGATCAGTTTACTTCAAGGAGCTTCAAAGGTAAACATTTGGTCCTTCTCCGAAAGAAATTGGAAAATAAGGTGCGTATTTTGGAATTTGTATTTAAAGATCAACAGTGGTTCAAAATTAATTTGTGGCTCAGTAAAAGTGAGGTTATATTACTTTACAAGTGTAATACGCGATTCTTAACATTAAGCGACATTTTTTTTTGCGGTTCCGTTACTCGTCAGTTTGTTGTTTTAATTTTCAACAAGAATTAGTTGCCTTTATTTTTACAATAACAAATTTGTAGTCTGTGCAGTTCATAACATTGTTTTTGGCGCCCCCATTTTTTAATTTTGTTGCTTTTTTTGTCATCTTACGATTATTATTGGAAAGTATCTCTTACTTTTGTCGTTCGATACAAGAGATTTTTTAAAAAACACAAAATGTCGATTTTTGAGAAATATATGCGAGCGGCAGAAGAAATAATAAACTTTGAGGCTATGTTAAATAATGAGGACTTTTCCAAATACACAAAAGATGCATTCGAGTTTGAAAGAACTGAATTAGATAAAGCATGGGGAAAGTATAAACATCTTTATGATGAGTGTTCCGTAGAGACTGTAGAGAAAAGAAAAGAATTGGTTGTAGTTCAAACAAAACACCCACAAGTACGAAAAACTTATGTGAAATGTTTAAATATTCTTGCAAAAGCAAGAGAAGAATTAGATGAAGGTAAAAAGGAAAACTTAGAGACAGTGGTTCCCAATATTGGTGGTTCCATAGCCGTACCTCCATGTGATACAGGAGTTTTTCATGGGGATTACGTGTCGTGGCCCACATTTCGAGACATGTTCACCGCGATTTATATAAACAATACACGACTTAGCCCTGTAGATAAACTATTTTACTTGTTTAGAAAAACAGACGGTGAGGCCCGAGATATCAATAGAAATATAGCTTTAACTAGTGAAAATTTTGAAATTGCCTGGAACAATTTAAAATCTCAATATGAGAATAAACGTGTTTTGATCAATAGTCAACTAAAAACTCTTTTCAATTTAGCCCCTTGCCAACAAGAAACGGCTTCGGAAATAAAAAGGCTACAGAGAGAAATTAATAATTGTATGGCAGTGCTTAAATTATATAACGTTGACATAGAGTCATGGGATCCAATTTTTGTATTTCAATGCTCATCTCGTCTTTCAGAATGCACGTTGAATTTATGGGAGCAATCAGTAAATAATAAGACAGAGGTTCCCAAATGGGATGAATTGAATAATTTTCTCACAAATAGATTTCATGCCCTTGAAAGTGTTTCTGATATTATAACAACAAATAACACGTCTGCCAGTAGTTCCCAAACAATTTCAAGTAATAATAACAATCATAATTCAACTAAAGTTAGACAATTTAAGGCCCATCATACAAAAGTCGATCAAATACAATGTAAACTATGCAAAGAAAACCACAAAATTAATTTTTGTAATAAATTCTTAAATATGGACTATAAAAATCGTGTTTCAACATTGAAAAAGTTTCGATTTTGTTTCAATTGCCTTACTATTGGCCATATGTATGGTGATTGCAATAGTCCAAATGGTTGTTCGAAATGCAAGAGAAAACATCACACTTTAATGCATAGAGAATTTGTAAGAAAAAATAATGACAATCAAAATCAGGTGAATAATAAACCACAGGGTGAACATCAATCTAATTCTACAAATCAAATTCAAACACAGTCCACTGATGTTGCCGGTCCGTCTGGGGTTGTCCAATCACATCATACTTCTGTAGCAAAAAAGGTAATGTTGGCAACAGCATGGGTCAATAATTTATGTAGTGGTTCATATTACAAGATACGAGCTCTAATAGATCCATGTTCTGACGAAAGTTTTGTTTCAGAAAGGATACAAAAATTATTGAAGTTGCCCACCACACCTGTCTCAGCTGAAGTGACAGGATTAGGCGGAGATATTATAAGCAGATCTTCTAAAATGGCAAAATTCATAATTGTATCTCTTTTCGATCAGAACGTGTCCCTTAATGTACAAGCTTTAGTAGTACCTCGTATAACAGGTAATGTCCCAACACACTCTTTTAAAACGAATTCTAACTTTGAATTACCGAAACTTAACTACGCTGACCCGAAGTTTTACGAAAGCAGTGAAATTGATATATTATTAGGAGGAGATCTTTATCCTTTAATACTTCGTGGTGGAGTTAAGCATGGAATTTTTGAATCCTTAGTGGCTCAAGAAACCATTTTTGGCTGGATTGTCACTGGCCCAACACCCAGTAATATTCCACCACGATTAGTAAGAATGTCTCATATGACTAAAGTTTCTATAAATGACGAATTGACTAAGTTTTGGGAGCTAGAAGAAGTTTCTAAAAGGCAAATATTATCAGATGAGGATAAGAAATGCGAAGAAATTTATAGCTCTACAACCATAAGGAATTCTGAAGGGAGATATGTGGTCAGTCTGCCCTTCAAAGAAAGTTTTCAGTCTCTCGGAATGAACAGACATATTGCACTTAGTCAATATTTGAGAAACGAAAATGCATTAAAGCGTAATCCTGAATTTAAGGCTCAATATGATGAGGTCCTAAAAGAATACATAACTTTAGGCCACATGGAAAAAATAGAAAGCTCTTCAAGTGGTCCTAACTATTATTTACCTCATCATGGAGTATATAAACCAGAAAGTACAACTACAAAGTTGCGAATAGTTTTCAATGGTTCTAGTACATCATCTACTGGTAAAAGTTTAAACGACATGTTATTTGTAGGCCCTATATTACAAACCGATTTGGTAACTCTGATTTTGAAATGGCGTTTTTTTAAATTTGTCTTCAATGCGGATATTTCTAAAATGTACCGTCAAATTTTAATAAAACCAGAACATAGAGCTTTCCAGAAAATTATATGTCGTGGTTCTGAAGATCAAATAGAGGATTTTCAGTTAAATAGAGTTACTTTTGGCATAAACTGTGCCCCATTTCTGGCACTTAGAACGCTTATTCAATTAGCTGACGATGAAAAGCGACATTTTCCGGTAGGTTCGAAAATTCTTCGAGAATGTATGTATGTGGATGATGCTCTTGTAGGAGCTCACTCTATTTCAGATGCTCTAGAGGCTCGTGACCAATTAATTGGTATATTAAATACAGCGGGGTTTGAGTTAAGAAAGTGGACCTCAAACACTAAACAAATTTTAAAAAATTTGCCCCAAGAACATTTATTAAACTCATCCTTTTTAACGCTGGATGATAAAAGTAGTACAAAAACACTAGGCATATATTGGAATGCGGCAGATGATATATTTTATTTTAAAACTGAGAAAATTAGGCTCAAGAATTCATATACCAAGAGAGAAGTTCTTTCAATTATTGCTCGGCTCTTCGATCCAGCAGGTTGGATAGCTCCAGTGGTCATAACTGCAAAAATCTTAATGCAGCAGATGTGGCTTGATAGAATAGAGTGGGATGAACCTATAAAACCTGTAGCTCTGCATAAATGGCAGACATTTATTTCAAGACATAATGAAATTGAAACAATTAAACTTCCACGTTGGATTCAATATTCACCAGACTGTAGTATAGAATTTCATGGATTTTGTGACTCATCTGAGTTGGCATATGCTGCAACACTATATATAAGAGTGAGTTTGGGAGATCAGATCTTAACAAATCTACTAATATGTAAATCTAAAGTAGCTCCCGTAAAAAAGCCATCTTTACCTCGATTAGAATTGTGCGGTGCAGTATTATTAGCTAATTTAGTAGACAGCGTCATTCCTACTCTAAATCTTAAAACCTATTCTTTAAATTTGTGGTCCGATTCTACAATAGTTCTTGCCTGGTTACGAAAACCACCTTGTAGTTGGAAAACATTTGTAGCTAATAGAGTAGCAACAATACTAGAGAAAGTAGGAAACAAAAACTGGTTCCATGTAGCTTCGAATTACAACCCTGCCGATCTAGCAACCCGGGGGCTGATCCCTTCGGATTTGAGAGAAAATAATCTATGGTGGTACGGTCCTGATTGGCTCCGATTGGACAAAGCATTATGGCCCATAATTCCATTGGAATTTGAAACTGTAGAAGAGTCCAAGAAAATTCAAACAAATATTGCTAGATCGTCTGATAGAGAAGATATACTTGAGCGTTTTTCAAATTTGCCGAGAGCATATCATGTGATATCTTATATATTCCGATTTTTTAACTCAACAAGTAAGATTAGACGTAAAAACTTTAATTATGAAACAACAAGAATTTCTGCTCAAGAGTTGTATTTCGTACGTAATCGATTATTTTTTCTTTCCCAACAACAACAATTTTCCCATGAATATAACTGTCTAATGTCCAAAAGGAAACTAGATTCTCGTAGTCCTTTATTAACCCTCACCCCATTTCTGGATAAGAATAATGTTATTCGTGCTAATGGTCGTCTTGGTTCCACATCAAGTTTGTCTTATAATGAACGTCACCCCATCATACTTGCATATAGCAGCAGATTATCTCGTCTTTATGTAGAGTTTGTTCATAAATTAGTCCATCATGGTGGATCTCGCCTAGTCTTGAACGTTGTACGTCAAGAGTGTTGGATTATTAAAGTTAAAAACCTGATAAAAACAATTATTCACAATTGCAAGGTTTGCGTGTTATATAGAAAGAAACTTCAATCGCAAATAATGGCAGCTTTACCTGAAGAAAGGACGACTTTAAGTCGCCCCTTTACAAATACAGGTGTTGATTTTGCTGGCCCATTTGAAATTAAAAGTTTCACAGGTCGTTATTGTCGAATCACTAAAGGCTACGTGTGCCTCTTTGTTTGTTTCTCCACAAAGGCGATACACCTTGAATCTGTTAGCGATTTGTCTACCCCTGCCTTTTTAGCTGCCTTAGCCCGATTTATTGCTCGTCGAGGTTGCCCAAGTAATATTTTCTCAGATAATGGCAGAAATTTTGTTGGTGCTTCGAGGGAACTAGATTTAAACTTTGAACAACATGTCAAAGAACTACGTGATACGGCGGTCGAAAATTATGGTCATCAACACCTTGTTTGGCACTTTATACCAGCTGCAGCCCCTCACATGGGAGGATTGTGGGAAGCAGGAGTGAAAAGTCTAAAAACACTTTTAAAGAAAACAGCAGGACAGATAAAGCATACCTTTGAGGAGTTTTCCACCCTTCTTGCAAAAATAGAAGCGTGTTTAAACTCACGCCCTCTAGGACCCATGCCTGAAACTGTTGAAAATTTGTCAGCTCTTACGCCAGGTCATTTTTTGATTGGCACTTCTATTCTCACTCCTGCTGAACCCGAAGAGACTATCTCTTCTATTAGTATTGTAAACAGTTGGCGCAAAATCAAGGCTTTACAACAAGAACTTTGTCATCGCTGGAAGGAGGAATATTTAAAAGGAATATATAAAAAATTGCACAAACGCAATAAATGGAAATTTCCTCAGGCTGACTTAAAGGAAAACGATCTTGTTGCTCTAAAAGGTGAACCTTGTTGCCCCACTGAATGGCGCTTGGGACGTATAGTGAAAGTTTATTCTGGAACTGACGGTAGAATTCGTGTCGCAGATCTTAAAACGCAAAATGGAATTATTACACGACCGATACACAAATTAGTTCTTTTACCGAATTGCTCTAATTAACATTACTTTCACTATTTTCTTTAAATTAATCTCTATCTAACTTATAGTACAATATGTCAACTGGGATGTTCAACACCAATTACTGTTGCCCTTTATGCAATCGCTTACATGCCATCCGACAATGTTCCAGATTTGTAGTGATGCCGGTGGAGCAAAAACTACGAGTAGTATCCCAGTACTCACTCTGCTACAACTGCTTGGCTCAATCACACACACGCCGAGATTGTAAGAGCATTGATCGGTGTCGTCGATGCATGCAGGATCATAATAGTTGGCTCCATCCGATGCCAGAAGATAGAATATGGGTCCAAATGACAGCTCACATTAGAGTTATAACGGCTCCTGGAAAAAAAGAATCGTGGTCCAGAGCTTTAATTGACCTAACAGTGGCAAGGTCATCAATCACGCTAGCCGAAGCTACAGCTCTACAGTGCGTTATAAATCGAGGCCGAACACTAATAACGATCTTCCACCGGAACAGCGAAGGACGGCGTATTGAAGTGGAGTTGGTTGTCGAGGATAAACAGTATGGTAGGAGCCCAATTACCAGCGTTGAACTCGAATATCGGGACTCTAAAACGGACCCATCGGCCAACCGATACTGGCATCGCAGCCTCGAATATCATTTAATTTTGGGAGCAGACGTGTCCAGTAAAATTTTGCTTGGTCCAGCTCGAGGAAAACCCGGTGTCCTGTATGTCCAAGACACGATCTTCGGGTGGACATATTTTGGAGAAGCAATGAAGAAAATATGCAATTAATATTTATAAAAATTTTTTTTTTGTTGCCCCATAGACGCTAAACTATATTTTATGGAGCTTATTTTAATGAATTTGCCTTATTCTATTTCATTTTTTATTTTTTTTATTACATATATAAGTTTAAATTGAATTCATTTAATTTAATAAAACATGAATTGTTATATTTTTTATTTTTGAAATACAATTTGATTTTCATTTTTTTTATTTATTTAATGATCAAAAATTAAATATAAAATAATTGTTTATTTTCTAATTAAAATATTATAAAATGCATGTAATATTCATAGTACCCACCTCTGCTTTGCTTATTTAAGTAAACGTATGTTTAAATAATTTAATTTTGCACTATTGTCGCAAGGCTGGCGGTGTGTTAGCGTCTGTCCGTTGTAACACACAGTTAATAAAAGTTGCTTACGTGTAAACCATGTTATGATTTATGGCTCCTGTGTAAACCACTTAACACATTTGTAGTTCTTGTATAAATCTCCCTTTTAAATGGCAACTTTGTAAGAGGTGTGGTGAGTTTCTTACAACTATACGATCGTTGATAAGTTAAGTGGTTTTTTGTTATAAAAATAGATAAAAGGTTCACAATTGGACAGACGCCGGCAGTTCAAACATTAAAATAAAAATAAAAGAACATAAAGTAAAAGTGCCTACAACTAAAGATATTTAAAATAAAGAAAATAAAATAAACAAAAGAATAAACATAAAGTGTTTTAATTAACAAGAGGACATAAGTCAAAGAAATAAAAAAACCACCCTTAAATACACATCTAACCTGTAACCAGCCAAACGGATTTACGACCCAAAAGGAAGATCAGTTTACTTCAAGGAGCTTCAAAGGTAAACAAAGAGTGATCACAGAATATTGCCCGTTTTCCTCTAGGACGTCTTATTACCGATCTATGACTGATTTTAGATTTTTCATATAAATATCGATATTTGGCGTGAAAGAAGAGTGATCACAGAATATTGCCCGTTTTCCTCTAGGACCTCTTAATAACGATCTATGACTGATTTTAGATTTTTTCATATAAGGTCGATATTTGGTGGGAAATAAGAGTGATCACAGAATATTGCCCGTTTTCCTCTAGGACCTCTTATTAACGATCTATGACTGATTTTAGATTTTTCAAAAATCTATATTTGGTGGGAAATAAGAGTGATCACAGAATATTTCCCGTATTCCTCTAGGACCTCTAATTAACGATCTATGAGTGATTTTAGATTTTTCAAATAAAAATCGATATCTGGTGGGAAATAAGAGTGATCACAGAATATTGCCCGTTTTCCTCTAGGACCTCTTATTACCGATCTATGACTGATTTTGGATTTTTCATATAAAAATTTATATTTGGTGGGAAATAAGAGTGATCACAGAATATTGCCCGTTTTCCTCTAGGACCTCTTATTAACGATCTATGACTGATTTTAGATTTTTCATATAAAAATCGATATTTGGTGGGAAATAAGAGTGATCACAGAATATTTCCCGTTTTCCTCTAGGACCTCTTATTAACGATCTATGACTGATTTTAGATTTTTCATATAAAAATTGATATTTGGTGGGAAATAAGTGTGATCACAGAATATTGCCCGTTTTCCTCTAGGACCTCTTATTAACGATCTATGACTGACTTTAGATTTTTCAAATAAAAATCGATATTTGGTGGGAAATAAGAGTGATCACAGAATATTGCCTGTTTTCCTCTAGGACCTCGTATTAACGATCTATGACTGATTTTAGATTTTTCATATAAAAATCGATATTTGGCGGGAAATAAGAGTGATCACAGAATATTGCCCGTTTTCCTCTAGGACCTCTTATTAACGATCTATGACTGATTTTAGATTTTTCATATAAATATCGATATTTGGCGTGAAATAAGAGTGATCACAGAATATTGCCCGTTTTCCTCTAGGACCTCTTAATAACGATCTATGACTGATTTTAGATTTTTTCATATAAAGTCGATATTTGAAAGGTAATAAGAGTGATCACAGAATATTGCCCGTTTTCCTCTAGGACCTCTTATTAACGATCTATGGGTGATTTTAGATTTTTCATATTAAAATCAATATTTAGTGGGAAATAAGAGTGATTACAGAATATTGCCTGTTTTCCTCTAATACCTCTTATTATCGATCAATGAGTGATTTTAGATTTTTCATATAAAAATCGATATTTGGTGTGAAATAAGAGTGATCACAAAATATTGCCCGTTTTCCTCTAGGACCTCTTATTAACGATCTATGACTGATTTTAGATTTTTCAAAAATCTATATTTGGTGGGAAATAAGATTGATCACAGAATATTTCCCGTTTTCCTCTAGGACCTCTAATTAACGATCTATGACTGATTTTGGATTTTTCATATAAAAATTTATATTTGGTGGGAAATAAGAGTGATCACAGAATATTGCCCGTTTTCCTCTAGGACCTCTTATTAACGATCTATGACTGATTTTAGATTTTTCATATAAAAATCGATATTTGGTGGGAAATAAGAGTGATCACAGAATATTTCCCGTTTTCCTCTAGGACCTCTTATTAACGATCTATGACTGATTTTAGATTTTTCATATAAAAATCAATATTTAGTGGGAAATAAGAGTGATCACAGAATATTGCCCGTTTTCCTCTAGGACCTCTTATTACCGATCTATGACTGATTTTAGATTTTTCATATAAATATCGATATTTGGCGTGAAATAAGAGTGATCACAGAATATTTCCCGTTTTCCTCTAGGACCTCTTATTAACGATCTATGACTGATTTTAGATTTTTTCATATAAAGTCGATATTTGAAAGGAAATAGGAGTGATCACAGAATATTGCCCGTTTTCCTCTAGGACCTCTTATTAACGATCTATGAGTGATTTTAGATTTTGCATATTAAAATCAATATTTAGTGGGAAATAAGAGTGATCACAGAATATTGCCCGTTTTCCTCTAGGACCTCTTATTACCGATCTATGACTGATTTTAGATTTTTCATATAAATATCGATATTTGGCGTGAAATAAGAGTGATCACAGAATATTTCCCGTTTTCCTCTAGGACCTCTTATTAACGATCTATGACTGATTTTAGATTTTTTCATATAAAGTCGATATTTGAAAGGAAATAGGAGTGATCACAGAATATTGCCCGTTTTCCTCTAGGACCTCTTATTAACGATCTATGAGTGATTTTAGATTTTGCATATTAAAATCAGTATTTAGTGGGAAATAAGAGTGATCACAGAATATTGCCCGTTTTCCTCTAGGACCTCTTAATAACGATCTATGACTGATTTTAGATTTTTCAAATAAAAATCTATATTTGGTGGGAAATAAGAGTGATCACAGAATATTGCCCGTTTTCCTCTAGGACCTCTTATTACCGATCTATGACTGATTTTAGATTTTTCAAATAAAAATCGATATTTGGTGGGAAATAAGAGTGATCACAGAATATTGCCCGTTTTCCTCTAGGACCTCTTATTACCGATCTATGACTGATTTTAGATTTTTCAAATAAAAATCGATATTTGGTGGGAAATAAGAGTGATCACAGAATATTGCCTGTTTTCCTCTAGGACCTCTTATTAACGATCTATGACTGATTTTTGATTTTTCAAATAAAAATCGATATTTGGTGGGAAATAAGAGTGATCACAGAATATTGCCCGTTTTCCTCTAGGACCTCTTTTTAACGATTTTAGATTTTTCAAAAATCGATATTTGGTGGGAAATAAGAGTGATCACAGAATATTGCCCGTTTTCCTCTAGGACCTCTTATTAACGATCTACGACTGATTTTAGATTTTTCATATAAAAATTGATATTTGGTGGGAAATAAGAGTGATCACAGAATATTGCCCGTTTTCCTCTAGGACCTCTTATTAACGATCTATGACTGATTTTAGTTTTTTCATATAAAAATTGATATTTGGTGGGAAATAAGAGTGATCACAGAATATTGCCCGTTTTCCTCTAGGACCTCTTATTAACGATCTATGAGTGATTTTAGATTTTGCATATTAAAATCAATATTTAGTGGGAAATAAGAGTGATCACAGAATATTGCCCGTTTTCCTCTAGGACCTCTTATTAACGATCTATGACTGATTTTAGATTTTTCAAAAATCTATATTTGGTGGGAAATAAGAGTGATCACAGAATATTGCCCGTTTTCCTCTAGGACCTCTTAGTCGATATTTGAAAGGAAATAAGAGTGATCACAGAATATTGCCCGTTTTCCTCTAGGACCTCTTATTAACGATCTATGACTGATTTTAGTTTTTTCATATAAAAATCGATATTTGGTGGGAAATAAGAGTGATCACAGAATATTGCCCGTTTTCCTCTATGACCTCTTAATAACGATCTATGACTGATTTTAGATTTTTTCATATAAAGTCGATATTTGAAAGGAAATAAGAGTGATCACAGAATATTGCCCGTTTTCCTCTAGGACCTCTTATTAACGATCTATGAGTGATTTTAGATTTTTCATACTAAAATCAATATTTAGTGGGAAATAAGAGTGATTACAGAATATTGCCCGTTTTCCTCTAGGACCTCTTATTAACGATCTATGACTGATTTTAGATTTTTCAAAAATCTATATTTGGTGGGAAATAAGAGTGATCACAGAATATTGCCCGTTTTCCTCTAGGACCTCTTAGTCGATATTTGAAAGGAAATAAGAGTGATCACAGAATATTGCCCGTTTTCCTCTAGGACCTCTTATTAACGATCTATGACTGATTTTAGTTTTTTCAAATAAAAATCGATATTTGGTGGGAAATAAGAGTGATCACAGAATATTGCCCGTTTTCCTCTAGGACCTCTTATTAACGATCTATGACTGATTTTAGATTTTTCATATAAAAATCGATATTTGGTGGGAAATAAGAGTGATCACAGAATATTGCCCGTTTTCCTCTAGGACCTCTTATTAACGATCTATGAGTGATTTTAGATTTTTCATATAAAAATCGATATTTGGTGGGAAATAGGAGTGATCACAGAATATTTCCCGTTTTCCTCTAGGACCTCTTATTAACGATCTATGAGTGATTTTAGATTTTGCATATTAAAATCAATATTTAGTGGGAAATAAGAGTGATCACAGAATATTGCCCGTTTTCCTCTAGGACCTCTTATTAACGATCTATGACTGATTTTAGATTTTTCATATAAAAATCGATATTTGGTGGGAAATAAGAGTGATCACAGAATATTGCCCGTTTTCCTCTAGGACCTCTTATTAACGATCTATGAGTGATTTTAGATTTTGCATATTAAAATCAATATTTAGTGGGAAATAAGAGTGATCACAGAATATTGCCCGTTTTCCTCTAGGACCTCTTAATAACGATCTATGACTGATTTTAGATTTTTCGTATAAAAATCGATATTTGGTGGGAAATAAGAGTGATCACAGAATATTGCCCGTTTTCCTCTAGGACCTCTTATTAACGATCTATGACTGATTTTAGTTTTTTCATATAAAAATCGGTATTTGGTGGGAAATAAGAGTGATCACAGAATATTGCCCGTTTTCCTCTAGGACCTCTTAGTCGATATTTGAAAGGAAATAAGAGTGATCACAGAATATTGCCCGTTTTCCTCTAGGACCTCTTATTAACGATCTATGACTGATTTTAGTTTTTTCATATAAAAATCGATATTTGGTGGGAAATAAGAGTGATCACAGAATATTGCCCGTTTTCCTCTATGACCTCTTAATAACGATCTATGACTGATTTTAGATTTTTTCATATAAAGTCGATATTTGAAAGGAAATAAGAGTGATCACAGAATATTGCCCGTTTTCCTCTAGGACCTCTTATTAACGATCTATGAGTGATTTTAGATTTTTCATACTAAAATCAATATTTAGTGGGAAATAAGAGTGATCACAGAATATTGCCCGTTTTCCTCTAGGACGTCTTATTAACGATCTATGACTGATTTTAGATTTTTTATATAAAAATCGATATTTGGTGGGAAATAAGATTGATCACAGAATATTGCCCGTTTTCCTCTAGGACCTCTTATTAACGATCTATGACTGATTTTAGATTTTTCATATAAAAATCGATATTTGGCGGGAAATAAGAGTGATCACAGAAGATTGCCCGTTTTCCTCTAGGACCTCTTATTAACGATCTATGACTGAGTTTAGATTTCTCATATAAATATCGATATTTGGCGTGAAATAAGAGTGATCACAGAATATTGCCCGTTTTCCTCTAGGACGTCTTATTACCGATCTATGACTGATTTTAGATTTTTCATATAAATATCGATATTTGGCGTGAAATAAGAGTGATCACAGAATATTGCCCGTTTTCCTCTAGGACCTCTTAATAACGATCTATGACTGATTTTAGATTTTTTCATATAAAGTCGATATTTGAAAGTAAATGAGAGTGATCACAGAATATTGCCCGTTTTCCTCTAGGACCTCTTATTAACGATCTATGAGTGATTTTAGATTTTTCATGTTAAAATCAATATTTAGTGGGAAACAAGAGTGATCACAGAATATTGCCCATTTTCCTCTAGGACCTCTTATTAACGATCGCTGAGTGATTTTAGATTTTTCATAAATGTCGATATTTGGCGTGAAATAAGAGTGATCACAGAATATTGCCCGTTTTCCTCTAGGACCTCTTATTAACGATCTATGACTGATTTTAGATTTTTCATATAAAAATCGATATTTGGTTGGAAATAAGAGTGATCACAGAATATTGCCCGTTTTCCTCTAGGACCTCTTAATAACGATCTATGACTGATTTTAGATATTTTCATATAAAGTCGATATTTGAAAGTAAATAAGAGTGATCACAGAATATTGCCCGTTTTCCTCTAGGACCTCTTATTAACGATCTATGAGTGATTTTAGATTTTTCATGTTAAAATCAATATTTAGTGGGAAACAAGAGTGATCACAGAATATTGCCCATTTTCCTCTAGGACCTCTTATTAACGATCGCTGAGTGATTTTAGATTTTTCATATAAATGTCGATATTTGAAAGGAAATAAGAGTGATCACAGAATATTGCCCGTTTTCCTCTAGGACCTCTTATTAACGATCTATGACTGATTTTAGATTTTTCATATAAAAATCGATATTTGGTGGGAAATAAGAGTGATCACAGAATATTGCCCGTTTTCCTCTAGGACCTCTTATTAACGATCTATGACTGATTTTGGATTTTCAATATAAATATCGATATTTGGTGGGAAATAAGAGTGATCACAGAATATTGCCCGTTTTCCTCTAGAAGCTCTTTTTAGCGATCTATGAGTGATTTTAGATTTTTCTTATAAAAATCGATATTTGGTGGGAAATAAGAGTGATCACAAAATATTGCCCGTTTTCCTCTAGGAGCTCTTATTAGCGATCTATGAGTGATTTTTCATATAGAAGTCGATATTTGGTGGGAATTAAGAGTGATAACAGAATATTGCCCGTTTTCTTCTAGGACCTCTTATTAACGATCTATGAGTGATTTTAGATTTTTTATATAAAAATCGATATTTGGTGGGCAATAAGAGTGATCGCAGAATATTGCCCGTTTTCCTCTAGGACCTCTTATTAACAATCTATGACTGATTTTAGATTTTTCATATTAAAATCAATATTTAGTGGGAAATAAGAGTGATCACAGAATATTGCCCGTTTTCCTCTAGGACCTCTTATTAACGATCTACGACTGATTTTAGATTTTTCATATAAAAATTTATATTTGGTGGGAAATAAGAGTGATCACAGAATATTGCCCGTTTTCCTCTAGGACCTCTTATTAACGATCTATGACTGATTTTAGATTTTTCATATAAAAATCGATATTTGGTGGGAAATAAGAGTGATCACAGAATATTGCCCGTTTTCCTCTAGGACCTCTTATTAACGATCTATGACTGATTTTAGTTTTTTCATATAAAAATCGATATTTGGTGGGAAATAAGAGTGATCACAGAATATTGCCCGTTTTCCTCTAGGACCTCTTATTAACGATCTATGACTGATTTTAGTTTTTTCATATAAAAATCGATATTTGGTGGGAAATAAGAGTGATCACAGAATATTGCCCGTTTTCCTCTATGACCTCTTAATAACGATCTATGACTGATTTTAGATTTTTTCATATAAAGTCGATATTTGAAAGGAAATAAGAGTGATCACAGAATATTGCCCGTTTTCCTCTAGGACCTCTTATTAACGATCTATGAGTGATTTTAGATTTTTCATACTAAAATCAATATTTAGTGGGAAATAAGAGTGATCACAGAATATTGCCCGTTTTCCTCTAGGACCTCTTAATAACGATCTACGACTGATTTTAGATTTTTTCATATAAAGTCGATATTTGAAAGGAAATAAGAGTGATCACAGAATATTGCCCGTTTTCCTCTAGGACCTCTTATTACCGATCTATGACTGATTTTAGTTTTTTCATATAAAAATTGATATTTGGTGGGAAATAAGAGTGATCACAGAATATTGCCCGTTTTCCTCTAGGACCTTTTATTAACGATCTATGAGTGATTTTAGATTTTTCATATAAAAATCGATATTTGGTGGGAAATAGGAGTGATCACAGAATATTGCCCGATTTCCTCTAGGACCTCTTATTAACGATCTATGAGTGATTTTAGATTTTGCATATTAAAATCAATATTTAGTGGGAAATAAGAGTGATCACAGAATATTGCCCGCTTTCCTCTAGGACCTCTTATTAACGATCTATGACTGATTTTAGATTTTTCATATAAAAATCGATATTTGGTGGGAAATAAGAGTGATCACAGAATATTGCCCGTTTTCCTCTAGGACCTCTTATTAACGATCTATGACTGATTTTAGTTTTTTCATATAAAAATCGATATTTGGTGGGAAATAAGAGTGATCACAGAATATTGCCCGTTTTCCTCTAGGACCTCTTATTAACGATCTATGACTGATTTTAGTTTTTTCATATAAAAATCGATATTTGGTGGGAAATAAGAGTGATCACAGAATATTGCCCGTTTTCCTCTATGACCTCTTAATAACGATCTATGACTGATTTTAGATTTTTTCATATAAAGTCGATATTTGAAAGGAAATAAGAGTGATCACAGAATATTGCCCGTTTTCCTCTAGGACCTCTTATTAACGATCTATGAGTGATTTTAGATTTTTCATACTAAAATCAATATTTAGTGGGAAATAAGAGTGATCACAGAATATTGCCCGTTTTCCTCTAGGACCTCTTAATAACGATCTACGACTGATTTTAGATTTTTTCATATAAAGTCGATATTTGAAAGGAAATAAGAGTGATCACAGAATATTGCCCGTTTTCCTCTAGGACCTCTTATTACCGATCTATGACTGATTTTAGATTTTTCAAATAAAAATCGATATTTGGTGGGAAATAAGAGTGATCACAGAATATTGCCCGTTTTCCTCTAGGACCTCTTATTAACGATCTATGACTGATTTTAGATTTTTCATATAAAAATCGATATTTGGTGGGAAATAAGGGTGATCACAGAATATTGCCCGTTTTCCTCTAGGACCTCTTATTAACGATCTATGACTGATTTTGGATTTTTCATATAAAAATCGATATTTGGTGGGAAATAAGAGTGATCACAAAATATTGCCCGTTTTCCTCTAGGACGTCTTATTAACGATCTATGACTGATTTTAGATTTTTTATATAAAAATCGATATTTGGTGGGAAATAAGAGTGATCACAGAATATTGCCCGTTTTCCTCTAGGACCTCTTATTAACGATCTATGACTGATTTTAGATTTTTTCATATAAAGTCGATATTTGAAAGGAAATAAGAGTGATAACAGAATATTGCCCGTTTTCCTCTAGGACCTCTTATTAACGATCTATGAGTGATTTTAGATTTTTCATATTAAAATCAATATTTAGTGGGAAATAAGAGTGATCACAGAATATTGCCCGTTTTCCTCTAGGACCTCTTATTAACGATCTATGACTGATTTTAGATTTTTCATATAAAAATCGATATTTGGCGGGAAATAAGAGTGATCACAGAATATTGCCCGTTTTCCTCTAGGACCTCTTATTAACGATCTATGACTGAGTTTAGATTTTTCATATAAATATCGATATTTGGCGTGAAATAAGAGTGATCGCAGAATATTGCCCGTTTTCCTCTAGGACGTCTTACTACCGATCTATGACTGATTTTAGATTTTTCATATAAATATCGATATTTGGTGGGAAATAAGAGTGATCACAGAATATTGCCCGTTTTTCTCTAGGACCTCTTAATAACGATCTATGACTGATTTTAGATTTTTTCATATAAAGTCGATATTTGAAAGTAAATAAGAGTGATCACAGAATATTGCCCGTTTTCCTCTAGGACCTCTTATTAACGATCTATGAGTGATTTTAGATTTTTCATGTTAAAATCAATATTTAGTGGAAAACAAGAGTGATCACAGAATATTGCCCATTTTCCTCTAGGACCTCTTATTAACGATCGCTGAGTGATTTTAGATTTTTCATATAAATGTCGATATTTGGCGTGAAATAAGAGTGATCACAGAATATTGCCCGTTTTCCTCTAGGACCTCTTATTAACGATCTATGACTGATTTTAGATTTTTCATATAAAAATCGATATTTGGTGGGAAATAAGATTGATCACAGAATATTGCCCGTTTTCCTCTAGGACCTCTTATTAACGATCTATGACTGATTTTGGATTTTCAATATAAATATCGATATTTGGTGGGAAATAAGAGTGATCACAGAATATTGCCCGTTTTCCTCTAGAAGCTCTTTTTAGCGATCTATGAGTGATTTTAGATTTTTCTTATAAAAATCGATATTTGGTGGGAAATAAGAGTGATCACAGAATATTGATCGTTTTCCTCTAGGAGCTTTTATTAGCGATCTATGAGTGATTTTTCATATAGAAGTCGATATTTGGTGGGAATTAAGAGTGATAACAGAATATTGCTCGTTTTCCTCTATGACCTCTTAATAACGATCTATGACTGATTTTAGATTTTTTCATATAAAGTCGATATTTGAAAGGAAATAAGAGTGATCACAGAATATTGCCCGTTTTCCTCTAGGACCTCTTATTAACGATCTATGAGTGATTTTAGATTTTTCATACTAAAATCAATATTTAGTGGGAAATAAGAGTGATCACAGAATATTGCCCGTTTTCCTCTAGGACCTCTTAATAACGATCTACGACTGATTTTAGATTTTTTCATATAAAGTCGATATTTGAAAGGAAATAAGAGTGATCACAGAATATTGCCCGTTTTCCTCTAGGACCTCTTATTAGGGATCTGATTTTGAATTTTTCATATAAAAATTGATATTTGGTGGGAAATAAGAGTGATCACAGAATATTGCCCGTTTTCCTCTAGGACCTCTTATTAACGATCTATGACTGATTTTTTGATTTTTCATATAAAAATCGATATTTTAGAATATTCTCACACGCATACAGTATTAACAGAAATTCAAGCCTTAGTACTGAAAATAAAATGCAAATATTCAAAGTGATTTTTCACGCTGTAATATTTTATGCAGCTCCAATGTGGGCAAAGAGTGCAGCTTGTCATATTGGGAAACTGCAAATTAGTCAGAACAAATTATTAAAACTAATTTTTAACCTTCCTTGGTTCTTTTCAACATCTAGACTTCATTCAATTTCAAATATAGAACTTGTCGCATTTAAGTTAAATAGACTGACTACAAATTTTTATACCAGATGCTCCGGATCTGAACACCCTCATATTAATGATTTAACATCAGCGTAGGTAGCTGTAGGTAGTTGTAAGATGCTTTTATTAAAACTATAAAATATTCAAATAGGTTTTTTCAAATTTTGCCTCCAATAAATATTATAAATGTATATATGTTTTGAATTATGTAAATAACTACTTATTATTAAGAAGAAAAAGTTGTAAAACTTGAACTATTTATATATATAATTTTAAAAGATAGAAAATGTAATATATATTATTGAAAATAAATAAATTGAATTGAATTGAATCGATATTTGGTGGGAAATAAGAGTGATCACAGAATATTGCTCGTTTTCCTCTAGGACCTCTTATTAACGATCTATGACTGATTTTAGATTTTTCATATAAAAATCGATATTTGGTGGGAAATAAGAGTGATCACAGAATATTTCCCGTTTTCCTCTACGACCTCTTAATAACGATATATGACTGATTTTAGATTTTTCATATAAATATCGATATTTGGCGTGAAATAAAGGTGAGCACAGAATATTGCCCGTTTTCCTCTAGGACCTCTTAATAGGACCTCTTAATAACGATCTATGAGTGATTTTCGATTTTTCATATTAAAATCAATATTTAGTGGGAAATAAGAGTGATCACAGAATATTGCCTGTTTTCTTCTAATACCTCTTATTAACGATCTATGAGTGATTTTAGATTTTTCATATTAAAATCAATATTTAGTGGGAAATAAGAGTGATCACAGAATATTGCCCGTTTTCCTCTAGGGCCTCTTATTAACGATCTATGACTGATTTTAGATTTTTCATATAAAAATCGATATTTGGCGGGAAATAAGAGTGATCACAGAATATTGCCCGTTTTCCTCTAGGACTTCTTATTAACGATCTATGACTGATTTTAGATTTTTTATATAAAAATCGATATTTGGTGGGAAATAAGAGTGATCACAGAATATTGCCCGTTTTCCTCTAGGACCTCTTATTAACTATGACTGTTTTTGATTTTTTCATATAAAGTCGATATTTGAAAGGAAATAAGAGTGATCACAGAATATTGCCCGTTTTCTTCTAGGACCTCTTATTAACGATCTATGAGTGATTTTAGATTTTTCATATTAAAATCAATATTTAGTGGGAAATAAGAGTGATCACAGAATATTGTCTGTTTTCTTCTAATACCTCTTATTAACGATCTATGAGTGATTTTAGATTTTTCAAATAAAAATCGATATTTGGTGGGAAATAAGAGTGATCACGTTTTCCTCTAGGACCTCTTATTAACAATCTATGACTGATTTTAGATTTTTCATATAAAAATCGATATTTGGTGGGAAATAAGTGTGATCACAGAATATTGCCCGTTTTCCTCTAGGAGCTCTTATTAGCAATCTATGAGTGATTTTTCATATAGAAGTCGATATTTGGTGGGAATTAAGAGTGATAACAGAATATTGCTCGTTTTCCTCTAGGAGCTCTAAATAACGATCTATGACTGATTTTAGATTTTTCATATAAGTCGATATTTGAAAGGAAATAAGAGTGATCACAGAATATTGCCCGTTTTCTTCTAGGACCTCTTATTAACGATCTATGAGTGATTTTAGATTTTTTATATAAAAATCGATATTTGGTGGGCAATAAGAGTGATCGCAGAATATTGCCTATTTTCCTCTAGGACCTCTTATTAACGATCGCTGAGTGATTTTAGATTTTTCATATAAAAATCGATATTTGGCGTGAAATAAGAGTGATCACAGAATATTGCTCGTTTTCCTCTAGGACCTCTTATTAACGATCTATGACTGATTTTAGATTTTTCATATAAATGTCGATATTTGGCGTGAAATAAGAGTGATCACAGAATATTGCTCGTTTTCCTCTAGGACCTCTTATTAACGATCTATGACTGATTTTAGATTTTTCATATAAAAATCGATATTTGGTGGGAAATAAGAGTGATCACAGAATATTGCCCGTTTTCCTCTAGGACCTCTTATTAACGATAAGATAAAATATCGATAAAAAAATCGATATTTGGTGGGAAATAAGAGTGATCACAGAATATTGCCCGTTTTCCTCTAGGACCTCTTATTAACGATTTATGACTGATTTTAGTTTTTTCATATAAAAATCGATATTTGGTGGGAAATAAGAGTGATCGCAGAATATTGCCTATTTTCCTCTAGGACCTCTTATTAACGATCGCTGAGTGATTTTAGATTTTTCATATAAATGTCGATATTTGGCGTGAAATAAGAGTGATCACAGAATATTGCTCGTTTTCCTCTAGGACCTCTTATTAACGATCTATGACTGATTTTAGATTTTTCATATAAAAATCGATATTTGGTGGGAAATAAGAGTGATCACAGAATATTGCCCGTTTTCCTCTAGGACCTCTTATCATATAAAAATCGATATTTGGTGGGAAATAAGAGTGATCACAAAATATTGCCCGTTTTCCTCTAGGACCTCTTATTAACGATCTATGAGTGATTTTAGATTTTTCATATAAATATCGATATTTGGTGGGAAATAAGAGTGATCACAGAATATTGCCCGTTTTCCTCTAGGAACTCTTATTACCGATCTATGACTGATTTTAGATTTTTCATATAAATATCGATATTTGGCGTGAAATAAGAGTGATCACAGAATATTGCCCGTTTTCCTCTAGGACCTCTTAATAACGATCTATGACTGATTTTAGATTTTTTCATACAAAGTCGATATTTGAAAGGAAATAAGAGTGATCACAGAATATTGGCAGTTTTCCTCTAGGACCTCTTATTAACGATCTATGACTGATTTTAGATTTTTTCATATAAAGTCGATATTTGAAAGGAAATAAGAGTGATCACAGAATATTGCCCGTTTTCCTCTAGGACCTCTTATTAACGATCTATGACTGATTTTAGATTTTTCATATAAAAATCGATATTTGGTGGGAAATAAGAGTGATCACAGAATATTGCCCGTTTTCCTCTAGGACCTCTTATTAACGATCTATGACTGATTTTAGATTTTTCATATAAAAATCGATATTTGGTGGGAAATAAGAGTGATCACAGAATATTTCCCGTTTTCCTCTAGGACCAATTAATAACGATCTATGACTGATTTTAGATTTTCAATATTAATATCGATATTTGGCGTGAAATAAGAGTGATCACAGAATATTGCCCGTTTTCCTCTAGGACGTCTTATTACCGATCTATGACTGATTTTAGATTTTTCATATAAATATCGATATTTGGCGTGAAATAAGAGTGATCACAGAATATTGCCCGTTTTCCTCTAGGTCCTCTTATTAACGATCTATGAGTGATTTTAGATTTTTCATATTAAAATCAATATTTAGTGGGAAATAAGAGTGATCACAGAATATTGCCCGTTTTCCTCTAGGACCTCTTATTACCGATCTATGACTGATTTTAGATTTTTCAAATAAAAATCGATATTTGGTGGGAAATAAGAGTGATCACAGAATATTGTCCGTTTTCCTCTAGGACCTCTTATTAACGATCTATGACTGATTTTAGATTTTTCATATTAAAATCAATATTTAGTGGGAAATAAGAGTGATCACAGAATATTGCCCGTTTTCCTCTAGGACCTCTTATTACCGATCTATGACTGATTTTAGATTTTTCATATAAAAATTTATATTTGGTGGGAAATAAGAGTGATCACAGAATATTGCCCGTTTTCCTCTAGGACATCTTATTAACGATCTATGAGTGATTTTAGATTTTTTCATATAAAGTCGATATTTGAAAGGAAATAGAAGTGATCACAGAATATTGCCCGTTTTCCTCTAGGACCTCTTATTAACGATCTATGAGTGATATTAGATTTTGCATATTAAAATCAATATTTAGTGGGAAATAAGAGTGATCACAGAATATTGCCCGTTTTCCTCTAGGACCTCTTATTACCGATCTATGACTGATTCTAGATTTTTCATATAAATATCGATATTTGGCGTGAAATAAGAGTGATCACAGAATATTGCCCGTTTTCCTCTAGGACCTCTTATTAACGATCTATGAATGATTTTAGATTTTTCATATAAAAATCGATATTTGGCGGGAAATAAGAGTGATCACAGAATATTGCCCGTTTTCCTCTAGGACCTCTTATTACCGATCTATGACTGATTTTAGATATTTCATATAAATATCGATATTTGGTGGGAAATAAGAGTGATCACAGAATATTGCCCGTTTTCCTCTAGGACCTCTTATTAACGATCTATGACTGATTTTAGATTTTCAATATAAATATCGATATTTGGTGGGAAATAAGAGTGATCACAGAATATTGCCCGTTTTCCTCTAGGACCTCTTAATAACGATCTATGACTGATTTTAGATTTTTTCATATAAAGTCGATATTTGAAAGGAAATAAGAGTGATCACAGAATATTGCCCGTTTTCCTCTAGGACCTCTTATTAACGATCTATGAGTGATTTTAGATTTTTCATATAAAAATTGATATTTGGTGGGAAATAAGTGTGATCACAGAATATTGCCCGTTTTCCTCTAGGACCTCTTATTAACGATCTATGACTGATTTTAGATTTTTTCATATTAAGTCGATATTTGAAAGGAAATAAGAGTGATCACAGAATATTGCCCGTTTTCCTCTAGGACCTCTTATTAACGATCTATGACTGATTTTAGATTTTTCATATAAAAATCGATATTTGGTGGGAAATAAGAGTGATCACAGAATATTTCCCGTTTTCCTCTAGGACCAATTAATAACGATCTATGACTGATTTTAGATTTTTCATATTAATATCGATATTTGGCGTGAAATAAGAGTGATCACAGAATATTGCCCGTTTTCCTCTAGGACGTCTTATTACCGATCTATGACTGATTTTAGATTTTTCATATAAATATCGATATTTGGCGTGAAATAAGAGTGATCACAGAATATTGCCCGTTTTCCTCTAGGACCTCTTATTAACGATCTATGAGTGATTTTAGATTTTTCATATTAAAATCAATATTTAGTGGGAAATAAGAGTGATCACAGAATATTGCCCGTTTTCCTCTAGGACCTCTTATTACCGATCTATGACTGATTTTAGATTTTTCAAATAAAAATCGATATTTGGTGGGAAATAAGAGTGATCACAGAAGTCGATATTTGGTGGGAATTAAGAGTGATAACAGAATATTGCTCGTTTTCCTCTAGGAGCTCTTAATAACGATCTATGACTGATTTTAGATTTTTTATATAAAAATCGATATTTGGTGGGCAATAAGAGTGATCGCAGAATATTGCCTATTTTCCTCTAGGGCCTCTTATTAACGATCGCTGAGTGATTTTAGATTTTTCATATAAATGTCGATATTTGGCGTGAAATAAGAGTGATCACAGAATATTGCCCGTTTTCCTCTAGGACCTCTTATTAACGATCTATGACTGATTTTAGATTTTTCATATAAAAATCGATATTTGGTGGGAAATAAGAGTGATCACAGAATATTGCCCGTTTTCCTCTAGGACCTCTTATTAACGATCTATGACTGATTTTAGATTTTTTCATATAAAGTCGATATTTGAAAGGAAATAAGAGTGATCACAGAATATTGCCCGTTTTCCTCTAGGACCTCTTATTAACGATCTATGAGTGATTTTAGATTTTTCATATTAAAATCAATATTTAGTGGGAAATAAGAGTGATATTTGGTGGGAAATAAGAGATATTTGGTGGGAAATAAGAGTGATCGCAGAATATTGCCCGTTTTCGCAGAATATTGCTCTTATTACCGATCTATGAGTGATTTTAGATTTTTCATATTAAAATCAATATTTAGTGGGAAATAAGAGTGATCACAGAATATAGCCTGTTTTCTTCTAATACCTCTTATTAGCGATCTATGAGTGATTTTTCATATAGAAGTCGATATTTGGTGGGAATTAAGAGTGATAACAGAATATTGCCCGTTTTCCCTTAGGACCTTTTATTAACGATCTATAACTGATTTTTCATATAAAAATCGATATTTGGTGGAAAATAAGAGTGATCACAGAATATTGCCCGTTTTCCTCTAGGACCTCTTATTACCGATCTATGACTGATTTTAGATTTTTCATATAAAAATCGATATTTGGTGGGAAATAAGCGTGATCACAGAATATTGCACGTTTTCCTCTAGGACCTCTTACTAACGATCTATGAGTGATTTTAGATTTTTCATATAAAAATCGATATTTGGTGGGAAATAAGAGTGATCAAAGAATATTGCCCGTTTTCCTCTAGGACCTCTTATTAGCGATCTATGAGTGATTTTTCATATAGAAGTCGATATTTGGTGGGAATTAAGAGTGATAACAGAATATTGCTCGTTTGCCTCTAGGACCTCTTAATAACAATCTATGATTATTTTAGATTTTTCTTATAAAAATCGATATTTGGTGGAAAATAAGAATGATCAGAGGATATTGCTCGTTTTTCCCCTAGGACCTCTTATTAACGATCTATAACTGATTTTAGATTTTTCATATAAAAATCGATATTTGGTGGGAAATAAGAGTGATCACAGAATATTGCCCGTTTTCCTCTAGGACCTCTTATTAACAATCTATGACTGATTTTAGATTTTTCATATGAAAATCGATATTTGGTGGGCAATAAGAGTGATCACGATCTATGACTGATTTTAGATTTTTGATATAAAAATCGATATTTGGTGGGAAATAAGTGTGATCACAGAATATTGCCCGTTTTCCTCTAGGAGCTCTTATTAGCGATCTATGAGTGATTTTTCATATAGAAGTTGATATTTGGTGGGAATTAAGAGTGATAACAGAATATTGCTCGTTTTCCTCTAGGAGCTCTTAATAACGATCTATGACTGATTTTAGATTTTTCATATAAGTCGATATTTCAAAGGAAATAAGAGTGATCACAGAATATTGCCCGTTTTCTTCTAGGACCTATTATTAACGATCTATGAGTGATTTTAGATTTTTTATATAAAAATCGATATTTGGTGGGCAATAAGAGTGATCGCAGAATATTGCCTATTTTCCTCTAGGACCTCTTATTAACGATCGCTGAGTGATTTTAGATTTTTCATATAAATGTCGATATTTGGCGTGAAATAAGAGTGATCACATAATATTGCCCGTTTTCCTCTAGGACCTCTTATTAACGATCTATGACTGATTTTAGATTTTTCATATAAAATTCGATATTTGGTGGGCAATAAGAGTGATCACAGAATATTGCCTATTTTCCTCTAGGACCTCTTATTAACGATCGCTGAGTGATTTTAGATTTTTTATATAAATGTCGATATTTGGCGTGAAATAAGAGTGATCACAGAATATTGCCCGTTTTCGTCTAGGACCTCTTATTAACGATCTATGAGTGATTTTAGATTTTTCATATAAAAATCGATATTTGGTGGGCAATAAGAGTGTTCGCAGAATATTGCTTATTTTCCTCTAGGACCTCTTATTAACGATCGCTGAGTGATTTTAGATTTTTCATATAAATGTCGATATTTGACGTGAAATAAGAGTGATAACAGAATATTGCCCGTTTTCCTCTAGGATCTCTTATTAACGATCTATGACTGATTTTAGATTTTTCATATAAAAATCGATATTTGGTGGGCAATAAGAGTGATCACAGAATATTGCCTATTTTCCTCTAGGACCTCTTATTAACGGTCGCTGAGTGATTTTAGATTTTTTATATAAATGTCGATATTTGGCTAGGCTCGTGGCAAAGGGATGCAGTCAAAAGCACGGAATAAATTACGAAGAAACATTTTCCCCGGTAATTCGATATGAAAACCTAAGATTGTTGTTTGCAATTGCTGTAGAACATGAACTTCATATGCATCAAATGGATGTTACAACAGCCTACCTTAACGGTGATCTTCATGATGAAGTTTCTATGAAAATGCCAGAATATTTTGAAAAAGAAAATTCTACTAATGCAGCACTCAAACTCAAGAAATCTTTATATGGACTCAAACAGTCTGGTCGGGAGTGAAATTTCAAGTTAGATAATGTTTTAAAAGACCTTGGATTTGTTGCATGTCCAAGTGAACCTTGTTTGTATACAAGACATCAAAATGAAAAGCTCAATTTTATTGCAGTATATGTTGACGACATAATCGTAGCAAGTTCTGATAAAACCGAATTAAATGAAATTAAACAACAAATATCAAGTAAGTTGAAAATTGTTGATAAAGGTCCCTTAAGTTATTTTTTAGGGATGGAAATCGAAAGGAATTGAGAAACTGGTTCGATTACCCTATGCCAGAAAAATTATATTAAGGAACTATTGAACGAATATAAGATGGAACAATGCAAACCAATGTCTACACCTTTAAATGAAGGATTTCAATTAAAATGTTCCAGTGACAACTGCGATAAGGTAAATGAAACCGAGTATCAGTCACTAATAGGTACCTTAATGTACCTTGCCCTTACAACTAGAGTAGATATATTGCATTCAGTTTGTAAGCTTTCGCAAAGAAACAAAAACCCTCATACCGAACATGAAGCAGCAGCAAAACATATTCTTCGTTATTTGTCAAAGACTCAAGATTTCAAACTGCACTACCACAAAACTGGTAACCCAATCGAAGGTTTCGTTGATGCAGATTGGGGAGGTGATCCGATAGAATGCAAGTCATATACAGGATACGTATTTTTCAATTCTGGATGTATATTTTCGTGGGAATCGAAGAAACAAACAACAGTAGCACTCAGTAGTACTGAAGCTGAGTACATAGCTTTTTGTGGCGCAGCTAAAGAAACCGTTTATTTAAAAAAATTGTGTTTGGAACTTGGATTAAGTACTATACAGGAACCTATTATTATAAATGGTGACAATTTAAGCGCACAACAACTAATAAAGAACCCTGTATATCATGCGCGTTATAAACACATTGATATAAAATATCATTTCGTTCGCGATATTTATAAAAATAATGATATTACTTTAAAGTATGTACCAACTAAGGAAATGATCGCCGATATTTTAACAAAGAACTTAGGAAAAATTAAACATTATAATTTCACTGATTTAATGGGATTGTATTGATATATTTACAGTATTTTTATTGAGGAGAAGTGTTGAAATATTTTGATTTTATACTTTGCAATATAAATACTTTGTTATTAGGTTTTTGAATTTATGTTTTTAATCAATATAGTTTGGTTTCATACTTTAATATGAAAATTATTATTTGTCACTTACTGAAAATTATTTGTTTAATAAAGAATACACTTTTGTAAAAAATCTAGAAAATAGATTGTGGTTGTGTATTTATTTGGCCTTATGCAAAAGATAGACTTCCAACAATAAGAGTGATCACAGAATATTGCCTATTTTCCTCTAGGACCTCTTATTAACGATCGCTGAGTGATTTTTTATATAAATGTCGATATCTGGCGTGAAATAAGAGTGATCACAGAATATTGCCCGTTTTCCTCTAGGACCTCTTATTAACGATCTATGACTGATTTTAGATTTTTCATATAAAAATCGATATTTGGTGGGAATTAAGAGTGATCAGAGAATATTGATCGTTTTTCCCCTAGGACCTCTTATTAACGATCTATAACTGATTTTATCACAGAATATTGCTCGTTTTCCTCTAGCACCTCTTATTAACGATCTATGAGTGATTTTAGATTTTTCATATAAAAATTAATATTTAGTTGGAAATAAGAGTGATCACAGAATATTGCCTGTTTTCCTCTAGTACCTCTTATTAACGATCTATAACTGATTTTAGATTTTTCATATAAAAATAGATATTTGGTGGGAAATGAGAGTGATCACAGAATATTGCCCGTTTTCCTCTAGGACCTCTTATTAACGATCTATGACTGATTTTAGATTTTTCATATAAGTCGATATTTGAAAGGAAATAAGAGTGATCACAGAATATTGCCCGTTTTCCTCTAGGAGCTCTTATTAGCGATCTATGAGTGATTTTTCATATAGAAGTCGATATTTGGTGGGAATTAAGCGTGATCACAGAATATTGCCTATTTTTCTCTAGGACCTCTTATTAACGATCGCTGGGTGATTTTAGATTTTTCATATAAATGTCGATATTTGACGTGAAATAAGAGTGATCACAGAATATTGCCCGTTTTCCTCTAGGACCTCTTATTAACGATCTATGAGTGATTTTAGATTTTTCATATAAAAATCTATATTTAGTGGTTAATAAGAGTGATCATAGAATATTGCCCGTTTTCCTCTAGGACCTCTTATTAGCGATCTATGAGTGATTTTTCATATAGAAGTCGATATTTGGTGGGAAATAAGAGTGATTACATACTATTGTCGCTTTTTCTCTAGACCTCTTATGAGGATCTATGACTGATTTTAGATTTTTCTTATAAAAATCGATATTTGGAGGGAAATAAGAGTGATCAGAGAATATTGCTCGTTTTTCCCCTAGGACCTCTTATTAACGATCTATGACTGATTTTAGATTTTTCATATAAAATTCGATATTTGGTGGGAATTAAGAGTGATAACAGAATATTGCTCGTTTTCCTCTAGGACCTCTTTCTAACGATCTATGATTGATTTTAGATTTTTCTTATAAAAATCGATATTTGGTGGAAATAAGAGTGATCAGAGAATATTGCTCGTTTTTCCCCTAGGACCTCTTATTAACGATCTATAACTGATTTTAGATTTTTCATATAAAAATCGATATTTGGTGGAAAATAAGAGTGATTACAGATTATTGTCGTTTTTCCTGTAGGACCTCTTTATTAACGATCTATGAGTGATTTTAGATTTTTCTTATAAAAATCGATATTTGGTGGGAAATAAGAGTGATTACAGATTATTGCCCGTCTTCGTTTAGGACCTCTTATTAACGATCTATGACCGATTTTAGATTTTTCATATAAAAATCGATATTTGGTGGAAAATAAGAGTGATTACAGATTATTGTCGTTTTTCCTCTAGGACCACTTATTAACGATCTATGACTGATTTTAGATTTTTCATATAAAAGTCGATATTTGGTTGGAAATAAGAGTTATCACAGAATATTGCCTGTTTTCCTCTAGGACCTCTTATTAACGATCTATGAGTGATTTTAGATTTTTCATATAAAAATCTAGGACCTCTTATTAACGATCTATGAGTGATTTTAGATTTTTCATATAAAAATCGATATTTGGTGGGAAAAAAGAGTGCCCGTTTTCCTCTAAGACCTCTTGCTTGTTTTCCGCTAGGACCTCTTATTAACGATCTATGAGAGATTTTAGATTTTTCAAATAAAAATCGATATTTGGCCCGTTTTCCTCTAAGACCTCTTGCTTGTTTTCCTCTAGGACCTCTTATAAACGATCTTTGAGTGATTTTAGATTTTTATACCCTTCACCTTCGTGAGAAGGGTATATATAAATTTGTCATTCCGTTTTTAATTTCCATAATACAATTTTCCGACCCTATAAAGTATATATATTCTGGATCCTTATAGATAGCGGAGTCGATTAAGCCATGTCCGTCTGTCTGTCTGTCTGTCTGTCTGTTATCTTCGGGATCCAAATCTTTAATAATTCTGTCAGACATGCTTTCGAGAAGTTTCCTATTTAAAAATCTGTCCATAAATAGCGGAGATATGAGGAAAAATCCGAGACAACCTCTATTTTTGGCCTATTTTTATCTATATCTCGATTACTAAGTCATAAATATAGACAATATGGATATCTAATGATAGATATTTCAAAGTACATTGCAACGATGTATATAAGGCTATACAAAGTTGGACCTACAATGGGTCAAAATCGGGGAAAAAAATGTTTAACCCGAATTTTTTTTTCACAATAAACATTCTTTTGTCAATTTTTTTTCACTAATAAATTAAATTACTATTAAAAATTTTTTTATTGAAATAATCACAATTTAACATTTTCGTTTATTTAAGAACCAAGCAATTCAGCAAAATTGTACAGTTTTCCAATTTTTCAAATAATCAAAATGGTAAATAATACTTGAAACTAAATTTGAAATAAAAATAATAAGTTTTTGTCATTCGTTAGGCATAATTTAATGGATACATTTTATTATTTTATCTATTAATTTGTTTTAAACTAGCGGTTACCCGTGTGCTACTATGCTAAAACAATAGACACATATGGTCAATTCACAAGGTCTTTTATCAGTCATATTGTCATAATGTCTTAATATATCACGACTCGGCGGCTCGGCTTAACCGACTCTTAGGCATTCGGCGTTAGTCTCTGCTGGTTCGTTACGATAACACAATAAACATAGTATAGAAAGTAGTATTATTTTAGGACATTTTTTGCTTGAAAACCAATAAAAACCATTGTAAAATATTAGGACATTATGACAATATGACATGATAAGAGACCTTGTGAATTGACTAATATTATTTTTACATTAAATGCACTCCATGCAAATCACTTTCATTTAACTAGAAGATTTTTGAGTCAATTTAACTATCAGTTGGGAAGTTCTAACTTTTTACCGAAAAACGAACACATACCCACCGCCCATGTAATTTAAATTTTTTTATCTGCACCTGTAGAAAAAAAACCTTTTATAATGTTAAATTGCGTATTGATAATGATTCTTTAATAAAAAATCTATTTAACACTTTAATCGTATTTTTGTTATTAATAACACAGCATTTACTAAATAACTGAAACTAATATGTCCTATTTCGAATTCAGTGTAAAAATATATTTTCGAATTAGCTAGGAAAATTAGTCGAGGATCCATTATGTTTCAAAAGATACCGCACTATGCGTAATTGACTCGTTTTAGTAAATTTTTTGTCTCTCTGTAGAAAAAAACATATTTATTTATTATTTCTTTATAGTTTAAATTATAGAGTTGTTTTATAATTTTAGGGATCAATTTTTGTTCATTAATATGGAAATTTTTTATAAAACTTCATTCATTTTAATATAAATAATCCATTCTATATTTTATTCAAAAATAGTTACTATTATTTAAATAACTAACAAATTTATTGATAACTAGCTTGACCCGGTGCGCTTCGCTACACCTGTCGTAATAAAAAAAATATGTAAGGATTTTATAAAAAATTACTTACATTTAAATAACTAACAAATTTATTGATAACTAGCTTGACCCGGTGCGCTTCGCTACCCCTGTCGTAATAAAAAAATATGTAAGGATTTTATAAAAAAAATCGGGTTTCCCCCTGTTTATCCCTTTCTGGTCCAAGTATTGAGAGTTTTACAGTTTTAGATAGAGTAGTGTTTAAATGTTTAAAATTGTATTTTGTATGTCGAATCATCAAAATATCATGTATAGGTAAAAAAAATTTAATATTTTTTCCGAATGATTGAAGAAAAATCTGTCTAAGATATTTGGGACACATTTTGCTAAGAACAATAGGTAATAAGTTGCATGGATGAAAAAAACACCTCCTTGGCCAAAAAAAAACTCAAAAAGTTCTCAATTACTATCCAATAGAGCTAACCATGGTGCAAATTTCATCCCAATCGGAAGACATTTATTTCAAAAGTTGGTTCACTCGACATGAAATGCCCCATATGTATATTAAGAAATAATTTTTTTTTTTTTATTGCCTGTTTCACTAAATGCGAACGAACATTTTCTTTAGTATTTTATATTGAAAACAACAAAAAAATTTAAAATTTTTTTGTTTTCAATATCGCAAAACAATTTATAAACATTTTGTGAAATGTTTACAAATTGTTGATACACCTCAAAATCGCAGTTACAAAAGTAGCTTTTTATTTATACCAATGGGAAAAGAAATTGTAATTTTATTGTATAATTTTGTATAGTCTGTCTTAAGTATGATCCCATATAAATTTACAAGGTTGTATGAAAGCCGTTTCTTATCCATTTTTTAACAGGGACCGAAAATAATAATTATTCTTGAAATTTCATAAAATAACATGCTTTTTAAATTCTTGACTTTTATTTTTTTTGTCAAAAATATTTGTTATTTGTTATTTTTTGATTTTTATTTTATTTATCAGAAATATTTGTCAGATTTTGATTTTTTTTTTTTTTTTTGTCAGAAATATTTGTCAAACTTTGATTTTTATTTTTTTGTCAGGAATATTTGTCAGACTTTGATTTTTATTATGTTTTTTTGTTTGTCAGAAATAATTGTTACTTTTTTGTCAGGAATATTTGTCAGACTATGATTTTAATATCTATGGCAGATATACAAATTAATTATTGAGTTTTATTTACATATATGTAAGAGTCTAGCAAATATGTAAATAAAACTCAATAATTAATTTGTATATCAGCCATATATATAAAAATCATAGTCTGACAAATATTCCTGACAAAAAAATAACAATTATTTCAGACAAGAAAAAGAAAAAAATAAAAATCAAAGTCTGACAAATATTCCTGACAAAGAAAATAAAAATCTAATTTGAAATGAAAAAAAATTTTATTGAGCAAAAGCTTTCATCACCTAAGATAATAAATTTTTTGTTTGTAATCAATCAAAATTGTTTTCCTCTTTTATTCAGATTTTCTAAATCTTTTAATTTAATGTTATTCAATATCTCCATACAAATATATATATTTCCTGAAATTTTAGTACAATTTAAACATCCCCAGAAAATATTAAATTAAGTAAACATGGTAACCCTAAGAAATTATTATTACGTATTCTGCTGTTATTTTCAGTTAATAGCCCACAATAAGTACTATTAACAACCAGACTCCTATCACTCATGGAATCTTAATAGCAAATATTACATTAATTTATAAAAAAACTATACCTAGCTGCATTATTTATATTAAAACCTTTATACAAATTTTTAAGTAAAAGACTCACTTTGACACAGCCACCATTTTGCTTAAGTTGCCCATGATATTTTTATTTTTGCTTTTCACACTTTATTTAATATACACGCACTTTTATTTACACATATTTTGAAATAACTATGTATTACATTAACTTTATTTATTACTTTTTACTATATTTAATACAACAAACTATTTTATTTTGCAATTTTTTCATAAATTTGTTAATTTTCTTTTCCACTCGCGTTTTCACTTACTAATTGCACCCGAATAGTTTAATGGTCAAAGGACGACTAAACAAAATGAATAAAAGAAAATAAAGCTCAACTAAGCTGACGTCAAGTTTTAAAATGAGCATCCTTAAAGTATGCTAAACGATTTGAATAAATGATACTGAACATAATTGCGGAGTGTTACCAACTCTAGTGTACTTTTAAAACAAAAACTTATACAATTTTAATTCCGTTTATGAAATGTATTAGTTATAGGTATAATTGTTTATAAAAATAGGGCGTCAATAATAAAATATCATTTAGACTTTTTAAGGAATCTTAAGCTAATGTGTATCAAGATGTTTGTATGAAAACCGTGTTTTACTTTAAATGTTACAGTAAAATGTGAATGTAACAATAATGCCATTTATATTAAAAATCACAACATTGTAATTATTATTTTCTGATTTTTATTTTTTTGTCATAAATAATTGTTATTGTTTTTGTCAGACTGTGATTTTTATTTTTTTTTGTCAGGAATATTTGTCGGACTTTGATTTTTATTTATTTTTGTCAGAAAAATATTTTGCTTTTAAAAATAATATTGCTTTGTGTAAAAATGTCTAAAGAAAATCGCATTTTACTGTAACATTTAAAGTAAAACACGGTTTTCATACAAACATTTTGATAAACATTAGTTTAAGATTCCTTAAAAAGTCTAAATGGTGTTATTTTATTATTGACGCACTATTTTTATAAACAATTATATAACTAATATATTTTTTAAACGGAACTAAAAATGTATGTTTTTGTTTCAGAAGTACACTAGAGTTGGCAACACACCCGCAATTAAGTTCAGTTTCATTTATTCAAATCATTTAGCATACTTTAAGGATGATCATATTAAAATATGTGTAAATAAAAGTGCGTGTATATTAAATAAAGTGTGAAAAGTAAAAATAAAAATATCATATGCAACTTATGCAAAATGGTGGCTGTGACAAAGTGAGTTTTTTTCTTAAACATTTTTGTAGATGTTTTAATGTAAATATGTATTGCAGCTAGGGACATAGCTTTTTTATAATTTTATGTAATATTTGCTGGCTGTTAATAGTACTTATTGTGGGCTATTAACTGCAAGTTAAAGGAAAATACGTAGTAATAATTTGCTAGGGTTAGCATGTTAACATTATTTAATATTTTCTGGGGATATGCTCGTTAAACTGATTTTTGGAAGTGTTCTTTGTATGGGAGTTATGACCTATTATGAATCGATCGACATGAAATTAATTAGCGTGATTACTTTATGTATGAAACTTATTTATGTTAAATTGATTTTGGATACCAACATGTTTAACAATGTTAACAATGCTATGGTCAATTATGAATCGATCCGCACAAAATTTTTAGATGCGATTTATTATACCCTATATGAGAAGGTTATATATAAATTTGTCATTCCGTTTGTAATTTCCACAATATAGTTTTCCGACCGTATAAGTATATATATTCTAGATCCTTATAGATAGCCGAGTCGATTAAGCCATGTCCGTCTGTCTGTCTGTTGAAATCAATTTTCTGAAGACCCCAGATATCTTCGGGATCCAAGTCTTCAATAATTCTGTCAGACATGCTTTCGAGAAGTTACAAAATATATAAAATATATAAAATATATAAACAAAATTCCGAGACAACCTCTATTTTTGGCCTATTTTCATATAGACAATAAATATAGACAATATGGATATATTAAAATATTAAAAAAAAACATTTTTTTTAATTGTATTTTAAAGTATAATTTCATGAAGGGTATATAAGATTCGGCCCAGCCGAATATAGCTCTCGAACTTGTTATTATAAGAATCGATATTTGGTGGGAAATTAGAGTGATCACAGAATATTGCCTGTTTTCATCTAGGACCTCTTATTAACGATCTATGAGTGATTTGAGATTTTTCATATTAAAGTCGATATTTGGCGAAAAATAAGAGTGATTACAGAATATTGCCTGTTTTCATCTAGGACCTCTTATTAACGATCCATGAGTAATTTCAGATTTTTCATATAAAAATTGATATTTGGTGGGAAATAAGAGTGATCACAGAATATTGCTCGTTTTCCTCTTGGACCTTTTATTAACGATCTATGAGTGATTTTAGATTTTTCATATAAAAGTCGATATTTGGTGGGAATTAAGAGTAATCACAGAATATTGCCCGTTTTCCTCTAGGACCTCTTATTAACGATCTTGGCTGATTTTAGATTTTTCTTATAAAAATCGATATTTGGTGGAAAATAAGAGAGATTACAGATTATTGTCGCTTTTCCTCTAGGACCTCTTATTAACGATCTATGAGTGATTTTAGATTTTTCATATAAAAATCGATATTTGGTGGGAAATAAGAGTGATTACAGATTATTGTGGTTTTTCCTCTAAGACCTCTTATTAACGATCTATGACTAATTTTAGATTTTTCATATAAAAATTGATATTTGGTGGAAAATAAGAGTGATCACAGATTATTGTCGTTTTTCCTCTAGGACCTTTTATTAAGGATCCATGAGTGATTTTAGGTTTTTTATGTAAAAATCGATATTTGGTGGACCTCTTAATTTCTATCTATGACTGATTTTAGATTTTTCATATGAAAATCTATTATTAGTGGTAAATAAGAGTGATCACAGATTATTGCCCGTGTTCTTCTAGGACCTCTTATTAACGATCTAGGATTGATTTTAGATTGTTTATATAAAAATCGATATTTGGTGGGAAATAAGAGTGATTACAGATTATTGTCGTATTTCCTCTTGGACCTCTTATTAACGATGTTTGACTGATTTTAGATTCTTCTTTTTATGTGAAGAAAATCGATATTTGGTGGAAAATAAGAGTGATCACAGATTTACATAGATTTAAAAATTTTAAAATCCAAAATCGTTAATTTGTTTAAGAATAATTTTTAGTAAAATTTTACAGTTTTGTATATAGACATTGTTGATTAAGCTGCAAAAGTGAAAAACTACAAAAGTGAAAATTCCAAAAATTGTGTAGTTTTAGATTTTTGGCTCCATTTACGGTACCATGTTCGGGCGAAAAATTATCTTTGCATAATATTTCAGAAGTTATTGGGGCATTCAAAACAGGTTTCAATTGTGTAAGGAAAGTTTGGCTTAAAGTTGAAATTTACATAAAGTATAGAAAGGTAAAATTGAGTAGATTATCTCATTTAGAGACTCTCATTTTTTTTATTAAACTTAAACCACAAAAGCTCACATATAAACACTAAAACCGTAATCAAATATAAATACATACAAATCTCAAAAATACCCGATAACTGGGTAAACGTAAGAGGAGTTTCAGTTGTCACCTCATCCACCTCTTCCAAAAAACGATCATCCAACACCAGTCTAGCCCAGTAATCGATTAAACCAAAATTTCGTAAATTTTGCAAGATATGATCAAATGTTACCACCAAATAAGAATGTTTGGTAAAATACATGCATAACTGTTGCGAAAATATAGTTTCCTTTAAGATATGGAATATTCCATATTTGTCATAAGTATTAACGTAGTAAGTTAGAAAATCCTTGGGCGTACCGGTCACATAACGCTTATTGGGATTGGCTTCTAATATAGGAAAGCCACCGGCATCGCTGATATTCATAATTAAAACATCTATTAAATTATCACGTATAATTTGTATGCCCGAAAAGGAATCACCGGTAGCCATATTGACAATAAGCTGGTATTTACGTTCGGTTAATTCGGCGGCAGTATCGGGCGGTGCTACGGTTTTTTGCGATTTAAGAAAATCATATAAGGAACCTTGGTATATGGAGCGCAAAATCATGGTAAGTAAAATCCACATAAAGAAAATATAACGTGCAAAATTGCGTAGGGGCAAAGTATGAGCAGTTTGACCAAGAGTAATGGCTACAATATTGATATTTATAAAATTGGCCGATGTAAAACCATAAATGAATTTCAAAATCTTCAGACGTAAATGTTCTAAAATATGAGGAGTACTTAGTAGCAGTAGCATTAAAACTAATAACACAATCCAAATATGAAAATCAAAGGGGTAGGCTATAATTTCGAAACTGGTCCAAGGTTGACGGAAAGCCAACACCGTAAACACTTGCATGGTTTGATAAAATGTCATCGAGGGACTCATGGCGGTAGAACGTTCCAGAGTGCAACGGAAAGAACCTAAACTTAGATCCGCTACTCGGTCATTTAACTGTAAGAAAAATAAATTTTAATAATATTTTAATAACACTTGCTAATTTGTTTCAAATTACCATTTTTATAGCTCCTGTTACTGTGCCATCTGCTTTCACCAAACCTCTTTGCTCATTATTGGGTGGTATTTTATAGTATATTCTAAAGTTTAAGACTTCAGCTAAAACTTGTAATAAAAATCCTTCCATGCCCTCCATTTCCCCTAAATTATAACCCTGAACTGGCAGTGTGAGATATGGCGGTACATTCCACAAAGCAGCCATTAGCGTACAATTGTGGAAATTTCGAAATTTATCAGGATATAGTTCAGATCCTTTTAAATCTGTTATGGACTTATTTTGGTTAATTATGTGTAATTGAGCATTATTGCAGGATTTTGGTGTAAAGGGATAATAGGTGTATAACTGTATTGGCATTTGCTCCTGAGTTTGTAGTAATAGGGCCACATTAACTGTGTAATAATACCAACAATAATCAAATATTTTTTGTATTTGTTTTACGGGATTTGAACTAACGGAATACAATATGATTAGATAATATTCACTGAAGTCTTCCGTGACTGTTTGGGGTCCAGGATCTATTTTTCTGAAAAAAAAAGATTTCTTATAACCATTTTCATGTTATTAATTAATACATGTTCCCACTTACCGAAAACTTTCATATGAATCAATAAACATCAGATTAAAATAAGCAAAACTATGCCTATAATCAAGTTGAACATCTTCCAATTTTATCTTGATATCACTTAACATCTTGAAATATTCACTAGATAGTTCATTGAAATAATATTTGGCTCTTTTATGACGAACACTTTGTACCACTGTCAGTTCGGAGGTTTTTTCCAGAAAATATTCCGTATTAAAATGTTGCAAATATGTAGACATCTCGGTGACATTTAACGAGTTTAAATTTAAATCGAAAGTAAAACCTTTTTGGACGACTAATGAAATGACAATAAATTTAAAAATGTTTATTAAATTGACACTAAAATGCTTTGTAGACATGTAGAGATTTTGATTTTTGTAGATATTTGAATGCTGATAAGAGAAGTATTTAATTTGTATAATAACAAATTTAATTTGTGTTTGGCATTTTATACGAAACAAACAAAATGTTTTATTACATATATTAAGATTCTTTAGGGGAATGTGGGTGGGCGGCGATGTGATAGACAGAAAATTAAAAGAGTGAGTTATAATTTAAGACAATTAGACTTGGATAAACTTGGATAACTACACAGTTTTCTCAAAGTAAATGATCACGAGGCCGTTAAGTTCGCCCTCTACGGAGAGTATAACCGAGTTTTTAATAGTTTAAACCAGAGCCCGGAAGCGATTGGTCAGTTGTTGTAAGAGCGAAATTTAAGAAAAGAGAAAAATGTATATTCTCATATTCACTACAACACAGGCATGGAAATTTTAATTTTGAAATGTTGGTATTTTAATTAAAAATAATATTTTTAAATTTAAAATTTCTGTTAGACTTCTTTACTTATATCGGTTTAAGAAAACATTTTAGATTAAAATTCGTTTCTTTTTGGAAGTTTATAATTCTAAAAACGTACATCATACGTTGATGTTAAAAAATATTAAGTTTTCCATCCCTGCATTAGTAATCTTCATGTACAAAAACAAGAAACATGCGACAACACAACCCTCGTCAATGAACGCTCAAACGAGACTGAATGAATTTTTAATACGTGTGAGTACGTTGTTGTAAATTTAATAATAATGGACGAAAAGCACGCGTGCATAGGAAATGCCTAGCTCTGGTTTAAACATGTTTTGGAAAGGAGATGAATGAAGATTTTTTGATTGGCAACACTTTACTGCACAAATGGCTGCAATTCAAATCTTGAGATGCCCTAGATGATTTATATATGAAGTAAAATTCTCATTCATCTACTTTTCAAAACATGTTTAAAATATTAAAAACAGTTTGACAACTGACATTTTCGGATTTGTAACTGGAGCATTTCACAGTAAAGGTTTCGATAAAACACTTTCTCACCTTGGTGGCTTTGTAAATCGTTCAATTAGCCGCATTTATGTGTCACGGTTTATTGTTAATTTTGGACTGGAGGCAATGGTGGACCCGTTGGTTCGTACTTCTTCGCAAATCTGGCTGGTAATATGATACGAGAGTTCTTTCTGCCTAAATTGGATAATAGTTAGTAATGTGGTACTCTTGTGGTTTCAACAAGACGGTGCTCTATCGGGAAAAAGAAATTACTAATAATAAATTTTTAAATCTATATATACGTGCACACTACTTCAGTTAATGAGATTGATTAAAGTAGGGTAATCGTTTCCATCGATTTTAAATTTTGAAAAAAAATGTAAATACATAAAACATTTTTTGTTAAATCTTTGAGATAAATTTAAAACTATTAAGCTCTGGTTTTGTCAAAATTTTTAAATTTTTCATACTCATTTCAAAATTTTGATCTTGATTATTTTTCACGACTACGTGGATTGTGATATTGCAGAAGAAGTATTACTTTTTTCGATTGACCCCACTGTGCGGATTCATTTACTGAATGAGATATTTCGCGGCCATGTACTCTCTCGTTTCGGTGATCGTGCGATTTAACATTCTTCGATTTCTATTAATGGGGTTATTTCAAGACAAAGTAAAATTCTTAACACACGTTTTTCATTAAAACTTTTAACCCAAGTATTATTTGAATTTTTGTTTTGATCAAGTTACCTTTGTAAAACATGTCAGCTATTATGTTTAATGTCAATTATATTCATTTGTTTAAAATGAGTAATTAAAATGAGTGACCAGAAAAAAGTGCGTACTAAAGTTATTAAATATTTTCAACAAAACCCAACATGGTCCTACAAAAAGTTGGCCAAGCAGTTGCCGTTGAAAAGAAACCTGGTTCAGGTAGAAAGAATGGTCCACATGATGTTTCTAAAGCCAAAAAAATAGAAAGCATTTACAAAAGATCTCCCAACACATTCAGTAGGAAAGCAATCCGGTTAGCTCAGTGCTCGGACTATTTGGTACGAAAAGTTAAAGCTAATGCAGGTTTAAAAACATACAAAGCTCAAAAAGTTCCTGACAGGAACGCTACTAAAAATCTAGAGGCCAAAGACGGAGTACGGAAATTGAAGTCAAATTTTATACACAAAATACACCTGCTGTATAATGGATGACGAAACGTACGGAACATTTTTCGCAGCTTCCGGGTCAATATTTTTATGTTGCTGATGCTCGAGGGAATGCTGTAGAAAAGTTTAGGACCCAAAAGCAAAAAAATGTTCCCAAAAAGTTCTTGGCATGGCAAGCAATAAGCAGTTGCGGCAAAAGAAGCCAAACATTTGTTACAAAGGACTCTTTAAATACCGAAATTTACATCAAAGAATGTTTACAAAGGAGCATACTTCCATTCATAAGACTTCTTAATGTGTCCACTTACTTTTGGCCTGATTTGGCATCCTGTCACTATGGAAGCAAGGTATTGAGTGGCACAAGAACAATAATGTGGTATTTGTACCGAGAGAGGCAAATCCTCCAAACTACCGGAGCTAAGGCCAGTGGAGAGATATTGGGCTCTTGTTAAAAGAGAATTGAAGAGCACAAAAAAGGTGTCCAAAAGTGTGGTAGATTTTAAACGGAGATGGACAACCTGTTCGAACAAAGTGACAGAAATCACTATAAAAACGTTAATGGAAGAGATTCCGAAAAAGATTTAAAATTTCATCACTAGTGATTAAAACTATAAAAATATGTTTTTTTTTTGTAAGTTGTAATAATAATCTCAATAAAAAAAAAAGAACTTAAAACTGTAAGTTTAGTGGTTTCATTTTTATTAAGATATATGTATGTTAAGAACTTTTCGATCTCACTATTTATACAATTCAGTACTCCTTCAATGAAATTCAGGCACATTTACGTAAAATTCATGAAAATTTCGACAAAAGAGTGTGCAAGTTCCAGCAAATCCGTGAAGGCCAAATAACTGGCCACGTGATAGTTTTTTTTATATTAATGTGAAACTGACAATTCAACATGGAGTTGGCAAGAAGGAAGTAAATTGACATATTTTAAACACTTTGTAACAGGCCATGGAACTAAACCACGACAGTTTTTTTTATACTTCCGCAATATATATTTCTGCTAAAACATTTTATTGGATAGCTTGAAAAATGCTCTCCCGAAGACAACATGTTTTTTATAACTGTGATGATAGATAAATTAAATTTGAATTATGTTAAAACATTCCTTTAAACTACCTGTTTAATAACAATTAGTTACCTTTAGTGATTTGCCTCTCAGGGTTTAGAAATTATTAACTGACAAGGTTAAAGATCGCTAATGGAATGTTTATGGAAATACGCACTGCAAATAATGGAAATAGAATATGATATAATTATTAAACCATTAATATAAGTTTTGTGTTTTCTTTCCGAATATAATATTTATAAGCGTAAGTAATTTTTATTTACCAGTTAATGCATACTTCCTTTGGAAATAATTCCGTTGGTGCTACTTTATAACTTTTTCATCATTTTCTCTTTAAAGACATGCACAATACTATCATATTTCTAATTATAAAATAAAATTAATTTCTTATAAAACTTTATATTTATCATTGCACAAAAATATAACTACTAAAGAATAAATGAATTTCTATCTTAATTTAGTACTTCTCGCTTGCGATATATAAACTGTTATTTAGTATTTATTTTATTTCAGCTTACTAAAAATCATGTTCAACAACTTTTTAAAATTTACTTGTGTTGTTTTTATTTATTTTGAAATTATTTTAATTAAATTAAATTGTTTCCATAAACCAAATGAACATATTCTGTTCTGTTTCCTATTTAATTAAAATAATAATAAAAACATTTTAAATGCTATTGCCTATATTCTAGCTGCACATTTTTCCCACATAACATGGCATATTTTTAGGCCTAGCTACACTACATACTATATAGTACTATGTAGTTCACGTGTATATACAAATCACTTTATGGAATTTTTTTTATTTCATTTGTTTACACATTAAGTAAACAAATCAACTAAACATATGTATAACAACTTTAATACACAGTTCAGCTGTTGTAATTAGTAATTAATGACAACTAAATAAATGGTTTCGCATGTTGTGTGACATGGTCACTCTAGTCAATGTAAATCTATTAATATCTACCTGTACAACAGTAAATAACTGGTGCAACAATTGTCCGTTACGTTGAGTTTTATAAATTCATTAATTTATTGTATTGGTTAAATAGTTAGGTGTGTATATTATGGCGGGTCCCATTGATAGTGAACAGAAATAATATTTAAACTATGATCTTAACTGAAATAAAATATTTCTTAGTCTTAAGGTTAATTCCGTTTAAGTGCAAATATACCTAAATTTTATACATTTTTGACGATAATAATCCACATGCTACTTTGTGTTTTTCTTACATACCTTTCATTTCGATTATTAACCCACATTTTCAATATTAATTTTCTGTTCAATCTAATAATCTTGTGAATATTGACAAATAGAACAGACATTCTGGTAAAATCGAAGGTAACTTCAAGTAAATCTATTCTATTAATCTAGATAATTTTGTTTGAAACCTGAAACTTGAAGAACTACATTTTTATGCTTTGGTCTTTAAAGTACATATTAGTCTAACACCCACCTTAAAGTATACCGATCGGCTCAGAATCACTTTCTGAGTCTGTCCGTCCGTCTGGCTGGCTGTCCATGTAAATCTTTATATATACGAAAGTCATGTCACCTAAGTATATGATCGGTCCATATTTAGACATGGCTCCCATATAAAACCAACTTCCGAAAATCGGTTTAAAGAGCATAAATCTCTTACAAATGTTGGTATCCGTATAAAATTCAAAAGAAATAAGTTACATATAGACATAAATCACACGACCTAATTTCTTGGCGATCGGTTGATAATTGGTCATAGCTCCCATATAAGGTCCACTTCTGAAAATCATTGGCAAAAATAAATTAAAAAAATTTAAAAAGAGAAATGTTTTTTCTCATTCACTTAGTGTGGGGTATTATGTGGTCGGGCTTGACCGACCATACTTTCTTACTTGTTTGAGTTAATAACATTCTAAACATTTGTTGGTGCCACCCTAATTTACATACTAAATATATATGTATATATTGTATAGCATGCGTTTAGTCTGGCTGTGATATTGACGTTGTTAGTGGATAAAATGTTGAAACATTTGGGTGGCAAAACTTTTGCCGCCTCTACGTGACGTCTGGATTAATTCACGTGACTAAAAATTTGGTTGTATTAAAGGGTATATTTGGCCGTATAATTGAGTAATGTGCACGTAAGGGTATTTAGTTGCTCATGAAGAAGAGCATGGTATGTAATTTAAATTAAAACAAAAAAGAAAGTATAGTATAGTTGGTCAGGCCCAACTAAATAATACCCTACACTAAGTAAATGAGATATTTTTGGCAGTGAGTAGATACAAAACATATTTGAGTTGAATTTTATTTAGATACAAACATTTATTAAATTTTTGTGCTCGTTAAGGTAATTTTCGTAAGTGGGCCTTATATAGGAGCTAGGTCAATTAAGGATCGATCTGCACACAAAATTTAAATGTAACATTTCTTGTAATATAAAACATATATAAATCAGATATTTATGACATAAAAGTAATATTTCGGTCCAAAATAAATTGACCCTGAAAGTGATTCTGAGTCGATACAAGCATCTGTCATTTAAAACCAAAACTAAATTTCTTTGAAATCCGCCAATTTAAAAACCGGCTCATACTAATCCATAATATATTACTCATAATCATCCCACACACGAGTGTTGTTTTTGTTTTCATATAGTTTTTTTTACTCATACCTTCTCACCAATTAGCTTTTTGACAACTGAGATAGGTCTTTGACAGGAGAGTTTCCGATCTATGTGTATTTATCTATGGTTTTAATATTTTATATTTAAACATCTATGGGTAAATGAAATATAAAAATTACACTGTCCAACTGAATTGTTGGAACAGAATAGCGACAAAACAAAAAAAAATATTAGGTTTGAGTAAATAATTCTAAAAACACAAAGCACTGATCCTCGAAAAAGCTCCATAATTGTATAGCCCTATATGTTACTGAATTACAAGCAATTTTTTTTTTTACTATCATATGGCATATAACGCCACAGTGGGCACTTTTAAAAAAAAAAACTCAGGTTTTGGAACACATTTTCCCCGTTTTAGGAATTTTGGTATTTGAAAATAAAAAGTGGCAAAAATTAAATTGCCATTGATCTAAGAACATTTGGGTCTGTATTAGTTTCAAAGTTTGTTATGATTCGCCAAAAATTGTCGTTAAATATTTTTATCCTTAAATGTCCTTTTTGAGAGGACATTTTTTGATTTTCTCGAAAAAGGGTTAAATTTACCCCTTAAGAGAGGAGCTAAAGGAACATCTTCCACAAAAATGATCTCCATAAAATTCCACAATATAACTCTAAAAATAAGAATTCTCGCAGACATTAACATACAACATTTTCAGTTAGTATAATGATCCCTTCGATCAAAAAATTAAAAGTTTCACCCACTGTAAAAAAAATTCAGACCAGCTGGACTATAAGTTTATTCTACAAAAATTATCTGCTCAACATGCCCTTTAAGAATTATAGTCTCAATTTGTTGGACAGTGTTATTTTTAATTGTTTTTTTTTCAACCTCTAAACGTTATCCGATTTGCACTTGGGTTTTATATAACAAAGTTTTAGTCCTTTGCATCACCGAAAATCGAAAGAATAAGGCCCACCTTAAAATATAAGATGTATGTTTGATGAAGAGATTTTCTATTTTCAGAGACTTCGTTACAGGTCACGTCATCAACCAAAAAGAAAATTGTTCTATTTTGTATATTATAATACTCTCGTTTCTATGTCGTACGTATGAAACTTTTCATTCGAAATATTTGTAAATCGTTTACGGTGTTTGAACTTTTACCTCCATATATAATCATTACCTATTTTTAATGATTTCATTCTATAAAATTATGCCAATATGTGAGTCTTTCAAACAACTGTAGCACACCCAAATGTTGTCATAAACTAACCAACATATTAATATATATAAATATACATATGTATATAAATCAAAACTCCAAATTACTAAGCTAATGAACGCCTACGGTTATGCTACATTTTTAGTTGATTAGCAACCATTAAGGTGTAAAGATGTTTCTATATTGTCCGAATACATTAATATTTTATACAATTTTATTGCTGTTACCAAAAAATGTTACCTGTAGCATTGACTTTCGCATGGACGAGGAATTTCAAATTACACGAAATCTTTCCCAGGCTGTAGCCGAAATTGTCAATACACTGTTTGTGGATAAACTTATGAAAAGAGTATTCAACTTTCAAATAAAAATCGAAAATAGAAATAAGGAATACTTGTATGAATTCCAACATATAATAGATGAGACAATGAAATTGTTGAGTGACAATATTGCGATACGTTTGAGAACAGACATTACCATACCACCCGACAATGAAAGACATTTTTGTATTCTATTGGTGGATTCAGCAGAATCATTAGAGTGAGCTTTTCATTTGTTTTAGTTACAACATTACTTAATATGGTTTCCTTTTGTTTGCAGATTTCTCTACAAAGATCTTAATAAATACCATCTGTTTGTGGAGGGTTACTATTTTATTATTCTGAAAACATTTCCCCATGTCCATCATTATTACGATGAGCTTTTTGAAATTTTCCAATTAAATTGGCGTAATGGCATCACACATGCTGATGTCCTTATACATGCGGTTCATAATGTCATTTTACTGTTTCACAGTTTGCCATTTACGCCGTTCCACTGCAAGGGTGTTGCACCCATCATACATAATAAATTCATTGATGGCCAGTGGTTGCATAAGAATTTTGTTACGGCAAAATCAAAAAACTTGTACGGTTGTCCTTTGGTTTGTGCTACTTGGGAAGATATGCCGTATTTTAAATTGCTACGTGATCCTGTTGATGGCAGAAACATATATTACGGTCTGGAGGGACAATTGTTAGAGTATTTGTCGCAGAAAATGAATTTTACGATTACAATGCGCTGGATGAACGATGAGGAAATTAATCAAACGATATATGATGAGCAGGGTGTGTTTAATAAGGTAAACTGTTTTCCACATGTATTGTTTCTTAGCTGAAGAGCTATATTTATTATATTCTATCATAGCTTTTTACAACCAATACCGATTTTGTAATTGGAGCCTTCCACTACAAACCAACATCGTTGGAGGATCCCTATGCCCCAACATCAGTGTACTACATGAGCAGCTATTATTTCTTTGTTTCTTCGAAAACTGATGCCTATGATCCCTTCACGAAACTTCTACTACCGTTCGATAAGGAAATTTGGATTGTTTTAATTGTTATTTTCGCATTTGTCAACATAATACTCTTTATATTCATCCATCTAACCCGAAAATTTAAATCCTTAGTGTTGGGCCGAGAAAATGAAACACCCGCCTACAATATGGTTGTCATCAGTTTGGGTGGCGCAGTGGCTAAAGATCCGAAGGTACCATTTTCCAGATTTCTTTTAATGTTATGGTTACTGGCCACCTTCATTTTACGTACCGTTTATCAAGCATTCATGTTTCATTTTATCAAATCTGATCTGCACCGACCACTACCAAAATTAATAAGCGATTTACTCAACAAGGAATATCGTATGCTGATGAGTGATGTGGTTTATAACACAATTACTGATTTACCGTTGCTCTTTGCTAAAGCGGAAATTTTGAATAGCAGTGAAGTGGAATCATTTGAAATGTTAAGACGTCCCAATGATTTTGACCCATATAAATTGGCGATTTTAATGGCTCATGAATATTATGGTTATTATAAGTTTATAACGCCCATCAATAATGATTTGTATGTGGTTCCTGATAAGCTGTTCACCCAACAGTTGACTATTTATATGAAAAAGAACTCGGCGTATTTGAAACGTTTCAATAAGTATATCGACAGTTATATAAGCGAAGGCTTAATGAATCGTTGGGAACGCTATTTGGTGTATGAGGGTGAAAACCGTAGACCCACTGACGACAGTCCGAAACCTATGGAAATTTCCCATTTATTTGGAGCCTATAGTTTATTGCTTCTGGGCTTAAGTGGAAGTTTATTGGCGTTTTTTGTTGAATATTGTGTATTTGTTGGTACTGTGCTGGGCAGCCGTTTAAGGAGAAAATGGCGTAAAATTATGAGGAAGGGAATAAGAACGTTTCATTAGGTCGAGAAAACTAATACTTGTAGTATTAATAAAGTCGAAAAAAATGAAAAGTCGAATACTTATGTTATTCTTTTAGATTTAAGTTTTTAATCTGAATGTTTTTCAAAAATTAAATTTTTTAAAGTCAAGTTATTTATTTAAAAAAAATAATTATTGTATATTTTACTTTAATGATGTTGTATTAAAAATCTACAGCAAATTACATGTATGCAATAATGTTATAGCTAATCCTTTGGTATTTCTCAGACACACTATCTAAGCATTAGAATTAAAACTTATTTTCAGTTAAGCTCTTATTTGTGGTACTTATTATTTCTGCATAGCATATATTATATAAAAAAAAAATAATAAAAACAATATTTTATTGTACTATTTTTACTAGGATAAGGTTTTAACCTAGAAAAACCTTGAAAAGCTACCCCAAAAGTATGCAGGGATTCTCATATTGCAATTATGTTGTATTGGATCCCATACAGTTCGGAAATACTTGCAGTCTATCTCGATCACTTCATTTAGTACTTTATTGGGTTAGTGTTGATGCTTATAACGGGCAATAATATTGTCCAAACACCCTTAAAGTATACCAATCTGCACAGAATAACTTTCTGAGCCATCGAAGCGATTCCATCCGTCCGTCCATGTAATCAAACTACAGGTCGACATTTTGAAGATAATTAGACAAAATTTGGTACAAACTTTAGTATTGCCGTAAGGACTAACCCTATTGAATTTGTCTAGAATCGGTCCATTATTTCTCCTAGCCCCCATACAACTGCCCTATCTGAAAATAGTTAAGCTCTCATAAATATCTTAACTATAAACATATCCAAACCAAATTCAGCAAAAATAAGTTTTATATAAGCTGAACACGTACTACCAAATTTTGTACCGATCGTTCCACAATTTTCCATAGCTCCCATATAAGCACAATTCTCGAAAATTTCATTAATGTGCATAAATCTCTGAAATATGTTAGTATCAAAATAGAATTCAATACAAATATGTTTCATATATACGCAAATCATCCCACTCACAGTCATAGCTCCCATATAAGTCCCACTACCGAAAATCACTTTATCGACCATAAACATCTTAAAAAGTTTGGCATTCAAATAAGATTCAATACAAATAGAATCATATACTCTGCATTTTTTTATTAGCAAATGTGGTGTAATAACAATATTCTTAAAATTACAAATTCTAAAAATCATACTTATGTATGTTGTTTTGAAATTTATTTAAAAACATGGCTGAGTTATGTTCGTTTATGTTTCAAAAACGCATTTTTTTACCATACCAAAGTAGCTTTCCAAAACACGTAACTAAATAAAAATCAATATAAAAATATAAATGAGTTATGCATATTTTTGTGATAACATGTTTTACCACTTATTCTGTTTTTTCATACATTGTTTTCATATTCTTTCCTTTAAATAAAACAGAGCTGACAATATTTTTTTTATTTGGGGAACATACTAATTTTAAACTACCGTAACTTTGACATTTTCCAACCGATTTTTAAAGAGAAAACCCAAATCTTTCAAATAAAATAAACAATTGATCAATTCACAAGGTCTCTTATCAGTCATATTGTCATAATGTCCTAATATAGCACAGCTCGTAGGCTAGGCTTAACCGACTCTTGGGCATTCGGCGTTGGTCACTGCTGATTCGTTACGATAACACAATAAACATAGAAAGCAGTATTATTTTAGGACTTTTTTTGCTTGAAAAGCAATAAAACCATTGTGAAATATTAGGACATTATGACACTATGACATGATAAGAGAACTTGTGAATTGACCAATTGTTTTGAAGTTGTAACAGTAAGAATATCGATATTTTACTAAAACGGAGTAATCGAGAAAAACTGAAAGTATTTCCGTACTTTATGGACTCCAACAAAATTAAATAGCTACATGAGAATTCCCAGCATATTTTTTTTCGTTCACTTTTCTATCACCTCACAGTGGGGCAGAAACAAAATTTTTTGGAAATAAATCTGGGATTTCTAAACGGCTGGTCGGATCGGGACGTGAGCATAGCCAAGGAGTATTCGAGTTTATGTTATTAAAATGGACCCTACAAATGATCCAGGGGCGGCGCAATGAGCGGCTTAAATTAGTGTACCTTCGACATATAGAATTTTTAAACACGTGCCATTTTTTTGTTTCCCATCCGTTTTCAAAGATTTATATATTTTTGGAAAGCGCTCTTCTAAAACATGCTTGCATGTGCTATTTATATCTTATAATTTCCGAGATATAGGCAAATTGAACTTTTAAAATTTTGCCATACCTTAGTCCGCTTTTTCTTAAATATATGGCTTACTTTTGGACCGAATGGACTCGAATTTCTTTTATTAGTTAGACAACTAAATTACCAATAACATACAAAAGATTTCAGGGCAATAGCAATTATGGATCCAAAAATAAACGATTTTCAATTTAAAAATTCAAAAAATAGTAGATTTTTGCAGTTTTTTGGACGAAAAGGTGACTTAATTCTTTTTTTATTAAAAAAAAGTTTATTTAAGAACATAGCATAGCAGTTTTATGTGTTTTTGTAAGGTATCTTTACATAGAATATTCGGGTATAAAGCCATGTCTTGTTTTTCGAATATGTCGGAATTTGACCTATCTTTTATCAAAATTTCAAATTTGGGCCACATGTTCTAAAATCCCAAAGACGGGATCAGAAAACGGAAGGCAGTTTTGGAAACCTTGATGTGTTCTCTATTTATCCCCAAAGTATTTTCCCAGCCCCAAAGGAAATGTGGACCCCATGGGTAAAATTGAAAAAAATAAAATTTTTGGGATTTTTGTTGCAATTTTTAGGAATTGCGGAATGCCCTTTGACCTTTTGACAAGTTTTTTTACACTTTGTTATTTAGAATGACAAATTTAAAAAACGTTGAAAATTTCATTGAGTTTTGTTAAAAAATATTTTATTGCATATTACATATCTAAAACTAAAAATTGTATCAAAATTTTAATAGGATTGCAAATATTTGATCCACATTTTTTTTTTGTTTAGATAAATTAAGTTTTGGTCCTATACAAAAAATTCAAGTCAATATCTCAATTAGATTCAAAAATATCCCACTTTAAATCTCCGTTCTTCAAAAATATTTCACATGTAAAATCGACTAAACGCGTCAATAGTTACGTTTTTATACCCTTCACCGTGAGTGGTAAGTAGGGATGCCAAACGGGACTGGATTTACAAATCCCGGGAATATTTTTTACCCAAAAAAAATGTTTGCCATAATTTTTTTTTCACTAAAAATTTAAAAACAAATTTTGAAAAAAATTAAAAAAAAAAATTGGAAACAAAATTAAAAAAACAATTTCGAAAAAAAAATGTTGAAAATATTTTTTTTTTTAAATTTTGAAAAAAAAAGATATTTTATTTTGTTTGCTTAAAAATATTTAAAATTTTTATATTAAAGTATAATTTGGTGAAGGGTATATAAGATTCGGCACAGCCGAATATAGCTCTCTTACTTGTTTTTGTTATGCTGGGTAGCCAATAGGTATAGAAAATAGTCAATGATACAGTCTACTTGTGGATTTTCAATGACAAGCTAATGTTAAATGTCAATAGAAGATTACACTGGCTGGGTTACATGTGGTGGTATTGCTACTGACAATGTCATTAGTAAATCACTACAAATTCACTATTGGCATTCCCTGCAGGGAAATTATAAAAATATACAATGAATTGAGAAAAATTTAATTTCTACTAAAGAAAACAAAATTGTATACAGTTAATATCTAGGGAACTGTGAGTTAAATATGGTGTTAATGTAGTTTATTGTTTCTCTGTGGCAAAAGGTAAATTTATTTATTTATAGCATATGTATAAAAAAAAACATTGCCAATATTTTCAACACATTAGCGTCTGTTGCCTCACCACAACAAATTTGTGTAAATTGAACCAAATTCAACAATAATGTTATATTCCTTAAAAAATAAAAAAAAAATATATATATAGGTTTAAAAACTAAACTGAAAAATTAAATTTTTTTGAGTTATGACGACGTTGCAGCAAACGTGCGATATGGACATCAAATAAATACAATCTCGTTAAATACATGTTTAAATTTATTATATTTATATAATTATAAAATTATTTTGCAATATAAATATTCGTTTGCATGCAAATAAAACAAAATAAAATGACGTTAAAGAACTACAAATAAATTGAGTTTAGTAGAATTTTAAGCATCCTTCAGTATAAATTACCTTTAACCTTTAATTATTGATTTATTAGGTCCAGTTACCAGGCTCAAAAATATAAATTTAATAGAATATAGACCTAAAAGGTTTATTGTTGCTAATTGGGCGATACTTACGATACATTTTCTGTCTTTCCGCTTTTTGTTTCAAAGTCTACCTCATCGTTTAATAAGTTATTATGCAAAAATGACAAACCTAATGACAATTTTTATACACTTCTCGCTTTGCATGGCAGGCGTTAATAAAATTATTATATTTTTGCGATTAAATGGTTTTAATAAAACATTTCAATTACATTACTAATGCAAACAACACAGTTAAATAATAGATTTCAAATAAACCAGGTCAACAATATAAATGAGCGGCTGGCAGTCATTTTTATTTACTAAATAATCAAAAGCCAATCAAAGTCTCTAGGAAAGTCAATATTAGTTCTCAAATACTCATACATACTCAGGTGTTATGACGAAATTAACGGAAATTGTATTGGAAGCCACAGAGCCAACATTTAATTTATCTTTAATATTGGCCACACTGTGGATCATTAATAATGATTTTGCCAAATACACAACATCAGCAGTAACCATTGGACAATATGCCATCAATCAAAGGAATCGATTATATCACAATGATTTAATGAATGAGATCATAAAACGTACTATGATTACACCGCGTATTAAACTCTACACCGAAGGTGAAGTGGAGGAAAAAGTTATGGACAAGAAGGTGGGAAATGAGGATAGGAAAGCTAATTATAATCGTGAAAAAAGCATATGGTTTTTAGTCAGCTTCACATCGTACAGGTAAATTTTGAAGAAATAAAACAGTTTTATTTGAAAATTACTAATAGATTATTTCTATTCAGAAATTTTGAACAAGATTTGTTAAATCCCAATGGCCATTATCATCGTAATGGCTTTTTCCTGTTTGTCTATACCGGCAACGAACATGAACGTTTAAATAATATCAAGGAAATCTTTCGTCGTCTTTTTAACGTGTACTGCACCAATATTAATGTTATGTTAATGGTTGGCAGATCTCCCTACCTTTACACGTACTTTCCGTTTGCTAAAAATAAATGTCATTCTTCGATGCCTGAATTTTATATATCATTTCGTGATATTCAAAAGAACTTCACCGCGTTTGAGGTGAACAAGAAACTTTTTCCCAGTAAGGTGGATAATATGCATGGCTGTGAATTGGCGGTGGCTACTTGGCAGTATCCACCATATATTTATGTTGACAAAGATCCCAAAAGTGGTGAACTAATACGATTGCATGGTATTGAGGGCTTGCTACTCAGTTTATTGGCCGAAATGATGAATTTTAAAATACGTATTAAGGTTCCACAGCCGCTGGAGAGGGGTGATGTGTATGCAAATGGTACGGCAACGGGAGCTACGAAAATGGTGAGTTGTTTCAGTAAAATAGAAACCTTAACAACTTAAATACTGAACCGAACTTGGCCTAATTCGAAACAAATTGTACTATGAATTTCCAAAGTAACTAAATTATCTTAATTTTAGAGCATTTTTCAGATCAGTTTAAGATATAAAATTTTGCCCGATTACCAAATACTGGAATTCAAAATATTATTTGATCACTGTTAACAGTGTTTAATAGAGCCCGCCGAAACCGATCGTAACTTGATATTCGGCCTAATCCAAAACAAAGCATCTTACTATTAATTTCCAAAACACTTAAATTCACAGCGGATCTATTGCAAACTGTTGTATGAATGAATTGTAGAGAAAACATAGGCTTTAAAATAATGAAATATAGGGAGTCAAAATCGACCACATCTGATTAGGAAAACTTTCAGCAGCTTGTACAAATATAAACGGATTTCAGTGAATGAGTCTTTGTAATAATGCAAGTGGAACTGTGGCCATTTATGGACCGATATTCACAAAATTCAGTAGTATGGTTTTTGAATACAAATTACTGATCAGTGTATTATTTTGGTTATAGGAGCTATGGTTAAATATGGACCGATTACTGGATACAAATTACTGATTTGTGTATAATTACGTTTTGATATCGATATGTTTTAGATATTTTTTAAGGATAATATCGTTTTCGGCAATGGTCCTTCTAGGGGAGCTATGACCAATTATCGGCCAATCTGAATAAAATTCGGTACAATGATTTCCATGTATATGAGTATTATTTTTGTGGAATTTTAGCATGATAAAGATATTTATGAGTACTTAACTGATTTTCTGATGAGGATCTTATATGGGAGCTATGGTCAAATATGGACCTATAGTATGATTTTTAAATATAAATTATGGATCTGTGTAAAATTTTGGTTTGATAATGATATTTTTTAGATCTCCATAGAATTATGAAATGATGAATTTCAACTTAATAGCGACATTTATGAGATTTATTTATGCTTTTTTATGTGATTTAAGGAAGTGAACTTTATATGGGGGCTATGGTCAAATATGGGCCGATCCACGAAACTTATTTCTGCTGAATTTTGTATGGATACTGCAATTCTGCAGGGATTTATAGACCATATAACCATATTTCGGTAAGAAATTTGTATAGGGGCTAGGAGAAATCATGGACCAATCTCATAACTTTCACTAGAGTTACTCTTTTTATCATAAAAATAACGTATGTAAAGTTTTATGGAATTATCTTATAATTTTTTTTAGGTTGACTCACATTTTTGTCCATAACTCTGTTTCTACTGAACCGATTTTGCTGATTTTCAATATAGAACTGCTTAGGACAACAATAAACATTTTTTTTTCCAAGTCTACCAATTTTGTTTGTCTATTTAGGATTTGAGCGTGATTTACACAGACGCACAGACAGACGGACATGGCTCAATCAACTAGAATTTCATAAGATTCGATAATAACTATATATACTTTGTTGGATCTTAGAAGATTACTTCTTAATGTTACACACGGAATGACAAACTTATATATACCCCCATTCACAACTTATGGTGGTGGAGGGTATAAAAACGAAAATTCTAAATTTAAACTTAAACATATTTTAAAATATTAAAGATAACTTAGTGATATAAAAAGAAGTTTGTACAAGTTGCAAGTTGTACAAAGTTTTCTTTACCAGAGGTTGTCGAATTGGACAGCCTATGTATCTACTTGCATTCTAAGAGTAATATCAAAGATTTCATTTTCTTAAAGCCTATGTCCTTTTCTACGACCATTTTGCAATCGGGCAAGTAGTTTAGAGGATACAGATTTATTACCACTTTTCTTTCGAACGACCCCACTGTTCCTCCTATGATATATATTTTATTCAATTAATAAGATATTTTATTTTTTCTAGATAATTGAGGCCCAAGCGAATATAACAATAATATCTTTAATGTACAACAAGATACGTTCAGAGGTAATGCAACCCAGTAGTGGTTACTTATTCATACCCTATGTCTTGGCTATTCCTCAGGGCAAAAAGATGTCATCCTTTGAAAGACTTATGAAACCATTTCGTTACATTATCTGGTCTTGTTTAAGCTCAAGTATAATTTTTGGCATTTTATTCATATATTACATACGATTTTTGGGCAGATCAAAATTAATGGAATTCATATATGGCCAAGGAAATCGTTTACCATTTACAAATTTACTCTCCGTACTATTTGGTATAGCAGTACAAGGCAATCTTCCAATTAAAAATTTTGCACGTTATATATTGCTAGTGTTTTTAATGTATACATTTGTACTAAGATCCGCCTATTCCGGAGCATTATATATTCTTTTGCAGGATGGCCGGGCCCGTAACTCATTCAATAGTATAGCTGAAATTATAGACAACAATTTTACTATTTATGCCTTTCCAGCGGTGGAAAAGGTCTTAAGAATGTCTCTACCCGAAGCTCATACTGGAATAGTTGATGCACATACTACCACAAGCCTCCTGTATAAACGTATTTCTTCATCGAGCAGTGAGAAACTGGCTTTATGTTTACTGGAGTATTCGATACGATCATACAATCAAATGCATCCAAATGAACGAGTGGATGTTTTGGATCAAACAATAATGACAGCACCCGTAGTATTTTATATGCCACGTCATACATACCTAAGATATCGTACAGATGAATTGATATTACGTATTTTACAATCCGGCTTAATAAGACGCTTTGAATCCTATTATTTATATTCCTCCCGACAAGCTCGAACCAATACAAAAGAACCTACTAAATTATCATTTAAACTATTATTTGCTCTATTTTGCATCTATGCTGTATTAATTTTATTCTCATTTGGTATATTTCTACTAGAATTGGCGAGTTTAAAATCGGTTTGGTGTAAAATAATTATAGATTTTTTTAATATTTAATGTAATAAAGAAATAAATACAAATACATAAGTATGTCACCGAAATTTTAGTTTGTTTTGCTTTATTTTATATTTGCTTAGTTTTTAATAATTTACAGCCTTACCTAAATAAAAGCATCGAGTGTTGCGTTTTATACCGCGCAGTGTTAACTCTAAAGTGCCATATTTAAAGAAGAGTGTTAACGTTTTGTCAACAATGACAAATATTTTATTTGGAATATTAGTTTGTATGTACTAAGTAACGAATAAATAAAGAAACCAATTTTTATACCTAACGCAATTTCAAAATTGGATTTTCCAATGTCAGGCGATTCCGCCTCGTTGTTTCGGTATGCTTCATACAAGTTATATAGGCATGACCATTTTTGATAACTAAACAACGCTCAACAGTCTTATTTAGATACGCATGTGACTCCGATCACGCACAATGGGGTCAATTGAAAAAAGAGTGTTAATAAATCTTGTTCTTCTAAACTATTGGTCCGCTTGCAATATGTTGCATTATCGAATCGTAGAGGAGGACATAGAATTTAAGAAATTAAATTAGTGAACAGCTTGTTTAAATACACGGTGAGATACAGGGTGTTAAAGTTCCCGTGGTATTAATCAAGCTTAGTATTTATTTAAGTGATATGTAGTAGACGAAATTCACAATTTTCCAATTTCTCTTCAAGTCACGATGTAGTCTGCTATCACGCTGCTTGTTAAATTTTGATAGGAGCCAACTGGCAGAAGCTTGTTGAGAGGAGCAGTGTTGCACTTTCAAAAAGTCTTGAATTAGGCTACAAAATGCTCCCTCTTTCGCCCTATTCTCCGGCTTTAGCCCTGAGTGACTATTTCTTGTTTCCAAAACTGAAAGAGATTTAACTCCAAAGATGAAATCATCTCACAAAAAAGTATCTATTTTGATGACCTCGACAAATCTTATTTTTCAAAGGAGACTATGTTGAAAAATAAAATAATTTTTTATCCAAAAACCCTTGTTTCATTCAAAAAGGTACGGAGTCGTAGCATATCACATGTTGTCAATCTAATGCCCATCTGTGGGGGAGCGCGGACATAAATGACGAAAGGAAGTATTGCCATTTCTAGCTAAAAGCCTGAGGGATGTTTTCTATTCTAATTGGGAGTTGCAGCAACCTCGGTAACTCCAACAATTATGGTGGAATCCTAGATACAGTAAACACATTCACGTCGGCAGGCTACCGACTACAATCTGTCAAAAACCTAATTCATGTGAATGTATTGCTTTGTATTTTGTTATTGTATCAGAAATATCCCAGGAGTTAAGCAAGTAGTCAATGTATCCCTTATAGACAGTAATCGCCACAAATATCAATTATCACTTGGCTGACTCCAATTTATATATTTTGATAATTTGACACGTATGAGCTCTTTGTATTGCAGAGAGTAGATAATTGTTTACTTTATATATCGCAGGTAATCTGGCGCGAATACAATTGTCAATTAAGTGTCTCTAAGTAATCTGGAGTGTAGACACTTTAAACGTTTTGTGAGTAATTCGTTCTAACTGTTTTTTACAAATTGTGTTGATATAATTCTCATACAGTTAATATTTATTTTTGCCCATGCCAATAGTTAATTTAGTGCCTCTTAGTAACCTATAGTGAAGTCACTTTAAACGTATATTTTGTACTGCACTTTAGAAAGTAGTTATTTTACCCACCAGAAGCAATCCATTGGAGAGTTGTCGAAGAAAGGTTTATTTACAAGCTATCGTTTATTTGAGTGCCTAAGATATGTCTTCTTAGCGGACTATTTGAGGTCAATATGTAGCTGAACAAATTACCAGTTAACCAGTATGTGAATCCAATGCGTTGACTACTTTGGATCAGCTATTAGTCAAAAAAGATCAAAGGACCCCCTGCATAGGACATGCACGTGTTAAAATAACTAGTCACGTAGCTATTGAAGTAACTAGTTCCCACAATAAATGATGGGTAAAATCACTAGTTCGGGACTGTCTCTTAGAACTGTTGGGATGTGTGAAAAGAGAGTCATTTTATATAATTTTTTTTCATCGACATTTCTCTCTTCTGCGCTTCTATGTATTCAACTACATTACACTTGTTATTGACGCAATCTCTACGCCTTTTAGATTTAGTTATTCGTTTACTTTACTTCGGTTATGTTCAAAAAGAAAACAGATTCGTTTCTTTAACTAAGTGACCATAGGGTAACATAGAGATTATCTGTGTAAGTGACTATATGTGTCAGATTAAAATACATATAAAGCAAATAATTCGGATGCAGCGACAAATCAGTTTTCTTTGTGCATAGCTAAATCTTGCTGAAGAAATGCAAATGATTGTTTTTCTGTGACCATTTGTATCACCCTAATTTTCTCGCATATGTACTACATAAAATAAACACAATCTCGTTAAAATCATGTTTAAATTTATTATATTTATATAATTAAGAAAATATTTTTCAATACAACTATTCTTTTGCACGCAACTAAAATAAAAAATGACGTTAAAGAACTACAACTAAATTGAGTTTAGTAGAATTGTATGCATCCTTCAGTATAAATTACACCTTTAATTATTGATTTATTATGTCCTGTTACTAGACTTAAAAATATAAATTTAAGAGTATTTACACCTAAGTAAAAGGCTTATCGTTGAGGCTTTCGATACATTTTCTATCATTTCATTTTTATTTCAAACTTCATCGTTTAATAAAGTTATTATGCAAAAATTACAAACCTAACGATAATTTTAATACACTTCTCTCTTTGCATGGCAGGTCTTAATAAAATTATTAATTATTATAAAACATTTTAATTACATTAATAATGCAAACAACACAGTTAAAAAATAGATTTCAAAGATACCAGATCCTCAATATAAATGAGCGGCTGACAGTCATTTTTATTTATTATATAATCAAAAGCCAATCAAAATCTCGGGAAAAGACAATAGTAGTTCATAAATACTCTTATATACTCAGATGCTATGATGAAATTAACGGAAATTGTATTGGATGCCACAGAGCCAACATTTAATTTATCGTTAATATTGGCCACGCTATGGATCATTAATAATGATTTTGCCAAATACACAACATCAGCAATAACCATTGGACAATATGCCATCAATCAAAGGAATCGATTATATCACAATGATTTAATTAATGACATTATAAAACGTGCCATGATTACACCGCGTATTAAACTCTACACCGAAGGTGAAGTTGTGGAAAAAGTTATGGACAAGAAGGTGGAAAATGAGAATAGGAAAACTAATTATAAACGTGAAAAAAGCATATGGTTTTTAGATAGCTTCGCATCGTACAGGTAAATTTTGAAAAAATAAAACATTTTTATTTAAAAAATACCAATAGATTATTTCTATTCAGACATTTTGAACAAGATATGTTAGATCCCAATGGATATTATCATCGTAATGGGTATTTCCTGTTTGTCTATACCGGCACCGAGCACGAACGTTTTAATAATATGAAGGAAATCTTTCGTCGTCTTTTCAACGTGTACTGCACCAATATTAATATTATGTTGATGGTTGGCAGATCTCCCTACCTTTACACGTACTTTCCATTTGCTAAAAATAAATGTCATTCTTCGATGCCTGAATTTTATATATCATTTCATGATATTCAAAAGAACTTCTCCGCGTTTGAGGTGAAAAAGCAGATTTTTCCCAGTAAGGTGGATAATATGCATGGCTGTGAATTGGCAGTAGCTACTTGGAATTATCCACCATATATTTATGTTGACAAAGATCCCAAAAGTGGTGAACTAATACGATTGCATGGTATAGAGGGCTTGCTACTCAGTTTATTGGCCGAAATGATGAATTTTAAAATACGTATTAAGGTTCCACAGCCTCTCGAGAGGGGTGATGTATATGCAAATGGTACGGCAACGGGAGCTACGAAAATGGTGAGTTGTTTCAGTAAAATAGAAACCTTAACAACTTAAATTCTGAACCGAACTTTATTGTCGGCCTTAGTGTTAGGTATCAATTTTTGCCCGAATACCAAATACTGGAATTCAAAATGTTATTTGATCACTTTTGTATTTAACTAGGTTTTATCTTTTGAAATGTTTTATGTTATGTTTTACCTTTTGAAATGTTAAAAACTTGTTTACAAAATTTTTAAATTTTTTATAAGAGTAAAAAGATTATTTTATATTTAAAAGAGTGAGTTTCGGTCACCACTTTATGTGCGTAAAATATTTAAAAGTGCTAAAAAAGGCTACTTTTTTGACAGTTTAGTAGGTTTTACATAAACAAAAATGACTATTGTTCTTGTATAGTTGTAATTGTTGTAGTTACGCTGCCACCTTGTTAATACATCTTGCTGTTAACAGTGTTTAATACAGCCCGACCGAAACCGAACCGAACTTGATAATAATGCTAGTGGAAATAGATATTTCTGTTTATTTCACTAAATTATCTTTATCGTTTTTTACCTTGACTTTATTTTATTTCACGCTAGTATTTTCGGTAATGGTGGTCCAAATATTTGTCTAAGAATATCATCTTATTTCTTTGAAATAAGTCTGAAAAATGGCGAAATTTTGACAAAAATGGCTAAGCTCCATTTTTCAGTTTACACTCGGACCAGTAGTCTATAAGATTCAGATTTATTACAAAATTTTGCCTCCTATGATATACATATGGGGGATTTCGTGTCGAGTGAACCAACTTTTGAAATCGGAAGCCATTAATTTCAAAAGTTGAGTCACTTGACATGAAATGCCCCATATACATATTTTATTTAATTAATAAAATATTAAATTTTTTGTAGATAATTGAGGCTGAAGCGAATATAACAATAATAACTCTACTGTACAATGAGATACGTTCAAAGGTAATGCAAGCAAGGTTACTTATTCGTACCTTATGTCTTGGCCATTCCCCAGGGCAAAACGATGTCATCTTTTGAAAGGCTTATGAAACCATTTCGTTACATTATTTGGTCTTGTTTAAGTTCAAGTATAATTGTTGGCATTCTATTCATATACTATATAAGATTTTTGGGCAGATCAAAATTAATGGAATTCATATATGGTCAAGGAAATCGTTTACCATTTACAAATTTACTCTCCGTACTATTTGGTATAGCAGTACAAGGCAATCTTCCAATTAAAAATTTTGCACGTTATATATTGCTGGTGTTTTTAATGTATACATTTGTACTAAGATCTGCCTACTCCGGAGCATTATATATTCTTTTGCAAGATGGCCGGGCTCGTAACTCCTTCAGCAGTATAGCTGAAATTATAGACAACAATTTTACCATTTATGCCTATCCAGTTATGGAAAAGGTTTTAAAAATGTCTTTTCCCGGAGTAAATACCGGAATAGTTGATGCAAATACTCCCACAAGTCTCCTGTATAAACGTATATCCTCATCGAGCAGTGAGAAACTGGCTTTATGTGTGCTGGAGTATTCGATACGATCATACAATCAAATGCATCCAAATGAACGAGTGGATGTTTTGGATCAAACTATAATGACAGCACCCTTAGTATTTTATATGCCACGTCATACATATCTAAGATATCGTACAGATGAATTGATTTTACGTATTTTACAATCGGGCTTAATAAAACGCTATGAATCCTATTATTTATATTCATCCAGACAAGCTCGAACCAATACAAAAGAACCTACTAAATTATCATTTAAACTATTATTTGCTCTATTTTGCATCTATGCTGTATTAATTTTATTCTCATTTGGTATATTTCTACTGGAATTGGCGAGTTTAAAATCGGTTTGGTGTAAAATAGTTATAGATTTTTTAAATATTTAATGTAATAAAGAAATAAATACAAATACAAAGATGTATAACATTTTGCTTTAATTTTTGTTTGCTTACAGCCTTACCTAATTAAAAGCGTCGAGAGTTGCGTTTTCTACCGCCCAGTGTTAACTATAAAGTACAATATTTAAACAAGAGTGACAACAATAAAAAACGAAAAACATAACGTTAAATAACGGCAGAGTTTTTACTACCTAACGCAATGTAAGAATTAGATTTTCCAATGGATCGGCTATTCCGCCGCATTGTGTCGGTATGATTCATACAAGTTATTTGTGGCGTGACCATTTTTAAAAAATAAACAACGCTCAACGGTCTTATTTAGAAACGCATGTGACTCCAATGACGCACAATGTTGTCAATCGGAAAAAGAGTGATAATAAATCTGATTCATCTAAACTATTGGTACGCTTGCATTATGTTGCATTATAGAATTGTAGAGTAGGACATAGAATTTAGAATTTCTTCGGAAAATTTATTTCAACAGACAGACGAACATCGATATATTGACTCCGCTATTTATAAGGATACAGAATATATATATAATTTTATCATAATATGTTGTTCTCAGATTATGATATGAGAGCATCATAATATGGTAAGTCCTTCATCATATAAATGGTTGTCACAAACATATACATGTTTACTGTAACCATATATATGGTTGATACAATCATGTGAATCGTAAATTAACCATATTATTGTTACCACAATCATATATATAGTTACTGTGACTATAATATTGTTAAAAATTTTTAAATTGTTACAGTAACCATGCACAAATGTTGAAATGGTTACAGTAACAATGTACAACTATATTTTTTTTCTTCGTGTATAGGGTTATACAAATATGGAGATTTTTCGAGGATCAGTGCTTTGCCTTTTAAGAATTTTTTACAAATCAACATTTTTTTTTAGCCAAGTTGGAATATGTTTGTGGGTTGTTGTGTCCAATTAAGTGAGCCAAATCTTACTTTACACGCTTTTGCATTAAGTTCTCTTTCCGAATCATATAAAAATTGTATATAGTCCCGAAGACTATATATGGGCTTTTTTTGGGAAAAACGTAAAAATACGCCGCTTTTTACATGTTCCAAATTTGGATGTGTGTAGCTTTTTATAGAGACGAGATAACTGTTTGCAAGTTTTTTTATTTTATTTGGAATTTTATAACCAATATAGGTGATATTTTAGAAAAAAATTCGACGTAGTCCCGCCACATTTAAAAAAACCATAAAAATATGGAGTAAAATTAAAAAAAATAAATAAATAAACCTAAATATCTTCTCAACTAATAGAGATAACCTAAACATGTAAGCATCTTTTTTTGTAGATCTTCTAAAGCACTATTTATTTTTTAATTCATTCGGATCGTAAATGGATTTTTGGCGATTTTTTTTTTTAAATTTGAGAACCGTGGTGATCTAGTTTGATGGGTTAGGCATCAAATCAACTGCAAATCAACTCGAAAAGACCTCAGCTCTAACCATGTGAAATTTCATAACAATATCTCAAATAGTTCCCGAGATACCGAATTATTTCCAAAAAAAAAAAAAAAAAAAAAAAAAACGATTCTAAACCACTTTGCATCACTGACAAATCTGTCTTGACATCTTTAATCTCTTAACCAACATCAATATTTGCCATCCAAAATGTTCCCCTTGCAAATGCACCACAAAAACATTGAATGACCATTACTGACAAATCTGTCTTGACATCTATCATTTAATCTCTTAACTAACTACAATATTTCCCACTCAAATCATCATTACAATAAATAACAACAAACACTCTCATATGCATTTGTACAATTTACTACATACTAATGACAACAACAACAACAACAGTATCATTGCATTCTTCTTTTAGTTTTCTAGAAATTTAACAAGTGTTCGGTTGTTCGGTGATTAGAGCTCGATTAATTAATTAATAAATCGTGTTAAAAGTAAAAAAATTGCAAATATTTTTACATAAATATAAAATTTAAATATTTCTTAATGAATGTGTGTAAAAATATTGTCAAGTAATATAATGTAAATTTGTGATAAAAGTGTTATAAAATTGTAAGAAAAAAATTATTGTATGAATGCAATTTAGGCCGTTCGTTGAGAAAAAGTGTTAGTGGAGTGTGTTTGGAGTATAGTAAAAAAGCTTCATATAAAGTAAATAAAGGTCAAATAAGCTTTTAAGTTTATTGTACGAAATGAAGAGGAAATAAATAAAGTACAGATCTTTGAAAGCTAAAACTAAATAAATGAGAAATGAAAAAAAGTTGTAAAATAAATTAAAGAGTAAATAAAAGTGTTTCGTTTTATTTGTACCAGTTAAAATGTAAGCGGAAAGGAAACGTACTACATACATATCGTCGTCCCGAAGTTATCTTCACGTAACTGCCAAAAATTTTTTTTTGGGAAATCGAATTTAAAATTTCTTTGATTTATATAAAAAAATTGAGTCGAAAAAAGTGGTTTTTGTATGATGTAGTCCTTGAAATTCTACATTGATTAGTGTAAAAATTTCCAAAGTCATGGAGGAAATTTTTGAAGTTGTAAGCATCTTTAGCTCCAAACTAAATTTGCCATTTTGTTGTATACGCCACTTTTTACGAAATATTTGTTAATTTATGACTGATAAAACTGCACTGATAAAAACTGCGCTCATTTTTTTCTCAAAAATTATCTTCACGAATATGGGTTATACTTGCAGTATGCTAAATTAACATTTTTGTGGTCTCTCGGAAAGGAAATGGCTAGTTCTAAAGTGTGTTTTTTTAAACCCGAAAGAATTAAAATTGTAAAAAATAACACAAAAAAGTAAATTTTAATCAAACAAAATTTTTATTCAAAAGATCAATACATGAAAATGATTTCGGGCATATGGCTGTTTTTGATGAAGCGCATTATGGACGTCCAATTATGGGCCACTTTTTTCGAGCATTGTGGCATTGAATTGATGGTATGACATGAATAACATGAACTATTTTGGCCTCCAATGCGTAAATTGTTGCTGGTTTATCAGCATATACCACTGACTTCAAGTGGCACCACAGGAAATAATCGAGACGTGTTAAATCGCATGATATTGGAGGCCAATTGACAGGTTAATTTCTCTATATCAAGTTATCGCTTAATTTAGATTTGAATATATATCGATGGTTGTGGTCGCCGTATGACACGTAGCACTATCCTGTTAAAACCACATCTCGCCAGCTAAATGTCATCCATATCTTCAAACAAAAAATCATTGATCATGCGAGCTCCGCTTAATTTTTGAACAAATAAGGTCTGATGATGCCACCAACATGTAAGCCGCACCAAATGTTGCATTTTTCTGGATGTAATGAAGTCTATAGGGTTTGGTGTGGATTGGTCTCACTCCATATGCGCCAAAAACGCCTTATTGCTGAACGCAATTTTTCGATAAAACTGTCGTCTATAAGTTTCGCGAATCAGTGACTGATTTTCGAAGTAAATTTGGTAGCGTTGTTCAACCGTCAATTTACTTATAATGATTTGCCAGAGTGAGCGCAGTATGACAGACAGTTCGTTTGAGGGTTAACACCATTCGCAAGTTCTGTCGAGCTTAAAAAACCCTTTATTATTAAAATTTTGGAAAATGTATTGCAAGATTTTATAATATTGAGCATATCAATCTTAGGTGCGACTACTGTGTGCCGCAAAACAGAAATAAAATTTCCTTGACATTTTGTAAAGAAGTAACTTGAAAACAATTGTTCAAAAATGTTCAGAGCCGGGACATTAGCAAATTCAAGAGGTTTACACTGTACATAGTGCAATAGACCGACTCCTAAAATTAAGTTTCGAAAACAAATTAATCCAAAAAGCTCACTTTAAAAATTCTATAAGTGAAGTCGAATTTCAATCATCAAGTTTTAAAAAACGAGCTAGAAATGGAGTTTTCCCAAATTCAGATACAATTTTTGAAAAAGAATTAAGTACATGCACAAGAATAAATATTTATCAAGACAAAAATAAAGATATTGAACGCCTATATGTATACCTTCCAGATAATGATGTTAAATTATTTTCTGATCTATTAATGTAAATTTGTAATATTCAGCTAAATTTTTAATACGAAATTTAAAACTCGAGTGATATATTTTGAGTTATTATGTTCTATATTTTAATCACATACGTGATGATAACACAAGATTTTTATATTTTCAAAATTTCATACAATTTTTATTGTATATCCACAAAAATGACACATACGGTATTATAACACATTAATTTTTTAACAAAAATGGATATACAACAAAATAGCTCCACAATATCTCAGAAACTATAAGAGATATAGACCTGGGGATCGAACAGATCGATAGATCTAAGAATTTTACCCCAGAAAATGGTCTTAACTCATTTTTTTTGATTTTGTGATATACGTGAAGATAACTTCGGGACGACGATATGTTAATTGAGTAGGTGAGTGATTATTTTGTTGTACTAATGTTAATGTTTTTAAGAGCTTTAAAATACCCCAGCAGTTAAGCAAGTAGTCAATGTATCCCTTATAGACAGTAATCGTCACAAATGTTTTATCACTTAGCTGACTCCAATTTATATATTTTGGTCATTTGAGACGTATGTGCTCTCTGTAGTGCAGAGATAAGACAATTGGTTACTTTATACATCCCAGATAATCTAGTTTGGAGACAATTGCCACTTAAGTTTCTCTAAGTAATCTGGAGTGTAGTCACTTTAAACGTGTTGTGTGATAATTCGTTCAAACTGGTTTTATACAAATTGTATTAATATAATTCTCATACAGTTAATTTTAATTTTTGCTTAAGTATACTGATATCCCATGTAACATAGCATGAAGTCAATGTGCACTTTAGTGTCTCTTAGTAACCTATAATGAAGTAACTTTAAACGTTTATTTTGTACTGCAATTTAGAAAGTAGTTATTTTACCCACCAGAAGCAATCCATTGGAGAGTTATCGAAGAAAGGTTTGTTTACAAGCTATCGTTTATTGGACTGACTATGGTATGTCGTTTAGCTGACTATTTGAGGTCAATTACCACTCGTACATGTTAAAATAACTAGTTATGCAGCTGATCAAGTTACCAGTTAGGTAACTGTCGTTATTTAACCAGTATGTGAATCCAATGCGTTCACTATTTTGGACCAGCTATTAGACAGTCTCAAAAGGGTCAATTGACCCTCTGGTTAGGACATGCCCGTGTTAAAATAACTAGTCACGTAGCTATTGAAGTAACTAGTTCCCACCCTAAATGATGGGTAAAATCACTAGTTCGGGACTGTCTCCTAGAACTGGCTTTATATCACATAGGTCATAAAAATTAAGAGCTGTGCGAAGATAATAGAATATCAGACTTTAAAACAAGTTCGAGAGCTACATTCGGCTGTGCCGATTCTTATATACCCTTCACCAAATTATGCTTTAAAATACAATTAAAAAAAAATGTTCTTTAATTTTATTTTCGAAATTGTTTTTTAAAATTTTTTTCCAATTTAAAAAAAAAAAATTTTAATTTAAAAATTAGTTTGGAAAAAAAATTTGGGGTTAAACAATATTTTTCCCGATTTTGACCCATTGTAGGTCCAACTTAATATAGCCTAATATACATCGTTCATTGGACTTTGAAATATCTATCAATAGATATCCATATTGTCTATATGAAAATAGGCCAAAAATAGAGGTTGTCTCGGAATGTTGTTTATATCTCCGTTATTTATGAACGGATTTTGATGATTTTAAATAACAAACTTCTCGAAAGCATGTCTGACAAAATTATTGAAGACTTGGATCCCGAAGATATCTGGGGTCTTCAGAAAATTGATTTCAACAGACAGACGGACATGGCTTAATCGACTCCGCTATCTGTAAGGATCCAGAATATATATACTTATACGGTCGGAAAACTATATTGTGGAAATTACAAACGGAATGACAAACTTATATATACCCTTCTCATATAGGGTATAATAAATCGCATCTAAAAATTGTGTGCGGATCGATTCATAATTGACCATAGCATTGTTAACATTGTAAAACATGTAGGTATCCAAAATCAATTTAACATAAATAAGTTTCATACAGAAAGTAATCACGCTAATTAATTTCATGTCGATCGATTCATAATAGGTCATAACTCCCATACAAAGAACACTTCCAAAAATCAGTTTAACGAGCATATCCCCAGAAAAAATTAAATAATGTTAACATGGTAACCCTAGCAAATTATTACAACGTATTCTCCTTTAACTTGCAGTTAATAGCCCACAATAAGTACTATTAACAACCAGACTCCTATCACTCATGGAATCTTAATAGCAAATATTACATAAAATTATAAAAGACCTATGTACCTAGCTGCAATACATATTTATATTAAAACATCTACAAAAATGTTTAAGAAAAAACTCACTTTGTCACAGCCACAATTTTGCTTAAGTTGCCCATGATATTTTTATTTTTACTTTTCACACTTTATTTAATATACACGCACTTTTATTTACACATATTTTGACATAACTATTACATTAACATTATTTGTTACTTTTTACTATATTTAACACAAGGAACAATTTTATTTTGCAAATTTTTTAATAAATTTATTAATTTTCTTTTCCACTCGCGTTTTCACTTACTAATTGCAACCGAATAGTTTAGTTGTCAAAAGACGACTAAACAAAATTAATAAAAGAAAATAAAGCTCACCTAAGCTGACGTCAAATTTTAATATGATCATCCTTAAAGTATGCTAAACGATTTGAATAAATGAAACTGAACTTAATTGCGGGTGTGTTGCCAACTCTAGTGTACTTCTGAAACAAAAATTTATACATTTTTAGTTCCGTTTAAAAAATATATTAGTGTTATAATTCTTTATAAAAATAGTGCGTCAATAATAAAATATCATTTAGACTTTTTAAGGAATCTTAAGCTAATGTTTATCAAAATGTTTGTATGAAAACCGTGTTTTACTTTAAATGTTACAGTAAAATGCGATTTTCTTCCGAAATTTTTACACAAAGCAATACTATTTTTAATAGCAAAATATTTTTCTGACAAAAATATATAAAAATCAAAGTTTGGCAAATATTCCTGACAAAAAAAAAAAAAAAAAAAATAAAAATTACAGTCTGACAAAAAAAAAAAAACAATTATTTATGACAAAAATAATAAAAATCAGAAAATAACAATTATGTATTTTGTGATTTTTATTATAAATGTCATAATTGTTACGGTCCCTGTTTATTAACTTATTTTTCCTGCCTGGAGTGAAAAATATTTTGCTATTAAAAATTGTATTGCTTTGTGTAAAAATGTCTAAATAAAATCGCATTTTGCTGTAACATTTAAAGTAAAACACGGTTTTCATACAAACATCTTGATACACATTAGCTTAAGATTCCTTGAAAAGTCTAAATGATATTTTATTATTGACGCACTATTTTTATAAACAATTATATAACTAATATATTTTATAAACGGAATTAAAAATGTATAAGTTTTTGTTTTAGAAGTACAGTAGAGTTGGTAACACTCCGCAATAATGTTCAGTTTCATTTATTTAAATCTTTTAGCATACTTTAAGGATGATCATATTAAAATTTGACGTCAGCTTAGTTGAGCTTTATTTTCTTTTATTCATTTTGTTTAGTTGTCCTTTGACCATTAAACTATTCGGGTGCAATTAGTAAGTGAAAACGCGAGTGGAAAAGAAAATTAACAAATTTATGAAATATTTGCAAAATAAAATAGTTTGTTGTGTTAAATATACTTAAAAGTAATAAATAAAGTTAATATAATACATAGTTATTTCAAAATATGTGTAAATAAAAGTGCGTGTATATTAAATAAAGTGTGAAAAGCAAAAATAAAAATATCATGGGCAACTTAAGCAAGATGGTGGCTGTGTCAAAGTGAGTCTTTTACTTACAAATTTTTGTAGATGTTTTAATATAAATATGTATTGCAGCTAGGGACATAGCTTTTTTATAAATTAATGTAATATTTGCTATTAAGATTCCATGAGTCTTGTTGTTAGTAGTCCTTATTGTGGGCTATTAGATGCAAATAAAAGCAGAATACGTAATAATAATTTGTTAGGGTTACCATGTTTACTTAATTTAATATTTTCTTGGGATGTTGAAATTGTACTAAAATTTCAGGAAATATATATATCTGTATGGAAATATTGAATAATATTAAATTAAAAGATTTAGAAAATCTGAATAAAAGAGGAAAAGAATTTTGATTGATTACAAACAAAAAATGTATTATCTTAGGAGATGAAAGCTTTTGCTCATAGAAATTTTTTCTCACTTCAAATTAGATTTTTATTTTCTTTGTCAGGAATATTTGTCAGACTTTGATTTTTATTTTTGTCTGAAATAATTGTTATTTTTTTTTGTCAGGAATATTTGTCAGACTATGATTTTTATATTTATGGTAGATTTACAAATTAATTATTGAGTTTTATTTACATATTTGCCAGACTATTACATGTATGTAAATAAAACTCTATAATTAATTTGTATATCTGCAATAAATATTAAAATCATAATCTGACAAATATTCCTGACAAAAAAGTAACAATTATTTCTGACAAACAAAAAAAAATAAAAAAAAAAAAAATGACAAAAATATTCCTGACAAAAAAATAAAAATCAAAGTCTGACAAATATTTCTGACAAAAAAAAAAAAAATTAAAATCAAAGTCTGACAAATATTTCTGATAAATAAAATAAAAATCAAAAAATAACAAATATTTTTGACAAAAAAATAAAAATCAAGAATTTAAAAAGCATGTTATTTTATGAAAATATAATTGCAAACGATCAAAATGGTATACTTGACTTGACTCTCCGATATTTTCTTCTGATGGCTTTTTTCCTTTGAAATTTCAAGAATAATTATTATTTTCGGTCCCTGTTAATAAATGGATAAGAAACGGCTTCCATACAACCTTGTAAATTTATATGGGATCATACTTAAAACAGACTATAGAAAATTATACAATAAAATTACAATTTCTTTTCCCATTGGTATAAATAAAAAGCTACTTTAGTAACTACGATTTTGAGGTGTATCAACAATTTGTAAGCTTATTAAAATAACAGAGTTTCCTAGTTTTCTCAAATGGTATTATTTTTATATTTTTAGTAAAAATTTTCACAAAAATGTTTATAAATTGTTTTGCGATATGGAAAACAAAAAAATTTTAAATTTTTTCTTTTGTTTTCAATATAAAATACAAAAGAAAATGTTCGTTCGCATTTAGTAAAACAGGCAATAAAAAAAATATTATTTCTTAATATACATATGGGCATTTCATGTCGAGTGAACCAACTTTTGAAATCAATGTCTTCCGATTGGGATGAAATTTGCACCATGGTTAGCTCTATTGGATAGTAATTGAGACACAAACAAGATGGGTCGAGAACTTTCTGAGTTTTTTTTTTTTTTTGGCCAAGGAGGTGTTTTTTTCATCCATGCAACTTACTACCTATTGTTCTTAGCAAAATGTCTCCCAAATATCTTAGACAGCTTTTTCTTCAATCATTCGGAAAAAAAAAATTAAATTTTTTTTTATAAATTTTTTTACCTATACATGGTATTTTGACGATTCGACATACAAAATACAATTTTAAACATTTCAACACTACTCTATCTAAAACTGTAAAGTTTTTTAAATTCATAAGAGTGATCACCAAAACGGGTTTTCCGATTTTCGAAATTCAATATAGTTAACATTTTATTTTAATTTTGGGAAACCTACTTATTTTCTTCCCGAACTGATTTTAGCAATATTTTCAATATATAAAATAACTATAATATCGTAAAACAATAAACTTTGTAAGATCAATAAACAAAACATTAAAATTGTCACAAAAAAAACTTGGCATATACATAAATACAAGATTTGCAAGTATTTTAGCTAAACTAAAATACCAATGGAAAGCTTATGAAATTACACTTATTTTATATTACATACAGTGGTGGCCATGAGGTTAGCACACTAGCTACTTGCTATTTTTAAACGCATATATTTCCTATATTTCTTAATTTTTTTATGATATCTTTTGCATGCGTGTTACTTGTCCTTCTAAGATCTCGTCCCATCATGTCCAGCATTATTCTTTTATATATATTTTGCGTTTTTCTATCCAGAATAGAATAACCTCAAAAAAACACTGGACAGTATTTTAGCACAAAATAAAAAAGTTTATTCATATTAAAAAAGTAACAAAACAAAAAAACTTATTTCACTAAAAACTTAGTACTTAGTTGGATACCCTTTATTTTTGATCACAGCTGCTAGTCTCCTTGGCATACTTTCTACAAGGGCCATACAGCGATCCACTGAAATATCATTCCAAGCTTTTCCTACTTCTTTCCATAAATCGGCTTTTTAGGCTTTTCTCTCATTACATGCTGCTCCACATCATTCCAAAGGTTCTCTATAGGATTGAGATCCGGAGATTGGGCTGGCCATTTTAACACGTTGATATTGTTCGATTCCAAGCAACACCTCACTAAGCGTGAGGTGTGTTTTGGATCATTATCTTGCATAAATCGCCACCTAAGTGGCATGTTGTCCTCTGCATAAGGTATCATTGTATTTAAAAGTATATTCTGGTATACATACTGGTCCATACGAGTATCAATCTTTTTTATAGGACCAACACCATACCCAGAAAATGCTGCCCACACCATCACATTACCCCTCTTTACGTGAAGTTTTTCTGGGCCGAGGAGCCTGTGTAACATTTTTAGATGTTTTATACTTCTGAATATGGCTTAGTGCATTATAAACCATCTTCCTGGAGCATTCCAAAGTATAAGCAATCTCGCTTATACTTGATCCTCTCGAGTTCATTTGTTGAATAATCTTTCGTTGTTCCTCTGTACACCACTTTTTTTTAGCCATATCTAAATAATGTTTATTAAGTCAGTTTGTCTTTCTCATTGATTAAATAATACCTAAACTTACCAATTAATATTTATACCCTCAAAAAACTTTTAAAAAATTTAATTATACTTATATGTGCTAAAAATGTGTCCAGTTTATTTTACATATTACTGCACTAAAATGCAAATTTGAAAGAGAATAGCGATAGAATGCAAAAAAAAAGTAACGGGACTTATTGATCACACCATAAACAACACTAATTACCAAAAACTTTAGTTTATAATTGCAATGAAATGAAATAATTTGCTTTAGAAAACAGCAAGTATGAAGTGTGCTAATCTCATGGCCACCACTGTATTGTGATTGGCTTGAATTTATAGCTAATATCAGATTGGGGGAGAAAATATGTTTGAAAAAGATCAAATAACCTTCGAACTACATAGTATATTGAAATTCGAAAGGTTTATAACATTTTAATTTAAACAAATTAAATAAATAGGTATGTATGTCAAAATTTAAAAAAAACTTAAAAAATACAAAATTTCTAATATTTTTGAACTTACAGAAAATTTCTGATAAAACATTGAAAGCGCCTTTCAAAACATACCAGTATTTCATATGTTTTCTTTTGAAAAAATATGAAAAAAATCATGAAAACATTAAAAATTACCTTTTTATTCAGTTCATAAAATACTGACGCCAGGACAAAAGGTTTGAGAAATTGTTATTTCAAACTAAACTTTAATTTTAAAAGGGAAGATCGAGAATTTATTTTTCCTCAATATAAATTGTAAAACAACAAAACTATTGAAAAACGAATTTAAACTAAACACACTTGTAGCAGCTACTTGTCAAGAGACAAACAAGCATGGCACCACATGACACCATAAATCCAACAAAACTAAAATACCAACAATAAACATATTACAAATAAACAACAAACACAGACAAATTATTCACAAAACAAGTGTTGATGTGACAAATATACATACATACAAACTTAACGTACAAGATAATGCTAAATATGAAAACAAACAACACATGTAAACAACAACAAAGTTATGCCACAACCATGTCTCAGCTTTTTTCATATGCTTAGTAAGATTATCAAAGGAAAACTACCAATAAGAAAGAAGTTAATAAAAGGAATAGGAAGAGCTTTGATAGAACTTTGCTAATTCATCTGTGATCATCCTTAAGATAGACTATACAATTTTCTAAAATACAATGAGAATTTATATTTCCTATGCATTTCTACAAATGCATCTTTATAATGCTTATATAATTTATCAAACATGAGAAGCCTACTTTAGGGGTCAATAAAATAGCAGAGTTTCCAAGCTACAATTTTTATGCAAAATCTCTGCTGAATCACTACTAATTTCTCATTTTCTTAATAAACGGATTGGAACAGAAAATTGCTTGTTTATGGAAATTTATTTAAATATTCTCTCCATAGATAATTGTAGAAGCACAACAAGCCCTAATAAAATTTAGTTTAAATTTTTCTCGGAAATTTCTTGCATATATGACAAGAGAGAATGTATGACCATGTATGTTGTTATTATATCATCCATATGTGGGACAAGACTGTAATTTCCTATAATTTTTTTCACAGAGATTTCTATGTACATATTTATTTTATGATTTCTTGATTTTTAACAAAATTTCGATTTACAATGTGTTAAAATAAATTTACCATCATGTTTTCTAAATTTAATTCAATATTGATCGTATACATTTGTTTTGTAATTTTAAAAATTGTTTGTAAATAAAAAATACCTATTTTGTAATCTATATAAATGGGGCATTTCACGAAACCAAGTGAACCAACTTTTGAAATCGATGTCTTCCGATCGGGATGAAATTTGCACCAATGTTAGTTCTATTGGATAGTAATTCGGACACAATTTTTCAACAAGATCGGTCAAGAACTCTCTGAGTTATAGTAGGTCAAAATTTGACATTTTGGCCAAACAGGTGTTTTTTCTTATCCATATAACTTATTACCTATTGTTCTTAGCAAAATGTGTCCCAAATAGTTTAGATAGCTATTTATGCAATCTTTGGGAAAAAAAATTAATAAAATATTTTTGACTTTTTTTTTTAAAAATCAGAAACATTTTTGACTTTTTTTTCAAAATGGGCCCTTTTTATTTATTTTTTTTATTTTTTTTAAGAAAGCTTAGGTCTTTTCCTAAGCGACCTATATGGTCGCTTAGTGGGATGCGAGTGGGATATCTATAAAAAAAAATATTTTGTAACTCAAGATATGAAATTTTTTGACTTTTTTTGCAAAATCAAAAACTTTGTTGACTTTTTTTAAAAAAATGGACCCATTTTTAAAATTTTTTTTTTTGCTCAGAAGAAAGCTTATGTGTTTTTCTTTAACACCTTTTTTGTCGCTTAGTGGGATGCGAGTGGGATATCTATCAAAAAAATGTTTTGTAACTCAAGACATAAAATTTTTTAATTTTTTTTGCAAAATCAAAAACTTTTTTGAAGTTTTTTTTCCAAAAGGACCCTTTTTTTAATTATTTTTTTTTTCTCAAAAGAAAGCTTAGGTCTTTTCCTTTAAAACCTTTTTGGTCGCTTAGTGGGATGCGAGTGGGATATCTATCAAAATAAATATTTTGTAACTCAAGACTAAGGTTTTTAAATTTTTAGGATATGCACTATTTTGATTTTTTTCATATTTGTGTGTAAACCTTAAAAATTAAACTTACGCGGAGAAACTAGACACATTAGCCTTTCCGATGGTATGTAACAACCTAACTAAAATTTCATAGCCTCGATACTGTAATACCCATAATATGTTAACCTCAGGAATAAAAATCACTTTTTATACCCTACACCACCATAGTGGCGAGGGTATATTAAATTTTTGCAGATGTTTGTAATACCCAAAAATATTAGTCTAGCCCACCTTAAAGTATACCAATCGACTCAGAATCGCTTTCTGAGTCGAGTAAACGATGTCCGTCCGTCCGTCTGGCTGGCTGGTTGTCCATGTAAACCTTGTGCGCAGAGTACAGGTCGCAATTTTGAAGATATTTCGATAAAATTTGGTACATATAATTTGTTCGGCCCAAGGACCAAGCCTATTGAAACTGGCTGAAATCGGTCCATTATTTCACCTAGCCCCCATACAAATGTCCTCCTGAAAGTGGACTTTATCGGTCACAAATGTTTAATTTATATAGGTATCTACACAAGTTTTTCTCCAAATAAGTTTTATATATACGGAATTCATGTCACCAAATTTTATTATGATCCGTCCATAATTAGTCATAGCTCCCATATAAGGCCTGCTTCCGATAATCACTTTAACGAGCATAAATCTCCTAAAAATGTTGGTATACACATAAAATGCAACATAAATAACTTTCATATAGACATTAATAACACCACCTAATTTCATGATGATCGGTTCATAATTTGACATAGCTCCTATATAAGGTCCACTTCCAAAAATCGCTCACGAATATAAATTATTGCGCTGAAAACTACCTATAGGATTGAATAAAAAAGCCGCAAGATGCAAAACTCAGACAAATTTTGGGGGTGGAAAATTAATAGCGGTCGGCCTCACATTGCACCCCTCCAGTGGCTATTATCGGTCAGTTGTAGTGGTTTTTTTTAAGGTTTGAAATATGAAAATATAAAAAAAAATCAATTTAAAAACCTTTGTCTTGAGTTACAAAACATTTATTTTTATAGTTATCCCACTCGCATCCCACTAAGCGACCATAAAGGTTTTAAAGGAAAAGACCTAAGCTTTCTTTTGAGAAAAAAATAAAGAAATAAAAAAGGGTCCATTTTGGAAAAAAAGTCAAAAAAGTTTTTGATTTTGCAAAAAAAAAAAAGTAAAAAATTTTATGTCTTGAGTTACAAAACATTTTTTTGATAGATATCCCACTCGCATCCCACTAAGCGACAAAAAAGGTGTTAAAGAAAAGCACATAAGCTTTCTTCTGAGCAAAAAAAAAAAATTTAAAAATGGGTCCATTTTTTTAAAAAAAGTCAACAAAGTTTTTGATTTTGCAAAAAAAGTCAAAAAATTTCATATCTTGAGTTACAAAATATTTTTTTTTATAGATATCCCACTCGCATCCCACTAAGCGACCATATAGGTCGCTTAGGAAAAGACCTAAGCTTTCTTAAAAAAAATAAAAAAAAAAAATAAAAAGGGCCCATTTTAAAAAAAAGTCAAAAATGTTTTTGATTTTTTTAAAAAAAAGTCAAAAATATTTTATTTAATTTTTTTAATTTTTTTTTCCAAAGATTGCATAAATAGCTATCTAAACTATTTGGGACACATTTTGCTAAGAACAATAGGTAATAAGTTATATGGATAAGAAAAAACACCTGTTTGGCCAAAATGTCAAATTTTGACCTCCTATAACTCAGAGAGTTCTTGACCGATCTTGTTGAAAAATTGTGTCCGAATTACTATCCAATAGAACTAACATTGGTGCAAATTTCATCCCGATCGGAAGACATCGATTTCAAAAGTTGGTTCACTTGACGTGAAATGCCCCAAATATATAAATGCCTTTGTAATTTTATTTTTTTTTTTTGGCATCACACCTAAACGGCTGAACCGATTTTATTGAAATTTGGAACGTAGATAGATCCTTACTTGAAAGCGTCAATAGGCTTTAACTTTTTTCAATACTTGGACCTGAAAGGGATAAACAGGGGAAACCCGATTTTTTTTTATTTACATTTTTTTTTTATTACGACAGGGGTATCGAAGCGCCCCGGGTCAAGCTAGTTATCAATAAATTTGTTAGTTATTTAAATGTTCTTCTCTAATTTAAAGTTATAGTAACTATTTTTGAATAAAATATAGAATGGATTATTTATATCAAAATGAATGAAGTTTTATAAAATATATATTTCCATATTAATGAACAAAAATTCATCCCTAAAATTATAAAACAACTCTATAAATTAAACTATAAAGAAATAATAAATAAATATGTTTACTAAAACGAGTCAATTACGCATAGTGCGGTATCTTTTGAAACATAATGGATCCTCGACTAATTTTCCTAGCTAATTCGAAAAATTTTTTTTACACTGTTGAATTCGAAATAGGACATATTAGTTTCAGTTTTCAGTTATTTAGTAAAAGCTGTGTTATTAATAACAAAAATACGATTAAAGTGTTAAATAGATTTTTTATTAAAGAATCATTATCAATACGCAATTTAACATTATGAAGGGTTTTTTCTACAGGTGCAGATAAAAAAATTTAAATTACATGGGCGGTGGGTATGTGTTCGTTTTTCGGTAAAAAATTAGAATTTCCCAACTGATAGTTAAATTGACTCAAAAATGTTCTAGTTAAAGGAAAGTGATTTGCATGGAGTGCATTTAATGTACAAACAATATTAGTCAATTCACAAGGTCTCTTATCATGTCATATTGTCATAATGTCCTAATATTTTACAATGGTTTTTATTGGTTTTCAAGCAAAAAATGTCCTAAAATAATACTACTTTCTATGCTATGTCTATTGTGTTATCGTAACGAACCAGCAGAGACTAACGCCGAATGCCTAAGAGTCGGTTAAGCCGAGCCGCCGAGTCGTGATATATTAAGATATTATGACAATATGACTGATAAAAGACCTTGTGAATTGACCATATATATGTCTGCTGTTTTAGCATAGTAGCACACGGGTAATCGCTAATTTAAAACAAATTAATAGATAAAATAATAAAATGTATCCATTAAATGATGCCTAAATACTTCTCATAGTTTAGAATGTCAAAGAATGAAAAAAAACTTATTATTTTTATTTCAAATTTAGTTTCAAGTATTATTTACCATTTTGATTATTTGAAAAATTGGAAAACTGTACAATTTTGCTGAATTGCTTGGTTCTTAAATAAACGAAAATGTTAAATTGTAATTATTTCAATACAAATGTAGGGCTAGTATTCTTTATGACTTAATGACAATGACAAAATTGTAACAAAAATATTATTAATAGTAATTTAATTTATTTGTGAAAAAATTTGACAAAAGAATGTTTATTTCCCGATTTTGACCCATTGTAGGTCCAACTTTGTATAGCCTTATATACATCGTTGCAATGGACTTTGAAATATCTATCATTAGATATCCATATTGTCTATATTTATGACTTAGTAATCGAGATATAGATAAAAAATAGGCCAAAAATAGAGGTTGTCTCGGATTTTTGCTCATATCTCCGTTATTTATGGACGGATTTTGCTGATTTTAAATAGAAAACTTCTCGAAAGCATGTCGGACAGAATTATTGAGGACTTGGATACCGAAGATATCTGGGGTCTTCAGAAAATTGATTTCAACAGACAGACAGACAGACGGACATGACTAAATCGACTCCGCTATCTATAAGGATTCAGAATATTACAAACGGAATGACATATTTATATATACCCTTCTGGATGATTTTAAATTTATCCGAGGAACAATCGTTGTAACGTTGCTCCAATTGTTGCATCAAAAGGATTTTGTGATCGACTTACTTTCGTTAAACTAGTCTGTGCTACAAACTTGTCACTGCAGTCTACTATTTTATGTGTTAGCTAGAGATTTGCGACATAACTTTTATCGCTATTTCCAACGTGTACTGGATAGATTAATATGTTTGCTCAATACCCACGATGCTGACCCATTTGAAGTGGACTTTTAGCGTGTTTGGCTAATCTATATAAGGTTTGTATGACTTATTTGAAACGAAATATAATCGTTGTCCTTAATTGGACGAGAGACGATATGAAGAACATGTTAGCAATTTTGCCGTTGAACATTTTTCATTTATTGCTCGGGATGTGCGTGACTATGGCAAATTCCTGGAGTTTATATTGGAAACTATAGAGCGTGAACAAATTGATAGTGTGCATGGCTGTGGGCGTTTATTGTTCGAGATAATGCGCGGCGTAAAAGGACGATTCCATTGCCGGAGACTTTTTGCAGTTAATTTTCGAATCGTTGGTGGAGGATAATAAGATAAAACCACAACAAAACCAGCTGTTGACAATTGTCCCAATGAAGTTGCCTCTCATCTTATGAGGAGATTAGACAAACCTGAGTTGTACATTCGTAAAATTATTTTTTAATTCGTGCATGTGTAAGAGGTTTGTATCCGCAAACAGCTGTGTGATTTAATTGCCGATATAACCAGAATCAAGCATAAACAAAATGATTCTGCTAACGATACTAAGCAATTGAATCAATGCCTTGGATAAATGCACAATAATATTTTGAAAAAAATATCGCTCATTTGCTGTAACAACGTCATAATTCAAAAAAAGTCGTTTCGAGAAAAACGGCTTTGAATGTTTTATGACATTTGACTATTTCTTAAATAAATTTTCAACAAATCATGAGATTTTAGAAATAAAACCTGATTTGAATAGTAGATGTTAATATCCTTCTAATCTGTATTTGACCCAAATTTTTTCTTGTGAAATATACGAGAAAACATGAATCTTGATTTTGACGTTTACAACAAAAAACACTCTCACGGAAAAAATTATTGACTTTTTTGAACACTGATAAAACTATATGAAAGACTTTAGAATGGCGCATATTTCGTATTACTCAGTTCAAAACACACGGATTTTGAGTTATGTCGTTGTTGCAGCAAATGAGCGATATGATTTTATATTATTTATGTTTTCAATAGATTTATTTTACACATAAACTTAAAATCTCCTTTATTGTCAAATGCTAAATAAGGTTGACATAAAGAGAAAATGAAACTACCTTGTAATTATACCCTTCTCCTTCGTGAGAAGGGTATATATAAATTTGTCATTCCGTTTGTAATTTCCACAATATAATTTTCCTACCCTATAAAGTATATATATTCTGGATCCTTATCGATAGCGGAGTCGATTAAGCCATGTCCGTCTGTCTGTCTGTTGAAATCAATTTTCTGAAGACCCCAGCTGTCTTCGGGATCCAAATCTTCAATAATTCTATCAGACATGCTTTCGAGAATTTTGCTATTTAAAATCAGCAAAATCCGTCCATAAATAACGGAGATATGAGCAAAAATCCGAGACAACCCCTGAAAATTTCATCAAAAAAAGACAATTTATTGACAAAAAAACAATAAAGCGTTTATGTGGATGTGTGTTTGTTATTTCTTTGCGTATTTTGTTTTTATAACCTTCACCATGAGAAGCAAGGGTATATATAAAGAGAGATTTGTTTATAATGAGTTTTCATATGAGCATCTCTATTATACGTAAACACCAACAACAACATTCTACAACAACGGTGCGCAGCCCATAGCACAATTGTGCAAAATCAAATCACACGTATTCTTATGCTCTTACAATTTAGTAGCCGTTGTCCACTCAACGAGACAAGTAAAAAAGCGCATGAGCATGGGTGTATGACTTTTTCTTTATTTTTTCAGTTTTTGTAATTGTGCAAAATAATGGTTTGTTTATTTGGTAGTTATAAGTGAGCACTCAACGCGTGAATATCGAATGTTTTGCAATTGCATCTGATATAATATTATGATTTGTTGTTGTTGCTATATGAAGAGTTTTGCATGGGTAAAGGCAATGTACGTAAATATGTATACTTAGGTGAAGGGTATATAAGATTCGGCACAGCCGAATATAGCTCTCTTACTTTTTTTTTTATATCATGGTAATTACTATAAAATTGAAGTGTAAGTAAATTCTTGGAACAAAGATTTTAAAAGTTACATTTTGTATAGAATTTTGAAAAATTATTTACAATAAATAAAAAATGTGTTTTGATACAATTATGGTCAAAAAAGTACAATTATAAAGGCTGATTGGTACAATTTTAAAATGTCAGTTGCCATCCCTGCCACTGTGTGACGTCACATTTGCACTCTCATTGTTTTTGTTTTGTTTGTTTCTCTTTCTTTTAGTTTCGTATATTTCATGAACACGTGCTGTTGCCAAAATAAGTTTCTGTGCAAATTTTGTTATATTTAGTGAAAATATTATTAATTTATTGTAAATATTTATTATAAAATAGTTTTAAAGTGTTACTTAAACAAAAGAGATTAATAAAGTGAAAATAATAAAACGAAAAGTGTTATTAAGAAGAGATATACCAGATTCTTTGGTAATTTTTTAAGCAAAGTGTAAGAAGCAAAAACAACAGTTGGCTGGTCACCCAATATGTTTGCGAAAAAGTGAGGAAGGACTGTATAAGTAATGTTTATATTAAATTCTGAATTTTATTAAGAATTAAGGATTTTATTATAGTAATTGCATTATTCAAAAATTTTTGTAAAAATCCACTTCAAAATATTACAATGTAAACTTAAAAGTTCCAATATAAATGTCAGCACTGCTAAGACATTCATGACTGCAAAACATCTAAATACTGCCTTTAGTAATGTCAAATCCAAAGGAGTTTGTGGATTCCAACTGTAACGTCTTCTCAAATGATCAGTAGTCATAGGCAAATTTTCTAAACCCAGTTCTTTTCCATACTTATAAAGTATTCCAAACATTCCATATTGTTTAAGTAGCGAATTTACCATGGGTGCCATAAATGATAAACGGGGAAAGAATACACAACTCATGGTATTGGAAACCTTATCGCGTACAATGGCATAGTCACTATAGTTACTCAGTCTACCTTTCATAAATACAGCCACTAAATTATCACTGCTTATGACACCCGTTTTTAGAGGCAAGTCATCTATTGATTCCAGGACGGTTTGTGGATTTCCCGGTACAATTGTTGTGATGTTCTTAAGAACAGTTATTTCATTTAATATCCGACCACTGGCATAGTCCGCTATTAATGAATAATTTTGCTGTACCACTTCATCTACAGTTAGTGGTAAATGTTGATATGGTGACTTACGTATAGCTTGAAAAATTGACCCCTCGTAGGATATACGCAGCAGGAAAATCAATAATAACCATTGTAGTTTCAAGAGCTTAAGGAAACTTTGTCTTAGTTTATAATTTCTATAGATTATTCGTTTAAATATTGGTTTTAAAATGAATATAGTTATAAAGAAACACCAAGTCGTTGTAGTAAAAGGCCTTAAAAGCAGTTGAAATGGTGTATACCTTTTAGAGTTTTTAAACATAATTAAGACTTCTGAAAAAAAATATGGGCTGGATCCTGTAGTTAATTGCAAGCGTAGCGGTTTGCATCCAATATATCCAATAGTAAGGTTTATTTTACGTTTCAATAGCTAAAGAGGGGAAGAAATTATAAAAAGATTAATTAACATAATGTTACAAAACTAGATTCATCGAGTGGGTTTTACGATAATAATAACAGAACATTCAGTGTGTTCAACATTAAATAATGCTACTCTATATCATTCTGGAAACTGGTCGAAGTTGTCGTTGGTAAGTGCATTGTTGCATAGGTTGTGTATATGGTCGATTTAATGGCCCATATCCATTTCGGTAGTATACATATGTTATTTCGGCATGTTGTGCTTTCATGGGAAACTTAGTCAAATTCTCAAAAATTTTCAGTTTGAATGAAATTTAGCACGATCCCATCTTGGATAGTTTGTCTGCCTTTTCATTTCTGAATAATACCCTGATGCCTTGAGACTAGGGTTATTATACGGTCTTGAATGAGCTTGATTGTCAAGTTATTATATTGACAAGTTTCAAGCTAAAATAGAATTTGTTAAGCTAAAAACTATGTGTTCATTTAGAATCCAGCTCTAAAGAACAGAATTAATAGTATTTCATTAAAAACTTCACTAAATTCCCAACTAACTTACTGCGCTGCTAAGATATTTTTTACGTCTTTGACGTAACTGTTCTGAACTAGTTCTTTATTCAATTAATTCTGCTGTTCTTAAATTTGTTTTTTCCCCAAGCAATTAAGTAAATTTTGTTATTTTCTTGATTCTATTATAAAATAAGTTTTAAAAGTCTTATATTAACTGTAAAAATACTCGCCTATCGATTGATGAATTCATTAAATAGTAATTTTATTCGTTTATAATCGTCTTGAAGTCATGTTTTAAAAATTCGTTATAATTTAATGTTAATACCTTTAACATCGATATAATCCGTTCAAATCTATCATATACTCTATAGAAGTACTTTAGCTTCACAATATTGTTGCACAGAATGCGATCTAGAAATCAAATCCAAATTATGCTATAGGCATTTCAAGAACTTTTATTCGACAGAGAAAGACTATTTTCAATTAAATGTTTCAATCGAATTTTGACTTGATGCTCGGGACATAGTTTGCATAGAATTGGAGATTTCATTCGTTTAGAAAGCGTTTATTCGATGTGTCCGAAAGTCTTTATAGATTGCTTTTTATGAAGTAAAATTAAGATTTTTCCAATGCATGTGAATTTTAAGTTTGTCAAGTTATTTTTTCATAACCGAATCTCAAGTTATTCTCAATTTAAGTAAGAACTTATCTCATTCTTACATTGTAAAGTGGTCTGCGTTTTAACATTGTCGTTTCTTAGGATTTCTACAATATAACCGCTTGACTATCCGTAAAAATACGAAATGGAGTTTTCTTATCATCCCTTTTACTCACTTAATATGCTACGTAAGTGCCATTATCACAACCTGGAAAACAGTGGTCAGATCTGGGAGATGAAAGTATTTACCTATGTTTCTTTCACCAATTGTTGAAACAACTCTATTTCTTGTTATTTCGAAATTTAGAATTGGTCGTAGTGTGGCATCTTCTCTTCTACATCCAGAGAAAAAGCAACATAAAATCAATTAAAACCATATTGAATCAATAAGAAACTTTAACGAATGTCTAGTAATGTTGGAACTTTTTATTTCAATATGGAACAATATTAATTTAAAGTTGAAAATGATTGGTTTATCGTTTTTCAATATATTTTTTTTTATTATAATGAACATAATTTAATTAATATGACGCGTTCTTATTTTTAAGTTGCAGCTTTTCTCTGAGTGTACACATCCCATATTCAAACTAGTTCTAGAGAAGCAGTTATAAATTGTGTTTATGCACTATGGGTACTGAATATAAAATAATTGTCTTAACTACTGTACAGTGGGACAGAATCAATTTTTGATTTCTAAACGGCTGTTCCGATCGAGATAAAATTTGACGTGGGCGTAACCAATATTTTTGAAGAACGGAGTTTTAAAGTGGCATATTTTTGAATCTAATTGAGAAGTTGACTTGAATTTTTATAAGACCAAAAATTAAAAAAATAGTTCGAAAAAATGTGGATCAAATTGTTCCTAATATTTGCAATCCTATCAAAATTTTGATACAAATATTAGTTTTAGAAGCTCAATAAATATGTAATATGTAATAAAATCTTTATTTATAAACAAAACTCAATAAAATTTTCAACGTTTTTAACATTTTTCATTCTGAATACAAAAGTATAAAAAAAAATTGTCAAAATTTCAATGGAAATCCTGAAATTCCTATAAATTGGAGCGAAAATCCCAAAAATTTAATTTTTTACTATTGTCCCATACTTTGGGACTAATGCCCGTAATTTCAACAAATAGATATCTACTGTGTAAAATACCCAGTAGATAAATTTACCTAAACGGTAACTTGACATTGATTTCAAATCAATATCTACGTGTAAAAATTACCAAATATTTTAACTCCATAGGTAATTAAGCACTAATAGATATCTATTTGTTGAAATTACGGGCATAAATAGGTATCACATAAAGGTTTTCAAAACTGCTTTCTATTTTCTGATCCCAGCTTTGGGATTTTAGAATATGTGGCCCAAAGTTGAAATTTTGATAAAAAATAGGTCAAATTCCAAAGGGCGTAGGGATGACATATTCGAAAACTATGACAAGTTTTTTACACCAAAATGTTCTCCGCAAAGATATCTTATAGAAAAACATACAATTGTTAAATGTCATTAAAAAATGGGGAATTTAGCATAAGAAGATCTTACTAAAATATTAATTTTGTATTCCCGAATAACCTTTTAATGATAAATTTGCAAGTGCCCGTGCATCAAGACTAAACTGGCAACTCGCTTTATATTGATTTTCTTGCGAAAACAATTAAGTAAGTTGTTTTATTTTTTCTTTACTCACTTACACACTACAGTTTGTGTCGGCAAGAAACCAACCAATTGTAGTAGAGAATGTAAGAAAAGATAAAATCACTGTTTATTGTTGGTGTTTTGTTTAAGCTTTGATATTTTTACAAATAAAGCTTGAGTGTCTGTAATTCTCATTCACTCTATAGTTTTATTTGTATAATATCTTTAGTTTTTCTAAAGCCTTTTGGGAAAAGGTTTCCTGATGATCTGGCCTAAGCAACCAGTGAAATGCGCATAGGAACTAGCTTATCCCCCAACAATAAATTTCAGTGAATTTATCAATAAAAATTGGAAATTTAGCATAAGAAGATCTTACTAAAAAGTCATTAAAGAAAGTTTTTTTTTAAATAAAAAAGAGTTACGCAAAAAACAGCACAAATTTTCTATTTTTTGAACTTTTAAATTTAAAATCTTTTATTTTTTAATCCGTAATTGATATTCTCTGGAATCTTTTGTACATTATTGATAATTTAGTTGTCTAACAAACGAAACAAATTAGAGTTTATTCGGTTCAAAAAGCGAATCAAAGTGTGGCAAAGTTTTAAATTTCAATTTTGAAATACCTATAAAGTGGAAATTATAAGAGACAAATAGCACACACAAGCATGCTTTTTCAAGACCTAGTCGAGCGCTTTCCAAAAATATAAAACTCTATGAAATCGGATGGGAAACAAAAAAATGCCACGTGTTTATAAATTGTACATGTCAAAGGTACCTTACAGTGAGCCCCCTACTGTGAGCACCGCTCCTGCAGAATTTGTCGAGTCATTAAATTAAACTCGAATACTTCTTGGCTACGCCAATGTCAAATTTTATCCCGATCGGAGCAGCCGTTTGGAAATGCCAGATTTATTTCCAAAAAATTTTGATTCTGCCCCACAGTGTACTGGTGTGATCTATTGAAACAGCCATAACCATAGAAAAGAAGTAAAACTTGTAATATTATCTATTGTGAAACACTTTTCAGAGATTTTAACTATATATAAATAATACGATAATTTTGGAAATCTCTCTTCTATAAAATAAAAAGTTTTGCAATCTAATACACTGCGAAATGTATAAAAACAGATGTGAAAAGTTCTTTAATATTGCAAATTTCTTTGCTTTGACAATAATCCCAATTTTATTCTAATGCTGATCGGAAAATATTACGCTTCGTTCAATTATTACGTACCACAACAATGTTGTGAATACAGAATTACGATTATTTTAAAAAAAATAAAATACTGAAAACACAAATATACAAACACCATCTGCAACACTTGACAGTTGATGGAATTTCATGACTTTAAGACTAATTTGGAAAACTTACCATTTTAAAAACACCCACTGCTGTTTTATTTTTAAAAACTTCACCACCTATATAACCTTGGGGTTCATTGGGTATAATCTCTATTGAAAAATTAAAAAATGCCGCCAAATTTTTCAATACTTCCGCATCAAAGCCCTTAAAATCGACCAAATTGTTTTCATATGTGAACTCCATGAATGGTGGTATATGCCAGAGAACTACTTTCAAGGGGCATTGATGAAAATTCTTAGTTTTAACAGGAAACAAATCATGATATAATAAAAGTTCGGGAACTCTTTCGAAACGTTTCAACAATATGGGTTCGGTAAGAGCACAATGTTTGCTGCTGTACGGTTTGTAAGAGTACATATGTAAAGAGTTTTCATCATATACCAATATGACAACATCGATAATATAAAAATTAAAGAAATCCTGGAATATGTCGTGCATTACAATAAGCTTTTTACGCATAGAGGCTTGAGTGTTTAAAACAATTACATATTTGGATGATTCACTTTGAATTTCATTATTATGAAAAAGATTTTCTATGCTCATTCTATAAGAAAAATAAAATTAATTGTTAAATTATGTGTAAATACTGAATATAAATTTGGTAATATTTTATTACCTGATATTTTCCGCCGAATTGGTGAATATTAATTTTGCATGAATAAAATGCAGTAAATTTAAGCCTGTATATTGATTTATCGCTACAGGCACCTGTATATTCTTGTTAATCAGCATTATTTTGTCCAACATTTCTTGATTGAGTTTAAAACTTTCATGACCACTAATGTTGACTATAACACTTACACTCATGGATTTCGATTTGAATATATTGGCAAATATGACTCTCAAAGTACCACTCAAAAGATCTTCTTCTTCGGCTGCTTGGACTGCTATTGGCAGGGCAAAAACTGCCAAGAATAAAAATACTGACATTTCTTTTAAGATCATTTTATTTTCGTGTTCTCCTTACTGGTTCAAAAGTTACGAATGTTTAATATTTTTTATATTTTGTGTTTGTTAATATTGATTTAAAAACTAATGCAGTATTTATTTACAAATACCCCAGGTATTTTCTAATTGTATAGTTAAGCGGAGAAATTTGTTCAATAATTATATGGTTGTTTTTGATATTTAAATTGTGATTGATAGAAAGTTCATTGAATTACGTTTGAAATAATTTCTTAAGCCCTCTAACATTACTACGTACAACGTCGTTCCAACATTAGTCTATCAATACCGACATCGTTGCAACTTTGAAATGAAAACGCTCAATAATCAACCCCGAATTTTGCTTTTGGTGTCACAGTAAAGTAGTGCTTTTATTTTAGGTGAGTTATGGTGGGGCATTTCTTTTAAAAAACATGGTATTTTCAGCCTGAGATATTTTTCTATACAGACCTCATATATTTACCGATGACAGAAATTGAAAACTTGAATCGGAACCGCATATTAAAATACCGCACTAGATTATTGTTTTACTATTATGTAATATTTACAATCAAAGCAAACTATTAAATAAAAAATGTGGTACAAAAACCAATTAAAGTTTTTATTTCTATTTAATTTTATAGTCCAAATAATAAAAAGTGTTTTAAATGAATGAATGTATGTGTTGCTTTAGGAGAAAAGGTTTTGATTTTAAATTTTTTCCACTATTACATAATTGAATACTATCGACATAGGGAAGAGTTTGCATTTAAAATAAAATATGTTTTATTTTATGGTTAAAATAACATTATCAAATTTAACTGAAAAGTGTGTTTGTCTTTCTGTTTCTACTGTACAAGTAAATATTCCGTAAACTAGTTTTTGGTTTACGAGGATGCAATAAATAAATGCTAAATATTTTATCACAAAATATCATAAGATGACGTAATATTGAAAAGAGAAAACAAGTAAAAAGTATAGTCGGATATACTTTACCATAAAATGCCCTACATTTATTATACCCTTCACCTGCGTGAGAAGGGTACATATAAGTTTGTCGTTGCGTTTGTAATTTCCATAATATAATTTTCCAACCCTATAAAGTATATATATTCTGGATCCTTATAGATAGCGAAGTCGATTAAACCATGTCCGTCTGTCTGTCTGTTGAAATCAATTTTCTAAAGACCTCAGATATATTCGGGATCCAAATCTTTAATAATTCTGTCAGACATGCTTTCGAGAAGTTTCCTATTTAAAATCAGCAAAATCCGTCCATTAATAACGGAGATATGAGCAAAAATCCAAGACAACCTCTGAAAATTTCATAAAAAAAGACAACTTATTGCACGCTTTGACAAAAAAGCAACAAAACGTATGTTTGGATGTGTGTTGGTTATTGCTTTGCATATTTTGTATTTGTTTTTATACCCTTGAGTGGCAAGGGTATATATAAAGAGAGAGTTGTTTATAACGAGTTTTCATATGAGCTACTCTATCATACGTAAACACCACACACACCCAACAACAACATTCTACAATGTGGATTGAGATGAAATGAATAAGAATTATAAATCAAACACACGCATGCGTAATTTATATGTATTTGAGTGCGTTTCGTTTATTTTAATTTTTGTTGTTGTTTGTTGTTATTTTTCAACATACAATTGTGCAAAATAACTGGCCTACCTAAATAAAAGCGTAAGGCGGAACGTTTTTTTCCGCTTAGCCTTAACGCTGAAATGTCATACCTAAATAAAAGCGGCAACGCTACGCCAAACTTATTTAAAATAATAATGTTTAAATTATTCCATTTATTTCCAAACTCACATTTTAAGCAGTGGTCGGCACAAACAGAACATGCCCCATTAGTAGATGTATTGCACAATCTCTAATTTGTTTCCGTTTTTATCAATTCAACGAACATTTAAATAATTTCGTTAGCCCCTGGTGGCTATGAGTGCCGACTACTCTCTTAGATCGATTATGCGTTAATGCTCCATTCTAAGAATACAAGACTATCCGCTGGTCTTTTATGTAACTTGTGAAGGGCTTCCAATAGGGACGTCCGACAGTTGATAGCGGCCGTATTACTGAAGATATAACTGTCGAATTGACTGCCATTTATTCAATTTGTTTTGTATTTTTGATAAATTTAACAAGTTTCGTTAAGATTAGAGTTGTGTACATAACTAATTTACATTGTCTTAGAGTGATGATATGCATTAATGCTACAGGAATTCAGGAATTCAGGACTTACCGTTGGCCTCTTATGGAACTTTCAATACGGACTTAAGAATTTTTACAACTGATAGCGGCCATATTGCTGTAGTTATATCTGTCGGTTTGGCTGTCATTTATTCAGTTTGTTTTGCCAAATTACCATGGATGGATATAGCGTTCAACAACACTTACAAATAATAAAATTGTTTTATCTGACTCTAAATTGTAGAATTTGGGACGATACCAGTCCACATGAGATCCAAAAACGTCCAATATATCCCGAAAAAGTCAATGTTTGGTGTGGATTTTCGGCTGACGGCGTCATCAGTCTACATTTTTTTAGAACTACGTTGGCCAGGTCATCACCGTCAACATGATCGCTATTGGTCGAAGACTTCTTCTTTTGGCATGAGTTGGATTCTATGGACACCAATGGCACGTCGTTTCAACAGGACAGCATTGCGAGCCACACAGCTCATGCCACATTGGACATTCTGCTCTAGCAATTTGAGAACATGATCATCTCACGTGAAGATGATGTGAACTGGTCCCCAAGATCATGCGATTTGGCCCCATAAGACTTATTCTTGTGGGATTTTCCTATGTCGCATATAATATGCGAATGAGCCACAAACTACAGCATCCCACAAAGCCAACATTACTCATGTCATTGGAAATTGGACATTTCGGATGCGCGTCACCCAGCGTAGCCGCAACGGACATTTGCACGATGTTATATTCCATACATAATGGTAATAAAAGTGAATTGTTTGTTCATAATCGATTAATTCCCTGAAATGCCCGGTATAAAATTTGGACTAAGTTAATGAAGGAAAATATGTGTAATTAGTTTCAAAAGAGAACCTTTTCAAATCATAATGTTTATAGACAAATTTAAACCACTATTACTGTCATTATTTTCTCTAAATATAAATATCTTTAGAAGTTATAATGTTAAGCACCTTAATAATTACTTATGAAACTTAAAATTTCAATTTGTCGAATGAGTATTTCTTAATTACCGAACTATGTGCTGTGTCTGCGTTGTGGCAACAAAATTTCGGTCATGCTTCTATTTTTAACTGAATTTCAATTGATAGAACCGAAAAATCTATGTATATAATAGTATCATTCGTTCAGCAACAAATTTTGTAATCAACTACAATTATCGGGAATATATTCCCGCGTAGTTCTATGGGAGGAATTTGTCTGTGCTGCTTTTTGTTTGCCCAATAAATTGCAATACATTTAAGACAAATACACCTTATCTGCAGCACCGATGTTTTCAAATTCACAATATATAGAAAAAGTAAAAAAACTTTAAAATTACACATTTGTATTTCATTTAAAAATTATTAACCAATTAATTTATTCCATTTAGTAATGCTTACTTTCTATATTATGTACCACCATTTATTAACTCAATTTTGAGTATGAAACAATATCCTTCAAATTAAAATGTTTCAATTATTTCACTTCTCTCTGCAGCTTACAACAACAACAAAAACTTCTCATTCCCACTTCATCCATCTTAAATTGTACCTATTTAAATAAAACATATTTAATTATTCAAAAAGAAAAAAGCGCCATGAATAAATTTCAATTGAATTTATCTGTGTGAAGTTCATTATCGCTGTACATAAATATATTTTCAGTTCGTGGATTATAAATGGTCCACCATTCATGCGATAATTTCATTCATGTATTTATATTCTCATTTTTAATACCAACATCATTATTATTTCATTTTGTATTCATCCGGTATTAATAAGATTTTTTGTTTCTTGTGTTGCAAGTAAACATATGCGGCTTTTACTTGCGTCTTGGTTGTATACTTTTGATTCTTATTTTATTTTTGAAAAAGTTTATCTTTTGCAGAGGCCATATCAAGTAAAATAAAAGCAAAAAATAATAAAATGATAAACAAAATTAAAAAGAAGCAAATTACATTTAAAAAAAAAGCTTCACATTGTCAACGTTTAATTAGTATTCATTATTAGTCTTTTGGATGCTGTGCACAAAAGTTCATGAAAAAGATGAGTTAAAGGATACCAACAACAACATATACCCATACAAATATATAAAAGAAAAATCATATGAAACGCGAGTTAAGATTTCTTTTTCTTTTTTTTATCAAATTGAAACTGCTACTGAAAATTACATTTTTTTAACATCCACACACAGAAGCAGCACTTTAGAGCTGTGTGTTTTAAACATCCTTTTCAATACATAGAAAATTATGTGTGTGTGTAAAGGGAGAGTGAGAGAGTCACATTGACATACACATGTTCGTGTACCCAACAGATTTAACAATAAGTAGCTCAACTTCCGACACCATACTGTCATGTTTATTATGATGATTGTCATTGTGATTGTTATTAAGATGGTTTCATTGTCACATCCGTTTTTGTGACGCGCGAACATATTTTTGATATGATTGTATGTGTATGGTTTAACTCACACAATATTGTACAAACATCTATAGATAAATGTGTGTACATTATGTGACCTCCTGTAAACAACATTCTACTTGGTTGATTTTTGAATTTACAACCAGAATCAACCTATAGCAACATACACACATCCACACCCACACCCATACCAACACTTGCAACCACCAGCCACTCTTTATTTCCTTCCAATTCATCTTTCACAAACACATTCGCCTACAATTTGTTTCGTGTGCTCTTCCAACAGAGGAGCGCACTGGCCTCATCATCAACGTGTATTGTTTCACATTTGTCATTCACAGCCAGATATCAGACTTGGAGTCAGCATGGATTTTATTATTTTCAGGTTTTTATTTATTTCGTTTTTATATGATTCTCTGTACTTTTGTTTGTTAATGTTTTTTCTTTTTTTTTTTTTGTTGGATGTATTTAAATATGTAAATTATTTTTATGAGTGACTGTGGTTGAGTGTTTCTTTTTGTCATCCGCTCTGTATGGTCGTTTTGTTGCCTTTTGTTGTAAATCTAATTTAAGTCCATTTGATAAGCTCTTTAATTTTATTACAGCTGTGATTAGGGGTTAAATTAATTTGGAAATTATCTAACTGTGGTTGGTGTATTTTGATGTTATTTGAAGTCTTCTCATAGAGGTATTCAAAGAATACCAGGACAACAAAGACTTTAAACATAGTTTTCTTTTAAACTTATTAAATATTTTGTTGGAGAAACAATATTTATACATTACACTATTAAACTATTACTAAATACTATCACATTTTTGCAAAGACACCGAACTTCTGCTCGTCTGACCTATTAGTCAAACAAAATACAGAGCATTACCTTAGCGCCATGGATATTTGGCTTTGGTGTCGATTCGGCTGGTTGGCCGAATTTCATATACGATCTCTTACGATTCGGGTTATCGGATCCATTTTTCATAGCAAGTAACGATTCGATGTCAATTCGTCTTTCAAGGACTCTCGGCTTCAATTCATATGGTAGCCAATTTCCCTGCTTTTGGATGAATATTGTTGCTCGCAAAGGTTCTGAAATAATTTTGCAAGCTCTTGTTGAGTTTGACAATAATCTTCGTAGAGTACTGCCTTCAATTCTTGGTCTGGGCGTTCATCAACGCCATTTTTTTCAAATTAAAGAAGTAAAGCAAAACTTTCCGCCTACGACGCTGTGTTGGCACAAAATTTGACATTTTCAAAGCACAAACATCGTTGTTGTTTACACTTTTACTGTTCAATAACTAAGTGAGAATAAATGATGGATATGTACCCTTCAAAATGACATATAAGTTATTAAAGACAAAAAGCGCGTTTAAAAGATACGCCATCTATTGTAAATCACCCATTTTTATACACTACACTACCATAGTGGGGAGGGTATAATGGGTTAGTGGTGATGTTTGTAACGTGCAAAAAGATTGTCCCAACACCCACCTTAAAGTATACCAATCTGCTCTTTCTGAGTCAATTAATAAGATTGCCCTATCTGAAAATTCAGCAAAAATAAGTTTTTTGTGATGCTCGGTCCATAATTAGTCATAGCTGCCATATAGGTCCACTTCTCTTAAAAATGTTGGTATTTCAATAAAATTCAATACAATTAATTTATATATATATATTACTGTGAAGCGTTTTGCTAGTCTGCAGATACAACCAGAGTCTCTGGCGGGAATCGAATCCGCAACCCCCAGATTGATAGTCCAGCACACTATCGTGTAGTCTATCGGTTATAGCTTATAATGCCAACTTCCAAATATCATTTCAATGAGTATAGATTTCTTAAAAATGTTGGTATTCAAATAAAATTCAACATAAATAAGTTTCATATATACAGAAGTTATGCGACCTAATTTTATGGCGATCATAATTAGATTGGTGTAGGGTATAATATGATCAGGCTTGACCGACTATACTTTCTTACTTATTAATATAATATTAAAAGTCGATGTTTGGTATGAAATGGAAGGGGCTTTTGAAATTCTGGTTTTTGAGATATTGGGCTTTAAATTTTATGTCTCATGAATTGACCTTTGAACTTTTGAAAGAAAGTTGACTTATGCATAAATAAATTGAGCTTGTATTTTTAAACAACAGAGTATTTGCAAAGTTATTAATGAGTTAAACTTTTTGAATTTTTCGTATTAAAAATAAATTTTTTAAATTGAGATTATTTTCCCGAATAACAATGTTTTTAATTTTTCTTACTATGAAAATTGCAGTATTAACGCTGTATTATCGAAGTTATTAATGATTTAAGATATTTGGTCAGTTTACAAGGTCCCCTATCAGTCATATTGTCATAATCTCCTAATATATCACGACTCGGCGGATCGGCTTAACCGAGTCTTAGGCATTCGGCGTTAGTCTCTGCTGGTTCGTTACGATAACACAATAAACATAGCATATAAAGTAGTATTATTTTAGGACATTTTTTGCTTGAAAAGCAATAAAAACCATTGTGAAATATTAGGACATTATGACAATATGAAATGATAAGAGACCTTGTGAATTGACCCATTGTAATTCTGATCACAAAAACGCAGTATTTACGAAGTTATAATTGATTTACATTTATTTTAGTTTTTTATACTAAAGGTATGGTCACACTTGGCAAATATTTACTCAAAAAAGCGTAACCACTTTTTTTAGCACAAATTTGTTTGAAGTTGTTTGCTCTTACAAGTGCTTTGTAAGATCAAACAGCGTCAAACAAAATAAAACTAATTATATGTTTTGAATTGTCCTAAGTAAAAGGAGTTTATGAAATATAATAATTACAATAAAATATATTTGATTTAGTGGTTATGTCTTTTTGGTCAAATATTTGCCATGTGTGACCATACCATAAGACTCATACGAAGAGATTGTGTCGATGCGTGTTGCTTGATTTGCACTAATGGTTTGTTTCTCTTAGTGTCTTTACATTTGTTTTACTTACAAATTGATTGAACTGAAGTCATCGCGTTGGTATGACAGGATGAATTAAACATTCGTTACTAAATTCTGAAAATATCCCCTTGAAAATATAACTGTAGAAACATTGACTGTTTTATTTTATTTATTCATACAAAAGTTTCTTATTCTCAAAGAAAATATTTTTTTTATGAATATACTCTTTATTTATTCTTCATTCTAATTTAATACCTAAATTAGCTTAGTTAAAACTTAACAAAAATAAATTAACAATATAGAAAATCACAGTTCTTACCAATTATGGAAATACAAAAAATTAGACTCATTATTTTTTTTTATCAGCTTAAAATAATCTATGTAAATATGTTTAAAAATGTCACAAAAATACTAGCAATTATAGCATAGCTGTAATGGTCTCTTGCCGCTGAGTTGTTTCCATCTTCCAAAGGAGAAGATGTAGACGACATATCATTTGGGTTTTGTTCACCACTTTCTTTATTATCATCATCTGTAGGCATATAGTCATGGCAAGTGGGGAAATTTTTAGGAACTGGTACCATTTCATCATTGTCACCCACCTTTAGGATTAAGGCCATGCCAATTTCAGCATGAAATTCTATGTGACAATGGAATAGCCAAAAACCGGGATTATGGGCTTCGAAACGTATGATGGTATAACCACCATCGGGTATGGTGACCGTGTCCTTGACTGGAGGTCTGACTAGATTACGTTTAAGAAGATTGTAGCGGTCAAGTTGTTTAATCTAGTTTAAGGAGAAAAAGCAAATACTGATAAATTATACTTATTTAAGATTAAAATTTTATATATTAAAACTTACCATTTCCACTGTTACATTGGCACCCAATCGTTCCAAGCCTACCACTCGAAAAGCATTGCCATGTAAATGGAAGGGATGATTGGCATCGTATGTAAAGCCTTCATCTATAACAATCAGTTCTACTATAGAATTTAAAGGCACTTGTAGCACATGATGACATTTACAAAACTCCTTACGACAGTCTATGCCCTGTTGCTCCAAACTGGTGTCGTTGCAAAACAGAGAATCATCCACTTGATCACGTGCTGGCAGTAAAGCCACAGAGGGAAATTTCAAGGATATATGATTAAGTTGTGGTGTAAATACTCTATTCGAATTAGTGATATTGGCTTCCATGCCATAATATTGATTGGGATGAAATTCGGGATTATCCTTGCGATAGAAGTCATAGTAAACAAAGAATTTATAATCAGCTACTGGTTTTAAAGCATCCCGATCTATGCCTGGTATTTTGTCATAAATGGGTAAAGCATTTATTTCGGCTATGGTTAAGGAATCGACATGGCCGGGTCCTTGATTCATGGCATTCAATTCAATACCGGTTGGCTCATGATGATAACCCAAATCTTCGGTTGGTTCTTCATCTTTAGCTCCATCATAATGCAATATGGCCACTTGGAAGGCAGAAGTAAATCTTTCATCACAATCCATTAAACCTTTCAGACGTATCCAATAGTTTCCTACAGGTTGATCAGCATTTACCACAAAGTCAAAACGTTCCCCGGCATAGGTAACAATGGAGCCAACATCAACAGCTTCAAAATCAAAACCATCGGAATTAAAGGCAGTTAAGGTGTGATTATCTATGGAAATCTTTATCGGACAATTAAGAAACTCTGCATTTATTATGCGGAAACGATAACGAAATCCTCGTTTGACATTATAAGTCTGGAGAGGTATAAAATGCAAGGGAACATCTCCGTCTAAAGAACGTTTAGTTCTATTCAAATCTATAGAGTCGGCTAATATCTCATCAGATTTTAGGTAAGTATCTTCTGGCTCTTTTGCTTCAGTAGTTTTCAATGTAGTTTCCTCCACGCTTGGAGAGTTTCTTCTATACTGATCCAACTGAGCAAGTCTGGCTAATCGGGAAATCTCATTTTGTTGTATACGCATATTGCTTAGAGTAGAGTCATCCAAGGGATGTAAAAATACTACGTCATCTTGATCTTCTGTAGTTGGGGGAGTTGCTTCATTGTTTGGATTAGTAGTGGAAGATTTTTCGGTATAAATCAAACCGGTATAGGGAGTGGGGTTTGTATTGGTAGTACTACTCGATGTTATAGGTTTGCTTGTTGTTGAAACAGTTTCTTCATCTGGCATATTCGATCTGGCCTGAGGTTTTCCTTCATTTTTGATTTTTTCCCAAATTGCTTTATAGTAGCGTCCTTTGCCATTAATCAGTAAATTTAAGGGTTTATTATCACCATTCGAATGATGATGAGAAGCAAACATACTAATGCCGGGAACATGTACCCAATCTTGTACTATCATTTTGTGTTCGGTCAAATCAAAATCATACAAATGCCCATGAGGTTCTTCCACTTTAGGTTTCTTCACAATTAAAGCCCCAAATACACCATCTCCTCTCTGCATGCCCGTATGAGAATGCCAGAAATGTGTACCGGAATTCTCTGCCTTAAAGGTGTAGCGAAAAGTGGAATGTGGAGATATGGGACACTGGGTGATATGAGGCACTCCATCCATATAAGGGTTCTCTTTCATATGCATGCCATGCCAATGTATGGTGGTACTTTCACCCAATAAATGATTTTTCACATCGACTACTATTATATCGTTTTGACAAACTTCAATGGTGGGACCGGGCATCATACGATTAACTACAGTTATGGAACGGGTTATACCATCTCCTGTTATGCAATGGGGCCTTTCACAATCGGTTATATTATTGGGGCAATTATAACAAGCTTTTGATAATGTCTCATACCATTCCACTACAAATGTATAGAAACAACGCTGTGGCAACTCTTTTGCTTGACAATCCCTATTGCAGGGATGATTAGTATAAAACTCCTCTGTCCATATGTCTTCTGTCTCAATATTGACATCGTCACTGCGATATGAATTTCTTGCCAATGTAGAGGAATTGCAATATTGACAACAGCTATCAGTATAAATTAATTCAGCAGGACAGTTTTTGTTTAAGGGCGGGCAGGATTTTTTATATGAATTTATCATGGGTTGTCCAGTCGGTAACAGTGCACATTCGTTTAAAGTGCAGTCATCTGCGTTATGCCAAGTCTGTCCTACATTGTAAACTTGATCTTTAAAACGGCATTTGGTACGCACACACTCGCCACAACAGGAACCCTCTTTGGGGCGTACTTCTGAATCCTAGAAAGGAAGAATTCAATTAATTTTAAATTACCCAAAGTTACAAAAAAACTTACTATATCACAGTAGAAATCTCCACAGTTATCTTTTCTTATCACTTCTTGTGGTTCACCTTGTTTGTTCAACTCACAAGAGTGCAGGGCACAGGCATCTTGTGGAGAAACCCATATTGATCCTATTGTTTTGAATTCTGTTATGCTATTTATTTCAACGACACAATGTTCTGCCGGATTTTTTTCTGTAAATAAAAATAAGATGGAAATAATTTTAATCATGTAAATTATATATTTGTTATAGATTTTGTTAATGTAAAATTTAATTAATAATATAGAATGCTATATTCGGCTGGGTAGAACCTTTTAAGTAGAATTTCAACTTTAACGAATTTGAGTTCAAAGTTGAAATTTTTAAGAAATTCAGCACATTTAACTGTAATTGACCTAAAATAATCTAGTTTTTTTGGGTGTGTTGATTAAAGTTGTTCAACTTATTGTTCTCGGTTTTTCAAAAAGAATTTTGGAAATGTTTTTGCTACTTTTAACACTTTTGCGCTTCAGTCAATCTCAACATAATTTAGATCATTTTGGTTTCCTCTTTAATACTTTAAATGATCTCAATTTTTTCTATACATTTAATAAGTATTTGAATTATTTAGCACGATTTTAGAAAAAGTGGAAAAGTACACAAAATGTATTATATAGTCAATTGATGATCTGTTGTTAAAATTATATGTTTTAACTAATTTTAAAATAGTAGTAGAAATTATACATTTTTAAAAATTTAGAAATTCAAAACTTTTGTATGTAAATTATTATTGTTCTTGAAATGGATAATTAAACGATATAGTTTTATATTAAAATTTCATAAAAAGTACTTAATTATTAGCTACTATTTAAAAAAATTAGTAAATTTAAGAAAATGTTAGCCTTAATTAATAAAGGTGAAAACGAGATTTTAAAAATATATTTAATTGTCAATTTTAAAATAGTATTAGAAATACTACTTTTTGAAAAAAAGTTTAAAAATTACTACTTTTTTGTAATAACAAAAAAAAAAAAAAAAAAAAATAAAAAATAATTTTAAATTATTTAATTAAATTGTTTAAGTACAAAAATTATTTAGTACTTTTTTTAAAAAGTAGCAAATTATAGGAATTTTGTTTTGCTATCAAAAAACATGGTGATGTATTGTTGAAATTTTAAATTTTAATTCATTTAAAAATTGTAGTAGAAATACTACTTTTTTACAAAATTTCGAAATTTAATATTTTTTAATGTAAAATATTATTGTTCTTAAAACTAATTATAAAGGATTTAATTTTTTATTTAAATTTCTTAAAATTTAGTAAATTATTGCCACAATTTAAAAAAATTTTATGCAATTTTTATGTTTATCAAACAATTGAGAAAAAAGTGTGAAAAAAGCATGTAAAATTATAATTTTCAATTTCCAAATAGTACTAGAAATACATATACAGTGTTGGAAAAAATAATAGAAACGAAAGCATTTTTTTCCAATTTTGTAAGTATATTAGTCAAGTTTAGATTTGTTAAAAATAATTTATATGCAGTTTTGTTTATCAGACATACAGCATAAGAAAATATATACTCAATCCTGTTTTCATTCATATTTTAATACACTATATGACTAACAATGTAAAGAGTCAATATTTTAGCTGGAAAAAATAATAGAAACGCGTAAAAGAATTCAATTTTTAGAGGCACATCTTTTTATTTTTTGTTAAAAAATTGTTTTATTTTAATATTTAGAGGTTCTACCTTTGTTTTTCACAACTTCATTGCATCTGCGACACATGGAATCAACCAATTTTTTTGAAAAATTCCTTGTCAATGGAAAACCACTCTTCCTGTTTTTTTCCCACAATTCGTCCTTATTTTTCCGACTGATGCCCTCCAGCTTCCTCTGGAGCACTCCCCAAAGGTGTTCTATTGGTTTAAGGTCCGGTGACTGTGAAGGCCATTCCATAAGAGGTACTTTGTTGACAGCAAACCAATCCTTTGCCAATTTTGAAGAGTGGTTCCGATCACTGTCCAGCTGAAACTCCCATCTCAAGGACATCTCTTCCTCAGAAAATGGAAGGATTATGCTTTGCAATATATTTACGTAGTCCGGGGCGCATATTTTGTTCTTTATCCAAAATATTGAACAGACACCAGAAGAAGAGAAACACCCCCATATCATGATGGATCCACCGCTGTGTTTGACGGTCTTCTTGGTGTATTTTGGATCATATGCCTTATTGTGTGGGTGCCTAACATAATGTTTCCCATGGGATCCAAACAAATTTATCTATGTTTCGTCTGACCACAGCTCAAGAAGACCGTCATACACAGCGGTGGATCCATGATGATATGGGGGTGTTTCTCTTCTTCTGGTGTCTGTTCAATATTTTGGATAAAGAACAAAATATGCGCCCCGGACTACGTAAATATATTGCAAAGCATAATCCTTCCATTTTCTGAGGAAGAGATGTCCATGAGATAAGAGTTTCAGCTGGACAGTGATCCGAACCACTCTTCAAAATAGGCAAAGGATTGGTTTGCTGTCAACAAAGTACCTCTTATGGAATGGCCTTCACAGTCACCGGACCTTAAACCAATAGAACACCTTTGGGGAGTGCTCCAGAGGAAGCTGGAGGGCATCAGTCGGAAAAATAAAGGCGAATTTTGGGAAAAAAACCAGGAAGAGTGGTTTTCCATTGACAAGGAATTTTTAAAAAAATTGGTTGATTCCATGAGTCGCATATGCAATGAAGTTGTGAAAAACAAAGGTAGAGCCTCTAAATATTAAAATAAAACAATTTTTTAACAAGAAATAAAAAGATGTGCCTCTAAAAATTGAATTCTTTTACGCGTTTCTATTATTTTTTCCAGCAAAAATATTGACTCTTTACATTGTTAGTCATATAGTGTATTAAAATATGAATGAAAACATGATTGATTATGTTTTTTTTTTAAGCTGTATGTCTGATAAACAAAACTACTGCATATAAATGTTTTTTAACAAAACTAAACTTGACTAATATACTTACAAAATTGGAAAAAAATGCTATCGTTTCTATTATTTTTTCCAACACTGTATGTAAATTGAAGAAATAGCTATCTAAACTATTTGGGACAAATTTTGCTAAGAACAATAGGTAATAAGTTACATGGATGAAAAAAAAACACCCGCTTGGCCAAAATGTAAAATTTTGACCCCCTCTAACTCAGAAAGTTCTCGATCGATCTTGTTGAAAAATGGTGTCTCAATTACTATCCAATAGAGCTAACCATAGTGCAAAAAGACATGAAATGTCCCATATATATTTTTTTAAGTATAAAATTTACTAATTTTTGGTAAATATTATGATTACTGAATAAAATAGTAGCAGAAATACTACTTTTTCAAAATATTTTAAATTAAATACATTTTGTGTAGAATATGATTGTTTGTAAAATTTATTCTAACACGATATAATTTTTTGTAACAATTTCCCAAAAAGTGCTAAAATATTTGCTACTATTTTACAAAAAGTATTAAGTTTAAGTAAATTTTTGTCGGCATGGTTTTAGTACGGAAGACTGATTTAAGAAACAAGTTTATTTTTGAATTGTAAAATAGTAGTAGAAATACTACTTTTGTAAAAAAGTATGCAAATGTCTACTTCTTTGTATAGAATTACCCAAAATTTACTTCAAGGTGACGATAATTTGCGACCACCGTGAGTGATTCTCAGTACCACAGTAGTGCAAATATTATTGTTTTACGTATTCGTTCACTTAAAAATGGACCAAGTCCTTCATAATAGATTTTGGCTTAATTAATATTAGTATTCCGCATTCTAGAGGAGTAGTACTTGTATACTATATCAGCTTCCTTCATAAACATCAATAGATTCATACTGACAGTTGCTTACATTTGGCAAAGTTTCTGATAGTTATCATGTTAACTATATGTTAACAAGAGAACTAATTCTCATGCACTACTGCGATATACTACAATACTTATACATATTTGTAGTTATTATGAAATTCAACTAAAATGTAACTAATTTTTAAGAACGTGCAATTCTGTTAATATTACTCATATACTTAGCAATAAAATATATATTTGAAATAAGAATTATTAAAATTCCCAATAACAGATGGCAATTACTTTACACTTAAATCCGTTTAGCAAATAATGCCATCAAAAATAACTTGAAATTAGAACGTTCTCGTCAGCAGCTTCAACTCGTTCATATGCAAGTATTTATGTATAACAAATGATCCATACAATTTAACTAAAATAAAAACCCAAACAAATTGGAATTCCCTCATTTACAACGTAGGATTTAATTACCATTTAAAGTCCCCTTCATCTTGAAACACTAGGAAGTCACATAAACATGAGTCACGTTAATTTAATTATACTTAAATTCTCTAATGCTTAAGTCCGCTTAAATGTTGTGCTAAATATAGTTGCGTGCTTATAAGTTTAAACTAAAAACATATCAAAGTCTTGCATTTAATTTATATTGACACTAAACAACTTTATCAAATTATCCGGTCGGTTACTTGTTTGCAGTTGTAAAATGAGACAATTTTTATGAGTTATTGTTTTAGGGTCATAAATGCCATGTGATTGTTATAATTAAGTAAATTATTAACAAGTTGAATTCTTTAAAAATACATATACTTAATCCGGTTAATAATACTTATGTGCATAAGTAAACGGTTTGAAAAATTATTTATTTAAAATTCTTACTTTTTTTGTTAACATTTATCATGGCATGCTGCACAGTGGGCAGAATCGAAATTATTTTTGAAAAAAATCTGTCATTTCTAAACGGTTGATCCGATCAAGATAAAATTTGACGTGCGTGTAAACAAGGAGTAACTGGAATACTAATTGTTAATTTATTAAATTGGACACTACAAAGGCTCCAGGAGCAGTGCTATGAGGGCTTAAAATTTTTAAACACGTGTAATTTTTTGTTTCCCATCCGATGTAGAAGATTTTAATATTTTTGGAAAGCACCCGACTAGGTCTTAAAAAAGCATGCTTGAGAGTCTTATTAATCTCTTATAATTTACGAGTTATAGACATTAAAAAATTGAAATTTAAAAATTTTGCTTTTTTTAATATATAGGGCATACTTTTCGATCGAATGGACACGAATTTCTTTTGTTAGTTAGACAACTAAATTACCAATCAATAATGTAGAAAAGATTTCAGATCAATATCAATTATGGATCAAAAAATTAACGATTTAAATATTGAAATTAAAAAAATAGTAGATTATCAATCTCAACTTTGGGCCACATGTTCTAAAATCCCAAAGCTGGGAACAGAAAACGGAAGGCAGCTTTGAAAACCCTGATGTGTTCTCTATTTATCCCCAAAGTATTTTCGCAGCCACAAAGGAAATGTGGTCTATATGAGTAAATTTTTTGGAATTTTAATGAAATATTTTTGAAGCCCTGAGTTTCAAAGTGGCATATTTTTGAATCTTATTGAGATATTGACCGGAAATTTTTTTTGTAAGACCAAAACTTAACTTAAGCACTTCGCGCGTTTAAAAATTTTACATGTCAAAGGTACCCTAATTTGCACCCTCATAGCACCGTTCCTGAAACATCTGTAGGGTCCATTTTAATAACTGTAACTCGAATACTCCTTGGCTACGCCCACGTCAAATTTTATCCCGATCGGACCAGCCGTTTAGAAATGTCAGATTTATTTCCAAAAAAATTTGGATTCTGCCCCACTGTGTGCTGTCAAATGAAGTTGTTGAAATGTGTAAATACGTTTACTTGTTCATGTTCATTATCATCATTTATACATTATTGTCAGTATTAATTATAATTTTGTGTGCAATACAGAAGCTTAAGCAAACAACACGTAAATAAGTGTTAAATTCTTTGTAAAGTAATAATTTTGCAATGGATTTTCTTGCTTCAAGGGAAGTTTGTCATGCTGAATGGTAAGAATTGTGTAAGGAATGAAATAAATAGAATTAAAGCTTCTTTTGAAAGTTGTCAGTGTGATAAATACTTATTGTGAATTTGTTATACAGATCGTTAACTGTTTCTAAGGAAAGTAGTAGTCAAAGACCCAAATCGAACTTGCAACCAGCAGACAGATTGTCTAGTAAATATACTATCGGTACTTACCTATTATTGTTATATGCATATGACTTTAATGTTTGAAAAATTTCAATACAGATTTTGCAATTGAACAATATTGTTTTTGTCAAAAGCCCGTTATCTTCTACTTAGAAATAACTGTTTCGAAATATGAAACCAGTTCGCAACATATTTCGTGTTCGTATCTCACAGTAATAACTAACCCGACTTCCCCTTTTTACTGCCAACGACATAAGTAAGTCCCTTATATCAACGGATTACTAGAGTTCTTACGAATAACTAGTTATTTCAGTGAAAACAAAGTAATAACTTGTTTAAAATACCATTGTAGAAGTAATATTTTTCAGTGTTATTCTTGGGGCTTTTTTTTTTATTTTAATAATTAACATGTATTCAGCAGATGCACATTTACTACCAATTTAACTCTGTGTGAATTACCACAGTGCGTGTGATTCACACCAATATGCTATTAAGAAATGTGTAAAGTACAGAATGTAAATCTCTAGATGGTATTAAATATCTGCACACAAAATCGTAAGTTCAATTACCTGAAGTGGAACAGTAAATAAAAGCCTTGAATAGTTAACCGGACTACCGCTGGCTGCTGTGGCGCCATACAAATTGTAGTTTTAGTTTAGATTTTAAATTTAACTGGTTGAATTTTAGTACTCAACTATAAATGGCTATTTAAACATTTATAGACATTCTACATAGTTCTAGGCAGCTGCGAACAAAACTTGCATTTGTCATAAATGATTAAATGTATACGTGCAATTATACTCGTCACATATCTTTGGAATTTGGAAATAACGGGTTTTTTTTTATAAATATTTATTTGGCAAGAGGACAAAAAAAAAAAAAAAAATGTTAAAGAATTGATAAAGTTTATTTTTTTAAAGTTCAGCCATAAAGTTTTTTTTAAACCCTACAGCACCAAAAAACAATTTGCCATTCGATTCTGAGCCACTTCACGAGTTGAATAAACTTTAACCTTCAACCTCGAAATGAACATAATTCGATAAGATTTTCGAACCGTTGATCATTCATATCATATTTACACAAATGACCTAATGACATGATAAAATTCAACACAAGAAAATCATAGGTCCACTACCGAATATTGCTTTAAAGCTTATCTCTTTAAAATAACGGTATTAAAATGCTGTTTTTTGGTTGTCAGATCGGTAAACAATTGATACATAATTGTACCCAGATCACAGTGAATATAGGGTATTATCAGGTATGTTCTGCAAATCACATTTTATAAAAGTGGTTTGAAATCAAAAAAGGTGTTCTGTGCACATAATTTTGTGATTTTAAAACGTTCAGCAAAGTCACTAATGTTTTCAAATCACTTGGTTATTTCTGCGGCTATTATATGGAAAATATTAAAATAAATTACTTAAACTAATTAAACAATATGTCCTTCATTGATTTTCTTAAAGAATTACTTGTTTTATTAAAAAAAACACTTAAAATTTAATAAAAATCTAGAGACTCCTTTTCTGCTGTAAAAAGTTTATTTGCTTTTGTGATTTCAGGTTTGTTTTCAGTTGTCAGCTGTTTATGATTTTCGAAAATACATTTTAAAATTTTTTAATGGTTGTCTAAAATATGTTCAATATCTTTAAATTAATTATAGAATTCAGCATAAAATTTATAATATTTGTTATATTATATTATAAGTTATCAATAGGTGTTAAGTTTTTTGTGCTAATTGGAAAAAAAACTGCAACAAAGTTGAAGCAAGTGGTAACCAAGAGCTATTGTGTACTGTGGCAGCTTTGCTGTTTTGTTTTCTTTTTTACATAGTGGTTGAGCTTGCGCCATAGCTTTTGGAAAACATCGCTTTTTAATACGTTCATCTCTTATTTCTATACAATTATTTGAAAAACAAAACATTTAAAATAAACGAATCAGCTGTTTTCTTGTGCTTTCGAAAAATTAAAATCACACCGAAAAATACAATAATGGTGTGATTTACAGAACAGGCACAAATCACACGTGTGATTTTAAAACGGTATGTGATTTGAAATCACGTGGATTGCAGAACAGGCCTGTATATGTCCTAGATAAGTATTTCTCTATTTTGTTAAAGATTAAAATATATTTATATATAATATATGAGTAAAAAAATTAAATATTTTAACAAAGTATTAACAAATGCATTAAATTCAAAAGAAATTTAAACGGTCTTTAATTTTTTTCACATTTTAAATTTTCTGTTGAAATGACTGGAATTTTTGATTTGCTCATCTTTGTTGTTTGTGTTGGCATAATAATTAATGTTAACTAACTGCCACTGCTACTTAAATGCTAAGTATTTGTTAAATATATGGATGGGATCCCAATAAAACAACTTCATCATCACATCACATTTTTAACCCACAGTTTTGTGGCAGTTTGAACATGTGAATTAATTATTTAAATCTACTTTCAAAAATACGCTATATTATGTTTTATTAGGCATTTGCAAAATTTCAGATCTAATTTCTGTAATAACTACACACTGTCCCGTTGGGATAATGACCAACAACTGGGTATTGAGTGTAATGATTTCGGACGAAACTGCTGACATGACAACTAGAGTGAGAGCGTTGAATAGAGAAAACGAATAATCGATTATTATTCGATAAACTGTCTGAATAACTACCTTCGGAATTATGCTGAAAGCAAGTCTCGTGGCATCGCAAGGATTTAATAGGTCTAAATGTGTTGGAATTTGCTTAATCTTATAAAGGGCGTCATGAAATTTAGTTTGAAAGCTGACAATTTAGTTAAAATGTATCAATTACCGGGAATACTTGTCAAATTACAAAACGTTCCAATATCATTCTATAGAAGTAATTCCCAAAAAAATTATAAACAAGTAAGAAAGTATGGTCGGTCAAGCCCGACCATATAATACCCTACACTAAGTAAATGATCAAAAACATTTTTCTTTCAAAATTTCAATAATTTATATTCGTGAACGATTTTCGGAAGTGGGCCTTATATGGGAGCTATGACCAATTATGGACCGATCACCATGAAATTAAGTGGTGTGATTAATGTCTGTATGAAAGTTGTTTATGTTGCATTTTATGTGTATACCAACATTTTATGCTCGTTAAAGTGATTATCGAAAGTAGGCCTTATATGGGAGCTATGACTAATTATGGACCGATCATAATAACATTTGGTGACATGAATTTCGTGTATATAAAACTTATTTGGAGAATAACTTGTGTAGATACCTATATAAATTAAACATTTATGACCGATAAAATCCAATTTCGGGAGGACATTTGTGTGGGGGCTAGGTGAAATAATGAACCGATCCGTTTCAATAGGCTTGGTCCTTGGGCAGAAAAAATTATATGTACCAAATTTTATCGAAATATCTTCAAGATTGCGACCTGTACTCTGCGCAAAAGGTTTACATGGACAACCAGCCAGCCAGCCAGACGGACGGACGGACATCGTTTATACTTTAAGGTATAAAGGTGGGTGTTACACTAAATCACATTTGGGCCGAGGCTGGTAAGAGGCTTATTAAAAACATACTAAGGTTTCTAAAAGTGTATTCTGTTTATTCCCTGCTTTGGGATTTTAAAGCAAATAAGCTATTTTCTTTAAACTTGAATACATTTTTAATGTTGAAATAATCTTTGTATTACTTATTTTTGAATTCATAAAAAATTTTGATTTAAAATTTTATTCGTGTGCACGAAAGAAGTATTTACTAAATAAAAGAGTGCGATTTGGTGTAAAATTGTCTACGATATTTCAAAAATACTGCATATCTAGACCAAATTCTAAAATGCAATGAAACTTTGTGTGTTGATACACCATTTGATAACAAATGTAAAGATGAAAACAAATATACGATTTACACGCAGAGAAAAAATATATAGTTCTGCATGTTTACAGTAACCATTTCCACATTTTTGAAGTTTTTTAACAATATTATAGTCACAGTAAATACTTACATGATTGTGGTAACCATACGATTCACTTACGATTCACATGATTGTATTAATCATATATATGGTTACAGTAAACATGTATATGTTTGTAACAATCATTTTTATGATCAAGATTTTACCATATTATGTTGCTCTCGGCTAATTGATATCATAATTTGAGAACAACATATTATGATATAAAGATTTATCATAACAATGGTTGTCACAAACATATACTTGTTTACTTTAACCATATATATGATTGATACAATCATGTGAATCGAAAACTAACCAGATTATGGTTACCACAATCATGTAAATAGTTACTGTGACCATAAAATTGTTAAAAAAACATTTAAAAATGTGGAAATAGTAACTGTAAGCATGTACAACTATATTTTTTCTCTGTGTGTAGGAACAGCAAATCCCTCAATTATCAAAAAACCCCAAAAAATCTTAATTTTCATATTATTTGTAACATAAAGTCCACATTTGCTACTTGGCTTGCAATGAAAAATGGATCCATTACAATAACCCGAAGTGTAGGAGATCGTATATGAAGCCCGGCAAACCAGATGAATCGACATCAAAGCCAAATATCCATGGCTCTAAGGTAGTTCTCTGTATTTGATGGGAAAAAAAGGGTCCTATCTATTATGAGCTGCTGAAATCTGAGCAGACTATCACATGGAACCTGTACCGAACGCAACTGAATCGTTTGAAGCGAGCATTGACCGAAAAACGCCCAGAATATGCAGCCAGACATGAAACCATTGAAATATCTGTTAAAAAGTATTTAGAATGAAGTGGTTGGGAAGTTTTGACTCACCCACTTTATAGTATAGATCGTTCCACGTCCGACTACTATTTGTTTCGATCGATGCAGAACGCTTTCTGGGATACGCTTCACTTGAAGCTAGAATCAAAAAGTGATTAAAAACTAATTAATTTAAATACCATTACGATATATTTTTAAAGACTTTGTAGCTGGAAATTTATTGCAACAAATAAACCACCTATGCCGACTATATATAAATAGTTCTTTCAGTTATTTGCACTCGCATTGTTTGATTTAAGTGACAGCAACATATATTGAGACAAACACATCTGATTGATGGGCAGACAGACAGACATGGGGACCGACAGATGTCATTGTCTTATTCAATACAAAATCATCATTATGCATGGTTAAACAATAATTATTTATTGTTATTTTTTCCAACGTTGTTTTTTTTTTTTTGTCACTCCCTCCATCATTTATACAATTCACAAATAATTTATTAACTAAATAAAATAAATGTTTTTTTAATGCAAAGAATAGAACACATGTAAGCAATTAAAAAAAGCGAAATCACAAATGTTTAAATGCCGCGTAATTATGGTCAAATCTTAAAGATGGTAATTAAATATTTATTAAATTAATTATGAAAATTAATAATACAGCAAAAGCCATTAAATATTTTTACAATCTTTTAATTTTTATAAACTTTAAGTACTAAGTACTGACTAATACTTGAATTCAATTAACTTTTCATCATTCTTTTCCCTTTTTAATTGTATCAATTTCAATTTCATTTTTATTTTTGAATTGTATTATTGTTATTATTGTTATTGTTATTATTGCAATGATAATGTTAGTGTGCTGCCGCTTTTATTGTTGCTGCTGCTATTACTCGCCGTCGTCTAGCACGTGTTTTAATCATAATCAAACACCTGTTTGTTGATGCTATCCATCCATTCACTAAAGTAAAGTGCAGTGCAATGCAATCGTTCGTTCACCACCGTTCGTTGCATATTAATTGTTCAATTATTATGAAGAGAATTTTTCATGATTTAATTATACTCGCTGTACAATAATAATATAATACATATTTCAATATAAATTCACATGGGTGTGGGAATTCAAACAATGTTTATTTTTTTATTTTTATTATTTTTGTAGTAAATTTTGTTGCTGCTGATTTTTATTAACATTTTTATGAACGCAACTAATTTGGTTAGAATTTTTTTTACTATGTGTTTATAGTAACTAATTATAATTTGTGTAATGTCAAGGTCAATTTAAATGAGGTGGTCAAGTTTAGTTAATCTGTGAAGACAACATAATTATAGTTTTCCTGCCGTATTTCATATCCAACAACAAATTGATTGAGGAACATTAGTTGAATGTATACAATGTATAAATACCTTCAATAGTATTGGGCAATAATAATAAGATTGCTATCTATATTCGGAATTTTTTAAAAATCATTTCCAATTGCTCATTTGTTAACAATTTTTGAACCGATTTTCCTATATACATATGTATATATTTTATATTAAAAAACCAAATCAAGAAAAAACTTAACCTTTGCGAAATTATTATTTATGTGTTCTAAATATTTTTTTTTAACTGTTAGTTATTGAGACTATTAGTAACACGTTTTCTGTAAAACAAGTTCAGTAAGGACGAATTTAACACTTGAAGTTTTATTATTAACTTGAATATTTCATCCGCCTACAGTCTGGTTGGTCATTTATATGATAAAAATGAAAACACAAATACTTGAAACTATTTATATTAATAATACTTAAATTTTAATTATAATCATATATGTATATGGGGGATTTCATGTCAAGTGAACCAACTTGTGAAATCGATGTCTTCCGATTGGGATGAAATTTTGCTCCAAGGTAGTCTTATTGTATTTTTCAAGATCGGTAAAGAATTCTCTGAGTAAGAGGGGGTAAAAATTTTACATTTTGGTCAAACAGGTGTTTTTTTTAATCCATGTTACTTATTACCTATTGTTCTTAGCAAAATGTATTCCAAATAGTTTAGATAGGTGTTTCTTCAATCTTTCGAAAAAAAATTTTAATTTTTTTCCAAAATCAAAAAATTTTTTGACTTTTTTTCAAAATGGACCCGTCCACCATCACAAGTGATGAAGGAGGGTATATATAAGTTTGTTTTTCCGTGTGCAACCTTGATAAGGGTAGAAGGGGGAAGAAGGACCATACGCCACTTTTTTTTTGAGGCGATCTCATAGAACAACCACAATAGATATTCTTAATTTTTTTCTTGTTTCGGATAGATAGATATGTTGGGTTTAGTTTTATTCATTTCAATTTTGTCTACCTCATCTTAATATAAATATTATTCTTACATTTCTAGACTGACCAAAAACGGCGAAATCACACCACCCATGGGGTAAATATGCCAAAGGGGTGGGGCACATTTGTCATTTGTAAAATAAAACAAAAAAATCCAAAAATATAAACGTATTTTACTGTTCATAAAACAATGTATAATAAACTAGATATTAATGGTTTGCTTCACATAACTTAACAACAAAAAATTTTAACAAATTGTGATTGATTTTTTCTATATTTTTTGAACACTTCGCTCTACATCACAGGGATTCCTTGTAACTGGCGTATGTGCCCCAGGGGGAGTTTTTACTTACTTCTAATTAAATGATGCAGATGTGCCCCTATGGCGAATGATCCCCCTTCTACCCTATATATTTTATTGATCCTTATGAAATTCTACCTCGATTGAGTCATGTCCGTCTGTCTGTCCGTCTGTGTAAAACATTCCCACGTCCAAAATGCATCAAACAACTTTTTACCAAAAAAATGTTTATCATTGTCCCAATCAGCAAAATCGATCCAGTTTAATTATAGTTGTGGAACATATTGTGAGACAACCCCCCAAAAAGTTGACTTTTTTCACAATTGTTTTGCTATTTTCTTAAAATCTATTACAGATAATTCCATGAGATTTTGCTTATTTTGATTTCTATGATAAATGAACAACCTTTGTAGAAAATGGTAAAAATCGGTCCATGATTTCTCTTAGCCCCCATAAAAATTTCTTACCGAAATATAGCGATATGTTATACAAATGCCTATAGAATAGCAATATCCGTACAAAATTCAGCAAAAACAAGTAAGAGAGCTGTGCCGAATCTTATATACTCTTCATCAAATTATGCTTTAAAATAAAAATTTTAAATATTTTTAGGTAAACAAAATTAATTTTTTTTTTCAAAATTGTTTTCAAATTTTTTTTTTTAATATTTAAATTTTTTTTTAAATTTACTAGTGAAAAAAAAATTTATGACAAAAAAATTTTTTTGTAAAAAAAAATTCGGGTTAAAAAATATTTTTGCCGATTTTGACCCATTGTAGGTCCAAATTACTATAGCCTTATATAGATATCCATATTGTCTATATTAATGACTTAGTAATCCAGATATAGATCAAAAATTGGCCAAAAATCGAGGTTGGCCCGGTTATTCCCTTTATCTCAGACATTTGTGGGCCGATTTTCTCGATTTTAAATAGCAACCGAGCCGGAAGAATTCGCGATATTTGATTATTGATGTATGAATCAAGTTTGTAAGTTATTTGGGGTCTTCAGAAAATTGATTTCAACAGTCTGACAGACGGACATGTCTTTATCGACTACGCTATGTATAAGGATCCAGAATATATATACTTTATAGGGTCGGAAAATTATATTGTAGTAATTAAAAACGGAATGACAAACTTATATATACCCTTCTCACGAAGGTGAAGGGTATAATAAGTTTTATATAAATATAAATCAGAAGACCTTATTTTCGGTGAATTGGCCTATATTAGACCATAGTCTCCATATAAGGTCTACTTCCTAAAATCACTCAAATACTCGAAACTCCCTTAAAAATACCGATATCAGGTAACAGTTTAATATACGGAATTTTCGTACATTTGAAAATCCCTGTACCGAATTTTTTAAAGATCAGCCCATAATTGGTCATAGGTCCCATATATGGACTACATTCGAAAAATACATTCATAAATACCTAACAAATATTGATATTAAACTAACATTTTACAAGTATCAGTAATGTGTATCATATCTCCCATAAAAAATCTCTTGTAGCAACCTTCATCAGATAGAAATTTGGCATAGTTGACCCTGTTATGAAGATCGAACTATAATAGGTCATAGCTCATAGGATCTCTTCCAATATCAGCCATATAAGTACCTCTTCCGATAAATTTTTTTCCCTCGATTATTCGAATAATTTTTATTCGAATGACACCCATAGCCGCCCAATGAACTACAGGAGAGAACAGTATTAAGAATACTGTTGCGCAACAACTTCGGATTTACTACAAAACTTTTAGTTAATAAGGTACTCACTGAAGTATTAAAAAGTGTTCAAAATAATATTGTTGCTTTATATCCGGTTGCATTTATATGACAATTAAGTTTTTTTTTTTAATTAATTTTTAACAAAACTCTGGTTACCTTATTCTACCTTACAGTTCAAACATTGAAATGAATACAATACCAGTAACTCTGACATACAAACCTTAACAAACAAATATGTAAGTATGTATGTAATTGAAGAGTAAAATAAATTAAAAATAAATTAATTTTTAATAGACCATCAATATATAAATACATAGTAAGTAGTTAATAAAAAAATACACACGATTAAATGAATGCCATAAAAATATCTCACCTGTTTTATTAAGTAACGACAAAATCTTTGACGTTGTGCTTTGACCGCCAGTCTGCAGCGGCTGCTGAGCCAGCAATAAACCCACCAAGAGTAGAGCATTCAAAAAACCGGTTACTCGACTCTGGCAGCGAGTATGAATGCATTTTCGAATTGTTGGTCCCAACATGAAGTTGGCGAATGGAATATTTTGTTTATTTTGATTTCCTCTTAACAAAAACATACTGACATAATTAACAAAATAATTTGTATAATTAAAACCGAAATAAAAACAGCAATTGACAGCTAAATGACTTTTAATTTTGTTTGGTTTTTATTTTATTTGTAAAGATTTATCAAACTGCAAAGAAATAATAAAAAAAAAACAAGAAATATAGAGATTAATTTTCTTTTGTTGTTAGTCTATATTTTTTTATAATGATTAAGATAATATTTGTTTTTTTTTTTTGTGAAAGAAAAAATTCCAGTCTGTGTGTGGTTTTTTAGCAAAAATCCCTAAATAATTAATATTAAAAATGCTTCAATCTGTCAAACTCTATTGTTTTGAATTTGTATATTGTCACGTATGCCAGTTTAAGATAAATAAATAAACAAACAAATAAGAGGATACGTCATAAGTAGTCAGATTTAAATATTTATTTGTTTAAAAAACCCCTTTGATTGAGATTTAAAATTAATTAATTATATTATGTTTGTGTTTTTTTTGTTTTACCTTTTTTTTGGGAGGCTGTAGTCTTTAAAATAGATTAGTCGTTTCGTTTGTTATAGATGGTTACTATTTGTGATTTTGAGAAAATATTTTTACATTTTATCTATTTTATATATTTTCATGAAGCTTGGATTAGATTTTAATTGATATGAATTTACCCCATATATTTTTTTAACTTTAATAATTTTATATTTTTCAAACGAAATTGAAATTTTGACATAAAAAATATATTAAAAAATAAAAAATGTTTGATTTATAAAAACCAAATTCGTCACATATTGAAAAATGTTTAGCATAAACAATAATTTAACAAATTCAAAGGTTTAATTAATTTTATTACGAATTAAGTCGATTAGTAGTTAATTCAACAGTGAATGAAATCGATTCAAATAAAAGTCTTGAATGAAGCTATAGAACTTGTTGACTGGAAATGGTTTTATTAAATGATTTTCTTAAATTGTAATTCTGATTAATATTTGAATTAATTAATTCGAAGCTCTGTTCCCATACAAATATTTGTTTAGATTTTCATTTTAATTAAATAGAATTTATTCATTGCTGAATCAATTTATAATATAATTCATTTAACATTTGAACGATTAAATTTATATTAATTCAAATGTAAACCAAACTGTATTAAATATTTATTTTTGCATTTAATTGTGTAAAGCTTATTTGTAATAGATTTGAATTAAAGAAAAATTTAATGATTGAATATGAAATCTATATATATAAAAATGGTGTAAAAAATTTATAGTAATTCATAAAATGAGAACGGCTGGGTCGATTTCTGTAAAATTTTTTGTCAGTGGAAAATCCCTCCGGAAAAGTCGGAAAATTGGAAAAATCGAAAATCGAGTTTTACTCTAAAGTTTGTCTGAAGGCTTAAAATTGGGGCGAGGCGAAGTTCGCCTAGGCTAATTGTTAGTCTGCTAGTCTTTAAGTTTGGTAGTTGCGATTTTGAATCCAGCTTGCTTTGCTCGATAAATTAAGTAGAATGTATATAATAATCAGTTATATGATGGAAATTAATTTGGAAAACGTAAGGATTTCAAAATTAAAAAGAAAAACTATTATTTTGATACTTTCAACTAATTTGTAAGACATTTTTTGGCTAAAGTCTGTTTAATTATTTACTATTTGTCGTCTGGCTTAGATTTTGTTTGGAAAAAGTGCAATTTGTTTTAAAAATTGTTCTTGAAATTGATCGAATTTTATCCCAAATTTCCAAATCGATCGATTTCAAATCGTTCGACATAGACGTATAATTCTGCAATGAATAAATTCTAAAAATAATGTATGTAATACATACATTCAATTATACGATATTGTCAACTATAGAGCATTTCAATTAACATTTTTATTGCAAAATTGTGGTTTCGTACATGTTTATTAAGGTGTCCCCGTTTGTATGGACGAAAAATAAGGTGTCGAGGATCCCAATTAAAATGAAAGTTTAGCTTGTTTCAGGCGACCATTTCTCAAAATGTTTGTCCTGGCGTCAGTATTTAGTGAGCTGGATCAAAGGATATAAAGGACCTTTTTAAGGTCTTTATGATCTTTGTTTTCATATTTTTCTCAACGGAAACATGCACAATATTGGTATCATGAGAAACGTCTTCGAAAGTCGCTTTCAAAGCCTTATCTGAGTTCTCATCCAAATCTAAAAATTTTAGAAGTTTTGTAATTTGGGGGAAAAATGTAAAGTTTTTTTTTTTAAATTTTGACATAGAGTTTTTTAAAGTACTTAGATGAAATTAATACCTTATAAACCTATATACATTTTTTTTTAATTGTATTTCAGAATTTTCCAATTGTTTTTCAAAAATTTCCGAATTTTCTATTTGTATTAAAATTTTCTGAAATACAATTGGAAAATTTTGAAAAGCAATTGGAACTTTCTGAAAAACAAATGGAAAATTCTGAAATATAAATGGAATATTTTGAAATTTAATTAGAAGTTCTGAAATAAAATTAGAATTTTCTGAAATTCAATTGAAATTATTTGAAATATAAAGAAATTTTAGAAGTTCAGTAGGATATTTCTGAAATACTATTGGAAATAGTGTAGTTCGAATTTTATTTGAACTTATGTTCAATACGACTACAATATGAATATCCAAATAAGCGCAATTTCATAGGCTTTCTATTTTCATTAGGTTATACAACAAACATTTTACTTTAAATAAAACACTTGCAATATTTAACGGAAAAGATGTCATTTATATATCTTGCTTTCTTTGTGCATAATATTTTGAATGTTGTTGTTCAATTTAGGCGACAAATGAAAAATTAGTGTTGGTACGTAATTCAAATAAAGTTCGAGCAAAAAAAATATAGTTGTGCATGTTTACTGTAACCATTTCAACATTTTTAACAATATTATAGTCACAATAACGATTTATATGATTGTGGTAACAATAATATAGTTAATTTACGATTAACATGATTGTATCAACCATATATATGGTTACAGTAAACAAGTATATGTTGGTGACAACAATTTTTATGATGAATAATTTTATCATAATATGTTGTTCTTAGATTATGATATCCGAGAGCAACATAATATGGTAAGTCCTTCTGCGTCCGAACGGACTCGATTGAATTTCGAAAAATGGAAAAAACCGTTACGGTGAAATTATATGAGGATTATAATCTGTACATTTTTTGGACTTACATTGTAATTTCAGATAAGGTATTAAAAGCGCCTTTTAAAGGCCTTTAACATGATAACAATGTTTCATGTGTATATCCTTTGTGAAAAATGTGAAAAAAAATCATAAAAACCTTTAAAAAGGAAAAGGATCTAGTTCACCAAATACTGAATTAAGGATACTATTTTGGGAAACGGTACCTTAGAATGAGTTTAAGTTTAATTTTAGTTGAGAACATTCACAACATGTTTTTTTGGGCCATCCTAATGTTTAGTATTAAAATATAAATATATTTTATTTGCTTGTCATAATGAAGTTAAAACCATAATTTAAATACAATTTATTAATAAGTACATATTAAATTATTAATATTTTAAGGAATTCACAGTCTTTAGTAAGTAATTTATTATGATAACAAATATATTAATAATATTTTAAAAGCTATAATACAAAACAAACTTCAACTTGAACAAGTAATCTTGTATACCCACTAGAGTATCCAAAACCGAAAACCGGTCAACCGGTTTTTTCATCTTTGTAAACTCCACCGGTTTCGGTTTTTTGACAAACCGGTTTTTGTAAAGCTCAGTTAAACATATTTTTGAAAAACGTTGATACCATTTTTAAAAAATATTCATTTATTTTATAGACAATTGTAGCATATGACAATATTTCGTAGAAGATATAAAATAATTGCATAAAGAAAGAGCCTTAAGAATTAAAAATCTAAAACTTAATAATATTTCTTATAAGCGTCCACAAAATTGAAATATAATGACGAAAAAATAAGGATTAAATTTTAATATTAGTATTTAAAGGTAAATGTAAACACATTTAGTCAATTCACAAGGTCTCTTATTATGTCATATTGCCATAATGTTTAGGACATTATGACAATATGACATAATGGTTTTTATTGCTGTTCAAGCAAAAAATGTCCTAAAATAATACTAATTTCCAAGGCAAGGATTTTCATGCACTAAAAAATTAAAAATATGCGCTTATAATATGCACTATAAAGAGACAAAATATGCACTAAAAATGACAAAAATATGCAATAAAAACAAGTTTTTTATTTGAAATATATTTATTAATAAAAGACAGATATAAATTTCAGGTCACATTTTCAATATATATGTACATATAAAGGAACATAAAAGGTTTTAAACAAAGTATACCAAGTAGTCCGACTCTCAATTTTTTAAAATTACTCTCTCACATATACGGGTACCGTGTGAGTTCATTGTAAACCAATGAAATGTCTTGAAATTTTAACTTTTAATTTTTGACAAAAATAACGTTTTTTACACGATATTACTTTAACACATATTATTCTTTATTTTTTTAAAACACTTTTTGCACATTTCATTGTTAAAACGCTTCTATTTTGCACAAATCAATAAAAAATATTTTCGGAATTTCTGACATGTAATTTTTTGTTATTGTAGAATATAAATAATAGGACAGAGTTCTAATTTTTGGTATTGAAAATTCATAAAAATTAAAATTTAAAACATTTTTATAGAACTCTGTTGCCTGGAGAAAATTTAAAAGTTACCAACACATGTGTAATTTTGTTACTAACACATGTTTCGAGTTAGGTACTTTTTTACTAACACATGCATAGAGTTAGGTACTGTTGTCAAAGAGTCGGACTACTTGTTATACTTTGGTTTTAAATATATTTTTTCAAAGTAAAAATAGGAAAATTCATGTATGTATGTAAATTATACAATATTTATATTTAAAAAAAAAATCAGTCAGTTATTTATTTTCATGTTACAAAATTACTTAATTTAGATTTCTATTTGTATAAACAAATACATTTTTTTTAAATTTCCAAAAATAAAACTTTGTCTGTTCGGATGAAAACAACATCTAATTGTCAAAAATTTTTTTTATTATATGAAATCCTGTATTTTTCTGTAATATATTCTTTAGTTTTGTTTTAATTTGGTAAGAAATTTCTCCGTTTACATTATTCATTTTATTGGCAGCATTATCAATTAATTTTACTTGTGCATTCAGCGAATTGAATTCCTGTAGTTTAGTAATATTTTCAGAAATAAAGATGTAATTTGAGCACAGAAATGCTAATTGGCTTTAATATTATGTGTCACAAAGAGAACAAAGTCGAAAAGTCGATATAAAAATTTTTCAGAAAAGTCGACAATTTCAAAAAGCTAAAAAATCGATTCATAAATTGAAAAGTTGACTTTTTCTTTCAACAATATAATTCTAGTGTCAATATATTTACTATTTTTACAACACTAAATAGAGTTGCCAAATATATGTATGTACAATGTACACTGATATAAAAATATGTCCAAAAGAAAATTAAATATGCAATAAAATGGAAAAATATGCTAAATATATGCATTTAAAAGAAAAATATGCAAAATATGCATTTATAACAAAATATGCAAAAATATGCAACAACAAATCGATGCCATTTTGTTGCAAATTCTTCGATTCGGAAAGATAAATTGTCAAAAGTGATTTTGAGTTACTGACTACAAACATGCATTTGCATAGAAATCCTTGCCCTGCTAATTTCTATACAATGTTTTTGTGTTATCGTAACGGACCAGCAGAGACTTTTTTCATATTGAATAAAATTTTTATATAACCGGTTTTTTTAGAAGATCAAAATCGAAACCGGTTTTTTTAAAAGACAAAAATCGAAACCGGTTTTTTTCAAAAGCACACTTTTTTGGTTAAACCGAAAACCGGTTTTTTGAATTTACAAATTTTTTGGACACTCTAATACCCACCATATGTAGTTTTGGCCTTCTATGGGGATTTGAATTAGTTATGATTAATTTCATAAAACTTTAAAAGACATGTCGAAATTTATGTTAATGTCATTATATATAAGTATTAACTATTTATTGACTATAAAATATTTTACTGATATAGGGGTTATATGGGGCTAGGGTCGCGATCCTCACAAAAGTTGGTAGAATGATTTTGGTTAATATAAAACTTGTTTACGTCCAATTTCATCACGATATTAATTAGTGTAAGACAATTATGAATGTTCAAGTCAATTTCTGAGGGAGACCTTGTATGTGGAATAGGGATAAATGTTGCCCGATTATCGCCATACTTAACAGTATAATTTCAGAGTACTTAGAACTAATTTGTGAACAATTTTATCAGAATTGCCGCATAATCAACATGTTTATGGTTGCTCAAACAGACAAACGGACATATGTAGCTAGATCGTTTTAGAATCTTATGAGGACACATAATATATAGTATACTTTTGTGGGTCTGCAATGAATACTTCGATGTGTTACAAATGGAATAACAACATTTATATACCCCCATATTTTTTATGGTCGGTATAAAATCAGATATATGTTTAACAAGTAAGAAAGTACAATCGGTCATGCCCGACCATATGATACCCTACACCGAGAATATCATTATAAACAGTTTTCTTTTAAAATTTATATGGGAGCTATGACTAATTATGGACCAATTGCTTCTGTACATATGAAACTTATTTTTGTTGAATTTTATTTGAATACCGACATTTTGAAAAAATCTATACTCGTTAAAGTGATTTTCGGAAGTGAGCCTTATAAGGGAGCTATGACTAATTATAGACCGATCGTCACAAAATTTGGTGGTGCGAGTTCGGCTTTTACAAGACTTATTTGTGCTGAATTTGGTTTGGATATCTATATAACTATAATATTTATGAAAGCTTAACTATTTTCAGATAGGGCAATCGTATGGGGGCTAGGAGAAATAAAAGACCGATTCTAAGCAAATTCAATTGGCAATAAAAAAGCATGTACCAAATTGTTGCATTATCTTTGAATTTGCGACCTGTAGTCTGATTACAAAGTTTACATTGACGGACGAATGGACAGACGGACGGACATTGTTTTATCGACTCAGAAAGTGATCCTGGGCAGATTGGTATACTTTAAGGTGGTTGTTGAGACAATATTTTTGCTCGTTACAAACATTAGTAATCTCCTCACTATGGTGGTGTAGGGTATCAAAATTAGACAAGTTAATTATTTAAAAGACCTCATGCGAACCTCTATAATTTACATATATATTTTTTTTAACATGAACCTATGTACTTCTTTCTGTTGTATTGATTTGTTTGTATGATTTTTTTTTTTTTTTTAAATTTAATACTTGTTTATTTGAAAAATAAACAGCTGCTTATATTTATTGACATTTATTCATTTCATACAAAAAAATACACAATTAATTATATGGTTATGAAATTATGTTTTATTTTATTTATTTTTGTTTTTTATTTATCTTTTTTTTATAACATACATACAAACGTAAGTATGTATGATGTAAAAATGTATGTAAATATTTGCTTTATATATATATATATTTTTTTTTTTTTTAAATCAACCAGGAACTTGTCATTAAAAGTTCAAATTAATTGGAAATATACTACATTTGTACGCGTGTAATTTAATTTGACAATAATAGAGTAATAATCAATTGAATTTAAATTAATTTATTATTATTTTTTTAAATTCAATGGTCACTTTAATGATGGTATTCCAATTAAAATATCGTACAATCTTGTTTGACACTATTGTATTGTTGTGGTAATTTGAGTGGAGAAAAATTATTTAAATTAAATCCTTGCCAGTTTGCTGGAAATTAATAATTTATGTTTTGTATGGAGAAAATGCTTCCTTATTATTTAATTAAGTTGTTTGTAATTATGTTGTAAAGGTGACAATGATAAATATGTAGGTATTTTTCCCAATTATAATTTTACCAGCTATAATTATGTACATTAGGTTGGCTTTTTTTCGTTGAAATTTTTAAAAGTGCGTCACACATTATTTTTTTGGAAATAATTCGGTATCTCTGGAACTGATGGAGATATCGTAACGAAATTTCACAATGTTGGAGCTGAGGTGCAGTTGAGTTGATGTACATTTGTTCAGCTTCGTAGGCGGAATAAAGGCCATCTCGGGTCTCACATTTTCTTTCATAGAAAAACATTTTCTTCAGGACTATATATAATTTTTATATGATCCGGGAATAAAACATAATGCATAAGCGTGTAAAATAAAATTCGGCTCATTTAAGCGAAAATAGGCCACCCACCGCCCAATCCAATCTTGAAAAATTTTTTAAAAAAAATTTAGGTTTAAGTAAAAAATTCTAAAAACGCAAAGCAGCGATCTTCGAAAGATCTCTATATTTGAATAGCCCTATATATTACTTAAATACGTGGAAAGTTTTTTACTATCACACCGTATACAAATAATGTCACAGTGGGCCATTTTATTAAAAAAACTCAGCTTTTGGAACACATTTTCCCGGTTTTAGGAATTTCGGTATTTGAAAATAAAAAATGGCAAAAATCAGAAAGAATATTTGGATGTATGTTAGTTCCCAATTTGGTTATGATATCATTAACCGTTAATCATGATATCATTAACCGTGAAAATCACCATATTATAATTTTTGGAATTAAATTTGAATGGAAATTTCCAAGTGGATCTACTTGTCGGAAGGAAAATCTGAAGACCGATGTCAACAGTTTTAGCCATTTAGGCAGGGTCAGTCACTCATTAATGTTATTACTTGTACACTGAGTAATTTATCGAGTAGCGTAACTAAAATCTTAGTTTAGCTCATTAAAGTGAAACATAACTGAGACTATGTTGAGCATTGAACTCTCAATCCCCAAACAGATTGTCTATTGTACTCCGGCACATTTTTCTTTAGAACTTAGATAATATTACATATCTTAAAATTATATTCTCCCCACAATTTCGAATTAGAATTCATTCGCTAATTATCCGCGTAATTAGAAATGTCTACACTTTTCATTACGCCCTCATTGTAAACAATTTATATATTGTTATTTAAATGTTTTCAATCCCATTTAAATTAAAAAAAAAGATTAATTAAATCATTATCACACTCATTCAAGCTGTATTATATAATATGTAAGTAAATAATAAAATGCAAATCATGAACATTTCGTTTTAATTATTTTTTTTTTATAGCCTAGATTATAGAAAGTATAAAAGCGGTTTTTATTAAATATTTATTTAAGATTTTTTTTTATTATTTTTTTCTTTTACTAAATCAATAGTCAAAATTAAGTCGGTTTCTTTTAATTAATGGTTACATTAAATGTATCTGTATCATTTTCGGTATTGTTTGTTAATTTTTTTTTATGGGGTAGTCCTATATTTTATTGCTGTTCCTATAATAAACTGAAATTTTAAATTGTTTAAACAAATACATTTTACAGTCTTTTTATATCGATTATATTGCATTGTTCCGTTAAATAAAAAAAATCGACATTGTTAAAATCTACTTATTTGTTTTATATTGTTTATAATACAAAACAAGTGCTTTATTGACACTTATTTCAAACCTACCAGTGTTGCCAGAAATGCTTTAAAAATACAAAATTATTGGGTGCGTTACTTCATATTTTTAGCTTTTATTTTGAAACATTTGTATAATATAAATTTATTCAAAGTATTGGCTATTGTTAGCTATTAACTTTTCCCATATTTCTGGCAACATATGGATTCCGAACCAAAAGAACTGCTCACCTTTTGAGGTCAAGAACGAATCAAGCCAATTTCGGATGCTCTGTTCTGAAGTGTAGCGTATCCCAGAGAGAGCGCTCTGTATTGATCAAAATAAATACAGGCAAGGTCTGGACTATAAGGCGGGTGAGCCAAAACTTCCCAACCACTTCACTCTAAATACTTTTTAACAGGTATTGAATCATGTGGCCGAGCGTTGTCATGATGGAGTGATATGGTTTGCTTCAAACGAATCAGTACAATTTCCCTGTGATTTTCTGGTAAGATTTCAGCAGCTCATAATAGATAGGACCCTTTTGTTTCCACCAAATACAGATATTTTTGTGTCAATTCGGCTTGTTGGTCGGGCTTTACATATTCCATGTCATCGTACGTGACATTTGTACGCCTATAGAGTGGAATAGATTTTCCAATAATAAGAGTATCTGAAAACTAATTTGGTCTGTATGTTTCATTCAGAGGGTGCTATATTTAAAAAAAATAAAAAGTTCTTTCGAAACATTGTTATCCAAAATATTGAGCGAAATAGGAGTATATCGCACGTGACATAAAACGGAAGTAATTTTGAGGTACATGTAGAAATATTCGATAATTTGCGAATCGTGAGTGGCGTTTTGTTTTCTTTTAATTTCTTACACTAAACGAAATATTTTTCCTTTACAATTCTTCATATTTATATAAAAACAATCATTGGATGATTTTATAATAAATAAAATTTAATATCGTACGTGACAGATTTTTCTCTTATAATAAAACAATACATGCCAATTAAAGTAAAAAATTAAATATAGTCAGTTTAAACTATTATTTTTGTCAATAAAATGGTGTAATAAGCTTTAAATACTGACACAAAGTAATATTTTAGTGTTTTCTCCTAATCAAATCATCTTAAAAAAAAGTTTCAAGGGTTTTTGGGTTTTCAGTCGTGGTAGTCATTCTCGTGGAATTGCCCATATGATCTTTTACGCTTCTGGTTATCGTAAAGGATCCATTTTTCGTCGTAAGTAATGATTACATGCAAAAATGGTTTTATTTTATAGCGTTCAAGCAGCATTTCAGATATATAAAATCGTCTTTTAAGACGCTTCAATTCCTATGGTACCAAATTTCCCTGCTTTTGGATGAATCCTGCTTCTCGCAAAAGTTTTGAAATTGCTGCATGAGTAGTTCCCAATGAGTTTGCCAGCTCCTGTTTAGTTTGACAACAATCTTCATGGAGCAATGCCTCAAATTTTTTGTCTTCCGTGTGAAAATCACCACTGCTGAACCAAACAAACCATCTCTCGCACATTGAAACCAATGGAACACATTCACCACAAGCTTTCGTTAGCAATCGGTGTGTTTCAGCGGTACTATTTTTAAATTAAAGCAGTAAAGCAAAACTTCTCGCAAATGACGCATTGTTGCCACAAAATTCGATATAATGTATAAGTAAGAATAAATGTACCCTTCAAAATGACATTAAACTTATTACAAACAAAAACCGCGTTCAAAAGATATGCCAAGTATTGTAAATCCCAATATATAAATAGTCAATTCACAAGGTCTCCTATCAGTCATAATGTCCTAATATATCACGACTCGGCGGCTCGGCTTAACCGACTCTTAGGCATTCGGCGTTGGTCTCTGCTGGTTCGTTACGATAACATAATAAACATGGCATAGAAAGTAGTATTATTTTAGGACATTTTTTGCTTGAGAAGCAATAAAAACCATTGTAAAATATTAGGACATTATGACAATATGACATGATAAGAGACTTTGTGAATTGACAAAATATAAACCTAAAATTGTTATTTAGAATGGTAATTCTTTCAAAAGTTCGTGAAATGTGAAACCTTTTTCTTTTAAAAAAAGGTTATTTCTATCACTTAATTCAATATTATAACCCAGCAGTGAACAATACCACGCGTTTGTGTTTATACCCACCATCAAAAAATGTGGGGTATATATTTGTTTTGTTTTTACGTTTGTAATGAAATATTGGTCGTAGAATATAAGAGTACACAGAGAAAACTGATTCGTGATAGCAACCGAATGTGTTGCCAATCGAATGATTCTACATTAGTGACCGAATTGTACAGTTGTAGCTACAAAATGTTAGAAGGGGTAACAAAAGTTTGGTTGCTTCAACCGAAATTCTTCTTTATCAAATGTTCATAGAAAGCAACCGAATCATTCGGTTGCTATCACGAATCTGTTTTCTCTGTGTATATATAACATGCTTCGTAATAAGATTTTAAGACGATCTAGCTATGTCCGCCTGTCTTTTAAAGACGCGATATAGCTTAAACGAAATGATTTCATCTAGGCTTCATACAAATGTTCCCCCGCAATACTTTCTGAGCGGTAGTAAATACATTGATTATGCAGCAATCCTGATAAAATGCTGTACAAATAGGTTGTAAGTAGTCTGAAATTATAAAATCGGGTAATGTTTGTCCCTAGTCCCCATACAAGGTCCCCCTTAGAAAATGACTTGAGCATTCATAATTGTCGTTTAATAATAAATATTGTGATGAAATTGGACATAAACAAGTTTTATATCAATGTAAATCTTTCTACCAACTTTTGTGAGGATTGGATCATATATATAGGGCTTTTATCAGAAAAATATTTAATTGTCAATAAATAATTTATATAATATAATAATTATATAATAATTTATTTCGACATAAGTCATGTAAAGTTTTAAGAATTAAATCACTCTAACAAATTCTGTAGGGTTCGGACCATAACTGATTCAGGTCTCTATAGAAGGCCAAAACTACATGCTGATGGTGGGTATATAAGTTTCCGCACACCTGAATAGAAAACTCTTACTGGTTGTCTTATAAAAATATTATATCTGAGTGTCGATATTACAACCCTGATACCTACCGCAGGGAACAATTCCACCATTTGAAACGTGTTTTTTTTTATGTTTGAAATGTTTATGTGACTGGTTATTTGGGGATAGGCACCGTTACCAGTTCTAACACTTTTTATAAAAGGTGTCATGAAACTTGGCGTTGTTATTGGGGAAATTAACACTTTATAGACACTGTGTCACCGAACTAATAATACTTGTTTGATTTTGGAGATGTTAATGTTAAGTGCAATTTAGATTAGAGTTAAGTACTTTTTTAAAAGTCATCAGAAGAAATACGTTAAGAACAATTGTGTTTTGTCTTCATGTTTATGTCAACATTTTGGGGATTTGCCTAGTTTTAATTAAAATACAAAATTTTTAAATTTAGAAACGGAAACTTAATAATATATACTTAACATGTTAAATGTGTCACTGTTATTTAAAGTTTATTTTAGTTACAATTGTTGTGTTGTGTGATTTCTGCTTTATATATACGCTACGCTTTTGCATTATGTATTCAAGACATATAGTAACATTTATAGGTGCCATTAGCTGATCAGTTAGTCTATAAATATACTTATGTTTAGTAAATAAAAACAGTAATAAACTCAAAATCCATGGGAATAACAAAAAACCAAAAAACAAAATTTAATTTTAAAAAACCATGTCAACCAAATTATGCAATTATGATGAATGCAAGCAAATAACACGCAATAAATGTGGGATTTTATTAATATTTTATTTTTTTCTTCAACTTTGCATAATTTATGTGGACGATTTAATAAGCATTAAATGATTTTAAAAAAAAAAATTGATTAATACTTAAATGCTTTTATTATTTTTTTTTTTGCACTGACCAGCAAATAATTGTGGTCTGTGGTTTCAAATAAGGTAGGATTGAATTGAGTTTTTTTTTTTTCAATAATTCTTACTTAATATATTCGCACAGGTGTTGAAATGTATTCAAATGAATAATGTTTTAAAAGAAAGTGAATTTAATTGGACATGAATGTGAACAAATTATTAGCGATTGTTATGGCAGTAGAAATGTAATGTAATGATTTTTATTAATGTATTGAAAAATATTCATATAAAATAAATGTAGTTCAGATGATATTCGCTTCAGTTCAATTTAAAATTTTCTCAACCACAGACAATCAACAGATGTTCTTAATAACTTTTGTTTGTAGACCTTTTGAGGTTCTGCATAAATTACTGTTATAAATTTGTCAAATCTGTCTTAAACTTGTAATATTTATATAATTGATTGAACTTGTTAGCCTGAATAAAGTATATGCGGTACGACTTGTTGAGGACTTTAGTCCATATTTGAAATGTTTAGAAAACCCATACAAATTTGGAGTTTTCATAACGCAGTCAGTTCTTAATTTTCAAAACAATTGGTCAATTCACAAGGTCTCTTATCAGTCATAATGTCCTAATATATCAGGACTCGGCGGCTCGGCTTAATCGACTCTTAGGTATTCGGCGTTGGTCTTTGCTGGTCCGTTACGATAACACAATAACATAGCATTGAAAGTAGTATTATTTTAGGAAATTTTTTGCTTGAAAAGCTTTAAAAACCATTGTGAAATATTAGGACATTATGACAATATGACACGATAAGAGACCTTGTGAATTGACCAATTGAATTTAAATTTTAATTCAAGTCTTTGTTTTTTGGGTTAAAAACTCAAGCATTCAATAATTATGATGAATTCATTCATATTTTAATTAAATTCATTGTTTTTGTAAAATGAATGCATTCAAGAATTTTTAATTCATGATGAATTCATTCAAATTTTAATTCAATTCATATTTTGAGTAAACGATAGCAAAATAAGAAAAATTAATTCATTCAAAGAATTACAATTCATTAGCGGTATTCACAATGTATAGTACTTGGCCTGGTAATGTAGTAAAAGAGCACAATATCAAAAAACTAAAAACAAAATACATTAGATATTGAAATGTATGTCAATAAATAGCTTTTTTGCTTTTTTTACTAGGCCAAGTACTCTAAATTGTGAATACCGCTATTGATTAATTCAAAAATTATTCATTTTAATACAGCCTTGATTTTATTAGTTTTGGTCTATAATTTTGTTATATCCGTAAAGTATAACATCAAGATGGTGAGTCCAAAATTTATCTATGATTATATGTTGATTCCTATCGTTTTTAATTACTTTAATTGATTGCTCAGTTATAAATCAAAATACACTGATAAGTAAAACGTTTTTTAGAACATTTTTATATAGTTATAAACTTAGCAACAACATTTTCGTCATAAAACAATTACCTATATTATTGTTTTATTCATGGTGCCATATTTATTTTATATATCCGTGTATAAATGAATTATAATTGTAGAGTTTCCAGTTGGGTTTTAACCGAAACCGAAACCGCGGTTTTTCAAGGCCTAAAACGTATTATTAGAATAAAAAAGTACCATAAAAACCCACATTTTGTATTCGCACTCAGCATTATGATTCTAGGTCCATTATTATAGAAAATGCTAAAGATAGGTACCACAAAATACACCTTTTGTGAATTCTAACTAATTCAGAATCATGTATGCCCAATTTTTAATTTTTAGGTTTATTATTATAAAATAGTCAAAAAGTATTATTAGTTGGAAAAAAGTACCTGCGAGTTGCCACATTCAAATAATGAAAAAATACATATAGATGGCTTAATGCCGTTCTTTACTAAAAAGCATATCAGCCAAGTATTATGTATACATATAAGTAAAATAATTTAATATAATTAAAAGTACCATTAGAAAGAATAGTACCAATTTGCCACACATCAAGTTTGAAATCAAAGTAATTTCCTGATTCTACACAGAGAAAACAGATTCGTGATAGCAACCGAATTTGTTGCCAATCGAATGATTCGGTTGCACACATAGAATTTTTCGGTTCTATCAACAGAAAGTTATTTGCTAAAGAAGAATGTCGGTTGAAGCAACCAAATTTCTGTTACCCCTTCTAAATTTTGGTAGCCACAACTGTAAAATTCGATTACTTAGGTAGAATCATTCGATTGGCAACAAATTCGGTTGCCATCATGAATCTGTTTTCTCTGTGTAGGTTCAATATTATAGAAAATTCAAAAGTACCATTTTGAAGAACGAAAAAGTACTTCTTAGTTTGGTTAAGTGCTCCATTGTTGATATAATAACACCATTGAGCTTAATATTTAAGAAATTATCACAAAACCAAAACCGATCGGTTTTCAATTTTTTAAAACCGAAACCTGGGTTTTGAAATTCTTCGGTTTTTTGGAAACTCTATATAATTGTATTTAAGGGTAAAATTGTGGGCCTCAGGGCCTTTTGGTGCACTCGTTAAATTCGGGGGATCCTGGTAACCTAACCTTTAAAACTGCCTCTGCATTAACATTTTTTTCTAAACCAAATATAAAACAATAATTCGGTTGTGCCGAATCTTATAAAATAAAATTTTGCTGAAAAATAAAATTTTGTGAAAAAAATTATTTATGTGAAAAAAATTATTTTTGTTGAAAAATAAAAAAAACCATGGCGAAGAAAAAAATTTGTTAAAAAAAGGGGGGAAAAAATATTGGTGAAAAAAAAAAAAAAAAAAAATTTAAGTGCTTCTCTGAAGTGGGATTTATATGGGAGCTATCACCAATTGAGCATAATTTCTGTATCAGGGTTTAATTTTTGTATGATATGAATAATTATGAGTGTGTTTACTAGATGTTTGTTGGAAGCAAGGTTCATATCGGAGCTTATATCGATCATTTGCTGCAATGTCGCACAGTGGGGCCTGTAGAACAAGCAAGTGAGGTGGCAAAAAACAAAAATTTCATGTGCCCTAAAAAATATTGAAAAACCCCTATTTTACAGGAAATTGTCCAACAATTTCAAATATACTACACTTATTACAATCAGATTTGTTCAGAAGATATAGCCCATCAAAGTTGACTGATTTTCAGTTTTCAAAAAAAAAAAAAAACATTTTTAGGTAATTGGGTTCGCTTTCAGATACAATATCTCAAAAACTAGATAACGGATCGTCAGTATTTTTGATTCTATTGATAAAGCTATTTATTAGGAAAATAATAGAAAAAATTGTACTGTTTGCTTTGTATTTGTCCAGGTAATTCGGTAATTCTTAACTTTGATGGAAAATAAAATACTATCGTCTTCTATATTTGCCATATTTTCAAAATAAGTTCTTTGATTATTCCTTTATGACATATAACCGTGAAAATCCATTAGATATACCGTATTGTAAGTAATATTTTACAAAAAAATTATTTTACAAAAATTGAAAAATTATTTTTGAAAAAATAAAATTTTTATCTTTTCTGGAATAATTTAAAATCAAAAAATAAAAAACAGAAAAAATCAAAAAATTTAAAAAATATTTTATTTTAGTTCCCATAAAATTTATTTTTCCACAAATTTCAACTTTGTTAACTCATATGTATGCACCTGAAAGGCGTAGAAGCCTTTTTAAATACTCATTTCATAGGTTGGTCAATTATCTATAATATGCCATTTAAATTTTTTGATTATCTAATTTTGTTCAAAAGTTATGATTTTTGCAACGAAAAAACTCAAAAGCAATTTTTCAGGAGACGCATTTACAGTTTTTAAACGTTAATACGTTATTGCAAGTAATAGAAAATAGGTTATGAAATTATGATAAAATGCCTTTTAGAAGCTAGTTCCCAAGACTTTGTCAGTTATTAAAACAACTTTTGAAATCGATGTCTTCCGATTGGGATGAAATTTGCACAATAGTTAGTTCTATTGGATAGTAATTCAGACACAATTTTTTAACAAGATCGGTCAAGAACTTTCTGTGTTTGACATTTTGGCCAATCAGGTGTTTTTTCTCATCCATGTAACTTGTTACCTATTGTTCTTAGCAAAATGTGTCCCAAATAGTTTAGATAGCTATTTCTTCAATCTTTCGAAATAAAAAATTAAAAATAAAAAATAAAAATTTTTTTTTCCAAAATTAAAAACTTTTTTGACTTTTTTTTAAAAATGGGCCCTTTTTATTATTTTTTTTTCTCAAAAGAAAGCTTACATGCTTTAAACGGTTTTTGGTCGCTTATTTACTTGTATATATTATTAAATTATTACAGCTTATTTTTATAAAATTTACGAATTTCTAAATGAACGATTCGCCAACACACGTATGTGTGACAAATTTAATTTTATTTAATCACAAACATTTGTTTATTTTTTTTTCATATACAGTGCACTCGCGGTAACGTGAACACCGTCTAACGTGAACACCGCCTAACGTGAACAAGCTTTGGGTTACATTAAGTACTCTGTAACGTGAACAAACTCAGAAAGCTCTATAACGTGAACAGTTTTTTTTCACTGCATTTGTTTTCTAAGCATGTAAACAACACTGAAATACATACATTAAATTCGATTTTTAAAGTTTAGGGAATCCTCTTATATTAAAAATGTGTTTATATCCTCTAAATTAATATTTTTTGTAAAGCAACGTATGAGTAATTTTATTTCAATGTATATTTTCTCGTGATCTTGTTTTGTAATACATTTGAATCAATAATTTTTGTTTTATATTTTAATAAAGAAAATAATAATAAAGGAATTCCACGTTCGAGCATGTAAAACACAGGTTTATATTGTACAATTTTATATTTTTTCGATGAAATTCGACAATCGCTAACGTGAACAATTTCACTAACATGAACTCCCTTGGTTTTAATTAGTTCACGTTACCGCGAGTGCACTGTAATAAGTTTTTATGTAAAAATTTCAAATGTTCCAAGAATTTCGTTTGAAAAATATAAAATGCTTTAACTACCAGCATAGAGAATAGATATAGAACGGAAACTCTCCTGTCAAAGACCTAACTCAGTTGTCAGAAACCTAAGTGTTGAGAATGTATTAGTAGAAAAAACTATGTGATTATTTTAAGTAATTTTTTTCGTTTGAGTTTTTTTTCTAGTTTCCGCTCTATGTTTCTCTATGACTACCAGTTTCTATATCCCATGATTTTTGTTACAATTAATTTATAACTCAAAGTACTTGCTTGGGATATAGAAACAGGGGGTTATTAAAAACTAAAACAAATTTCTACCATTTCTGTGACGAATTGAATGTACTAAAAGTTTTATATTTTCATTCATTGATAACAAGCTAATTATTAAACATTTTCTGGTTTTAAATATATTTTATTAAATTATTCGTCTAATATATTTTACCCGTTATTTGATCGAATAATCGTGGAAATTTTGAATGTGAATCTATCACTAGGATAGCTAATAATCAAATTAAGAACTTTTATTCGAATAAAATAAAACTCGAATAATTGACAGGTATACTTTAGCCACCTTAAAAAGGTGGTGTTATAAATAACTGCATAAATGCAACCATCATTAAATTAAATTGAAACACCGGATTTTGATTATTTAATTACATTTAGCATAATTTATTTGGCAGCTACAAAATTAACGAATTAATTATTGGTTTTATCAAATCACAAAAGTTTGTTAATTTTTTCCTACATTTTTTGTTTCAAAATTGCAAATATTCAAAGTAATTATAAAATTCTTTTAAAAAAGTTCAAAACAAAATTTCGTTCGTTAATGCGACGCATTCAATGAGCTGAATGTTTAATCTAAACATGGGGTAAAATTCGTTGCCGGTGATATTTAAATAACTGAAACTGTTGAAATTTTCGTGATATCGCTCAATTAAAATGTAATATTTTATGCTAATTTTTATTAAATAATTTTTCCGGATCTTTTCATTATCGCATATAAAAAGAATTTGTTTGTTTTTGTTTGTCTAGAGTGAATAGACTTTTGTCTAGAGTGAATAGACTTTGAACTTTAAATGAAACAATGGCTGAGACGAATAAGAAAACTTTTATCAAAAAAGATTACAATTAAAAGTGAAATATTATTACAAGATACTAAATTAAATGTAAAGAAGTGTACAAAACAATATAAAGAATTTTTGCAATTTTTGCCTTTTTAAATTTTTCGTTATATCTTTGGAATTTACAGTCGTTTCTTAAAGTAGTTATGATATATCAATGTTTTCGTCTCGACAAAACAAATGTTTTGCTCTAAGGGTCATTGACTTTAAGTATCCCTTTCTAGTATTTATCCACCAGATCTCTTTTTCTACCACAAAAAACAAAACCTTATTAAAGTAATTTGTAAATACAATAGATGAAATTAAAACATACATTTTAATAACTTTAATTTATTTTTAATAAAATATAGAAACATATGGAAAGTTTAATTCTTAGTAACGGATTGGTCCAAATATGAAATGGTTATTGAAATGGTCCAATTATGAAAAGTTATTTTTTAACAAGTAAGAGAGCTATATATGTGTGCCGAATCTTATATATCCTTCACAAAATTATACTTTAAAATATTTTTAGGTAAACAAAATTATTTAAAAATTTTTTTTTTTAAAATTGTTTTTTTTTAAATATTTTTCAAAATTTGTTTTTAATTTTTTAAATTTACTAGTAAAAAAAATTTATGACAAACTAATTTTTTTGGAAAAAATATTTTTCCCGATTTTGACCCATTGTAGGTCCAAATTACTATATGCTTATATAGATCCTTGCAATGGACTTTGAAATATCTATCATTAAATATCCATATTGTCTATATTAATGACTTAGTAATTCAGATATAGATCAAAAATAGGCCAAAAATCAAGGTTGGCCCGGTTTTTTCCTTTTATCTCAGCCGTTTGTGGGCCGATTTTCTCGATTTTAAATATCAACCGAGCCGGAAGAATTTCCGATATATTGATGTATGAATCAAGATTGTAAGTTATTTGGGGTCTTTAGAAAATTGATTTCAGCAGACAGACGGACATCGCTATCTATAAGGATCCAGTACTTTATAGGGACGGAAAATTATATTGTGGAAATCACAAACGGAATGACAAACTTATATATACCCTTCTCACGAAGGTGAAGGGTATAAAAAACATAATTATAATAAATCCAGTTATTAAACTATTCTTTCAGTTACTGAAACAAACGCAATAGTAGTGTAATTCTGACTTCATTAAATATCTTTTTTTTCTTTGTATAATATACTTTTCTTAAATATCCGTAATAATATAAATAATAGCTATACATGTTTATTAAATTTTTAACACATGTCCAAAATCTTTAACATTAAATAAATAAACTCTTTTGTTATTATTTATTATAACTATTGTTACTATTCAAATTAATTCCATTGTTATTTGTTTGCTAAACAACTACAAATAAATAAAGCTAATTAAAGAAATACCAGCTTTAGCAACATGTATCTAAACACTGAAATGTTGCTCAACAAACAAGTGAGTTTAAGTTCTTGTTATGGGTTGTTTACCTTTTGGCGTTCTGCTAAATTATGGAAGTAACAAGAATGTACAATCGTACAATCTAGTTACAGTTGTCCAAAAACTAGATTTGCAAGGACGTTTACACTATTGACCAAAACTATAAAAAGAATGTGGTTTAAAAAACTAAAACAAACTTACCTGTTGCATACGAATTTATTTGGCAATAAAAACGCTTGATTTATTATGTTGGTTGATACGGTAGAGAACAACAACGAATGACAATCTGCTGACGTAAAATTTCTTAAATTATAGTCCTTTATTCTGTAGTTGTTGATTTTGTTTTTAACCAGTTAAATCACTTTTGTAACTTTATTGCAGCGTTTGGTTTATAAAATATGATATATATTGTAGCACGTTGTGAAATTTGTAATTGTTATGATTTTTTATGGTGTACAATAAAATTAAATTTAATCAAAATTATAAGATTGTTATCTTAGATTTATTTTATCACAAGATTATAACTAAACAAATGTTTGAAGAGTTAAAATAATTCATTTACGTTTTAAATGAATTGAGTTGCTTTCAAAATATTTTTTTTAATTATTTAATTTTTTTTTTTTTTTAATTTTAACTGATTTTTTTTGTTTGTTTTAATTTTCCTTTTGAAAAAAAATCCTAAAAATTGTTTAGTTTTAGTTTGGCAAATTTGTTTTGTTTTGTTTTGTTTTGAGTTCTTTACTGATTAACGTTTAGGACGCGACTAACAGCTCAACAACTTGGCCAAACCGTATATGAATCGAAAAACAATGATTAGTTTTTGTTGTACGTTACTGTTTAGCAGTAGTAGCCCAGTTAAAAGCACAAAATAATAATAAGAAGAAGAAATAAATGATCGTGTTAAACAAATAGCAAAAAATTACAAAAAAATATACATACGCTAAACAAACAGCAGCCTCTGTGCTGGCAGCAACAGTAACGCATTATCAGAGATACACATGCGAGACAACAACAACAACAACAACATCAGTAGCAACACCAGCAGTTGCTGCTCATTTGATTTTTGCGCTCTCAGTGTAATTCACATTACTAAAACAAACAATTAACTCTTTAAGTGCTAAAGTCTCTAAATTTTTTAGAGGTATTTTCCAATTCTTAATTTCTAATTTATTGTTTATCTGATTTAGGTCATAAAGACGCTTTTTTCTAATTAATAAGTAAGTGTTTAATTCCAGCTAATGAGGTAACGATTTATTCTGAGGGAATTCCCTTTAGTGTATAGTAAATGTATTCGGTGTTGCACATTTTTTCAATTAGTTTTAAAATAGCCTATTGTCTATTGTATTAATAGCTTTTAAAGTTTATATTTATAAACTAAAATATTCAATTAAGAGTTTTAATAGTTTTAATTAAAACCGATATAATTAAGATTAAATAAATGTTTTTTTATTATATTTCATGGGATATTAAAATATCTATTTTAGCAAAATTTAACTACAATTTATGACTTGAAATTACTAAGCAACATACAACCAGTACTACATACCGCCTGCATTACTTAGAAGTAATCGAATAATGACTTATTTATTAACTGCTATATAAGTATTACTTTGAAAGACATTTGCAAAACAAATTTCAAACCTAAAATTTGGTTTTATTATTTTATTGTTTTTATACCCTTCACCTTCGTGAGAAGGGTATATATAAATTTGTCATTCCGTTTGTAATTTCCACAATGGATCTGGATCCTTATAGATAGCGGAGTCGATTAAGCCATGTCCGTCTGTCTGTCTGTTGAAATCAATTTTCTGAAGACCCCAGATATCTTCGGGATCCAAATCTTCAGTAATTCTGTCAGACATGCTTTCGAGAAGTTTGCTATTTAAAATCAGCAAAATCGGTCTACAAATGGCTGAGATATAAGGAAAAAACCAGGGCAACCTCGATTTTTTACCTATTTTTTTTACCTATATCTGGATTACTAAGTCATTAATATAGACAATATGGATATCTAATGATAAATATTTCAAAGACCTTTGCAACGACGTATATAAGACCATAGTAAGTTGGTCCTACAATGGGTCAAAATCGGGAAAAATTTTAACCAGATTTTTTTTTCACCAAAAGTTTTTTTTCGCTAAATATTAAAAAACAAATTTTAAATTTAAAAAATAAAAATTTTTAAATTTAAAAAAATTTTACATAAAAAATTAAAAAAAAATAATTCGAAAAAATTTTTTTTCCAAAAAATGAAAAACCAACTGGAAAAAAAAATAATTTTTGTTTACCTAAAAATATTTAAAGTTTTTATTTCGAAGTATAGTTTGGTGAACTATTCGTAACTTTATTAAATATCTTTTCTGTGTATAATTTCTAGTTTTCAATATCCGTAATAATATAAATAATAACTATACATGTTTTTTTAAATTGTTAACACATGTCCAAAATCTTTAACATTATATAAATAAAAAGAAAAACAAGTAAGAAAGTATAGTCGGTCAAACCCGACCATATGAAACCCTTAACAGTAGTCTTTTAAAATGAATATGGGAGTTATAACTAATTATGGACCAATCGCCATAAAATTAGATGGCATGTCTGCTGTAAATATGAAACTAATTTGTGTTGAAATGATTTTCGGAAGTGGGAGGAAGTGCGAGTTCGTCTTATATAAAACTTTTTTGTGGTGAATTTGGTTTGGATAGCTTTATAAATAAGATATTTATGAGAGCTTAACTATTTTCAGATAGAACAATCGTATGGGGGCTAGAAGAAATAATAGACCGATTATAACTAAATTCAATAGGCTTTGTCCTTGTGGCAATAGAAAAATTTGTTATTTTTGAAATTAAGACCTGTAGTTTGATTAAAAAATGTACATGGATGGACGGTCAGACGGACGGACGGACGGACGACTGAGAGATTGATCGTGAGCAGATTGGTATACTTTAAGGTGGGTGTTGATACAATATTTTTGCAAGTTACCAACATCAGCATTAACCCAATATGCCCTCCACACTATGGTGGTGTATAATAACATTTGAATAAAATTATTAAAATTTTAACTCTTTTGTTATTATTATTATTATTGTTACTTTTTAAATTAATTCTATTGTTATTTGTTGCTAAAAAAAAACGACAAATAAATGAAGCAAATTCATAATACCAGCTTAACTCTATTAATTATAATAAGACAATTATGATTGTTTATCAGGACTGCCGCATAATCAACATATTTATGACTGCTCAAACAGTATTACGAGGGGATATTTGTATGAGGGCTAGGTGAAATCATGGTCCAATATTGTACATTTTAAATACCAAACAAACCTTATCAACGTTAGAATGAGATAAAATATGTACACTGTATGTCCAAACTTGTATTAACTATACATTTACTGATTTAATTTTAACAAAAATGCGTAAATCATAAATTTTGTAATGAAATATTGGATTATTTTGAAATTTATTATCATCTCGACTACTTATATCAAAATCGTTGCTCTATTGCATTTCATGAGCAACTTTAGAAACAATAGAGAAATAACAGAGTTTAAATGATGAAAATAATGAGCAAATGTTATAAGAAAATGTGTTATGTCTTAAAAAACAGAAATGCTACATGAGAATTCCTGCATATATATACCCTACACCATCATAGTGGGGAGGGTATATTGTGTTTATACTGATGCTTGTAACGCCCAAAAATATTAGCGCAACACCCACCTTAAAGTATACCGATCTATTCAGAATTACGTTATGAGTCGATGTCTGTGCGTAAATTCCGCCCAAGGACAAAGCATATTGAATCTGGTTGAAATCGGTCCATTATTTCATCTAGCCCCCATAAAATGTCCTCCTAAATGTGGGATATACAGTGTTGGAAAAAATAATAGAAACGATAGCATTTTTTTTCCAATTTAGTGAGTATATTAGTCACGTTTAGTTTTGTTAAAAAAAATGTATATCCAGTTTTGTTTATCAGACATACAACATAAGAAAAAACATAATCAATCCTCTTTTCATTAACATTGTAATACACTATATGACTAACAATGTAAAGAGCCAATATTTTTGCTGGAAAAAATAATAGAAACGCGTAAAAGGATTCAATTTTTAGAGGCATATCTTTAAATTTTTTGTTAAAAAATTGGTTTTATTTTAATATTTAGAGGCTCTACCTTTGTTTTTCATAACTTCATTGCATCTGCGAGTCATGGAATCAACCAATTTTTTTTGAAAAAGTCCTTGTCAATGAAAAACCACTTTTCCTGTTTTTTTTCCCACAATTAGTCCTTATTTTTCCGACTGATGCCCTCCAGCTTCCTCTGGAGCACTCCCCAAAGGTGTTCTATTGGTTTAAGGTCCGGTGACTGTGAAGGCCATTCCATAAGAGGTACTTTGTTGACAGCAAACCAATCCTTTGCCAATTTTGAAGAGTGGTTCGGATCACTGTCCAGCTGAAACTCCCATCTCAAGGACATTTCTTCCTCAGCAAATGGAAGGATTATGCTTTGCAATATATTTACGTAGTCCGGGGCGCATATTTTGATCTTTTTCCAAAATATTGAACAGACACCAGAAGAAGAGAAACACGCCCATATCATGATTGATCCACCGTCGTCTTTTACGATCTTCTTGGTGTATTTTGGATCATATGCCTTATTGTGTGGGTGCCTAACATAATGTTTCCTATGAGATCCAAACAAATTTATCTATGTTTCGTCTGACCACAGCTCAAGAAGACCGTCGAACACAGCGGTGGATCTATCATGATATGGGGGTGTTTCTCTTCTTCTGGTGTCTGTTCAATATTTTGGATAAAGAACAAAATATGCGCCCCGGACTACGTAAATATATTGCAAAGCACAATCCTTCCATTTGCTGAGGAAGAGATGTCCTTGAGATGGGAGTTTCAGCTGGACAGTGATCCGAACCACTCTTCAAAATTGGCAAAGGATTGGTTTGCTGTCAACAAAGTACCTCTTATGGAATGGCCTTCACAGTCACCGGACCTTAAACCAATAGAACACCTTTGGGGAGTGCTCCAGAGGAAGCTGGAGGGCATCAGTCGGAAAAATAAAGACGAATTGTGGGAAAAAAAAGGAAGAGTGGTTTTCCATTGACAAGGAATTTTTCCAAAAAATTGGTTGATTCCATGTGTCGCAGATGCAATGAAGTTGTGAAAAACAAAACTAGTGCCTCTAAATATTAAAATAAAACAATTTTTTAACAAAAAATTAAAAGATATGCCTCTAAAAATTGAATCCTTTTACGCGTTTCTATTATTTTTTCCAGCAAAAATATTGATTCTTTACATTGTTAGTCATATAGTGTATTAAAATGTTAATGAAAAGAGGATTGATTATGTTTTTTCTTATGTTGTATGTCTGACAAACAAAACTGGATATAAATTTTTTTTAACAAAACTAAACTTGACAAATATACTTACTAAATTGGAAAAAAATGCTATCGTTTCTATTATTTTTTCCAACACTGTACATACTGTGGCGGCCAGTTAATTAAGGACAAAATTGTTTTCATTATTCCATGAAATTCTAAATTTATTTTTTAAATCTTTCCACAAATATATATGCAAAAGGATTGTTTTAACACGCAAGTTCGTTTTATTTCACTGTGTCATTTCATAAATATTCAGCATGAAAATATTCGTTTTTTCTACAACATGACCAACATTTTTTTTACATTAACATATTTATTAACTTTTTTATAGTTATATTTTCATTATTAGAAATATTTAGACCTAGGCACTTTTGTTTTGGCACTATCGCACTTAAAATTCAGTCAAGGAAAAAAAATTCAAATATTTGCTCCTATATAGCTGCCCGCCACTGTAGGTATACACACAAATTTCTCCACAAATAAGTTTTATATGAAAGGACATTACATTTAACATTTTTTTCGTATCAATCCATAATTGACTATATTTCCCATATAGGGCCCAATCGCGCTATATAGAAAGAGAGCATGCTCGGTCCGTAATTGGTCACAGCTTCCATAAAAGGCCCACTTCCGAAAATTACTTACAAAAAAGTGAGAAGTAAGGTTTCTAATGACATTCGAAGTAGATTGAATTTCGAAAAAATGAACACCCGTATCGTTGAATTTGTATCAGGTTTATAATCTATTAATATAAAAATTACAAAAGTTTGTAATTTTACGAGAATTCAGATAGCGTCATTGCGAAAATTACTTACAAAAAAGTGAGAAGTAAGGTTTCTAATGACATTCGAAGTAGATTGAATTTCGAAAAAATGAACACCCGTATCGTTGAATTTGTATCAGGTTTATAATCTATTAATATAAAAATTACAAAAGTTTGTAATTTTACGAGAATTCAGATAGCGTCATTGCTAGCGCCTTTCAAATGAACATTCCCATTATACCAATATTTTATGTTTCCTTTGCGAGTAATATGGAAAAAAATCATAAAAATTATAAAATGGACGCCAGGACAAAAATTTTGAAAACTGGTCTCATCAAACAAACTTCTATTTTAGTTGGGAACATCGACACCTTATTATAAACGGGGAATGTGTAAGATCCAGAGCTGTAAATGAATCATTCTTTTTTGATTAATTCATTATGAATTAGCTAAATTTTGAATTAATCCGTTTTACAACAAAAATGAACTGAATGAAATTTGAATCCATTCAAACGAATTAGGCAGAAATGAATTTCAATTCATTTCCAATTCAAATGTATTTGTAAAAATGAGTTGCAATTCGTTTTCAATTCATTTGAATTGATTTTGAATTAATTCAAATGAATTAGAAAAAAGAATTAGCAATTCAAATGAATAAAATCAAAAATGAGTTGCAATCAGTCAAATTCAAGAGCAGATCTCTATGGGGAATGAAAAATTTCTGCTACCAAAATGAAAATATTCAGTACAAAAATTGAAAAGCCTTGTCCTGGATCCGCGCCTGATCAAATAAATTTTCCACAATATACAAATATGAGATTATGTAAACAAAAATTGATTGCTAAAGTTTAAATCTAAGAATTTTTTGTCTTTGGATTATAGTAGGTGATATATAAAACGAGAGTAATGCTTGCTGTCTTTTACATAAAAAATTAGTTGAAAAACAAAACGACAGTTTTGTTATTCAAAATCAATTCAAATTTCAATTAATTCAAATGAGTAGGAAATGAATGGCCAATTCTTTTTTCTAATTTATTTGAATTAATTCAAAATCAATTCAAATCAATAAATTGCAATTCATTTTTACCAAATTCATTTGAATTGACTCAAATTTTATTCAATTCATTTTTTTGTGTGAATGATTCGCGAATTAATTCAAAAATGACTGATTTATTTACAGCTCTGGTAAGATCCAACAAAATTTTATCAAATTCATATGCACTTTGACTTCAAGATTTCTTTACACGGCACGTTCTCAAAGTAATAATATTGAATTTTGTCAGCTATCGGATATTGAATATAAAATAATTTATTCCAATTAAATCTCAAATAAATTCGCTTAATTTTTAATTCTTTTATTTCCTATTGCATTTTGTATTTAAATTTTCTGAGTAAACCAAATAAACTTATTTTTTTTTTGGGCTCAGAATGGGCATGGAAAAGTTGATTCGATCGTACATTTTTATGCTAAAAAGTACCGTGGTACTACTGCTCTCAATTTTTTTTCTGTGTTTTTAATGTAAAAAAATAAATTCCTATAGACTCAACATGATTTATTTATGTATAAATATATAACTGTATACTGCTTAACAAAAATAACTATAAAATGTATTACTGAAATTATTCTATAAAAACTTTATCTATAGAATATAAAAAAATCGTTTGAAGCGAGCATTTGCCGAAAAACGCCCGTAATATTCCGTAATATATCGCATGTTGCAATACCTGTTAAAAACTATTTAGACCATGCCTCGCCCGTCTACTATTTGTTTCGATCGATGCAGACCGCTCTCTCTGGGATACGCTTCACTTTGGAACACAGTATCTGAAATGGGAAAAGGTCATACAATTACGGTTACTTTGAATAAACAAAAGTTTCAAAATAAAAGCTATAAATTTGAAAAAATATCGCATTTTTAAGTCATACACCCAATAATAAATAAAACAAGTAAAGAGCTATACTCGGCTGTGCCGAATCTTATATACCCTTCACCAAATTATACTTTAAAATAAAAAAAAATTTTTTTTCAAAATTTTAAAGAAACATTTTTTTTTTAATTTTTTTTCAAAATTCAAAAAATAATATTTTTTTTTCAAAATTGTTTTCAAAAAATTTTTTTTTTCGAAATAGCTTTTTAAATTTTTTTTCAAAATAAATATTTTTCCAAAGAAATTTTGCGTTTAACATAACTTTCTATTAGAAAAAAATGGGATTGATAAAAGTATGATTGAAATATAGATACCGAACAACAATTTTTTTTTGTATCACTTTTTCACACCTTACTTACTCATCTCAACACTCGATATATTAAAAAAAATAAACTGAGTTGATTTGAAACAATAAAATGATCTAACTTATGTATGCATCCACATACTAAATCTAAACTAAGTTAAAACTATTTACGATCCAATAACATTTTCTAATGATCGTACGTGCAAGTATGACCAACTACAAGTACGTGCTAATATTAAAGGGTTAAAACAAAATCTACGCCAGAGATACAGAGATACAGCTACAAACTGGGTTTCTTTCTGCTCGAGCCGGTAAATTAACATCAGTAGAGAAAAAAATATCTGCATGCTTCCTACTACAACACACAACAAACTTTATTATTATTATTATTATTATGTATTTCTTTTTTAATTAAATGTTGATGTCAAAATTGTTTACAAAGAAATACAAGTTGTTGATAAAAAAAAGTGAATATTGCATAAAAATAGATAAGCAACATCTACGGGTAAATATGATGATATTTAATATTCCCAGAACCATCTATCACACAGCTCAATATTGATTAATTGCAATAGTTTTTCATATTAATCATAACTGTGCGGAAAAAAAAAATAAAATAAAACTATTTGCATAATAGTAAAATTTACAACGTTCACAAATTAAATTCAAAAAATACTTCCTCATTAAACAGAAGAAGTGCTTGAAATTACAAAATAAAATAATTAATTGAAAAAAAAAAAAAAAAAAAAAAATCATAAACGTCATCTATTACTTGTGGGGAAAAGTATTACTGGAGTTTTTAGGTCATTGTCAGTGTTATTACCACTACTTTGTTTGCATCTTGTTTTGGCGGCTTTTTTGTATTTATCTGCAGTATTTGGTTTATTTACACTTGTTTTTTTATTTCATGTAGAGCAAAAAAAAAAAAAATAAAAAATTACCAAAAATTTTATTTTTGAAATTAAGTTGTAAACAATCATGTGTTTGTTCAGCTTATCAGCAACAACAACAACAACTATGTTTTTGTTAACTATCATAAACAATATAACATAACAATTAATTGTTGTTAAGTATGTTGTTAAAATACGATCGAATTGTGTCTGCTCTCACATAACGAGATAAAACTAACAAATCATGCTCGTTTTACGATCACTGATTAAATGTCTACTTTTGTGTGCCCAGATAAGTTGTATATCATGTCAACAAATTGTTAATTTAAAATTCCCAAAATGTCTTAATAAATTAAAACTACATACATAGTTTGAAAAGTATTTTAAACCATATTGAAATAAGAACTTTACATATTTTTTGGAAATTCTTTTTATTCTGTGTTATAAAATGTGATTCATTTAGAGTTTCTTTTTAATATGTATAAAACACTTAAAATAGAATTGTATGTTGGAATCATTATTATGACCCAAAAGAATAATCTCTAGTATTTATTTGTATACCCTACACCAGCATAGTGGACAGAGTATATTGGATTTGTGCAGATGTTTGTTGATTAAACAATGTCCGTCCGTCTGGCTGGCTTGCAGGCTGGCTGGCTGTCCATGTAAATCTTGTGCGCAAAGTACAAGTCGCAATTTTAAAGATATTTAATTAAAAGTTGGTACTTATAAATTTTTCGGACCAAGAACCAAGCCTATTGAAACTGAGTGAAATCGGTCCATTATTTCATCTAGGCCCCATAGAAATATTCTAACGAAATTGGACTTTATCGGTCATATATGTTTTATTTATATAGACATCTACACAAGTTTTGCTCCAAATAACTTTTATATATACGGAATTCATGTCACCAAATTTTATTAGGATCGGTCCATAATTATTCATAGCTCCCATTTAAGACCCGCTTATGAAAATCACTTTAACGTGTATAAATCTCACAAAAATGTTGGTATACGCATAAAATTCAACATAAATAATTTTCATAAAGACATAAATCATACGACCTACTTTCATGGTTATCGGTCCATTATTAGTCATAGCTTCCATATAGGGCCCACTTCCGAAAATCACTCACGAATAGAAATTATTGAAATTTTAAACGAAAAATGTTTTTGCTTATTTACTTAGTGTAGGGTATTATATGGTCGGGCTTAACCGACAATACTTTCTTACTTGTTTTAAGATAATTTTATTGAAATGTTGGCCTCGACTATGCTGTGGTTCAATTGAACCTTTCGAATGAACCTCTCCGATCACTCTCTCAGGTATTTCTACCGGTACCTGGCGAATTACACGATTAATTTTGACTGGCCTATCGACGCAGACTTGATAGATCCGGAACTCGAAATTCGATGCTGGTCTCTATAGGTCTATAATGCAAACCATATGTACCTTGAAGTGCCGAAAACCTTTTCTCCCTGACCACAAATAATACTGCTCAATAAGCTCTTGTTGAGGTGTGAGTCTTTCCATGATGAATTGTCAAACAATACTAAATAAAAACAAGTAAGAGAGCTCTATTCGGCTGTGCCGAATCTTATATACCCTTCAGCAAATTATACATCAAAATAAAAATTTTAAATATTTTTAGGTAAACAAAATTGATTTTTTTTCCAAAGTAGTTTTTCTAATTTTTTGGAAAAATTTTTTCGAATTGTTTTTTTCGAATTTTTTTTTTTAAATTTATACTTTTATTTTTTTAATATTTAGCGAAAAAAAACTTGGTGAAAAAACAAATTCGGGTTAAAAATATTTTTTCCGATTTTGACCCATAGGTCCAAATTACTGTGGTATTATATACCACAGTAATTTGAAAGGTCTTTGAAATACCTATCATTAGATATCGATATTGTCTATATTAATGAGTTAGTAATCCAGATATAGGTAAAAAATTGGTCAAAAATCGAGGTTGTCCTGGTTTTTCTCAGCCATTTGTGCACCGATTTTCTTGATTTTAAATAGCAATTCCGAGCCGAAAGAATTCCGGAGATATGAATCGTGTATGTAAGTTGTTTGGGGGCTGCGGAAAGTTGATTGCAACAGACAGACAGACGGAAATGGCTTAATTGACTCCGCTATCTATAAGGATCCAGAATATATATACTTTATAGGGTCAGAAAATTATATTGTGGAAATTACAAACGGAACGACAAACTTATATATACCCTTCTCACGAAGGTGAAGGGTATAATAAGTATGACACCAGTCACGAGTTTTCTGTGAAAAAAATCATAATGAACATCTAGGATTCCCGGGAAATAAATACAAAAAATACTATAAAATGAATTGTAGAAATCTCTAATTTCATTCCGTTAAAAACTCAACCAAAGATCAAGTTATAAAACCCCCTTTGGGAAATTCACATCTGACAACATTGATACTAATACTGTTACTGACACTAGTATATCTTTTAATATTGTTTTTGCCTATTCTCTACGCCACAAGATATAGTTTTTTGTTAAATGTATCTTCTCTTTTTAATTCACCGTAATCATGTTTTTTTATATCTATGAGTGTGTGAGTGAGTATATTAATTAACAGCAACATAAATTGAGTTGAGATTTTGTTGTTCTTTTTTTTATTTACAAAATTGTAATAAAAAAGAGAGATCTAAAGAGCAGATCTTTGAGTTTAGTTTAACATTTGTTTATAGACTCATGGAAAAATATTTGTCAAATATTCATAGTAAAATTTGTTCAGGCAAGTTGTAAACTTTTGTAATTTCCAAAGAATGTAACTTTAGCGTCACTGTGGTTGGCTGTTAAATTTCCCAGTTTATATTTGAAATTTTAGAACAAAGGAGGGAGTTCCCATAATTAGTTTAAACTATAAAATTTTAATGACGCACACAATAAAAAACAAGTAAGAAAGTATGGTCGGTCAAGCCCGACCAGATAATACCCTACACTAAGTAAATGAGCAAAAACATTTTTCTTTCATAATTTCAATAATTTATGTTCGTGAGCGATTTTCGGAAGTGGGCCTTATATGGGAGCTATGACAAATTATGGACCGATCACCACGAAATTTGGTCACGTGATTAATGTTTATATGAAAGTTATTTATGTTGAATTTTATGTGTATACCAACATTTGTAGGAGATTTATGCTCGTTAAAGTGATTATCGGAAGCAGGGCTTCTATGGGAGCTATGACTAATTATGGACCGATCATAATAAAATTTGGTGACATGAATTCCCTATATATAAAACTTATTTGGACAAAAACTTGTGTAGATACCTATATAAATTAAACATTTGTGACGGATAAAATCCACTCTCGGGAGGACATTTGTATGGGGGCTAGGTCAAATAATGGACCGATTTCAGCCAGTTTCAATAGGGATCGTCCTTGGGCAGAAAAAATGATATGTACCAAATTTTATCGAAATATCTTTAAATTTGCGACCTGTACTCTGCGCACAAGCTTTACATGGACAGCCAGCCAGCCAACCAGCCAGCCAGACGGACGGACGGACGGACGGACATCGTTTAATCGACTCAAAAAGTGATTCTGAGTCGATCGGTATACTTTAAGGTGGGTGTTAGACTAATATTTTTGGGCGTTACAAACATCTGCACAAATCCATTATACCCTCCCCACTATGGTGGTGTAGGGTATAATAATGGGAATATTGAAAAGATTATTTTTGTTAAAAATTTTACTGGATTCTTTAAACCAAAAAATATTAAAACCTTTATGCACGATGCTAAAAACTCCGTTATATGAAAATTGTTTTTATTTGGTTTACTTTTATCTAATTTTTGAATTTATTTTACAATTTAATAATCATTGATAGTAAGCGCTTGCCAGCTATTATAAAATGTGTCTAAGTGTGCAGCAAAAATCTAGAAAGAATGTGTCTTTAGTTATATTTCAATAAAAATTCGTAAATAAACATAGTATAGGAATTAGGGAATAAATAAACAAATGTTAGAAAAAGTACATATTTAATATCAATTAGTGCTATTTCTGATGAATGTGTTTAGAAAATGCTTAAAACAGCACCGGTCATAAAAGGATTAAACTAATCTTCATCGAAATAACACGTTTGAATACGTTTTAATATATAATTGGTCACTTCACAAGGTCTTCTAACATGTCATACTGAAAATGTTGTTATTGCTTACAAGCACAAAATTTCCTAAAATAATACTACTCTGTATGCTATGTTTATTGTGTTATCGTAACCAACCAGCAGAGAAATGCACCGAACTCCTAAGAGTTAGTTAAGCCGAGCCGCCGAGTTGTGACAAATATTAGGACATTATGACAATATGACATGATAAGAGACCTTGTGAATGGACCAAATATGTATTTTGTTTGTTATATAGAGTTTATGCAATTAGTACTAATTTTAGGTATTATTTTTAAATTTCCATTTTATAGATGCATTAATCTGTTACTGAAAATAAAATTGAAGGAATATTTATTAAGTTTTAGTAAACATTTTTTACTACAGAGCAAATTTGAAATTTAATTTTGGTGTGATGCGGATTTAACGACTAGAGTTCGGTAGAATGTTGTAACCCTTACAACATTCAGGTATCGGAGCTGTCACAGCTTGTTTGTTAAATACGTAGCAAAAACTTGGTACTTATTTACAATTACTGAACATCGTAATTAATGAATGACATATAATTAGGCATATAAATACTTGTTTACTTTATTCAGAATTAATTCAAAATAAAATTTATAAAAATTTTGAATGACTTCATTTTCGTTAATTAAAATCTAATCAAAACAATTTAAAATATTTTTCTTCATTCAGTAATTTTTAAATTAGCAGTAATAACTTTGTTAAGTCCCTTTTTGTAAGCAAATGTGGTAATGACTTCCTTATTTATTTTTTTATTTAGTGTCTAAAATGACATCACCGTGTTAAAATAATAAGTTAAAAATAAGTTAATGTATATATAAGTAAACGCAAAGAAAAATTATAGTTGTATATGTTTACCATAACCATTTCAAAATTTGTATACGTTTTTTTTTTACAATATTATGGCCATTGTAATTATGCATATGATTGTGGTAACCTTTATATATTTCAGTTACCATTCTCATGATTGTTGCAATCTTATATATGATTGTAGCATTATGATTGTATAAATAAGTATATGTTTGTGGCAACCATTTTTATGATGTTACTTCACCATATTTTGTTGTTCTCGGATTATGGTTATCATACTCTAAGAACAGCATATTATGATATAATTAAATATTCTTCATTAACATGATTGCCATGTTGACCATATATGATTGCTACAATGCACACTATGGCAAATCACAAATCTATCTGAACAAAATAAAAAAAATGTCTGGCAACATTAATTCTGATCATTTAATCAGCTTCTCAATAAAATAGGTTACTATAATTCATGTTTTGTTTTTTTTTTTTACGCTCTGATTACGAAAAAGTAAGCTTTAAAGTCAGTTGTTGTCAATACGAAGCATATCTTTTGTGTGAATTTGGTTTATGATTACAAAGGCTACGGTGTTTTTATTGTCATAATTTTAAGTGTAATCATAAGTGTTCACTTTAAGGTAAATCAAAAACATCTTGCGCATTTTTACAACCGCCACACAATTTTTTTCACTTTTCCAGTATGATCTCCAATAAGAAAGTGCTAAAAATGAAATATTTCCTATTTTCAAGTAGAGTTAAAGCTGTTTATTCCGGATAGTTCCGGTGTAAAACTATATTCAGATTAATCTTTCAAGTGTTCACTTTAAGATAAATTAAAAACATCTTGTGCATTTTTACGACCGCCATACATTTTTTTTCACTTTTTCAGTATGACTTCCACTTTTTGCAGAAAGAAAATTTTTGAAAAATGGGCAAAAACTCCCAAAATACATCGCAAAAAAAATTTGACTTTTTATAATCCTTTACACCTCTGAAAATGTTGGTTTATTTCCTTTAAATAAACCGGATACTTTTGATTGCAAATAAAAGCCGTTTGGTAGTTTAAAATTTGTAACAACTCTTTATTTATTTAAAATGTACAACAACAACAGTTCAAATAGTCACTCAGTGTCTTTATACACGTTTATGAATTCGCAGAAATGAACACACACTTTATAATGTACAAACTTAAATGTACAAGGCAGTTGATGTTAACTGTAACAGCGTCTATTATCAACTCACTCACTACTGCAACATCTACCACTATTTATATACGCGCCATCTATTGTGAATCTTCTACAATGATCTCAACGGACAAACTAGCATGCTCGAATTCTAGAGCATTCAATGTTAGCAGTTTAAACATTTAGTGTTGCCATACTTCCAAACAATGCTAATAACCGCATGCGATCAAAATTGTTTGTAAACATGATGATTGCTGCAGGCAGTCATTACAGACCGTTAAATTCAAATCGCCATTCCAAATTCGAAATAATATATTTGAACTTATATTTTATTTAATTCATAAGTGAGAAGTGAACCCAACGCGATTTATTAATTTTGTCCAGTTAGATTTGCGATCTACCACACTGTGCAATGTTGTGAATGGTAACTTAAACATATTAAGGTTACCCCAATCATATACATAACTACAGTGACCATAATATTGTTAAAAAACTTGTAAGAATGTTAAAATGGTTATGGTGACTATATTTTTTCTCTGGGTGTAGTGAAGATTAACTAAAAAGAGTCTTCCAGTAGGCACTTCCGAACTCTGACTGTTATAGTGGCCATATTATTGAAGCTACATCTGTCGAATTGGCTGTCATTTATTCAGTTAGTTTCGCCAAATCACCATAGGCAAATATAGCATTCAACAACACGTTCAAAAATAAATCAAAATTGGTGTTCTGCTCGGGCAACGTTTCGCGTCAAGGATATGGACTCCAATGACATGTGGCTTTAACACGTGCCAAATAGCTCATGAAACATTGGACATTCTGTTCGAGCAATTGGAGGGCAAGATCATCTCACGAGAAGGTAATGTGAACTGGCCACCGAGTTCGTGTGATCGTGTTTTAGACTTTATCTTGTGTTAGGAATTTTCTTATATCGCAAGTCCATGCCATCCCCAACAATTCTTTAAATTTTTCAACACATTAAAAATTTTAAAACCACAGCTACTCCTTTAAATTTTCAAAGAATAAAGAATGGTACAATATAATTTTGTCCAATAATATAAGTATCTTTATCGATTTATGATAAAAACTATAAATCTTAAGTATTATGTTTATGCATGTTCTTTCTGGTCGTTTTGACTTGTAAAGCTCTAATTTTCAAAAAACATTATCAGTTTAATAGAACCCACACTACCATCACCAACAACACCACCCAACCAAGAACCACCAAAATATATATTGTATTATCGTTATTATCGTACAATTTTATTTAAGCGAAAATGTTGTGTCATAAAAAAAAAGTTTTCCCTTTAATAAAATGAATAGATTATTTGCAAGTGGAAAAAAAAAATGTTTCGTGTATTTTTTTTTTTGTTCGTTTTCATCTTCTACTTAAACTCTTAAACAAATAACGCTTGAAATCATGCAGAATTTCTTGCTCAAATAGTCGTATATCGTGTTGCTGCTGTTAAAACTGGTGCTTCTACAGCTACTGCTATTGGTACTATTACTAGTCGCAGTTTGGCTTATCGCATCGCCCATTACATGCTAAAATGTCTTCTAAAGCTAAAGTGATGATGATAATAATAAAAGACAAAAAATGTACAGCTAAAAGAAAAATCAAGAAAAAAAATATTGAAGAAAAGTTCAAGGAAATTTAAACGAAATATAAACAAGAAAATAAGTTTGCAGGAGCATACAACAAGGAAATGTATTGAACGTTTATAGTCTCTTTAAGTATTTCCTATAAAAACAAAAAGAAAAAGGGGTATGGGAATAAACAACAATTTAAGCCTGTAACTGAAAAGTTTTGTTTAAACATTGCTGGTGATTTAAATGCATTAAAAATTGTTGGTAGAAATTACAGGAATTACACCTTAAAATGCTTATATTCAATACTATTTTGTTAAATTTTATTTGTTTTTACTATTTGTAACGTATTTATTTAAATTTAAATATTTATAGTGTTTGGTGTCAACACATTAATCATTTACACATACACTTTTATATGGACACACTTTTCATACAGGGATGTCTACTTATATACATACGTATGTATGTGAATTACAAATTCATGTCTATTTTTTTGATGACTTCAAGCGAATTTATTATTTTTAATAAAACAAGAAATTTAAAAAAATGACTTTAAATAACACCAGGATTTTGTACAATTTGTATGTGTGTATATGAGTGTGTGCATTAATGTCTGTTAAAACAAAATTACCAACAAATTAACTCATCAATGTAATTATGCAACAACGTAAATTTTGCACGCATTCCTTTTGTTCAACATGCAAACTATGACGTCGCTGTGTAAATTGATACTGAACAAAAATATAAAAAAAAAATCCACAAATTGAATAATAAATCATTGGCGGGGTTTTCTGAAGTTAAGCGCAGGGTTTTGGTATTCACTGTCTTATACGTAGGGGAAAATCTTATAATGATTCAGATTTCATTAAACACGCTATTGAATTGTGTTAAATTTGTATTTGATATATATTTAGAGATAGATTTCAGAAATGAAGATCTAAATAGTTGTTTTAATTGCTACTGTTCCCAATTTTCTATAATTTGTATTGTTTCTTAAAAAAATCTGTAACTTAACATATTGGTAATGTTACGAATTTGCAATAGCGATTTCAATTTAACAGTCTGTAACGTCTGCTTATAGCATTCATCATGTTTATAAACACGTCTATCAGTAGAAGCTTCTAGTTATCAACAATGTTGATAGCATGCGGTTATTAGCATTGTTTATAAGTATGGCAACACTAAATGTTTAAGCTGCTAACATAGACATCGAAAGTTCTAGAGCATTGTAGAAGATTCACGATAGATGGCGCGTGTATAAATAATGGCAGAGGTTGCAGTAGTGAGTGAGTTGATAATAGGCGCTGTTACAGTTAACATCAACTGCCTTGTACATTTAGGTTTGTAAACGTGTATAAGGACACTGAGTGACTATTTGAACTGTTGTTGTTTTACATTTTAAGTAAATAAAGAGTTGTTACAATTTTAAACTACTAAACGGCTTTTATTTGCAATCAATACTATCCGGTTTATTTAAAGGAAATAAACCAACGTTTTAAAAAGGTTAAAACTTAACAGTAATAAAGTTATTGAACATCAAAGGTACAAGGTAAAAGAAAAATTGTTTATTAGGGAAGATTTGTCTTATTTTCTACTAAAGAGCTTTTTCGATATCAATTCACTCTTATGTCGAGTTTAGCTACTCTTCAATATGCCCACAGATATAATGATGTTTTAACTGCAGTCTATTCACCGACACAAAGTTAGGCATCTTAAGCCTTTGTCAAATTCACGGTTCGATAAATGGCCTCGATAAGGTAACCTTCAATAAAAGATCCAATCGAATACTGAAATCAGATATGGAAAAGTTGATGAGATCGTACTTTTGTAGATACTATTTCATGCTAAAAAACTACCATTGTACTTCCGTGACTAATTTGACACTCACAAACTATTTTTAGTTTTTAATGTTGAAAAGCATATTCTTATATTCAGTGTAGCACTCGAAAATGTGGGATTTACAATAGATGGCGTATCTTTTGAACGCGGTTTTTGTTTTATAAACTTATATGTCATTTGGAAGGTTACATAAATGTCATTTATTCTCACTTAGTTATTGAACATTATAGTGTAAGCAACAGCTTTTTTGCTTCAAATCAACGAATGTAACAAATCATCATATGCGGGAGGTTTTGTTTTGCTTCTTTAATTTAAAAAAGGTGCCGCTGAAGGACACTGATTGCTCACCGAAGCTAATGATGAATGTGTTCCATTGGTTTCAACGTGCAAGAGATGGTTTGTGCGGTTCAAAAGTGGTGATTTTGACACGGAAGACGAAGATCGCCCAGGCCAGCCAAAAAAGTTTGAAGACCAAGAATTGGAGGCATTACTCCATGACGATTGTTATAAAATTCAACAAGAGCAGCTACTCAAGCAGAAATTTTAAAACGTTTGCAAACAGCAGGATTCATCCAAAAGCAGGGAAATTGGATACCATACGAATTGAAGCTGAACGCTATAAAAGAAAATTATTTTTGCACGGAATCCTTACTTGCGATGAAAAATGGATCCAAAACGATAACCTGATGCGTAAGAGATCGTATGTGAAGCCCGGCCAACCAGCCGAATCAACACCAAAGCCAAATATCCATGGCGCTAAGGTAATGCTCTGTATTTAGTGGGAGCAACAGGGCCCTATTTATTATGAGCTATTGAAATCTGACCAGACCATCACAGGGCACCAGTACCTAATGCAATTGATTCATTTGAGCATTGGCCGGAAACGCCCAGAATATGCGGCCAAACATGAAGCCGTAATATTCCATCATGGCAACGCTCGGGCTTTTGTTGCAATACCTGTTAAAAAGTATTTAGAAATAAGAGTTTCCAGTTCGGTTTTAACCGAAGCCGCGGTTGATCAAGGCCTAACACCGAAACCGGAACCGACAATTATTCTTCGGTTTTTACTTTTAATTTATTTACAGTAGAAAAACTCAAAATTTAAAAATGAGAAACAAACTTTTTCATCCAATGATTCATTCAATATCTCTAAAAACAGAACGGTAAAAATATCTTAAGATTTCTTTAACAATTAAACTTCAAATGACTATTTATTTAATTAAAAAAAAAAAATAATTAAAAATTTTTGTAACAAAGACTTAGTTATTTTCAAATATCCGAAATCAAAGAAATTTCCTGATTCTAGGTTCAATATTATAGAAAATTCAAAAAGTACCATTTTGAAGAACGAAAAAGTACTCCTTAGTTTGGTTTCGTTCTCCTCTTTTGGTATCATAATACCATTGAGCCCCCTATCCTTGATTATTTCTTTACTGAAAATCATACTAGCCAACTTTAAGCTAACATAAGCTAACTAATTCAATATATTAAAAGACTACCATTAACAGAAATTTTCCTTTATCCTCCTGAACACCCGTCAAGTTTGAATTTTAAATTTTTCCAGACCGTGCCTCGCCCGACTGCTATTTGTTTCGATCGGTGCAGAACGCTCTCTCTGGTAAACGCTTTACTTTAAAACAGAGTATCCGATATGACCTTGATTCGTTCTTGGCTTCAAAAGATGGGAAAAGATCATAGCTAACAATGGCCAATACTTTGAATAAATTTATATTGTACAAGGCTTTCATAATAAAAGCTAATTCTACAGAAAATTTTGTTTATCACAGGTTTTTTTTATAGAAATGCCTTTTAAAAGTATGCGATCACTATTAGAGCTGAGCATAATTGTTCTTTTTACTGATTGGTCATTTTTGTTCAGAACAAATAAATACAAGTTTTTTTGTTTTGATCAGTTCATAATTTTTATTCTGAGGTGTTTGTTCAGTCAATGTTTGTTCTCTTTCACTGTGAATATTTCCGAGTTTTCCAAATTCGAAATACATTACGAATTGCCATGCTATTACGTTACATTTATTTACAAGTTTTTTTTGAATACCCCTAGTTAAAAGAATAATAACTTTCTAACCCCTCATCACCAACGTACCCAACACATCACTGCTTTTTGGCACAATTACAAATAATTTGCACACAAATGAAAAGGAAACGCGCAAAAACGAGAGAGCCAGTTTTGTTTTCAGTTCGATGTTCAACAACAAACCTAACGGAAGTTATTTAGACTCTGCGAACTTTTAACGTCCGCTAACGTTACGATGCGTTCAACAATTTTCATCGTGACACTAAGTCTGCTAATAACTTGGTCTTGTGAACAGCAGCAGGAGCAACAACAGCAGGTACAAGAGTAGGAGCCACTAAAACATCATAATTTATCAATTATGCTAAAAGCCATTGACTCGGATATGCCATTATCTTTGCAAAATTCTATTGCCGCTTGTTACAGTATAATACGTGAGTATTTTGTACCAATTACAGACAGTTTCATGGTCAGCACATATGTGCAGGGATTGAATTTAAAAAAGCACATAAAGGATTTTTTGAATAATGTTTTACTTAATTTAACCATGGTTAAAGTGGAAATTGAAAGTAAAAGCTCTGAAGTACGTCATCTAACATTGAATCGTAAATACAATCTAATTGTAGTGGATGACTTCGAATCATTGAGGTAAAAGAAAAACTTTGCTGTTTGTGTATAAGAAATAAAAAAATCAATATTTTGTTTTCCACGCAGACTATTAGATCCGGCTAATTTTACCAGAAATTATGATATACAGGAGCATTATCTGGTGTATTTAATGCATGGTTCAAGATTTGCCAATCTCTTCAACGTTCTCAATCAAATGTTGGGATATTTCTGGCAAAATTCCATTATAAATGTAGCACTGATGACAGCTAACAAAAATTCTGTTGTGGACATATATACCTACTTTCCCTTTGATAACTATTTAACCTGTAAGATGCCTTTGTTGAAGCAAATTAATTACTATAACGGCTCCTGGTCAGAGCCCATTAGTTTAGCTATATTTCCTAAAAAAACCAACAATTTACAAAGCTGTGCTCTAGTTGTGGCTGTATGGAATACTCCACCATATTTCAGCTATCAGAAAAGGGCTGATGGCTTTTATAAAATTAATTATTTTGAAGCAGAATTGCTGGAAGTTTTGGCAGAGAATCTGAATTTTTCATTGAATTTACAAGAGCCGCCTAATAATGAGCAAAGAGGAAAGGTTTTACCAGATGGCACTATAACGGGGGCAATGAAAATGGTAAGGTAATAAAGAAAATGGTATATATAGGATAGGAATAGGATGGGAATTTATACATTATTTATTTTTGTTTTTTTTTCACATAAATAGTTTTTTTTACTAATACATTCACACCATTTAGGTTTTTGACAAGTGTGTTAGGTCTTTGACAGGAGTGTTTCCGATCGATGTATATTTATCTATGATAAGAACCACTAAAAATGTGTGGTTTTGGGAATTCGGTTTTTGATTTGGTGTAAATGCATTAATTCAGTATTGGTGCAAACTAGCTTCGTTCTTGTCATATAAGAACCAATTGAAAACTTTTAAGCCAAAGCCTCTGGTCAGATTTTTCGAGTTTTTTCTTCATTTTATGAAATTGAATAGGATATCGAAATCTTTATTATGACCTGAAAGAATAGTCTTTAACATTCAGTTTTTAAAGATAATTTCATTCAGTTCAAGAAAGGTCCACTTTTTTATCACTTTCCGGCATTTCTACCGCCATTTCTCAAATTATGACTTTTGAATTCACATATCCCAAAGACAAAATACGGAGGTGTGATATCACAAGATCTGGACCCCTAGATCTTGTGATATCACATTGACAGGTTCGAATAGTGAAATTAGCTGTTTATCAAAATGATTTCACAATAACGTGATGGTTGCTTGAAAAACATTTCTCACAGAACTCTGTTTTTTTGTAATACAGCTAAATAATTCATGATGAATTGTTAAACAATACAGAATAAAAACAGGTAGCAGACCTTTATTCGGCTGTGCCGAATCTTATATACCATTCGCCGAATTATACTTTAGTTCTTTCAACATTTTTTTATTTATTAACTAACAAAATTTTGGGCAAAAAACAATTTTTAATTTATTTTTTAAATTTTTTTTTTTTTAAATTTTTTAAAAAAAAAATTTTGAAATTTATTTGTGAAAAAAATTTTTGGAAAAAAAAAATTTCTGGTTAAAAAATAATTTTTCCGATTTTGACCAATTGTAGGTCCGACTTACTTTGAACTTATATAAGCCATTGCAAAGGTCTTTGGAATTTTATATTATTGGATATCCATATCCATATTGTCTATATTAATGACTTAGTAAACCAGATATATATCAAAAATAGGTAAAAAATCGAGGTTGTCGTGGTTTTTTCCTAATATCTCAGCCATTTGAGGGCCGATTGTACATTATTTAAGGGCTACGGATTTCCACATACAGGCGGACAGACGTACATGGCTATATCAACTTCGCTATCTATAATGATCCAGAAAATATATGTATATACTTTGTGGGGTCGTAAATAAAAAATCTAGAAATTACATACGGAATGACAAACCTATATATACCCTTGCCCATAGAATAATATATCCATAGAAGCGTTACTAAGAGCGAAAAAACCTAAGTCTGTTGTCAAAAACCTAAGTCGTGAGAATGTATTAGCACATAGTTTTGAGATTATATTGGCGCCTTTTTAATTTTCACCAGACACACAGAGTTCTATAAAAATGTTTATATTTTTATTTTCTTCTATTTTCAATACCAAAAATAGAAACTCTGTTCCATAAATTAAATTTTACCACAGATAAAATTAAGTGTCAAAAATTAATAAAAATAAATTTGTTCATTTGAGCAATATTAACATGTTTCGGAAATAAAAGTGTCCTGCAAAGTATTAAAAAAATTTCCCAAGAAATGTGTATGTGTAATAAAGCGGTTAGGTCTATATTTTGTCGGAAAATCGACTTTAAAATTTCAAGTATTTTGATGTGTTTAATTCTGTCAAAAGTATGTTGAATTCACATATCACAAGTACGTGTGAAGTGAGTAATTATTATTACTCTCAGTTGTGCCTCTAGTTGTACCCTATGGTTTTGAGGTTGTATTGGTGCCTTTTTAATTTTCACCAGTCACACAGAGTTCTATAAAAATGTTTAAATTTTATTTTATTTAAATTGTCTTCTATTTTCAATACCAAACATTGAAACTCTGTTCTATAAATACAGTTCTTCCACAAATAAAATTAAGTATCAAAAATTAATTAAAAACATTTTTTTTCATTTAAGCAAAATGAACGTGTTTCGGAAACTATTAACTTTCTGCTTACTCTCAGTTACGCCTCTAGTTGTACCCTATGATTTTGAGGTTCTATAAAAATGTCTATATTTTAATTTAATTAAATTCTCTTCTATTTCCAATGCCAAAAATTGAAACAAATAAAATTAAGTCTCAAAAATAATTTCTTTTCGTTTGAGCAAAATTAAAGTTTTTCGGTAAAAAAGTGTCCTGCAAAGTATTAAAAAAATATATTGTGTAGAAATGTAATAAAGTCGATCGGTCTGTATTTAGTCTGAAAAATCAAAGTTAAAATTTCAAGTATTTTGATGTGTTTAATTCTCTCACAAGTATGTTGAATTCACATACAACAAGTACTTGTGAAGAGAGTAATTATTGTTACTCTCAGCTTACTCTCAGTTGCGGCTCTAGTTGAACCATATGCCCTTGCCTCTCAAGGTGAAGGGTATAATAAGATTACAGACAGCTGTCGCGCGTGATCTATGAAATTAAGTCATATGAAAATGTTAATGATTTTCGTGGATGTGGGTCTTCATGGGCGCTATGACCAATTATCTACCGATGGCCATGAAATTAGGTCGCGCGATTTCTATCTACACATAATTTATTTATGTTAATAAATCCCGTACAAGTGCTCCAAATACAAAAGTCATTATTTAATGAAAACCGAAAGATAATCAAATTCACATTTGTCTTGAATTTTTAACATTGTCTTGAGAGTTTACCAAATGTGTTTTAAAACAATTGTAAATATATCTTCCAAATTGATAAAGAAATAATTTGAAATTGCAATTCTATTCAAATCTAGTAAAATTTATTTGAATATATAATCAGGTCTGTCACAGAATTTGAACGAAAGTGGAAGTACTTAGTTGTGTGTTCCAATTCGTTCAGCTACAAATGCGTAACATCATCACAAAGATTAAGCAAATTCCTATGAACAATATTTTCTTTTTTCCATAGCTTCATGATCATTCAGCCGATCTTAGTTTGGGTTCATTTCGTTACACCCTGGAACGTTCCAATGTATTAACAGCAGCGTTGCCGTACTATCAAACTTATCAGGTTTATAGTGTCCTCACAACAACACAACTTTATACATCATTGGAAATATTGGTGTATCCCTTCGATAAAGTAACCTGGATTTGTTTATTTTTAAGTGTTCAATTGGGTTTCATCATAGCATTTATCATAGATTTCTTTTATGATAAATCTCTTCTACTACAAATAGCAATAGGATTTCCACGCATAAAAACACCAGCCATGAATATAATTCGATTATTTATGGGCCAGTCGTTATTACAAATTCCCGAGCCACATTTTTCACGTTTTATGATTATTTCCTGGCATTTATATGGCCTTCTACTACGTACCGCTTATCAGTCATTATTATTTCAATTGCTTAAACTAAATTTATACCATGAACCTCCTCAAACACTAACAGATCTTATTAATCAGCGATGCAGTTTAGTTATGACTGAGACTACATACGATTCAGTTTACACTGTGCCGCGCATTGAACAGGGTTTTATTGATGTTATCAAACTTAAAAATACTTCCGAACAAAGTTCGTATTTCTTTGTTGAGTACGATAAGCAATTACGTTGCTTGGCTTCTGTTTCTCCGAAAGATTACGTGACGTATCATGCCATTAAGGAACAGAAGAGAGGCCTGTTTTATGTTTTACCCGAAACTATTTTTACTCAACACATAACAATGTATTTTTCAAAACACTCCTATTTAATACATCGCTTTAATGATTTATTTATGAATCTGCGCAGCATGGGTCTTATAGATTTTTGGGCTCATAAAAGTTTGGATACCGAGTTTTTGCGTAATTTTCGAGATAGCTACTTTAAACCTATACAATTTGTTGACATAGAGGGAATTTTAATTATCTATGGCGTTTTAATTTTAATATGTATTGTTGTATTTTTCTTAGAGATTATATTTTTTAAACTAAAAATATTAATATCTGGTGAACAATATGAATTTCTTCATTAAACTAAGTAGTTGATAAAATGTGTATAATTAATAAGTGTAATCATGTTTAATAAAGTTGTTATAAATTTAATAGTAAACTAAAAACGTTATCACTTGTATATCCTTGTTTAATTTTTCTACGTATTATTGATTTTAATTAACTATTTACATTAAAATGTTTAAAAAGCTTTCAATTTAATTTATGTGATCTGTAGAAAAATTGATTTGAAATACATATTTAAAAACTAGATTTAAAAATGAAAACAATTGTGTTGTTAAATCTGGTATTTTCCATGCCAGCCATGCGGATACATTGTGGAAAAATTCGTGAGTAACTTGTTGTGTAAAAATTTCGTGCTTTTAGTTGACACCACCGGACATTTGGTAGAATTTTGCCCTTAATTAATGATTCAGTATATTTTAAGAAATAAAAATTGTTTAACGTTCAGCGTGAAATATTTTCATTAGGCGGAAATATAATAGTTTAAAATAAATGTTTCAGCAGACAATATTAAAAAAAACATAAACATTTTATTATTTCTTTTTCATACCCATTATCATGAGTGGTAAGGATATATATAATATTGTCCGTCTGTCCATTTGTGTGTTGAAATCAACTTTCCGAAGTCTCCAACTAACTTACATATATAATTGATACATCTATATATCCGCTATATTCCAATTTAGGTTAATGTTTAAAATCAAGAAAATTTGACCAATAATGGTTGAAATACAAATGAAATAGTACAAATACTTTGAAGAGGTAAAGTTAAGTACTTTCTTTTTATATTTATAATTTTTTTTTAATTTCCCCAAGTTTTTTGTTCTATTAAATAATATACAGTTCTTTACTTTTATATATAAAAGGTAATGTATTTGAGTTGGACCCAGCTATATTAAAAACAGACTATGAACAAGCTATGAGAAAAAGTATTTGCAATATTTTTCCACTGGCAAAGACAGTTCGATGCTGGTAAGTTAGAAATACTTATGGGATAAAGAAATAAAACTAAAAATTAAAAATATTCGCGAGAAGTTTTAATTTTCTGACTATTTTCGATAAAAAAAATTTAACAAATTTTCTTCATAAAGAAATACAATAATAGTTAGTACTTGCGGATACCCGGCGTGTGCTACAATGCAAAAAAATAAACACATTTGGTCAATTCACAAGGTCTCTTATCAGTCATATTGTCATAATGTCCTAATATATCACGACTCGGAGGCTCGGTTTAACCGACTCTTAGGCATTCAGCGTTGGTCTCTGCTGGTTCGTTACGATAACACAATAAATATAGCATAGAAAGTAAGTAGTATTATTTTAGGACATTTTTTGCTTGAAAAACAATAAAAACCATTGTGAAATATTAGGACATCATGACAATATGAAATGATAAGAGACCTTGTGAATTGACCAATTTTGTTTATTTGTGGAAAGAAAGGAAATTTTATTTATTTATTATCTTCTTTTATTAATGCCAGCGGATAAACAATATTTAGAGTATTTTTTGGTGTAAACATAAAGACTTGTGGGCGTTTCAACTCAGGAGTAAGAAACATATAACTGGCCATAAGTAGTTTCTATGTTCAAAGCAATTGGCCTTGAGCCAAACTATTTAACACTTTCGACGTATTTTTATTATTAACCAGTCAGTTTTTATTAAAGTAGAAATATACTTGTCAGAGGTGAAACCAGATATCGAATTCGAGTTAAAAAAAAAATTAGTCCATGAACCATTATGTTTAAAAAAGTACCGCACTATGGGTAGTAACCCGATTTGATAAATTTGTTGTCCCTTTGTAGAAAAAAAACATATTTATCTGCTAATTACTTTTTAATGGAAGAGGTTTTATAATAAACATTTGTTTACCATATTAATGTACATAAGAAATATTTTTGGAAAAAAAGTACCAAAAATAAAGACCAATCAAATTTCAAAAAAGTATCAAAATCCATTTGATACAAAAAAGTATTAAAACTCGGATTTAGCGTATTGTATCCTCTTAAAAATACAAAATCAAAAAGTACCACACACCGATCTACTTATTTTTTGCATGAATTCAGATAATGTTGTATTTTTGGTCTAACTTTATTAACTCCGGCTATGAAGAGAAAACGATTTACCCACTTAAAATTCGAAATTCCAAAAAATCCCTTAGTAGTGGATCTACACATCTGGAGAGGTGCTAACATACAAAATTTCAAAAATTCAAAATTGGGAAAAATTTTTGTTTGGTAAAATTCGAAAATCTGCTTCACGAATGGTCCGAATGAACCTAATTCAGTGTTTTACGTGTCTAAAACCATCTTCATAAATTGCCTTTTTAATGAACCATGTTTTAACTCATAACGGATATAGGAAGAAACATTTTTTGTGCTTTATATGTATGTACTTGTATATACTATAGATAGGTATAAGTGAAATTTTTTAGTACAAGTTTATTCTATGTATTTGTAGGTTTTATTTCTGTTATGATTTTGGTCGGAATATGTGTAAAACAAGGTCGTTTTTTCAACATATAAGATCACCGGAATTAATAAAAACCGAATTTGACATAACAACATTTGCAAAAACAAAATTGCCCTTGTTGCCGTTGATGGATCTTTGTAAGTTTATATTCAAGTTTTACACATATTATAAATAAAAATATGAAATAATTTGTTAAATTGTTTTTAATACTTATTGGGGCTATATTTCATTTTAAAAATTGTGAACTTATTTCATATGAAAAAAAAAATCCAAAAAATTGGGGACTTACTTCATTTTATTTTTAGAGAATTATTTCATGTTGCCGAAAACTATTATTTGCACGACAACACAAATTTACAAGTTTACACGGCCACCGTTGCTGCTCCATCCAAGTTGAAAAAATTTTTATTTTCGTAGGCTGCAAAAATTTAAGTCGGTCAACCTTTTAAAAAATATGAAATAAATGAAAGATTCAGATTATTTTCTTTTATTAAATAAAAAGGAACATCAATTACATTAAATATTATATATGTATTTCATATAGATTTATTTGATTCTAACCAAAGTATATACAAGTAGTTCGACTCTTTCACAACAGTACCTAACTCTTAATATGTGTTAGTAACAAAAATGTAAATGTGTTGGTGTATTTTTAGTTTTAAAAAATTGTTTTAAATTTTATTTTAATACAATACAAATTATGTGTCAAAAATAATTTAAAATAATTTTTTTCAAAATGGAAATAAAAATGCTTCTCAAAGTGTTCTAAAAAGATTATAAAATATTGAATGTAACGTGGTTCGTCCTTTTTTATGTCGAAAAATCGAAGTTAAAATTTCAAGTGTTTAATACTCTTACAAGGGTGTTCAATTCACGTATATGTGAGAGAGTTTTTGTTTTTTTAAATAGAGAATCGGACTACTTGTTATACTTTGGTTTTAACCAAATAATTAGTTTTTATGTTTTTACGGATATATTGTATAAGACTGAAATATTTAAATGTCATCTGGTTACGATGTTGCTTCCTTTTTCAAAATATTAAAGTAGCTGACTACACGACTACAATTCTTGCTAGCGGCATTTGTAGTCGTAAAATCGGTAGCATGCTGTCGTGAGTGAGTTTAATGCATTAGCGTTTGGACATTTGAGTTAGGTCTTTGAGAGGAGAGTTTCCGATCTATGTGTATTTATCTATGATTTTAATATTTTGTACATCTCAGACCATATTAAAATATTGATAGAGCGGAAACTCTGCTGTCAAAGATCTAACTCAGTTGCCAAAAACTTGGTGAGAATGCATTAGTAAAAAAAATATGTGAAAACAAAAACAACACTATGTGTGATTTGTTTGAGTATTTTTTTTCTTTATGTAAACATGTATATCGTCGTCGAAAATCCAAAAGTACGTAACATCACTTTTTATAATTTTACAGGAGAAGCAAAAAACGTCATAAAATTTAAAATATTTGAGATATAAAAACAAATTATCGAATATGGGCTTATAACACAACAACAAAACTATTTCAGAAGAAAAATATATATTTTACCAAATATTTTTGAAGTTATGTGTGTTACGTTATTTTGGATTTGTGTTTTCTGAAACAAAAGGACGTATCATCATAATTTTTTTTTAACAAAAAACATTAAATATTGGATGTATGACTTAAAAATGTGAGATTTTTTCAATATTATTTTGAATATAAATTTATTCAAAGTATTGGCTATTGTTAGATATGACCTTTTCTCATCTTTCCGGCAACATACGGATTCCGAGCCAAAAGAACTGCTCATCTTTTGAGGCCCAGAAAGAATCAAGCCAATATCGGATACTCTGATCTGAAGTGTAGCGTATCTCAGATAGAGCGTTCTGTATCAATCGAATCAAATAGTAGTCGGACGGGGAGGTTCTGGACTAAAAATACGTAGTTTTCAACAGGTATTGCATCATGTGGCCTAGCGTTGACATGATGGAATATTAAGGTTTCATGTCTGGCCGCATATTCTGCGCGTTATTCGGCCAATGCTTGCATCAAATGAATATGTTGAGTTCAGTACAGGTCCCTTGCGATGGTCTGGCCAGATTTCAGCAGCTCATAATAGATAGGACCCATTTGGTCCAACCAAATACAGAGCATTTCCTTAGCGCCAGGGTTATATGGCTTTGGAGTCGATTCGGCTGGTTGACCGGGCTTCGCATGCGATCTTTTACGCTTCGGGTTATCGTAATGTATCCATTTTTCACCGCAAGTAATGATTCGGTGCAAAAATGATTTTTTTTATATCGTTCAAGCAGCATTTCAGACATACAAAATCGTATTTAAATGTCTCTCTGCTTCAATGCGTATGGTACCCAATTTTCACTTTTGGATGAATCCAGCTGCTTGCAAAAGTTTTGAAATAACTGATTGAGTGATTCCAATGATTTTGCAAGCTCTTGCTGAGCTTGACAACAATCTTCATGGAGTAATACCTCCAACTCTTGGTCTTCAAACTTTTTTGGCTGGCCTGGGCGATTTTTGACTTCCGTATCAAAGTCCCCACTTCTGAACCGAACAAACTATCTCCCGCACATTCACCATAAGCTTTGGTTAGCAATCGCTTTGTTGGCACAAATTCGACATTTTGGAATCAAAAAAAAACTTTATTGTTTACACTATAATGTTCAATAACTAAGCGAGAATTAATGATAGATATGTACCCTTCAAAATGACATATAAAATATTAAAAACAAAAACTTCGTTCAAATGTTTTAAAATAAATGGTTCCCGATGACTCATAAGCCAATGTACGGATCATATTAACTGTCTCCAGATTTTGTATAAGTTATATTTATTTTATAATGCACACTTTACCTTGTCGAATAGATGGTAAACTAAATCCACAATAATAAATTAAAAGAAAAATAAATGCCAAATATTTTGTTTTCAAGAGTGATGATACGTACTTTTGATTTATGAAAATCATGCACATGTTGATACGTAGTTTTGAATTATGGATATAAAATCGTTATTTTTGGACACAGAAGTCTTAAAATTTGTAGAGCCATGTAGTTTTACCTTATGAATCAGAATCAATCAAAAACACGATTTTGATTTTTTTGATGATACGTACTTTTGGATTTTCGACGACGATATGTACTTGTCAATACCCTGCAGTTAATTGAACTTGTTCCGCTAAGTCGAATTAGCCACTGAGAACTACCACTAATGAATTTTCAACCCACTCGCAAAGTTATTGACTGGTGCATTTAACACGGGGATGTCATTGCAAGTGGCCTATTAGCACACTCTGCATAACACTTCACTATTAAATTCAATAGTACGAATACTCCAGCATTTGAGAAAAAAAAAAAGAAAAAATAAATTCTTTAGAGAGCAGGGTTGAACACATAACCCCTCGTTTTATAGTCAAATGAGCTAATTACTAAGTCACAGAGCTCTTACTTGTACTACTCTCTATTAGTTAGTAAGAAATACACGTGAGTCTACTATCAATTTTTAGCTTTGTTTTGTCATCAGAGAGAACGAAAATACCAACGACCATATTCAGCATTACATGTGGCCATCGAAGTGTTTTATTTTAGAGGATTTTATTTTACATGAATTTATTTTCAGAAACTTATGGTGAATATCCGACTATTGTTTGTTACTGAATATGCTGGCGAAATGTAGTGCAAATGATAACCATTTAACTATCACTTCTACAGCCACAGCGAACTAGTTTGTTGTACAAGTAGCAATATAGCTAGTGTAAGATTTCCAATTTCCTCTTTTTAAACTGCTGGGTACATTATCATGAATAAGTTTTTTTTTAACAATATACTTAGGTTTTTTCGCTCTCCTCTGTCAAATATATCATTACATAAATTTATATTGATAACAAGGCAGTCATCTAGGACCAATACTATTTTTATTGTATATCAACGACCTTCCTACCACAATAAAATTTTCCAACATACTTATGTATGCAGATGATGTAAAACTGTTTTCATGTAGTGCCGACTCTATTGTTCAACCCCATTTACAACAGGATTTAAATTTATTCTTCGTTTGGTGCCAAATTAACATTTTGGATATTAATTTAAAAAAATGTAAACATATGCGTTTTTCCAGAAAAACTAGATCAATTGGATGCTATTTCCTTGGTGATTTCAAATTAGAGGTTGTTGATGTTTTCTTGGATCTGGGTGTATTACTTGACACAAAGTTATCTTTTATCGAACATGTAAATATGTGTACTAATAAAGCTCGTGGTGTATTTGGTTTTATTAAACGATGGTCAAAGGAATTTTCTGATCCATCTATAACAAAACAATTGTATATAGCTCTTGTAAGACCTATAATCGAATATGGATCAATCATTTGGGATCCATATTATAACGTCCATAGTGATCGTATTGAGTCTGTACAAAAACAATTTCTGCTATTCGTTTTAAGGAGATCTTACCCAAATCCATCTATATATCTTCCTCCATACAGAACCAGGCTATTGGAACTTAATTTACCAACTTTAAAAAGTCGCCGAACAATGTTGAATGTCACATTTCTTATCAACCTTATTAATGGCAATATTAACTCCGAGTTCCTTTTGAGCAACTTACATTTTAATGTCCCTCAACGCCCTACACGTTATTACCATCCGTTAAAAATAACATATTTTCAACAAAATTATGTTAATGCTGATTCTTTTCGTCGAATATGTTTAAATTTTAATGATTTGTACAATATTATCGATACAACTTTGAGTATTAATATTATTAAACGTAATTTAATTTTATATTTAAATAGATTACACTAAATCTGTTTGTAATATTTATAATATTTTAATTTTTTGTCTGAACGGAATTAATCCATAGACTAAATAAATAAATAAACATTATGCGACAAATGGTGATCGGCGGGGTTCTGCTCAGCGGGAAAAGTTATATCAGTAAAAAAAGTTATACCTGTCCCGGCATTTCGCTGTACAACTATATTTTACTCTGGGTATAGTATTAGACGAATTTAATTGATTTTTGTAAGATAACTAATGAAAACCAAAAATACCACTTTTCTTTACTGACTATGTTGTAGCCAGCGTTGAGCTTAACAACTTTACTGAACATAACTTTGCGATATTCGGACATTTAGATGGCAAATTTGAGCTGTCGAACATTGTAATTAAGAAATATTTCTTATCCGCTTCCAAATTTATTGATTACTAGCTTGACCCGGTGCGCTTCGCTACCCATGTCGTAGTATAAATCGTTTCAGCCGTTTAGTAATTATTGTTTAAGAACTAAAGGTACCAATTTTACCAGTTTTTCCCCCTGTTTATCTCTTTCTGGTAAAAATATTAAAAAAAGTTATGGCCTATTGACGCTTCCAAGTAAGGATCTATATACGTTCCAAATTTCAATAAAATCGATTTAGCCGTTTAGGCGTGATGCTCAAACAAACAAACTTACAAAGCCATATATATATTTATATGGATTTTCTATAGAACAGTTTTTATACCCTACACCAGCATAGTGGGGAGGGTATATTGCTGATGTTTGTAATGTGCAAAAATATTGTCCCAACCTTAAATTACACCAGTCTACTTAGGACCACTTTCTGAGTTGATAAATTCGACAAAAATTTTGTACAAGCTTTTTAGTTGCGCCAAGGACAAAGCCTATCATATCTCCCATATAAGGCCCAAATCCAAAAATCACTTTAGCTACCACAAATCTCCTAAACATTTTGGTATTCCAGTAAAATTCAACACAAATAAGTTATATATACAAAAGACACGTCACTAAATTTTGTAACGATCGGTTTATATTTAGTCATAGCTCCCATATAAGTTCCACTTCCGAAAATCATTTTAAGGAGTATAGATTTCTTAAAAATTTTAATAATCAAATAAAATTCAGCACAAATAAGTTTCATATATAGAAAATACATGCCATCTAGTTTTATGGCGATTGATTTACAATTAATCATAGCTCCCATATACGTTTTTAAAGAAAACTATTTATAAACATCTTCTCAGTGTAGGGTATCATATGGTCGGGCTTCAGCGACTTTGCTTTCTTACTTGTTTTTTTTATATAAAATGGTCTTATAAATTTATGTAATGATTTATGATTGCAAGGTATTTTCTCATAATAATTAATGATATTTACTTACAAGTTTCCGCCTTTGCTTTAAAAAGTCCTAATATGATTAAATTCCATTTGATTTAGTTTATAAACTAAAGTGGAAGTAACGAATACCTACATATCATATATTATAATTCTATAAACAATACAAATTCAGTTTGTATGAATAGATATATACTCAATATTTATGATATTACATTTCATTAAGAAATCTCAAAATCCCTTAAGGGCATTACTCAATTATTAAAGGTTGTTATTAGTAAGTAAGTATATATTCAGATTTATATGGGTTTAATTTAAGTAATGTATGCATAACAACTAATAATAATATTAATTTTAATTTTGATAATATTCTTGTAATACATTTGTGTATTAAATAAATTAAACAAAACAAATGAAGCAACAAATTTAACTTATAAATACAACTAACTAAATATCAAACTGAAATGTGTGTTTAGTTTCTTATTTAACATTTAACCAAGAACATGCAGGATAAAAGGCTTCCCATTATCCTGCTAATAGGTTTGATGGTAATACAAAACAATATAAATTTGAATGGGGCAAGTGAGAAACATAACTTGTATCAAGCATTATCTTTAATAATACATAACACATTCATGGAAACCGATAGTCGGCTATTATTCTCTGCCAATTTTGATGAAAAGTCGAATAAAGATCGTTTTTATGCAAATGACTTTATGAATAGTGTTTTGTATGACATTAATAATGCCTCCTATAATGTGTTTTATCAACGTCAAAAACTATTTTTCAATTTAAGACACAACGAAATCATTTTGCTGGATAATTTAAAAAGTTATAAGTGAGTTCTAAACATTTATATATGAAAAAATGTGTAAAATATTATATTTATTATTTGACTAATTGATTGATACCTTATTTAAGATATTTCTTCAGCAAAATTTTTAATATTGGCAATATGGATCTGTCACGAACTTTGCTATTCATCACTTCCCTAAAAACATTGGACTATGATACTCTTTATATGATCTTTAAAGACTTATATCATATGGATATAATAAGAGTGGCATTAGTGATAGAATTGGCAGAGGATGACATTGTCATGCTTACCTATTTTCCATTTACGCCCACATCTTGTAGAGATTTTAAACCGGTCATTATAAATCGCTATTTAGTGGATAAACAACGTTGGGCCAATACCGATTATTTTCCCAATAAGTTGAATGATTTTTATGGCTGTCGTGTTATCTGCTGCACTTGGGAGGATATGCCATATTTCAATGTGAAGCAGCATAATAAGATTAGCAGTGTCGTGGATTATGTGGGTTTAGAAGGGGACCTGTTAAAATATGTTGCTGATAGATTGAATTTTTCTATTCATATCCACTGGATTGATCCGATAAAAGAGGATGTAACTAATAAGGAAATCTTTTTTAACAAGGTAAATTTAATCAAGTGGTTTTAAGGGGAAAAAGGTATTTTTTGTAGCTAGATATAGGACGAATTTTGAATAAGTGGAAATCCGCATGGTGATAATCATAAAACCTGAATTATTCAGTAAAGAAGATTCCACGGTCACGAATGCGACATTCGTACGCCTTTAAAGTGAACAAAATAAAGAAATCTTAAAATAGTTTTTTCTTATTTATTTGTTTCTAAGGAAACTAAATTTTAGTTTTAGTTTTTCGCATTAAACACTGTTTTATTTAAAATATGCTTAACTGTAACAACTACGAAATTACTTTACCTCTTAACCACTAATCTATGTCTCATTTGTAAGCCAACAACAATTTACTTACATTTGTCATTATCCTTTTACCCTCTCTCTACCTCTCCCACATTTCAGATGTTTTCACGATATTGTGACTTTGCATTGGGCGGCTTCAGCTATAGAAAAGATTTAGATAATTCGTCGACATTTTCGCAAACTAATTACTTTATGCTTAGTCCCATCTACATTGTTACCAACGTTATCAATTTCTATACATCATATGAAAAACTTGCATTTCCATTTCATTATACCGTATGGTTTGCGCTTGGTTTAATTTTTGCTCTAAGCTCTGTACTCATCTGCACTTGTGGACGACGGCGAGAATGGTTGCGTTATCGAGATTTTTTTATTGGTTCCGCTAATAGAACACCCCACTTCTATTTGTATGCGCTGGCCGTGGGTGCCACAATGACAACGGCCCACATGCCAAAACGTAATTTTGCACGATTCCTGCTCACCTGCTGGCTGATGGTAACATTAATACTACGCAATGCCTATCAGTCGGGCATTTATCAAATGTTGCGTGACAATAAGCAATGGAATCCACCGCAAACGATTGAAAATGTATTTGAGCAAAACTATTTGATTAGCACGACACCGGAAAATCGGAAATATTTTGATGTTCTGCCGGATATGAAACGCAAGCGAATTTCTAATAAAACCATATTGGAAACGTTTTCGGAAATGTTTAATGCAAAGGAGCCGATAGCCTTTATTGCACCCTACGAGTACTTTGGCTACTTTGGCAAAGTGAACGGTAGTCAGTGGCAACATTTGCATTTGGTCAAGGAGCGTCTGCTAACCCAACAACTAGCCATTTACGTACGTCATCATTCATACTTTATACCGGTGCTAAACGACCAGATTTCTGATGCACAATACCATGGCTTCATAACATTGTGGAGTCTTCGAAATGGTCTGTCACTGACAAGCTCTTTAAAAGCCACCAATTATGGTCGACTGAATAGCAATAACAATGCGGATAAAGATCCACTGTCAATGAATGAATTGGGTGCTGTATTTATGATTTTAGTTTGGTTGCATATTCTCTCAACTGCAGTTTTTCTAATCGAATTAATTAGCTATCGTTACGGAAATGTGGTTAGAAATTGGTTGAATAAGCATATAAATATGTAGTTTAGTTTATAAGTATGTACTTAGCAAGCAGTATTCTTTGCATTTAATAAAGTGTGTTTTTTTTGTTAACTTAAATATGTATTTATTGAGGTTTCGTTTACAAATTTTTATTTTGTGATATCATGCCTTTTTATAAGGTTTTTGCATCAGTGATCTGAACGGTGGCATTTTTTTTATTGCAAAAATTTGAACTCCTCCTGAAACCACTGATTTTGAACGATATTTTCTACAGAGTAATAACAGCTCTATATATATTTCGAATCTAACTTTACCATTCCAAATAATTCATATTTGTCATTACTATAATAAATATATAAATTTGGAACAGGTTTTCCAAATTTATTTTTTATGACAAAAGTTTTAGTGTTTCATTCTTCCTTAACTACTTGTTATTCAATATTTGTTTATGTTTTTTCTTATATTTTTTAAGGCTCATTTTATTAAAAAGAGTCGACAAACCTTTGAGATTAAAATTTGTATACCTGTTTACCAACAACTAAATAAAGTAATTTCAATGTTTAAAATTGAATTAACTACGTATAAATATTTGCTTGTAAACATTTACTTCTTCATACTGAATAGAGAAAAAAATTTTAGCAAAGAAAGAAAGAAAAAAAATAAAAAAATTGTGCGTAAACTCATGAACAGATTAAGTAACTGAAATTCATAATTTTTAACATTTCCAACAACCAAATCAAAAGGAAATATATGCCATAAATTAATAGAGGGATAGAAAATGTTTCAGACAACAGAGCACTACAATTACACTTTACTTGTTCTTAAATAATATGACAACAGGTCAGCACATCAACCGGTTTCAGCTAGTACATTAAAATTTTGTGCAAATTAATATTCGTTATAGTGTAAACATACATCAACTGGCCTTGGGTATTCAATACCAGTTAAAACTACATACATATAGCTGTCCATATAAATATCAGATACCTTGCAATTATAAAAGTAGAATTGTCAAATTAGAACTATTTACATAGGGTAACATAGAGACGAGACGTAACTGTCAAAAACCTAAGTCTGTAAAACAATGTAAAACAAGTATGAAATTATAGTCGGTCAAGCTTGACCATGTAATACTCTACACTGCGTATATGAGCAAAAACATGTTTATATCCTTCACCATGAGTCTGTCCATCTTTAGCTTACATAAATGATATTAAAATCAAAAAAATCGGCTTATAAATGGATACAGACATTGTCATCCATGTGCATGTTGAAATCAAATTTCCGTAGCCCCCAAATAACTTATATACTTCAATATATCTGCTATCCGGTTGTCAAAAAAATCGGCTCACAAATGGCTGAGATTATTATTAATCTATATCTGGATTACTGAGTCATTAATAGACACAAAATGGACAGATATTTCAAAGACCTTTACAACGAGGTATTTAATACCATAATAAGTCGGAAATACTATGGATCAAAATCGGGAAAACATTTTTTTAAAGTTATTTCAAAATATTTTAAATTCCTTGTTTCAGTATTATTTGGCGAATTTTATATAAGAATCGGCACAGCCGAATAAAGCTCTATTACTAGTATTTTTTTTAATTTTAATAATTTTATTCCTGAGAGATTTTTTGAAGTGGGCTTTATATGGGATCTATAAGCAATTTTGGACGAATCGCCTGATATATTTCTATATGAAACTTATTTTTATTGAATTTTATGTGGATACCTAAAATTTTAAGAGATTTATGCTTGTTAAAGTGATTTCCGGAAGTGGGCTTTATATGGGAGCTATAAGCAATTATGGACCGATCGGCACAAAATTCTGAAGCGAGATTTCTTTTTATATAGAACTTATTTTTGAAGTAATTTGTATCAGACATTTATGACAAAAAATTCCAATTTCGGGAGGATATTAGTATGGGGTAAGTGAAATAATGCACTGCTTTCAATAGGTTTGATCCTGGTACCGACAAAAATTAACGCATCAAATCTTAGCGGAGTATCTTTATAATGTCGATCTGTACTTAATTTGAGAGAATTGACACTTAAGCCGAAATTTAATTCCATTTCGATAGAAAATATAAATAATACGATATTTTTAAGGAAGATTTTATTGTGTCAATTTACATATATTTATCATATATTTATCTTTGGGTCTATTGTTAAAATAATAATGTGCAAAATGTACTTATATGTATTTTTAAATGTACTTGTTTAAAGGATATTGATAAAGTATGATATCCTTGTTCCATTGGAGAAGGGTTTTTTTTGGTGATATACTCAGAACATTTAAGTCCCTTGGAGTTATACAAGACTAAGTTTATAAAAATTAGACAACTATGTATTTATAATGAATGATTATTCTTCGAAATATCAAGAACCATACAATGGCTTATAATTGAGAAAAATCTTTAGAAAATGAAATATGAATTCCAAGCCAATATATCATACTCTGTTCCATAGTGCAGCGTATTCCAGAGAGAGCGTTCTGCCTCGATCGAAACAAATAGTAGTCGCCAGGGGCACGGTCTGGACTATAAAACGGGTGAGGCAAAACTTCGCAATCACTTCCTTCTAAATAGTTGTAAACAGGTACTCTATAATGTGGTCGAACGTTGTCCTGATGGAATATTACGGTTTCATGTCTGGCGGTATATTCAAATGAATAAATTGCGAACAGGTTCCGTGTGATGGTCTGGTCAGATTTCAGCAGCTCATAATAGATAGGATCCTTTCGCTCTCACTAAATAAGGAGAATAACCATGGATATTTGACTTTTGTGTCGATTCGTCTGGTTGGCCGGGCTTCACATATATGATCTCTTACGCGTTGAGTTATTGTAATGGATCCATTATTCTCCAAGTAATGATTCGGTGCAAAAATGATTTTCTTTTATAGCGTTCACGTATCATTTCGGAAATGTCATATCGTTTTCAATTTGCATGTTACCTTATTTCCCTGCTTTTGGGTGAAACCTGCTGCTCGTAAATGCTTTGAAATTGCTGCTTGAGTAACTCCCAATGTAAGCTCTTGTTGAGTTTTACAACAATCTTCATGGAGTAATGCCTCCAATTCTTGGTCTTTAAACTGGCCTGGGCGATTTTTGTCTTCCGTGTCAAAATCATTACTTCTGAACCGCATAAACCATCTCTCGCACGTTGAAACCGATGTTACGCATTCACTATAAGCTTTGGTGAGCAATTGGTGTGCTTCAGCGGCACTTTTTTTTAAATGCGAAACCTCATATGACGATTCGTTAATACAAAATTTTACATTTTCGAAGCAAAATAATACTTAGTTGTTTACACTACAGTGTTCAATAATTAAGTAAGAATAAATGACAGTGGGTACATACTTTTCAAAATGACGTATTAGTTATTAAAAATAAAATCCGCGTCCAAATGATACGCCATCTATTGTGAATCCCTCATTTTTAAGTCATATATCCAATAGTTTCAGGAAAATTTATTGAAACTTAGCATTACTATGGGATCAATATTGTTAATTGGACAAGCAAGTAAATATTGTATACAATTAAATCTGAGCGATTTTACACCATTCTTATATAAATTTTAACTTTTAAGCTCAATAAAAGACAATCCTAAGTTAATTTAAAATTTTTGAGGAACTTAAAATTTTGTATGACCATAAAGAACCTGTGTACCAAGTTTCAAGGTTTCAAGTAAAGGTCTAATGCCTTGTCAAAAATGTTTGTTTCCTCCCTATAAAAAAACGATTGTAAGTAGTTGCAATGGAATAAATATGTAAAATTCATTTGCTAAAAGCCTTGTAAGTAGAAGGGTGGTTAACGTATGTATGTAACTCATTCGTCAACGTGAATCTAGTTCCAAGAGTTACAGGGTGTACAAAAGGCATATACATACATACATACATACATACGTACATTTTTACAAGTTAGTAATAACAGTTACAACACATAAACATTAACTGGTTGTAAATATTTACATAGTAAACGATGCATGTGTGAATATGTTTGTGTAAGCCTACATACAACATGAAATGATGTATGTATTTCATGTATATTCATATATCTCGAATGTTATAGTATGTATTTTGTTCACATCACCCTCTAACTGAGTATTGTTGGTTAAACATTCACAGTGTAGTTTTGTAGGTCTTGTTTTTTGTTGTTATTTTTGTTGATTATTGTTGTTGCTGCTGCTGTTGTAGTGTGGTGTAAATTTTGTTGTTCCTATACCATTTAAAATGTTGTTAACGCAATTTTCCATTTCGATTTCCGTTGTTATTTCCGGCCTGTTTTTTTCTACTGCAATACACATACATATACCCACAAACACAAACAGACCTACATACATTCATACAAAACTACATCAACAGATAGACATTTGTACATCACCATTATGTGCATGTATTTGAAAAACATCACACATAGATTCACTTACAAGAAGAAAAAAAAAAAAAATATATGTAACTGTTTACGAATTGTAAAATTCGGCTAGTCGACTGAATTTAAATTGTATTTTTCCTCCGCAAACTTCCGTTGCCGCTTTCAGCTTGTTTTCGCTACGTATTTTTTCTGTATTTAGTTTTAGAATATTTCGTTGCTGCTGTTGTGTATTTGTGATGTTTACTTTGGTTTTGTGTATTTTGGCTGTTGTTGCTTAATCCTTACAGCCATGAATGTCATGCAATCATTTTAATCCAACTAACAGCTCTAGGTGGAGTTGAGTTGAACAGTGAACACTTTTGTTCGTTTACCAGAGAAAAAATTGCTTTTTTTTTGGTGGGTATTTACATACAAATGAAAATTTTAAATATTTAAAGATAGACACAAGCAAAAAAAATAAAACAGAATCCAGAGAGTAAAAGTCGGCTGTATAGTTTATGTATGTTGTTGTTTTTTTTTTTTTGGTTTTTTTTTAGTGAAAAAGTTAGTTATTATGTTGTCTGAAAGTGTTTTGATTTATTTGTATTTCGCAACTATTTGTTGATGGTTAAGAATTAAGTTTAATTTAGTTGTATTAAGCTTAGATAAACTACAAATTTGCAGTTAGTACAGTGTGTATTTAATAATTAAGCCATGTTTTGTTTAAAAACATACAGATATTTTAGAAAATTTAATGAATTTAAAATGATTAAGGGGGGTTAAACAAGAGAACCCAATTCATCTAACATCACAACCCAGCAAAAATTATTCTTGATTTGGAAGCAATAAAAATGACTACTGCATCTTTAACAGCTTCCTTTATTGCTTCTTCAATTATTGCCTTACGATACTGATTTTTGGAAGGCATACATTCAGCAAATATTGTATGTGCAGAAATTAGAAAAAGGCAGCACTATTTGTCAAGCAATTACTACTTTTATTGCTGGATTTTTTACAAAATCAGCCTAAAGTATGCACCTCGGACGCATGATATTATCAATTCTTCCATGTGCTCGTAAATGCACATTCCGGATTTCTTAAGCAGAGCTCCCAGCAAAAATTATTCTTGATTTGGAAGCAATAAAAATGACTACTGCATCTTTATTGCTTCTTCAATTATTGCCTTACGATACTGATTTTTGGAAGGCATACATTCAGCAAATATTGTATGTGGTGCAGAAATTAGAAAAAGGCAGCACTATTTGTCAAGCAATTACTACTTTTATTGCTGGATTTTTTACAAAATCAGCCTAAAGTATGCACATCGGACGCATGATATTATCAATTCTTCCATGTGCTCGTAAATGCACATTCGGGATTTCTTAAGCAGAGCTTCTACGCGAGGAATCCCATACAAAAATCATGTAATCTTTCATAACAAGTGGAAGCAGTAGCAACTGCTCTCTTCCTTACATATCTGCTTCCAAGGAAGCACCATTTTTTGCTGGGCTTCTACGCGAGGAATCCCATACAAAAATCATGTAATCTTTCATAACAAGTGGAAGCAGTAGCAACTGCTCTCTGCCTTACATTTCTGCTTCCGAGGAAGCACCATTTTTTGCTGGGAACGGTGTCTGTAAAAATTATAGTCTAAGCTATTAGACCAATTATAAGCTTTCAGCTAATGTATCTTCCCAGTGGGATATTTGTGACAATTAGTCAAAACGTCCTAGCAAAGTGATTGAAAATATCAAAGTCTTATTAGAAACGTAAAATCTTTTCCATGGTTTTCATGCAAGAATATGTTTAATTGTATCCTAAAATTTACGCAAGATTTATATTAAATAGAAAACTTTTTTCTTTAGGTTTACATTGGCTGAATTTCATTAATACAGCGTTTAGTTTTCTTATTCAATGCTTATCTGATAGTGGGTTTGTTAGCATTGATTTTCAAAGGGTGTTAAATCACACAATCTAGGCTAATTCTGATCACGGAAACGAGAGAATACACGATTAGGAATTGTCTCATGAAGTAATTGAACCATATGACGCACAGTAGTAGAATAAAACAAGTGGAAATAAATCTGTAATTTCGAAACGGATGATACGGACGGCTATAGAAGATATGTAGTTAGGTTTAAGTTATAAATTTGGACTTTAAAGACCAAGGGGTACCTCTGGTATGGAAGAAATAATAAGTGTTATATATTAAAGTGTCTTCTTTTCAAAAGTGTATACAATTTTTGATAATCTAAAAATCGATAAAAGATTTTTTTCAAAAATAAGATAAAAATATTTTACCTTTTTTATACCCTACACCATAGTGTGGAGTTCCATTATTTCTTCTAGACCCCATACAACTGTCCTATCTGAAAATAGTTAAGTTCTCATAAACATCTTAATTATAAACATATCCATACCAAATTCAGTATAAATAAGTTTTATATAAGCTAAATTCGTACTACCAAATTTAGTACCGATCTGCCACCATTTTCCATAGCTCCCATATAAGCACTATTTTTGGAAATTTCACTAATATCCATAAATCTCTGAAAAATGTTAGTATCAAAATATAATTCAACACAAATACCCAAATCATCCTACCAAATTTTGTGGATCCATAATTAGTCACAGTTCCCATATAAGGCCCACTTCCGATAATCACTTTATCAAGCATAAACAGCTTAAAAATGGTGGTATTCAAATAAGATTCAATACAAATAAGTTTCATATCAAAAGAAAACTGTTTATAATCATATACCCGGTGTAGGGTATCATATGCTCGGGCTTGCCAGACTATAATTTCTTACTTGTTCTAATTAAAATTTTTATAATGCAATAAATGTTTTGTTTGGAAAGCTTTCGAAAAATGTTAATATAAGGACTGAGATCGAAAAATTCTTAACATACATATATGTTAATAAGAATGAAACCACTAAACTTACAGTTTTGTTGTTTTTTTTTTTATTTGATTGAAATTATTATTACAATTTACAAAAAAAAAAATATATATTTTTACAGTTTTTATCACTAGTGATGAAATTTTGAACCTTTTTCGGAAACCTTCCATTATGGTTTTTATAGTGATTTCTATCACCTTGTTCGAACAGATTGTCAATCTCCGTTTAAAAACTACCACACTTTTGGACACCGTTTTTGTGCTCCAGGCAGTTTGGAGGATTTGCCTCCCTTGGAACAAATACCACATTATTGTTCTTGTACCACTCAAGACATTTCTTACCATAGTGACACGGTGCCAAATCAGGCCAAAAATAAGTGGACACACTAAGAAGTCTTATGAATGGAAGCATCCTCTTTTATAAACATTCCTTAATGTAAATTTTGGTATTTATATAGCCCTTTGTAACAAATGTTTTGCTTCTTTTGCCGCAACTGCATATTGCTTACCATGCCAAGAACTTTTTGGCAAAATTTTCTGCTTTAGGGTCTTAAACTTTTCTACAAGATTCCCTCGAGCATCAGCAACATAAAAATGTTGACCCGGATGCTGCGAAAAATCTGCCAGAAAATATGTTTCGTCCTCCATTATGCAGCAGGAATATTTTTTTTAATAAAGTTTGACTTCAATTTCCGTGCTCTGTTTTTGGCCTCTAAATTTTTAGCATAGTTTCTGTCAGGAACTTTTTGAGCCTTGCATGTTTTTGAACCTGCATTAGCTTTAGCTTTTCGTACCAAATAGTCCGAGCACTGAGCTATCAGGGCTGCTTTCCTACCGAATGGGTTGGGAGCTCTTTTGAAAATGCTTTCTATTTTTTTGGCTTTAGAAACATCATGTGATTCATTCCTTCTACATGAACCAGGTTTTCTATCATCGGATAAGGTCTCCCGATACTTTTTAATAGCATTGAAAGCAGTTTGACGGCAGACCTTTGATTGTTTGGTCAAATTTTGATAAAAAAAAATCGAATAATACTTGGATTAATAGTTTAAAGGATTTTTCGATCACACTCTTTAGATAGATCATGATGTGTCACAAGTTATATTGAATTGTTGTTTTCTGAAACCAAAACGTATCATCCATAGGGGAACATAGAGACGAGACGGAATTGTCAAAAACCTAAGTCTGTTGTCAAAAACCTATCTCTTGCAACAACAAAATACATGTTAGTCAATGTATTTTGTTGTTGTATCAGACATATAATTTGTTTTTTTTTTGTTTGACATTACGGAGTGTCTCGTCTCTATGTATAATTCTCTATGGTATCATCAATATAAATTTTGTATGAAAAATAAAAACTTCAAAAACAATTTATGTTATTTTAAATAAATGCTTTTTGATTTATTTTTAATTACTAAAAACTAGTTAAACTAACTATCAAAAATAAGGTAAGAAACTATTTATTAACTAATACTCAAATGTTAGTTTTATTTATTGCAGTCAATAAAAAAACCCATTTTCAAATTATTTGATGATACGTTGTTTGCCATTTTTGGTGACGATATACTTTTGTGCGTCTACGACCAATATTTCGATGTGTTACATGCAATTCAGCTATGTGAACGATTTCAAAACGATCGATTTGTTTCCTAAAAAACCAAACCAAATATTTGTTATATTTACATAATTTAATAGAATTTAGGCAAGAGATTCTATTAAAATTTTGAACAATTTACAAAACGAAATTAATTAATACACCAACATTTTTGGCGCTTTCAAATAGTTTCGTTTCGTTTTCGACGTCAATTTCCATCACATAACTGTAAAATAGGTCGTAAGATCGAGCAAGAAATTTAAAAAAAATTACTGTTATTTTTATATCGTAATAATTTTTCGATACAATAGCTCATTCTATCACGAATGCGGGAATTTTTTTTAATTATTTGCTATTATTCACCTGGGTTGAATTTTCACTAGAAAAATATGCCGTATTACTCTTGATGTCTTTCAAAATTCATCACAAGTATGTATGTTGAGCACTTTCAGTTAAAAAAATTTAAAAGTTGACCAATTTTAACTCCATATAAATAAACCATTGAATTCTCTTTAAATTTTCAATAAAAATGTATTTTTTATTTTAAAAAAAATAAAAAAAAAATTCATATAACAATTTATTTCATCAAACTTTAATTTGCATGCACTAAAATAATTTTCTCCATTTTTGATACATAAAATTAAGCACACAATACAGCAATAAACTAAAATTTATTTAATACATTAAATAAAACACATTCATATACACGAGCGCGCACACAATCACATTTAACCATTTTAAATAAATCTATGTGTTTTTTTTTGCTGTTGATCCAGTATCAAGAACATATCATCAATCCTTGTGCAATGCCAACCAATTTTTAGCATCAATTGTTGAGTTACCAAACGTGCGACCAAATGAAAAAAGTTCACCGGGTACATGACCCGCATATGACGGTACCATACCACTCGTACGATGATAGATGACAAATTGTCCAGCATTAGGACTGGAGGAGGCGACACCACTCATCTCCATGGGACACCATTCGTCACTTTTGCGATGATGGTAATTGTTGGTAAATTCACACAGAGCACTGTTTGTCAGCTGTTTATTACTTTGACCGAAACGTGTCATGGCCATGGGTATGTGACCAGCGTAACCTTAATTGATGGGAGAGGACAAATAAATAAATAAACCAAACACGAGTTCGTGGAAAGTTAATTAGAATAATTAGTTTTGAAACAATTAATTGATAAATTGGTGAAAAATTTTGTGTAAATATGGCAGCAAAAAAATTGTGTATTTATCTATTTGACAAAAATTTATTATTTTGAAATAAAATTGTAGACATTTAAAGCAGTAGTTTAATTCACGATATATGAAAAAAAAAATTTATATCAGGGTTTAATTCCTAGAGAATTATACATAGAGACGAGACATTCCGATTTGTCAAACAAAAATACAACAAATCATATGTCTGATACAACAACAAAATACATTGAGTTACATGTATTTTGTTGTTGCAAGAGATAGGTTTTTGACAACAGACTTAGGTTTTTGACAATTATGTCTCTATGTTACCCTATGGTTTAATTTATAAACTAGGATCGCTTTTTACCACTTTTATAGAAAGAATTTTGAAACAATTTTTTATTTATGCATACATATCTAAATAACCTTTTAAAACATATATGTTTCATCAATATTGGTGGACAATAACATACTTAAAATTGTACCACAAAAAAACGTGTGGCCTATTTATATAAAATATTTCATGTAACTCATGAAGCAAATACCTACTTACCATTTACAATATATTTCTCCTTATTTTCATTCTCCATAAAATGAGGTACTGTGAATTTGGTATAAAGCTCATTTTCTTTTTCAACTTTAGTATTTTCCAATCTTATAGCTTGACCTCTGGGTTTAACAGCAATCAAAGGTGATCTGTAGACTGTTGTTGGAATCTTAAAAATAATTGTGATAATATTTTACAATTCATGTAAAACTTTTTGCAAACCCACCATTCTTTCATTCAGCTTAGCATCAAAACGCCCTTTACCACTTTCCAATATATCACGATGTTCTAATAACTGCTTCTCACATCTTAGCAATTCCACCAAAGCCTCATGCTCTGCTATGCCAGCTGTTGCGGCAGCCATAAAACGTTTGCCCGTTTTACTAGCCACATTTGGTATAAAACCATCGTAGCCTGGTATAATAGGATGCTGATAGACTGGATCCACGAAATAAACACGTTCTCTTAAGGTATTGATTTCCTTTTCGGTAGGATAGTCCACAAGAGTTGGCTGGGTGGGTGGCGTAACAATGAGCTTGGGAGCATGTTTGGTGCAGGGATCAATGAGTAGTTTATGTGATAGTTTGCCATAAGTCTTGCCTTCACGAAAACGAAACTGGGGACAATGACCGGTGTAGCTAGTTGGAAAATGAGAAACATAAATAGTGTTTTTTTTATGTCAGCATATAATTACCCTGGCATTAAATGAGGTTCAGGTGTTATGACCAATTCCATGTTTTTAATTATTTAAGTAACAACAAATTTTGATACTAAACGAAATAATTTAATTAATTTTTTAAATTAGTTTAAAAAATTATGCTTTTTTTTTTAAATGACATTTTATTAATACAAAAGGGTGTTTCAAATAAATTACTGTATTAAATTACAAACAAAAATAATTTTATATTTCACATTAAGGTTCATCTAAACGTATGATTAATTTTTAATTCTTAGTTACAATTAAATATTACTCATACGTATCACTATAGTGCTATTTTTAACAGGGATGAGCAAATCAAATTTTCAACAAATACCAACAAAGTAAATTTACATGTATTTCAAATCAGTTTGAAGTAAATAATAAAATATATAAGGACTGAGATCGAAAAAACCTTAAAACACGTTTTTCATTAAAACTTTGTAAAGTATGTCAGTGATTATGTTTAATGTTAATTATGTTCACTTGTTGTTAATCTGATTAAATTGAGTGAAGAGAAAAAAGTGCGAATTAAAATCATTAAATATTTTTAACAAAACACAACTTGGTCCTACAAAAAGTTAGCCAAACAATCAAAGGTCTGCCGACAAACTGATTCCAATGTTATTAAACAGCATCAGGAGAACTTGTCTGTTGATAGAAAACCTGGTTGGTTTAGAAAGAATTGTCCACATGATGTTTCTAAGGCCAATAAATAGAAAGCATTTTCAAAAGAACTGCCAACATATCCAGTAGAAAAGCGGTTAGCTCAGCCAATGCAGGTTTAAAAACATACAAGGCTCAAAAAGTTCCTGACAGGGACTCTGCTAAAAATTTAGAGTTCAAAGACAAGGCACGGAAATTGAATTAAAATTTTATAGAAAAAATATAACTGCTGCATAATGAATGACTAAACGTACATAAGGAAATTTTATGTAGCTGATGCTCGAAATTGTAGTTGTTGTAGAAAAATTTAGGACCCAAGTGCAGAAAATATTCCCAAAAAGTTCTTGGTATGGCAAGCAATATGCAGTTGGGGTAAAAAAGCCAAACATTTGTTACAAAGGGCTCTATAAATACCGAAATTTACATCAAGGAATGTTTACAAAAAAGGATGCTTCCATTCATAAGTCTTCTTAATGTGTCCACTTATTTCTGGCCTGATTTGGCATCCCGTCACTATGGTAAGTAAGGTCTTGAGTGGAGCAAGAACAGTAATGTGGTATTTGTATCAAGAGAGCTAAGTCCTTCAAACTGCCTGGAGTTAAAAGAGGAGATCACAAAAAAGAGGTATCCAAAAGTGTGGTAGATTTTAAACGGAGATGGACTTCGGTTCGAACAAAGTGACAGAAAGCACTATAAAAACCATAATGGAAGGGTTTCCGGAAAAGGTTAATAAATTCATCACTATTGATTAGAACTAAGGATTGAGATCGAAAAATTCTTAACACACGTTTTTCTTTAAAACTTTTAACCCAAGTATTATTTAATTTTTTCTTGATCAAGTTGCCTTTGTAATGCATGTCAGTTATTGTGTTTAATGTCAATTATGGTGTTTTGTTGTTAATCTAATTAAAATGAGTGACCAGAAAAAAGTGCGTGCTCAAATTACAAAAAGTTGGCCAAACAATCAAAAGTCTGCCGTCAAACTGTTTCCAATGTTATTCAACAATACCGGGAGAACTTGTCCGTTGATAGAAAACCTGGTTTAGGTAGAAGGAACGGTCCACATGATGTTTATTAAGCCAAAAAAAATAGAAAGCATTTTCAAAAGATCTCCCAACACATCGAGTAGGAAAGCAGCCCGGTTAGCTCAACGCTGCTGTATTATGGATGACGAAACGTATGTTCTGGCAGATTTTTCGCAGCTTCCGGGTCAAAACTTCCTGTAGCTAAGGCCAGTGGAGAGATATTGGGCTCTTGTTAAAAGAGAATTGAAGAGCACAAAAAAGGTGTCCAAAAGTGTGGTAGATTTTAAACGGAGATGGACAAGCTGTTCAAAAAAAGTGACAGAAGTCACTATAAAAATCATAATGGAAGGGTTTCCGAAAAAGGTTCATAATTTCATCACTAGTGATTAGAACTATACAAATAATATTTTTTGTAACTTGTAATAATAATTTCAATCAAATAAAAAAATAAAAACTGTAAGTTAAGTGGTTTCTTTTTTTATTAACATATATGTATGCTAAGATTTTTTCGATATCAGTCCTTAATAAAATATAATAGAATTTATACTCCGATATTTATCTATTCGCTGAAATTGCGGGCATTAATCAGTTCCACATATCGCACTGGTTCCTCTAAAGAGAGTCAACTCAAAATTTAAAAATGTTCAGTTGAGGCAAAAAACTGTAGTATTTTTAAATACATTACAATGAAAGTTTAAGACGATAGAGTAGAGAAAATGATGTGAGAGTTTAACAGACTGCACATCGATATCTTGCGAAGAGTGAAAATTGCGATATGTTGATATTAATTAAAGCGAAACTTATATTTGCATATTTTTGAGGTCTTGAGATTGTATGATCTAAATTGCAGCTAAATTCATAAAGAAATAAACGATAATGTTAGAAAAAAAGAAAATGGAAATCATAATCATTATTTATACATCATTCTGTAGAAAATCTCATGAACTATTTACTATATTTATAAAACTAAGTTAATTTGAATATAAAGTGTTAGCCAACATACGTATGAGTAATATTAAATTATTTGCCACTTTAATTTATTACTCATACGTTGAGTGGCCCATCATAACTTGCCTTTTGCTTACATGCATAATATATTATCTTTAAATTGTTCTAAACATGTTCATTCTTGAATCATAAAAATGCACTAGCTGTTTTATTTGTTCGGTAAATATAAGTATAAAGCATTGCCATACCTTTTTTTACTTTAATGCATCTAGTATACTGTAGACTTTATTCTTTAATACTTTAGTTTATTAATATCAAGTTCACTCCATGTGCATTTTAACAAAATTAAAGCGACATTATGTCAGTAGTAATTAAATTTCATGTCGTGAACATAAATCGTATGTAAAACATCTAACATAATTAGTTTGTACTCGTTCGTACTCATATACATAATAGAAACAAAAGAACAAATATTTTTAAGTATATAAGAAGTTGTGAATGCACATTTGTTATACCATTTAAGAGCATTAACTTGGGTTAAGAGGTATAGTACAATTTAGGGTGACTTAAGTTATTTTAAAAATGACAATGCACTAGAATAACCCTTATTAAAAATCAATTTTAAGGTTTAAAATACAATTTAATAAAAAACACATTTCCACATAATCAGCATTTTAAATAAACAGTATTTTAATTTTTTATTTTTTTTTAATTCTGTGATGGTAACACTATAAGTTTTATGTGCCACTTCAATCATAGTTGAGAAAAACAATAAATATTAAATAATAAAGTACGATTTTAGTAAATAAAATCGGAAATTACAGATTAAACTTGTTGTTAAACTTGCACAATCAGGGAATAAAAACCGTTCCTATTTATATTAAGCTAAAATGTATTTCAATTAAGGAGTGAGATCATAAAATTCTAAACACTCGTTTTTCATTAAAACTTTTAATCCAAGTATTATTTGATTTTCTTTTTTGATCAAGTTACCTTTATAAAACATGTCAGTTATTATGTTTAATGTCAATTATGTTCATTTGATGTTAATCTGATTAAAATGAGTAAAAAAGTGCGTACTAAAATTATTAAATATTTTCAACAAAACCAAACTTGGTCCTACAAAAAGTTGGCCAAACATTCAAAGATCTGCCGTTAAACTGTTTCCAATGTTATTAAACAGTACCGGAAGAACTTGTCCGTTGATAGAAAACGTGGTTCAGGTAGAAGAAATGGTCCAAATGATGTTTCTAAAGCCAAAAAATAGAAACCATTTTCAAAAGAGCTCCGAACACATCCGGTAGGAAAGCAGCCCGGTTACAAGGCTCAGAAAGTTCCTGACAGGAACGCTGCTAAAAATTTAGAGGTCAAAAACAGAGCACGGAAATTGAAGTCAAGTATTATAAAAAAATATTCTTGCAGCATAATGGATGACGAAACGTATTTTCTGGCAGATTTTTCGCAACTTCCTGTTCAAAGATTTGATGTTGCTGATGCTCGAGGGAATGTTGATGAAAAGTTTAGGACCCAAAAGCAGACAAAATTTCCCAAAAAGTTTTTGGTATGGCAAGCAATATGCAGTGGCGGCAAAAGAAGCCAATCATTTGTTACAAAGGGCTCTATAAATACCGAAATTTACATCAAGGAATGTTTACAAAAAAGGCTGCTTCCATTCATAAGACCTCATATCGTGTCCACATATTTTTAGCCTGACTTGGCATCCTGTCACTATGGTAAATAAGTGGTAAAAGAGCAATAATGTGGTATTTGTACCAAGAGAGGCAAAGCCTCCAAACTGACTGGAGCTAAGGCCAGTGGAGATATATTGGGCTCTTGTGAAAAGAGAATTGAAGAGCACAAAATAAAGGTGTCCAAAAGTGTGGTAGATTTTAAATGGAGATGGACTACCTGTTCGAAGAAAGTGACAGAAAGCACTATAAAAACGTTAATGGAAGGGTTTCCGAAAAAGGTTCAAAATTTCATCACTAGTGATTAAAACTATAAAAATATTTTTTTTGTAAATCGTAATAATAATTACATCACTGTGATTAAATAAACATCACTATTTTATGATTTGTTTTATTAATTTATTTTTATTGTCATTTTGTTAAATTGTAACAAAATTTAATGATTTTCTATGAGAAAGCTCTTAATTTGAATGCCGGAGTGGGTATGTTAGATTGTGCGGACCTTCTTCCACGATGTTTACACATTTAGTTACTACATTACATACATTATTATAATGTTAATTATTCCCAGCGGACTTTAAATTATGTTTAGCAATTGCAATACTATCATCTATTATTGCAAATTTATAAACATTTGTCTTTAAAATTCCTTTTTTTTAAGATAAAATATAAAAAGAATACTTTAAAATAGGTTGAAAATTGGGTCGAAGCAATTTTAAAATTTTTTTATTTAAAACAACTTTTGAAATAGCTATTTTAAGCTAAAATACGTTTATCAATACAATTTTAAGGCATTTTGCTTAAAAATGCCATAAGTATTTTTCAATACCACATACGTATGATTAATATTTAATTCCTAGCAACAATTAAATATTACGCATACATTTAATTACACCCCTTCTAGGTATGCGAAAATCAAACTGATATTAAATTTAGTTTTTCACTTAATACGTGTCACATAGTTTTATTACAATAAATTATAAACGATGATTTTTTAAATTAAGAGAATGGAAATTATTACGAATTTTGGTAAATTAGTGTGACTTTTATCATACAAATTTAAGATTTACTTTTTAATTTTTTGTACATTTTGTTTTTATTAACTTTGTAATTGTTAGTTTCACAGATTAGCAGTGAGCTTCTTAACTAACATATAAACAAAAAACACATTTTTTTAAAGTTTTTTTTTACGAATATTGGCTGTTTTAATACCGACATTTTAATAATTTGGTATGAACTATATTATTAATGAAATTAACAAAATCAAAGATGCGTTGACAAGAATTTAATTTCTATATGCAATGATTGTGTTATATATTTGTCTCTCTTTCGAAACCACAACAGTTTTAACCATAGGGTAACATAGATACGAGACGGAATTGTCAAAAACCTAAGTCCGTTATCAAAAACCTATCTCTTGCAACAACAAAATACTTGTTAGTAAATTTTTTTTGTTGTTGTGTCATACATATGATTTGTTGTGTTTTTGTTTGACAATACAGAATGTCTCGTCTCTATGTATAATTCTCTATGATTTTAACATTTTCTTTTGTTTGTTTTCTATTGTCATATCACTGAAACTAGCTGATTCATGTCTATATAATTTGTCACCAGAAATGTATTTTTCAAAATGATTTATTTGCAAACCGGATGGATTTAATAATATTTTAAATTTGTAAATTATTAATACCAAGATGTATTAACAAGGTGACAGCGTAACTTCAACAATTATAACAATACAAGTGCAATAGCCAGTTTTGTTTGTGTGAAACTTTCTTAACTGTCAAAAAATAAAAAATTAACAAAAACGAACTTTTTAAAATGAAATAGTTTTCTTTAGCACTATCAAATATTTTACGCACATAAAGCGGTGATAAGAACTCAATATTTTAAATATAAAATAATCGTTTTACTCTTATAACAAATTTAAAATTTTTTGTAAACAAGTTTTTGACATTTCAAAAGATACAAATTGATTAGAGTAAAAAATGTTTGTTTTCACATACAGCCTAATTATTAATAAGAAATTTCCCGGGAGTTTGATTCTCGTGATTTTTTCCCATGGAATTTGAATAGGAAGAATGGGAAAAGGGAAAAATCTCCCGAGGAATTATTATTTATAATTGGGCTGATAGTTTTTTTACTAATACATTCTCAGCACTTAGGTTTTTGACAAATAACTTAGGTCTTTGACAGGAGAGTTTCCGCTCTATGTTTATTTCTCTATGATTTAAACCAAAGTACAACAAGTAGTCCGACACTCTATTTTTTCAATATTACTCTCGCAAATATATGGATACCGTGTTAATTCACTTTCTTGTGAGTGATGTGAACTTTGATTCGAAATTTTATCTATTAATTGTCGACTAAATTCATTAACACACATTATTTTATATTTTTTTCAACACATTTAGCATTTATTCATTTCCAAAAATAAAATTTTGCACAATCTAAAAAAATATTTTTTTTGATTAATTTTTGGTATTTTTTTTTTGTTTGTGGCAGAATTTAATCCAGGGGTGCTCAAAATTTTATGGAAGAGCAAACACCACTACAAAAAACTAAAACATACAAAGAATAAAGAAAAATTCACACTTTTTTAAACAATACCATAAGATAAACAAAAACAAAATCTACATTGATGATCGCTGTCGTCAATGTTTACAAGCAAAGCATACGAAAGTCTTGTTGCTTTGCACTTGCGTGTATACAGTGAAGATCGACAAAAAAACAAACTAGACAATGTTGTTTGTGTATTTCATATTGCTAGTGCTGAGTGCTCCATTGAGTATAGAAACACACAGCCTTTAGCTAAGAGCATTTACAAAACCAAATGAGCACCAAGAGTATAGGGCTTGGGCACCATTGATTTAAACTATAATTTGAACAGAGTTTAATTTTTTGTTATTGTAAATAGAAGATTTTAATTTTTATAGATCTTTGTGTGTCTGGTGAAAAGGCACCAACTCATATTACTTTTTTACTAACAAATGTCTTGAGTTATTTACTGTTGTTGTTTTATAATTTGATTTCAACCCCCAAAAAATTTAGTGAAAAAAAATTAAAAAAAAAAATTCGTTTGTGCAAAATATACATGTTTCGGTTATTTTTAATGTTTAAACATGTGGAAAAATTAAAAAAAATATGTGTTTGTGAAAGAATCTATCTATTATCTATCTATTGAAATTTTCAAGAAAAAGTTTTGAAGTTAACTCTATCTCAAGTATTGAATTCACATAATACTTGTGAGGAGAGAGATATGTTGTTGTAGAATAGATTTAGGGACAGCAATTAATATTATATATAAAACCAAAGAATAACTATAAAACTACAGTAAATATAATTTTAAATGTTCAATATATTTTAAAGAACTGGTAAGATTTTTATTAACTTTGTCCTTGTTACCTCACAAAATATTAATAAAAGTAATTTGAAATTAACATTAACATTGAAAATTAAGAAATTTTTAATGAATTCCAAGAAAATCTGACCAATAAATAAAGATGTATACATTTATATACAATTATTAGAAAAAAAAAAAATTCAAAATGCCTTCAAGATTAATAAACCTTTAAATAAATTCCTTATTTAAAATTAAGAAAATATTTGTGTGTTTTTTTGCCCAATAAAAGTATTTAAAACAAAAATTAATTTTAAATTGATATATTTCCTGTTCATACATTCCTAAATACATACATATATTTACATTCATATCTATGTATTAGGCATAACTATGTTATATATAGGAATTTATTTGAATGTATATATATGCATGTGTATACAAACTCACACACATATGTTCATACATGCAAATATATGTATAGAAATTTACAAATTTGAATATTTGAAGCATGCAGTCGTTTGCATTTCCTTTATGAATTAGTTAATCATAATTTATTGAGTTTATTATAATGTAATTCATAAAGAGTTTATGTTCTAAACTTCTACATACATTTATATATGCAGACATGTTTGTGCAAGTTGTGTATGTATTTCACATATACATACATATCTATGAATGCTTGTATTTGTAAATAATTTGGAATGTTTGAATGCATGTGTGTGTATGTGTGTTTGTAGGAAATTGTATTTTGCAAGAGTGTGTTGGTCTTACTAAACAATGTATGAATTAGACAGCATGTCATGCCCTTCTGCACAAATTCCGTAGACGAGTGTGAATTTAATATAGTCTTATGAAATTAAGATAATTTTAATGATACTTAATGTTTATTAGCATTTGAAGACAGCTGCATTGGGCAGCAATAATTTGTCAAATTAATTTCTTGCATTTTGACTGCACAGTAAAACAACTAAATTAGATTTAGCAGTTAAATTTGTATATCTATGTGTATCTCTTTAATATGTCTCTGTTATTTTCATTTTTATGGACCATTTAGATATAGACATCCATATTAAGTATATATATAGATATGATTATGATACTCTAAGCGTAGGAATATTATTATAGTTATATTTATTTACTTTCTTATGGTATTGTACAGTATTAATGGAATATATTTTAATTTTATCATTTAAAAATTCTAAAGACAGTGTATTGCTTTTTTAATCGATTAAATTAAATATATATTCCATTTTAGTACTTTAATATTTATTACCCTGTTTTTTTTTTTCCTTCATATCTTTTCAGACAAAACTGTAAATACAACACTCCATTCTCTTTACTGTTTCCCATTTATTATCTTTTATTTTTGCTTCGACAAAAACAGCAGTAAGCAGCAGCAAATTAATGATCCTGCGTTAAGTGTCTGTTACATCGATTATGCTTGTTAAAATCAGTGTACATTAAACTTAAGTGGTGCCTCTCCAGCAACAAATCTGCCTCTCATTCTATCTTTTCACTATGTAAGTACAAGTATATTTATTTGTATGAGTAACTAAGTATACATATAGTTACTGTAGTAGATTTTGTTGAGTGCAGTGTAAATAAATTTTGCAGCTTCCGTTAGAGCGCCAAAGAGTAGGAAAAACAATTGCGGATAATACAAAAGAACCAGGGCGATGACATTTATTGTTTATCTTGTTAATAGTTTAAGAATTGTGTACGCAAAAGAAAACTTTTATATACCAAGTCTTTTTATTGATAATAATCTTCTTGCTCTCTTTTATAATGCATAAGAAAGGGTTAATAATGGGGTATAAATTCATTAATATTCATGTTATAAAGCCAAGAAATAATTCAATAATAAACTGTTAGGAAGAGAAGGGATGTATATATTTTTTGTGACATTAATAGTGTTAATATCTTCGAAAATAATGTACAATAACAGAGTTAAGACTCTACAGTTATTTATGATGGTTTTAATAACACTGTCCAATAAGAAAATGCAGCCACAATCATAACAATGCGAAATTAAAATAGACCTGCTAACAGTTTTAGGTGAATTGGCTGAGGTTTTACAAGGGAAAGAAATGCAATTTTTTTAGTTTATTTAGAAATTTTGCCATGAAAAATTACTTTTGCAATTTAATTTAAAAGAATAGAAATGTGTACGTAATTGTCGTCTTAATAAGTTATAAAAGACAAAAATTAGTGAACAAATTTTGAAGTTATTAAAAATTTCCCAGACCATTAACGTGTCTCAGGCCACTAGAACAAGAAATGTAGTAACAAAATTAACATATTTTGAGAAATATTAAAATAAAAGCTCTTTTTTTTTAAATATACCCATATTTACTTGTATATGAGTTTTTGTCTTCGTACGATACCGTTAACATAATCACAGGTATGACGAAAAAAATTTAATTTTATTAATGGTAATTTCAAAACTCCATTTTCGAATTTTTAAAAATTTTGTTAAACAAATTTCAGAATTTTTTGATCTTCACATTGGTATTTATTGAGAATATAATAGTGCATACAAATATGAAAAAAGTATGCAAAAATCTCCTATAGTTTTTCTGTTGTTGGATATATTTTGGCGAATGAGCCCAATTTTCTTACTGTTATGAATTTTAAGTAAAACCTATTCAGAATATTGCAGTCCAGATAATCTGAAAGTTTTACTAAAATCGGAATACGTTAACCCTTAAATGTAAATATTTTGATGAAACTTGAGAAAATTATATACTAGACTTCAGTATTTTTAATAACAGCACACAAATGGAAATGAACCCTTAATAGCACAAATTCACCAAACTGGGGGTGAGACTAAGAAAAATCAAACTGCAAACGCAACAACACACAACTTGCTGTTTCCTGTTTGCACAACTGATTGTTATAATGATTTGTCTGGAAGGACCCAATATTTTTAGGGACCATTTGTAACAATTTTTCAACTCATATGATGCCAACCCTTCTCATTATGTTCCGAATATTAAGTAAAAGAAACCGAAAATCAAATAAGAGTACTATATTTGGCTGTGCGGAATTTTAAACACCCTCCCACTAAATATAATGATAATTATTTAGAACTAACTTAAAACTTATGTTTTTGTTCTGACTCAATGTTACATATGTAAATTAGTTATATTATTACTACATTTCGATTAAATCAAATTAAACTTTCTAGCAACCTAAAACTTACTTTTACAAAATTGATATTTTTTCCTCTGAAAATGATCAATTTGTTCAATTGTTTGATAAACATACAAAATTTTTTTTATCTATATTAACATATATTTAAAAAATAATATAAAGTTTGTACTTGATCATCACTATTGTGAATTTCATACGAAATATTTCAATTTTATTAGGAAATTAAAAAGTAAAATGATAAATGAACTTTTTAAAGAGTTCATCATATTCATATAAACGTATTTGTTTCGAAATAACAATTCGTCATCATTCACTCGTTCTATAGTGCATTCTGCTTCCGTTGTAGGCCATTTTTTTTAACTGCCTTTTATAGGCCTAACAATAAGTATTTAAATCTTATAACTATAATTAAAACTAGTTGCTCTCCAACAAGAGAGCCTTAATGGTTAACTGGCACTCATCTTAGCGAGGTGGTTGATCTGCTCTACGGAACCTGGATCGGGTTTGGATCTGCACAAGTTGTCTTGCAAGAGTATTAGGATGGTTTTGCAACTTAACAATATATTTCTCACGGACTTTCTGGAACTCTTCCTTTACCAATGTCACTTCTAAGTCCCTGTGGATGTTTTCATTTCTTTTATACCATGGTGCTCCCGTCATGGTCCTAAGAATTTTAGATTGGGCCCTCTGTATAAGATCAATACTGGTGTTGCTAACCATTCCCCATAATTGAATTCCATATGTCCAAATTGGTTTTAAAACGGTCTTATACTGGATGACTTTATATTCAAGGCTTAATTTTGATTGATCACTGATTAACCAATGAAAGCTAGAGGCTTTTAGCTTCATGAGAAGTCTCTTGATTTCTATGTGATGGGGCCAAGTAAGCCGTCTATCAAGATGAATACCAAGGTAGGTGACATAATCAGACTGCGGTATATTAACGTTGTTGAGTGTGACAGGTGGGCAATTTCCTCTCCTCAGAGCGAACGTAACATGTTTACTTTTCAGCAGTTCGCCAGTTTTTCAACCATGTGTCCACACGTACGAGATAATTTTGTAGTTGACTAGATGCTATGAGTGGGTTTTCGTGTAAACTAATAAAGGCGGTATCATCCGCAAATGTAGAAATTGTTAATTTATCGCACGTAGGCAAGTCAGAAATGTAAATCAAATATAACGTAGGTCCTAGTACACTTCCCTGTGAACTTAACTCTGAAAAGTCTATTCGACAGATAAGACTCCAGCAATTTATGAGTACATAGTGGTAGTAAACATTTGATTTTATGTACTAGAACTTTATGCCATACCTTGTCAAAAGCTTGAGCGAGATCTAAAAAGACTGCAGAAAAATATTTCTTTAATTCAAAAGATTTTCTAATCTCTCCAGTTAAATGATTGGTGTACGCCATTGAAAAACATTTCTATAAAACTCTTCAAATCCAACATATTTTATTTATTTTTTTCAAATTTATTGAGACCTACAACATTTATGAATAAAATAGATTAGAGTCTAATATTACATAGTAGGCGCTGTCACTTGACTTCTTTCTGCACTAAACATGAATTTCGCATTTAGCTTAAGGGATGTCTCTTTATAATGTACAACAGTAGTCCGTTAGCATTCATGTACCCCACTGCCCCTGATATCGTTTTTCTCTCATTGAAATGTATTGGTAGAATCTTTCTCCGCGGTCATCGGTCTCAAATTATTAGGAAAGAAATCTAAACATGCATCTAGGATACGAAATATTACAGCCCAAATCCATATAAGTAGATAACAGCTCCGCGACAGTACTTTTGTATTCGCTTGATCGGTGAAAAATTAAAGTCAGTTTTATTAAGGATTCCCAGGCTGATTTTTTTCTTTAAATATGCCTTCATTCATTTTTTAAATATGCCTTCATTCATCACTCAGTTTATGAAATTTTTCTATTAAATATAAAAAGCCATCACCACTATTATTTATAGCTTTCATGATGTTTTTCATCAAAGAATAATAACTTTTTCATGAAATTATGAAATTAAATTTTGTATCGATATTTATGCAATGTATTTTTCGGATGTGTGTCGATCATCATAAAATATTGTAAAGTGATTTCTATATATTTCCGATTTAGTTTGAATGATTTTTATCTCAATAACGTTATTTACTAGATTTTTATGGATGTGATACTCGGCAGTTCACCTTATATGGGAGATATTTATGTAGGTTATTGTGTTTTTCGGAAGTGGTCCTATGACCATTTTTATATATATGAAGATTACTGAAGTATATTGAATTTTAACTTGATTACCATCTTTATAAAAGATTTATGAGGGCTATGATTTAATATGGCCTAGTGATTTTTTTACTTATGCTACTCACCGGAAGGTGAGTTTAACGAGTCCTCAGGACTATCGCGATACTGATTACAGGCGCTAAAAGGTCTACCCCCTCTAAGGCACTTTTTACTATTTTAAACTGGTTACCAGTTGATTTGATTTGGTGATACTTCTGGCTCTCGTCTCTGCTGTGAGACTGAATTTTGGCTGTTCGTGGTCAGGTAAATACCATGGGCACTCTAGGATACTGAACTACTATGGACACGCAAAACCTTTTTTCGATAGGCATTTCCATACTATAATCCCAAATAGGGATTTATGGCAGCGCGGACTCTTCCCACCTGACGATGTCATTAGAATATATACTGATGGCTCGAAATGGGGCAGTAGGGTTGGTGGAGGTTTCTTTATTGATAACTTTGGGATCAAATTCTACTTCAGGCTACCTTACTTTTGTACGTCTCTTTAGGCAGAAGTTACGGCCATTAAACGCGCAACCAACTGGCTGAGATATTATCAAATATCTGGTGATATATACATATTTACGGATAGCAAGGCTGCCGTTAATGGAATAGCGGGTGTCTTCACGACATGTAGGTTAACCGAGGAATGAGATAGCGAGACATTCTAGGATAACGCTTATATGGGTCCCTGGTGTGATGTGGAGATCGACCCCTTTTCTGGTATTTCCCTTGTTAGATGCAAGATGGTTGTACAGCAGATACTATATGACTTTGCACAAAGCAGGTGGACCAACGAGTCTTGCTGTGTTATGTCGAGGTCATCTTGGCCCGTATATGATGCCAGCAGGACGAACTTACTTATGGAATTTCGTCGAGAGGAAAGAAGGCTAATCGTTTCCTTCATTACAGAACACTGTGCAATTGGGACACATGCTAAAAGACTGGGCCTACGGTACAATGACTTGTAGGAGCTGTCACAACGAAGAAGAGAAGGAGATGGTGTCCCATCTATTCTGCCAACGCCCGGCTCTGATAAACCTGAGGGAACAGATTTTCGGAACTCCATTCCTATCATGCGAATCTACTCTTTCATCAGGGAATCTGGAAACAATGGACGTATGACAAATATTTAGCTATTTACCCCTTGGGTATCACAATGGGATCAGTTTTTTTGAATGGACCCAAGTGAGCTGCTTAAAGAGTAGCTGCCCATTATTGAATTTTGTGTGGATATTTGCATTATGGACCGATTCTTACTATTTTCATAAAGTTTTGTTTTTTATCATTGATATATCATGTACAAAATTGCATGGTACTTGCAACATATTTAAACAAATTACCAAAAGAATTGTGAAAAATTAATAGCGATACAGAAGTAATTTGTTTGTGTAAAAATTATATGTTTTTGTTTAATTTCATTTCCTTTAACAATAATGACACGAAAAACAACAGCAAAATTAATTTAAACAAAGAGGGTTTTTTTTCTAAAGCATTTAATCATGCTGAGCCTTAACGAGAGTATTCTTCAAAAATAACTTTACTTTTGTATTATTTTCAACTTAAAAATTGTCTTTAATGTTGTCAAACTTAATATTAAGACGACGACTAGGATGAAGACTATGACTGCAATGTGCTGCTAGGAGTATAAAGACTTGAGTAGAGAGTCATTATTCTCTTTCATGCCATTAGTTTTCAATGGTTTTTCAATTGAATGCATTATCAAAAGTATAATCGCACACACACACACACCAAAATACTCATACACATAAGATGTACCAACACAGATACAAATAAAGATGAGAAAAACATTGGTTGATGTAGTTGTTACTGGTACTGGTAGTAGTAGTGTGAAAAGAGAAAAAAATTATTGTCATTATTTAAGCTGTGTTTGTTGGTATTTTGTTCCTTTTTTTCGTTTTGTTTTCAACCTCCTACGACATTCTTTATTATTGTCACTTATAATTCTGGCTACAAGTGTATATCGCAAGATATGTAGGATTCTTTGTTTGTATGCTTGGCTGTGGTGTGTTGGTGTACGTGTCGGTGTACAACTCTACATTACAAAATCCAAATGTTTGCTTTATATATTTTCCACTTCAAAAATCCACTTCCTCTTTGTGTCTGCTTGGCAAGAGTATGAGCGCATTTGGATGAACATTTCTCTACGTTTTAGCAATGATCATCATTTTTCTTTAACAACGAACACACAACGCTCATTTTTGTACCTAAAAAGTAGAAATAGAAAGTTTCACTTTATCTTAAAGCAACTTATTTTTGTGCTACAGGATTGCCACACGATGAGGATTATTGGGGGAATTAAGAAGAATTTTCTTTTAATTTTGGAAATCGAAATCTTGTATTTGAGATACTATCAGTTGTATTTAAAATAATTGCAGACAACCGTATAATGGTATTTGAAATGTGCGACAAACTGCTGAAAAATTGGGGTAAAAAGTTAATCAAGAACCTTTAACAATTTCTTTGCAGGAAATATTTATGAGTATAGAGAAATACACATAGAGCGGAAACTAGCAAAATGGCTCAAACAAAAATATTATTTAAAAAAATCACACATACGTATGTTGTTTTGTATTCACATTGCTTTTTTTTCTAATACATTCAGCACTTAGGTTTTTGTCAACTGAGTTAGGTCTTTGTTAGAAGAGTTTCCGCTTTATGTATATTTTTCTATGTTTATGAGTATTTAGTAGTAATTATATGAATAGACTCATTTTTCATTGTTTCCTATAAAGAGAAAACAAATTTAATTATGTTTACCAACTTTGTTGACATTTGCTTCGATTGAATTTTTGCGACTATTTTCTTGTCAGAATAACACATGCATAACATAAGTACGAGTACTATGCATTATATACAAAAGGTATTTGCTACAGCAATCTGCCATAAATGGCATCAAATCACGTTGGCAACCTTTATAAGCCAATGCATTCAGGCAACTACATATATGTATTAGAGTGGCCCTTATTTTGTACTTTTTGGATTTTCGATTCTCCCATGGTCTAAAATTATTCTCCGTGATCTAGAAACTAAATGTAGGAAATTTAAGCAAAATCGGAAAACGTTGAGGTTTCACATTTTATCTGAAGTTTTGGGTGAAAACAATTAAATGTTGGAAAAAATAGTTTTTATGTTTCGCTACCGATAGATGCATAGGGTGACACAGAGTTGAGACATAATTGTCAAAAACCTAACTCTTGCAACAACAAAATACATGGTAGTCAATGTATTTGGTTACTGTATTCGACATTTGGTTCGTTTTAGTTTTATTTTTGGCAAATCGGAGTGTCTCGTCTCTATGTATATTATTCTATTGTTAGATGTTTAAATATAAAAAATCATTAAACATTAAAGTAATGGCATATTACTTGGTATTTATAAATTTACACGCTTTTTCCGGAAATCCTCCCTTGAAAGATTTTATAGTTGCTTCAGTTACCTTTCTGGAAGAGGTGTTTCTCTTATGCTTAAAATCGGACATGTCCTGGGTTTTTTAATTCTTTTTTTACAAGAGCCCAATACCTTTCTACAGGCCGAAGTTCTGGACAGGTGTGTTTGCCTCCCGTGGTACAAGATTAACATTACTGTTTGAATACAACTCAAGGGCCTTTCTTCCATAGTGGCATGATGCCAAATCGGGCCAGAAATATGAAGGCACTCTGTGCCATTCTACAAGAACGGACACACTCCGTAATATATGTTTTTGTGCTTATCATGCCTGATGACACAAAAATAACTGCAAATGGCTTGCCACACAAAAACCTTCTCGTCCATAGCCAAACAAAAATCTTGACCCGGATGTTAAGAAAATAAGCCAGTACATGAGTTTCATTATAGATCACACAACAGGTGTATTTTTTATAAAATTTTACCTCAATTTGTTCGCTCGTTCTTTTGCTTCTATGTTCTTTATCGAATTGCGATCTGCAACTTTCTGAACATTATAAGACTTTAGAGCATTTAACTTTTTTAGATAGAAGTGTTCTTTTCTGATGGAAGTGTTCGGTACTCTTCGAAAGAGTTGATCGACTTCTTTTATCTTACCAATATCTGTTAGACCTTTCTGCTTCCTGATCCAGGTTTCCTTTTAATGTTCAGCTCTTTCTTATACTTTTTAATGGATTTTGAAACAGTGTGACGATGAACCTTCAGATCTTTTGCTATTTTTCCATATTGGATCATTTGTGTATAAGATTTTTTGTCTACTTTGACCCAAAACTCGAAACTTCAAAGAAAATGTGCAACCATTTTTTTTTAAATTTTCAGAATTTGGTTTTTAGATAACAGAGAACAATTTTAGACCTTGGAAGCAAAGAAAATCGAAAAAGCGTAAAATAAGGGCGACTCTTCTATATATGTATGTATGTGTGTTAGTGTTTTGTTCAATGAGTAGTACTTTACTCTACTCCATATCGCTGAAATGCTCATTATTCATAATCCTTTGAAGAAAAAAAAAAAACAAATCTATGACTAGTATTCGATTTTATTGGAGGAGGATTCATTTTAAACTGGAATTATCGTCTCATTTTTATCACATTTATTATTGTAGTTACACTGTTTGTGTTCGCTCTCCAGAAAACTTTACTTAGAAGTGCATTTGAAGTGCAAAATATTGCATGTTTTATGTACGAGCATTTGTAATATGTGAACGAATGCCTTTTTGACTGCTCAAATGTGCAGTTGTTGTGATAGAAAGAAATTACTTTGAGCTGATGTCGTGGCATTGCATGCCTGTAGTAGCAAGTAGATTTTTTTTTTTTTTTGGTTTGGTCTTTGAAATATTTGGTGTAATTTGTGAAACTGTATTTTAGCTGAATTGGGGTATTAGTTAAATTTAAATTAAATAATTTATGAGGATATTATTTCTGTTTTTTTTACACTTATGTATTCCAAGAAAATTATTAATATGTTTCTTAAAAGTTTATTTATTGAGGCTTTAGAATAGTAGTATTTTGCGAGGGTTTTTAATTATTTATTGGTAGCTTTGGTGTGGATATAAAAAATCTGGCTCTAAAACAGAAAATTATTAGGTTTTTAGTGATCAATAAATAACCAGAGCGCCTCATAGTGCGTGTAGCCCATATAACTTCTTATTCTCCTAGATATCCTATTCATAGGTATACCTAACACCCGTATACATACTAGGGTATGTAGCGTCATAGAATTACCAAAAATATTCATTAGTTCAATGTAGAATGGCCAATTCGATTTTAAAATCATTATTTTTAAATTATTGGAATATTACAATATTTTGGAAATAAATTTGTCGTTTCTTACATGAAATTTATGACAGACGTAGCTTAGGATTATTCGAGTTAAAGATTTGACGATGGATACTCCTGACCCCTGAGGAGAGGCTCTGTATCAAAGTATGGCTCCTCATACATGTACATTTTTTGAGCTCTTGCGATTGCTTCTAAATAAACCTTACTCCGACATCTCTCCAATGGCTTACTTCTGGTGGGTAAAATATCTAATTTCAAAAGTGCAAATAGTACAAAATAAACGTTTCAAGTTAGTAACAATTCTTTTCACGCTAGATTACATGGGATGTATAAAGCAACCAATTGACTTATATCAGCACTACAAGAAACACATACGTGTCAAATGACCCAAAATATATCATTAGCAAAATGATCAGACTGTCTATAAGGAATACGTTGACTACTTGTTTAACTGAGGGATTTGACTACAAAATTTAACGAAGAAAAAAAAATATAGGATTTCTAGATGGTGACATGATTGGTTGGCTGGCATTAGATACAATGTTTATAAATTAAAAAAACTATTTGTCTTTTAGGCATGCTAAATATTTATTTAATAGTGCAGGGTTTTCCAACAAGAGGAGCTATTTTGGTATTCAAAGAAAAATGAGATTTTTTGAGATAAATGATCGGATGTTTATTTCATAATAAAGAGGAAGGAATGCCGTTAATAATGAACAAAAATATCAGCCAAATAGCCACCACGACCACGCTTGCAGGATCATCATTTTCATGAAATTTTCCATAACCAAATCGCAAAGTGGCTGCCCTATGTCCTCGATAGCCTCACGAGTTTTATGTTTGAGATCTTGAATCGACGCTGGGCTGTTGGCGTAGACCTTATCTTTCACGTGACCCTAAAGGAAGAAGTCGCAAGGTGTTAAATCACAAGATCTCGGTGGCCAATTGTGATCACCTCTTCGAGAGATATCACGGTCCGGAAACTTCTCCCGTAATAGATCAATGGTTTAATTGTTTGTTTGGCACGTAGCGCCGTCTTGTTGAAAGTAAACGTTGTCCAGATCAATACCATCCAACTCCGACCAAAATACGGTGTAATGACGTTTGTAGAATGCCCAATTCCAAAGAACGACGAGGAATAGACAAACCTGGGTTTTCTTCAACACTTTGGGCTACAGCAGCAATATTCTCAGTTGTTCTTGAGTGACGTGCACGGGTTTTATTCTTCACATCAATAATTTGTCCCAACAGCTCGAATTTTTCAACCAATTTCTCTATTGCGGTCCGACAAGGTGCTTCACGACGATTCCAAGATGCTTTCGTTTTGCAGTGAATTTTAATAATTTCAATGCGTAGCTTAAGCGTGTATCGTTCCATTTTTAGTAATGGCGTAGTTTCTACTTGTCAAATGTCAAAGAATAAAAACTTCAAAAGTGGCAGGTACCGAAATACCACCTCTTGTTGGAAAACCCTTTACAATGCAATTTCGTTATAACTAATTTACCGTGCAAGGTATGCCATGCTATATGCCCATTGTTGTAAGCATACCACACTCTCTTTTGGTTGGTTGGTCCACAATTGTCTACACAATTCATAAATGCATATTCTCGGGAATTACTGTTTCAATTATAAATATCTTATTAACTTTGATATCGAGAAGAAAGTGGCCTCTAAAATTAAGTAAACAGAAAGATGAGAAGCGGCTATATATTTATCTAACTATAAACAAAAAATTAAATCTAAATTCACTAATACATAAAACACTCGCGATTGAATAGTTAAAAATACGTATACATATTTAGTATACTCATAAACGAAACCTCGTTTTCTTTGTAGTTTTCTTATATGTACATTTAAAAATAACATAAAGTATTACCACAAATGTAAATAAAGAAGAACATTTTTAAATCTACTTATATTAGTACATACAAATCACTGACACATTCATGTTTATAACTCAGCTGTAATCCAAAAGCCATATAACTTTTTTTTTTCTGAAAAGATGTGCAATGTCACTCATATTCAAGCTGATGAACAGAGAAGAACGAACAAAAAAATAAACCATGTTAAATTCTAGTTTCATTTTGAGGCCAATTTAATCACATTCACATATGCGGACATACATGCACAAACACACATACAAAGGCAACAACATAATCATTCAGTCAAATATCACACATACACAAAGGTAAAATGGAATACAATACACTGACACTCCCACGCATATTCAAATAATAGAAACCTTATAAAAGGACCAACAATTCTGCAAAACAAATGAAACACGTGCCAACAAAAAAATTAAAACTAGAAAGCAAAAAAGAATTAAACATCTCCGAAAGATAAAAGACAATGACTATATGAGTTTAACTGCATCATGCATAACTAAAGAGATGGGTTGTGAAATTTTGGCGACGATTGTAAGAAATTAGATCCTGAACTGAATAGTACTTTTCGCCTTTTTTATATAACAATTGAAGTATTCGGGTTATTGTAAAGAAGATGATTAAAACATTATGGAACTTGAAAATTACATAGAGATGGATATAATCGTATATTCTAATTCGTAAAGTTTTGGTTTTGCTTCTTCAGCTTTTGTAAAAACATTCTGCTACAAAAACCCCAAGGCATGTGGGCGCAACTTACATACATTATTTTTAAAAACACAAAGCTTATGAAAGATTTATTTATAATATATTACAGTATAATATAATAAAATATATTGTAAATTTTTTCTTTTGCACTTTTTGCATTTTCGACGCTACCAAGGTCCAAAATTATTTTCCGTGAGCAAAATCTAATGCTGAAATTTGAATCATATATAAATACACATAGATCGAAAACTGTCTTTTCAAAGATCAAAATCAGTAGTCAAAAACCTAAGTGGTGAAAATGTATTAGTAAAAAAGATATGAAAAGAAAAACAAAACGCATATGTGAGATTTTTTGAGCAATTTTTTTCTTTAAGTTATTTTCCAGTTTCCGCTATATTTCTATCTATATATATAAAAATTAAATGGTCCATGTATGTAATGTCATCACGTGAGAATGGCTGGAGCGATTTGGATGATTTTTTTTTATTCGATTTGAAATTTTCAGGAGATGGTTTGTAAAGAAAAAAAAAAATTAAAAAATCGGAAATTTAAATTTTTAATATATTGCCTCTTTTTCACTTCTCATTTTTCTTAATAAAATACATTTTTTGGAGAAACTTGAAGAACTAACATTAGTAAATAGCTACCGAGCGAAGCCGGGTCGGTCAGCTAGTTTTAAATATAGAGGACAAGTCACTGTGTGATTGGTTGCTCGACAACTGGGCCACGGTAAGTGGGCTTGGGGTGAATCCAAGCAAAACGGAACTTGTACTTTTCACGACAAAGATCAAGATTACAAGCTTCAAACTGCCACGGTTGAAAAACTGCGAAATCCCCCTGAACTATAAATTGTCATGGAAACTGAATACTCAACACAGGGTGAAGAAGGCAACGGTGGCCTACTATACCTGTTGTAATGTGTTTGGTTAAAAATGGGAACTTATTCCCAGCATTGTTAAATGGATGTATACGGCTATAGTACGTCCAATTCTTACTTATGGATATCTTGTATGGTAGACTGCAACTAGAAGGAGGTATGTCGTAGACCATCTATACAAAGTCCAGAGATCAGCCTGCATTGGTATAACCGGTGCACTAACAACTAGATCTTCAGAGGCACTGAACACTATACTGCACCTTGTGCCAATAGACCTTCACATAATGGCCAGTTCCGCCTGCAGCTCAGTGAGGCTTCATGCATCTGGTTGTTGGAAATGAGCCTATTGCCTTCTATCGTTCTCCAGCCTTCTGACTATATTACTCCATACATAGACTTTGATAGGGGGTTCAAGGTCTTGATTCCCTCCAGGAGTGAGTCAGGTTGGGGTAATCTCGTGTACGAATACGACACTAGAATATATACAGACGGATCTAAAATGTTCTGTGGTGTTGGTTCTGGCGTTTTCTGTGACGAACTTGGGGTAGGCATCTCAAATCGTCTTCCGAATGAGTGTAGTCTTTTCCAGGCGGAAAACAAGGCTAGGTCGTCTAACTGACATTAGAGACCACACAGAGACCACTACGGTAATGAACAGCAGACGAACTAGCCAGAATGGGATCTGCCTCAGACACCTCCAAAGTAATGACAAATAAACGACCTAGCCTTGTTTTCCGCCTGGAAAACACTACACTCATTCGGAAGACGATATGAGATGCCTACCCCAAGTTCGTCACAGAAAACGCCAGAACCAACACCACAGCTCATTTAAAAACCGTCTGTATATATTCTAGTGTCGTATTCGTACACGAGATTACCCCTACCCGACTCACTCCTATAGGGAATCAAGACCTTGAACATTGACACTTCCTTACAAAGGCTGAGAATAGATGGCGTAATTTAGACACATGTAGGGTAGCCAAGTTGATGTGGCCATCTTTTAAGGAAAAACGTACTACGCCACTGATAACCCGGAATAGAAGGGATATATCAAAGTGGAAACGATTTTCCACCTTCTTTGTGAATGCCCAGCCCTGAGTTTCAAGAGACATAAATTCATGGGCAACTATTTACTGACTATCCTTGGTGAGTTAGCTGGGTCTAAAATCAATGACCTACTGATATATCTCAGAGCTACAGGTTGGGTCTAGTAAACTCGACTTTTTTTTGCCTACTTTTTGCATACATTTTATATACATTACGATGTAAATGACATTACATCTAACGAGTTGTGTGGTCTTATCAAAACGGGGTCCCTTTGACCTTACTTGATTGTTCGCACTCAGCGAACTACCACGTAAACTAACCAACCAAACTGTGTGATGTGTGAACAACGAAATGTGGTTTCAACATGACTACGCTACACAGTTCATTAGACATTCTGTAGAAGTGATATGAGGGCATGATCATCTCATGTGAACTGGCCACCGAGATCGTGCAATTTGACGCCGTTACTTTTTCTAGTGCGGTTTTCTAAAGTTGCAGGTCAATACGAATTAGACACGAGTTATGCGGCCCTCAAAGCCAACATAACTCATGCGATCACACAGTGTGGTAGATCGCAAATCAAACTGGACAAAATTAATAAATCGCGTTGGGTTCACTTCTCACTTATGAATTAAATGGAAAATGAGTTCAAATATATAGTGGCTTTTACCCATTCTTCAAAAAGAGGTTTTTACCCATTCTTCAAAAATTTTCTTTCGGTAAAGAGTGGAGGTCATACTGGAAAAGTGAGAAAAATGTATGGCGGTCGTAAAAATGCGCAAGATGTTTTTGATTTACCTTAAAGTTAACACTTGAAAGATTAAGCCGAATAGACTTAGTTTTACGCCGGAACTGGAACCGGTATAAACAGCTTTAACTCTACTTGAAAAATAAATATTTTATTTTTTGCACTTTCTGAACATCTCATAAAAATTTTTTTATTTTAACACTTACAGTGGAAATAATTAAATGAAAATTTAAATTTTCCATGAAATAATCCTTAATAATAATAAAGAATAATTATGGCAATAACATGACCGTTGCCTTTATAATCATAAACCAAAGTCACACAACAAATATGCTTCTATTTGAAATCTGAATGCACGTGTTGACAACAACTGACTTTAAAGTTTACTTTTTCCTAATCAGAGCTAAAACCACAAAAACAAAATATAAATTACTGTTAACTATTGTATTGAGAAGCTGATTAATAGTTCAGAAGGAATTTTGCCAGACATTTTTTTACTTTGTTCAGCTAGATTTGTGATTTACCACAGTGTGCATCGGTAAAAGTCAGCCTGATTTATATCTCACACACACTTTTTTTATTTAACTTTAAACATAGGTAGCTCTTAATTGACTACCCTTTATTTTTAAGAAATAATATTAACATAATTGCGAGAAAAACAAAATTTCCTCAAATTCCACCAGGTCGGTCCCCACGCCAACGCATTATAGCTACAATTGTTAAAATTTGGGTTTTAAGTCCTCAAGGTAATTTATTTGATTTTGTTGAAAATAAAATTTTAAATAAAAAAAATTGCATGAAATTGACTCTAAAAACATTGTACATTTAGAGTCATCGCTATTTGTAGATATATGTATTCATTTGTGTACCATTTCACTTTGATTTGTACGATTGTAGTGACTATTTCATCTCTACTCTTACTTAACCTTTCATATCGTACCACCACAAGCACAAAAATTTAAGAGCTGAACAAAACCTACACGATGTTTGATGAGATGACGACTGCTGTTGAGGCAGTAGTTGACATAAAATTGCTTGACACTTTTCAGGCGCAACAATTGTAGGTCTTTCTTTCTGTTGATATGTGGTACAACTTGCTCGTAGTGTTGTACTAATAGTAAATACATGAATGAATGGGGAATGTATGTATGAATTCGTATAAATGTCAGTCAGTTGTAAATTTTTGAATAAAGACTGAATTTATGTATGAATGCAATAGTACCATATACATATATGTATAAAGAAACATACATATTTACTCATGTATTAGCAACAGTATATCGTCAACTAAAATGCAAAAAGCACTAAGTATCATAAAATAAAAAACGGTTTATGTAAAAAAATACACGTATAGGTTATGCGAACAAATTAAGCAATGCCACTAAAAGCTTTTTAAATTATTTAAATAATAAATAAAACTGTATTGTATTAAGATTAGTACTGTATCCAATTTTTAGTGTTCCCATTTAACAACTGAATCATGAATTAGAACTTTTTGGATTATAGCTAGCGATACATAGCTAAGAGTACATGTTTCACATGTGTGTTTGTTTCATATGAATTCATTTCATTTTATGCATAGAAAATAATATTCCTGTATTTTTCTCTCAGTCTGCCTATCTGTCTGTCTGTTTTTTTTTCTATGTGTTCATTTTAAAGTTACTAAACAATACCAGAAAGCAAAACTTCTCTTATTATTATTGTTCTTGTTGTTGACTTTTGTGCGTTTCTAGATTTGTTTTTTGGAAATTAACTCCTGTGGCCCAAAGCATAACGTTGGCATTGTGGTGTTGAACAGAAAACACATTTGACTACAAAATTGAAGGAAGAAAACTAAATACAGGATTTCTAGGTGGTGTTATGGTTGGTTGGCTGGCATTAGACCCAATGTTTATGAATTAAGAAAACAATTTGTGGTGGATGGATTAAAGCTACTGAAATACCCTATGGTTAAGTTTAATATTATCGGCATAGTACAGAGACCCTTAATAGACTTTAGGGCAGCGTGTATATCTATTAGATTCAAATATAAACCCAGTATACATGCTACAACCTTAACCAATTTACAGCCCCGTTAATGACGAAATATCAGCCAGAAAAAACACTATATTGATCAGGAGCCTGAAATAATTACGTTATTTTTTTAATGGAGACCTAAACTCCAGCCGTATTTTGTTAATGTTAAATGAAAAGTCGACCTTATTTAGTGAGAAATTTTAAATAGACTATAATTTTGTTAGTGTGCGTTAAGTAAACAATCGGATGGACTAAGTATGTTTACATCATCTTGACATCTTAAATACACTTTGTAGGGTATTCAAATGTACATGTTGTATTTTCTTCTAAATATTTGCACATGTGGCATTTCAAGAAAGAATCATGAAATTTGTTCCCCATAATATGGACGATGTCTTGCAAAAAAATTTCCATAAATATGGAAATAATTTACAATTGTTATAATAAGAATTCATACAGAGAAATACAAACACGTACAAATCTACACATGTTAGTACTTACAAAGAAAAAAGGAAATGCACTAATTTTAAATACTTTTACATATTGCTTACATATGTACATTTACAAAATGTATACAAATTTGTACAATTGAAATAATATAGCCACGTACATGTAGGAATAATTCATGTTTCATACAAGTGTAAGTGATTTTTGTGTGTGTGTGTGTAAACTATAAAAACCCTTCGAGAAAAAATACGGAAAGAGTCTTTCCAAAAGGTATTATTTTACAAACAGTAGATGTATTAGTCTCCTTGAAAACTTATATATTGTTACACTCGGTAATGCTCGGTATTGCGAGCAGGGTGTTGGTCTTTATCTTTGTAAGCTGCTAGAGCTCGTTGTACGGAGGGCATTTCTATATAAGGGAATTTAGTTTGTAACGAATATATTGGAAGTTTTTCTTAAGGAAAATAGGTAGAAATATGTAACGAATCTTTTTGAACGTGACAATGGACCTTCATATTTAAGCCCTTTTTGAATTTTTCTCGCTGGGTATGTTTGTTATATATTTGTGTATGAGTGCTACTATGTATTTGGTAACATAATGCAATTTTAACAAAGCAATATGCAGTGTGTATTGAAATAATGTGTTGTGGTCTTGAATTTAAACAAAACTCAGTTTAAATCAATTAAATTTCAACAAAACTTCATAGAGTGATTTTTTTTTGGAAGCGTGTGTAAGCTTAGTACAATACAATACATACATATATTTTAGAACAAAAAAAAAAGTTTACATTTGTTTTTCATATAGATGTGCAAAATATCATAAAGTTAAAGATTTTATGTACGACTAGTATACGAATCTTTAGACTTTTGATAAATCATCAAAATTGAAACATTTATATTTTTGTTTATGCTTTATTAGAATGTTGCAGTTATATGAATAGAACAGACAAAAGTTGCAATAGTATTATTTCAATTCTTGATGTATACATATGCGCAAAACACAATTTTGTTCAAATTTGAGTAAATTCTTTTTACAATTTTTTTCTTACTACATCAATAGTAGCGTTTGAACTTTTACTTCAGCGTTTAAAATCCGATGGCGCACAGTTGTATTGAAAAACTTTTAAACTGTTAGTCCGGTTTGAACGAAATTTCACAAGCGCAAAGAGGAAGTGTTGCTGAGTTAAATTTTTTGAATTTGGACCTCATGGACTAATAAGGGGCGCCACCAGGGTTCCCAAAGTTGGACACCTCGGGTATGTTAAATTTCTAAAACGATCCTATTTCTTCGTTTGTTTTCCGATTTCAAAAAAATTACATAAATAGAATTTCCTCATCGAGCTCTATCAAAACCTCGTAGTGGCAAATCAATTATCTTTTATAATTTAGGAGATATACGCATTTGAAAATAAAATTTTCAACATTTTTACCCTACTCCAGTTTTTTTTTTAACATCTCTTAGGTTATATGCATTTGAATTTAAAAAATTATAAAAATGCTATTTTTCGCTACTTTTTTGAGGAAAAAGTACTTTTTCTAAAGAATCTATATTTTTTGAAAAGCTAACTTTACGTCAAATATTTAAAATGAAAATAAAAACAAATGAAAAAAAGAGCTATATTCGGTTGTGACGTATCTTATATACCCTTTACCAAATTATACTTTAAAGAAATCATTTTAAATATTTTTTTAGGTAAACAAAATTTAAAATTTTCTTTTTTTTTGGGAAAAATTTTACAAAAAAAAAATTTTTTTTGGTGAAAAAAAATCGGGGTAAGAAATATTTTTCCCGATTTTGACCAATTGTAGGTCCGACTTACTTTGGTCATATATACAAAGGTCTTTGAAATAGCTATTATTGGATATCCATATTGTATATATTAATGACTTAGTAATACAGATGTAGATACAAATAAACCAAAAATCGAGGTTGTCCTGGTCTTTTCCTCATATCTTAGCCATTTGTGGGCCGATTTTCTCGATTTCAAATAGCAACCGAATTGAAAGAATTCCTAATATCAATCATGTTTGTAAGATATTTAGTTGATTTGGAAAGTTGATTTCAACCGACAGACGGACAGCCGGACATGGCTATATCGAAACCGCTATCTATAACGATCTAGAATATATGTATATACTTTATGGGGTCGCAAATGAAAAATGTAGATATTGCAAACGGAATGACAAACTTATAGATACCCTTGCCACTCATGGTGAAGGGTATAAAAGTAGGTTAAAAATCGAGGTTGTCCTGGTTTTTTTCTCATATCTCAGCCATTTGTGGGCAGATTGTGTCGATTTAAATATCACCCGAGCCGGAAGAAGATATACTGATGTATAAATGATGTATGTAAGTAATTTGGAGCTACGGAAAGTTGGTTGTACCATACAGACGGCCAGACCTACATGGCTATATAAAACAATCCCGAATATACAAACGGAATGAAAAATTTTAAATGTTTGACTCCAAGGCGACCAGGTCCATCCAAACTACGGCTATTTTGTATGTAAAATTCAAAATATAGTTACCCAGTTAAATGACCCAATACGTTCTTAATTATTTGGAAATTGTGGGATTCCTGACAACAAATTTCAAAATTTGTTTTTATTTTTTCACTTTTAAAGTGCCCTTGAGACTATCAAATAAACTCGTCAATCAGTGCATATGTGTGAGTGTCGTATGCTTGAAGCTTTAAAGGAGACGTACAAATAAATACATCAATTACCATTTGTATTTGGAAGCACTTTTCCATTATTTCCAAAAGTCTCATGGAAACTGATGTTTTTTATTTGTTTTTAACAACAAAATTTTGTCGTTAAGTAATCAAAATTCGTTAGTTAACAATTATCGTTAAGAGATATTCCGAATTGAATTTTACCGATTATTTTCGTTAAAAATAGTCGGTAGATAACGAAATTTGTCGGTAGGTTAACGACAAATAAAATGTTCTAGTTAAGTCATAAAGAGAAATCGTTAACTTCAAACAGTGAATATTAAATTCTTTAAAGCAACCGATATTTTTCGTTCCTTAACGACATCGGTAGGAAAGTATAAAAAGTTACAGAATTGCGGTACAGAGACGTAAAACACATAATCCGTGCACTTCACGTGACGGCAAACACAAATGAAATTAAATTTGATTGACAATCACAACAGGAGACTTTCAAATAATCAGTCGTCAAATAAAAAATCAAAACTTTTTGATTTTCATCAATCATTGCCGATAACGCGTACGTGTAGCCGAAAAAGAACGACTGCACGCACACAACCATGTGATTGATGTGTTTATTTGATCGGCTCCAGGGCGCTTAATAGAAAACTGTAAAATTTCATTAAAAAATATTTACAAATAAAAATTAAATTTAAAATATTTGTTATTTTGTCGAAATCATAAACACTTAAGAAATAATGAACAATTTAGGTCGGTTTCATAGATTTTAAAAGAAAACTGTTTTTGCTCATATGTATGTACTTATTGGCAAATATTTTGTTATATTGAAAACATACATACATTCACATGCACGTAGTTGTAAATGCGAGGGTTGTGTTTTAGTCATGTATATCATCACCATACCCTAATAGCAGTAAAGTCTACAGACATGTTGCTGAAAATTTAAAGTTTCAACTTGAATAAATAATTGGATTTTCACAACATTCAATAATTTCATATAATAATTTTCCATTAATAAACTTTATCACACGACTCTCCCAAACGCACATAATACAATGCACAATATTTGCAAGCTTTAGGCATTGTAAAAATATCAATTAAATATCAATAATTTCCAAAACCAGTACATTAACTCGAATGTTATTCGATTGTAATCGAACAAAATAGAAAAAGTGTAGACAAAATAGGAGAAGCAAAACATAATGAAAAAAATGAGAAAAAACTTCATTCATTCAGTTTGTGGCAAACACTTTATAGCATGAACATGAAATTTCAATTAAGCTTTGCGACCAATTTTATTTGGTCAAATGTTACTTACTAAGAGGCTTCGGATATACATATACACAACAACAATAACGACAATAAAATTTTAAAAACATTTAATGTTTTTATGCACTATAGAAACTATTTAATTGATTGATGAACAACTTCATTTTTGGTTTTTATAAATCTTTTTTTGCTTTTGTTTTGTTATTCGGTAGTTTTGTTAGGGGTGGTTTAATTTGAACAGAAAACCTAAACTTTTATTAAAAGATGCAATTATTTTAGTAAATTGCAAAGTAATGTAAGATTTTGATGGATTATAATGTAAGGATCATGAAGCAAGAAGAAAATAAGCTGTATTGTAGAAATTTCTATTGTGTAAGATGAATTTTAAAGTTAATTGATTTTAATTGAGCGACTTATATAGATATAGAATATAAAGGCAAATATATATTACAGTGATGGAATAAAATTTACATACATAGATGCGTTAATGAAAGACAAAAAACCTGTTGTCTGCTGTCAATTATTAAACAAATACTCTCTCTTGTTGGAAATGAAAATGTAATGAAAATGGGCAATATCGGTTAATGATTTCACCTAGGCCTCATACAAATGTTCCCCCGGAATACTGTTTCAGCAGTCCCCTTCCTAAGGTCCCCTCAGAAAATGACTTGAACTTTCATAATTGTCTTATAATAATTAATATCATGAAGAAATTGGACATAAACATATATGAGCCTAAATCTTTCTAACAACTTTTGTAGGGATCGGTTCATATAACCCCTATATCAGAAAAATATTTTATTGTTAATAAATAATTTAATTTATATGAGTATATAGCGATACTAACATCATTTTCAACATAACTCATTTAAAGTTTTATGAAATTAACCACTATGTAAAATTCTGAACAGTTTGGACCATAACTGATTCAAGTCACCATAGATCTAAAACTAAGTATTGATGGTGAGTATAGGTGATTCGGCACTGCCGAATATAACACTTACTTGTTATATTTATTAAGGTGGTTTATTATTGTGTTTTTCACATACTCAATGGCGATAAATATGAATGTTTAAAAAATAAACTTTAAATTTAAAATCGTAGTACCTGTTGCTTTTCAACTTAAAATTTATGTTTATTTGGCAATATTTTAAGGTTTTTAAATAATGTTTTAACAACACACATACGCAATACCCTTCATACACGCAGTAAAAAGTATGGTTTGGCAGGGTTACGTCAACTATACTGTGTTCTAACAATATATTGTTGTCGTACTCAAAGAATTATTATTTTAATTTATTAAACATAATTATTTTTCAAACAACTAAAGAATTATAAATAGGCCAACATATTAAGGACTGAGATCAAAAAATTCTTAACACCTGTTTTTCATTAAAACTTTTAACCCAAATATTATTTGATTTTTTTTATCAAGTTACCTTTGTAAAGCATGTCAGTTGTTATGTTTAATGTAAATAATATTCATTTGATGTTAATCTGATTAACACGAGTGACGACAAATAAGTGCCTACTAAAATTATAAAATATTTTCAACAAAACCCAACTTGATCCGACAAAAAGTTGGCCAAACAATCAAAGGTCTGCCATCAAACTGATTCAAATGTTATTAAACAGTATTCCGGAGAACTTGTCCGTTGATAGAAAACCTGGTTCAGGTAGAAGGAAAGGTTCGCATGATGTTTCTAAAGTCAATAAATATAAAGCATTTTCAAAAGAGCTCCCAACACATCCAGTAGGAAAGCAGTCCGGTTAGCTTAGTACTCGGACTATTTGCTACGAAAAGTTAAAGCCAATGCAGGTTCAAAAACATACAAGGCTCAAAATGTTCCTGACAGGAACGCTGCTAAAAATTTAGAGGCCAAAAACAGAGCATGGAAATTGAAGTCAAATTTTATAAAAAAAAAATATTCCTGCTGCATGATGGCATGTTATGGCAGATTTTTCGCAGATTCCGGGTAAAAATTTTGATGTTGCTGATGCTCGAGGGAATGCCAAACATTTGTTACAAAGGGCTCTATAAATACCGAAATTTACATGAAGGAATATTTACAAAAAAGGATGCTTCCATTTGTAAGACTTCTTAGTGTGTCCACTTATTTTTGGTCTGATTTGACACCCTGTCACTATGGTAAGAAAGGTCTTGAGTGGTAAAAGAACAATAATGTGGTGGAGAGATATTGGGCTCTTGTTAAAAGAGAATTGATGAGCACAAAAAAGGTGACCAAAAGAGTGGTAGATGTTAAACGGAGATTGAGAACATGTTCGAACAAAGTGACAGAAATCACTATAAAAATCATAATGGAAGGGTTTCCGAAAATGTTCAAAATTTCATCACTATACACAAAAAAATCCATAGGTTATATTTCCTAAAAATATAGTATAAATTTAACTAAGCGCAAGGGTAGAATGGCATTTACAAAGTTTCTTAGTTAATATGACTAAAATTTTAGATAGTTTCAATGTTTGAAAAATCAACTAAAATTGTTTATTAAAATTCCTTATAAAATTTGTTAATTCACCAATGAAAGCAAAGTAAATTTATAGTTTAATTTTTGATAATTTGACTATGGAACAATTGTAACATAAAATGAATTTATTTACAAATTTTATTTAGAAAATCTTTTATTTAAAAAAATGTATTTACAAAATGAATTTTATGTGTATATAAGTAAATTAAATTTTATAAAAATTGTTAGCAGATGCTTTTTTTGTACGTGATTCGCATCAGAATCACTCAGACCATTGAACGCATGCATCTAGCTAAATTACATTGAGCCACTTCCGACACTGCATTGGCCGTCGACATACCGGTTAGTCCCAAATATTTTCAAAACTTATGCTGCTGATGATAGAGACCAGCTAAATTTTCATTATCTGTTTGTTTTTCTAATTTTTCGGGGCTGCTATCATTTTTGCACTCATCCGTTGATTTTATTGATAAATTCAAAAGTTGAGGACTTGCCATGTAGGTGGATTTGATGGGAGTTGAACTTATTGTGGGCTGCTTCATTATCTGTTTGTTTTTCTAATTTTTCGGGGCTGCTATCATTTTTGCACTCATCCGTTGATTTTATTGATAAATTCAAAAGTTGAGGACTTGCCATGTAGGTGGATTTGATGGGAGTTGAACTTATTGTGGGCTGCTTGATTTTTTGAATTTTGAAAATAGAATACAATACATTTAAATTTTTATATTTTTTAAAGTTAATTTAATATATACATACCCTTTTGCACCAAAGATATTTTCAATTGACAATTAAATAAACAAAAAACTTCGAAGAAGAAGTTACTAATTCCAATAGTTATATTAACATAGTTTTTAGGTGAAGTGTATTGTTTGAATTACCTATTGGCATAGATAATAAAACATAGTTTTTCATTTTCATACAAAAAAAAATTAACTATGCAAGCTTAGTTAATATAGCCTCGATTATTTTTTTGTGTGTAGTAATTAGAACTATAAAAATATATATATTTTTTTTTTGTAAATTGTAATAATAATTTCAATCAAATAAAAAAAATAAAAACTGTAAGTCAAGAATTTTTCGATCTCAGTCCGTCCTTATATACAACCATTTAAACTTACAAACAACCATTAAATGGTAAATTTTTATATAGTAGTGTCACGTTTTAACCTTTTAAAAATGGTGGTTTATTTCCTTAAAATAAACCGGATACTTCTGATTTGCAAAGCAGTTTATTCAAATGTACACAACCACAGTTTTGAGTGGTTGTGGTGTGCAGAGCGAGAGAAAAAACATATAATTTTCAATAGGCAACGAGTGTGATTAAAATTTGGATCATAATAGGATTTCGTTGGATCATAATATGATTTAATTGGGTAATAATGGTAATACTTTGGGTCATATTATGATTACGTATTATGATCATGTCTGGCAATGATATTACGACTATTGCATTAAACACATTGAAGACAGCAGGCTACACGACTACACGAACACAAATGCTGCTGGCTGCAGATGTAGTCGTGTGGCAGCTACTGAATTATTTTAAAGACGACAGCTATAAAGCAAACAGCTGATTTATAATTCAGTGGAATCACTTTATTTTTATGTTTTTATTTTAATAAAAAATAACCTTACAAAATTCCAAAGTAATTAAGATTTAAACAATTATTTAGAGTAAAAATATATATGTGGTAATAATTTATGTCATTAATTTATTCCAATATGGTTATCAGAAACTTCTCTTAATAAAGTAAAAAAATATTATTTTTTAAGCACTATATTTTTTTTTATTATATTAGCAGCACTATTTTTTGTGATTTACAAAAATAGAAATTAGCCTAATTCGGCTGCAGCGGCAAAAGCAGTTGAGTGGCCGTGAAGCTGTGTTGTCGTCAAAAGAATCGTCTTCATATAAACGTGTGCATTTAATTTTTGATAGATTGCAGTGGGCATCCTGCTGTCTTGAATGTGTCTAATGCATAAATTTCATCATAATATGATACTAATAATGATCACAATATGTTTGGACAACAATCGTAAATCTTACCACAACCATTTTTTTCTCTGCCTGTATATGTGTGTCTTTGAATGCATAAATATATGAGTAACTAAAAGAACACACGTACAAAATCCACATCCGCATGATTTGCAAATAATAACTTCTATATGAACATTCATGTACACATACACCAACATACAAATCCACAAACATATACATATAAAGTCACATACAAGTACATTCAAACATTTATTTTTAGTCTAGTGATCATCAGCATAAGACACCATAAGAAAAAATCATGTATTCATTGTATCTCAACCATACATAAACACAAACACGTACATACTTATGTATGTATTTGTGTACTTGTGTATGCATTTAAAAACTTATATGTGTATGCGTGTAGATACATTTAATTTTCATATGAATGTTCCATCTTCAATTTTTTTTCGATTAGATTTTGTTGTCAATGCCATCAATATTGATGTGGTAGTGAATTGAACTTTTTCGTATTTTTACTATGTAAATCTAAAGAACTGCATTCATCAACAATGCCAGGCCATGACTTCAAGTAGCTCTACATGTACACCTACATATGCACGGCTACACAAACTACACACTCAAATTCAAATTCAAAAACCAAAAAAAAACTAATATTGTTTTTTTTTTATAATGTGAAAGAAGACCAACCTGTGCATGTAAATAACATGAAGCTGATGACGATGATGATTTGTGTAGGAGTAAAAGCAACAGTTCGTTTCAATTTTTTAATAAAAACATATTGGAAATCAGTTGGTAAATTGTGCGAGGGCAAGTTAAAGAGTTCTTGTGAAAGAGAAGAAAACAAATTTTTAGGACCAAATTTTTGTTTTGATAGATGAATAAAGACTGCAGTATGTTTGTCTGTTGAAAACATGATAGGGCACAAACAAAAGCAGCAAACTGGCTGAAATTTTGCTCGGATACTCTGTGTTGATAAGGTTTGTGGGGTATTGCAAATGGGCACCTAGCCCTCATACAAATGTTCGCCTGGAATACTGTTTTTAGCAGTAATAACTAAATAAAATAAAAAAAGAAACAGAAACAGAATCGCGATCTGTATGGACAAACCGACTGACATCTTTAAATTGACTCAGAGAGTGATTCTTAAGGCATTACAAACATCATCTCAAACGCATAATACCCACCCTACTATGGTGGTTGTAGGGTATACAAATTGGACTGAGCTCCATAGACAGAATTTTAAAAATATTTATTCAAAATAGACAAGAGCCAGTTCTTCGATGACATTCCCTCGTACAAACACTTTTGTATGCATATGTATGTGAATGTGTGTATATATGTGTCTAAGTATGTGTATGTGGTTTATTGAAAGACGTGAGTAAATCTGAAAATTAAAATTGTACCTTCCTTTCATTACATTCTGTTTTCTTTTTTGTTGAATGTATTTCTGTTTATAAGAAGAAAAATATTTTATATTGCACAGGTTTATTACTACTACTACTAGTACATACAGCAATACATGTGTGAATGTACAATAAGATTCACCTAGTATATGGATAAAACATACGAATGCCAGTTGATTATCCTTTGCTAAGGATATTATTTACATAGGCTTCTTATTGTAAGAAATACATTCACGTTTTCTTATTCACATATTTAATTTAAGTATAATGATCTATAATGGAAAAAAATAATAGAAAATTTTGAAAAAAAAAATCTAAAATGAAATTGCAATCTCTGAGCTAGGTAATGTAAACTGAAATGATAGTCAATGTTCAATTATAAAATACGTGTATGAGAGAGAGAATTGGAAAAGGAATTGTATTCTATGGCAGCATAATAAGAAAATAAAATAAAAAATGTATTAAGTTTGTTTTGTTGATAATGTGAGTAACATTTATTGATTAGAGCATAAATTTAAACCGTGTTTAAAAAACTGGATTACATGTAAATTTCCACGCCGCTAAACCTCATATTCATAATTAATTTTTAAAAGTATAAAAAATTTTCCATAGAAAATTTAATTTGAATATTATATTAATATTTCAATTTAGAAATATTAAATTTTTTACAATAATATGTGTAAAAATGTGTAATTATTGAATTAGATTTACTAAATTAATTTGTACTCAAAATTTTTATTGTTTAATCAGCTTTTGATTGTGCTGTAAATAGTTGTTATTTCTATTATATCCAACGAACCATAGACTAATTTCAAATTTAAAAATTTATTTAATTTATTACGTTTTTGCATTTTTGTTTTTCTTTTTGTGTTGAAACCACAAAAATTAAACCAAAAATAATTACCATGTACTCCCTGACAAACTAACAAAATCATATTATAAATTTACCCCCCAATAACCAATTGGATATAAAATTTAAAATTTAATATAAAATTTTGCCAACACACGCGGTAAAATGGCGTGTGTTAAAAAATTACAAAAAAACGGCATAGAAAATATTAAATACATGTGGGGGAAAATGAATTTGCCTGTAGTTGCAGTTTATACAATAGGGTGACTCAAAATAATGTGTATTTTTCCTACTAAAATAAAAGTTCAATTCATTCTAAGATACAGTCTCTCAAAATGTTTGTCATGGGATAGTGTTTGAGGAGCAGGATGAATGGGTTTAAAGGTCCTTTTTCATATTTCTAGCAAAAGAATCATATAAGAAGTCTATGAATGGCACTTTCAATATCTGAAATTATCGTAAATATAAAAAATGCTTTGAACCTACTCATCAAATACTACCGCCAGGACTTAAATTATGAGAAATTGTCTTCATAATCTAACAAAACTTTAATTTTAGTTGGGATCACCTTATTTTTCATCCATTCAAACGGGTCCTTGCTAATATAAATACAGTATGTATATATTAATGTTTAAGGCACGAAATGCAATGATGCATAAGTGTGTATCCAACACGGCTTGGGTCATATTCCATAGACCACAGACAACAGTTACTGCATATAACATGCAAACGGAAATACTACAGTATACATCTATATTCGGTTGGAAGTTTGTGTGAGTACTTTATTTTATGTATGTTAGTAAGTATATACATACTTGTAATAAATGGAAAACTAATTAAAATATATTCCAAGAGGTGTTAATCGTTGTAATACGATATAAAAATGTACATACACATGCATTTAGACAGAACTGTTTGGATTTTTTTTCTCCGCATTATTATTTATGTTAGTTTATTTATTAATAAAATATTTGATAAATGGGTGTTAAATTTCTTTTTTTTTTATTAAATTTAAATTAATATTATATATATATATATATGTTTAAGTTATTGGGTATGACTTAAAAATGCGATATTTACAATAGATGGCATATATATTCAACGCGGTGTTTGTTTTTAATAACTTATATGACATTTTATTCTCAGTTATGTTGAATTTTGTGTCAAAAATGCTTCAGGGATGTTCTGCTTTACTCATTTAATTTAAAAAAATTGCCGCTGACGCATTGCTCACCAAAGTTTATGGAGAATATGTTTCATCGGTTTCAACGTGCGAGAGATGGTTTGTTTGGTTCAGAATTGGTGATTTTGAAACGGAAGACAAATATCAAAAAAGTTTCAGGATAATGAATTGGAGACATTACTCCATGAAGGTTGTTGTCAAACTCAAAGGGAACTTGCAAAATCATTGGAAGCTAATTACTTAATAGCTACTTAAATAGGCTATTATTACCGGAAAAATTACTCAAACAACTTTTATTAAAAATTAAGTTAGTATTTTTTTTAAAAAAGTTTATATTGTAGAAATGCATATATAGTTTTTGAGGCGTACAAGTACATTAGATGATGCTCCTAAGTCTGCACATATGTTTATCTGGCTCCTACAGACTTCAAATGGTCGATTTAACATTCGATATTGTGCCATAGATTTTTTAATAGATTTTGGCATGAGGAAAAAAAGTTCCACTACGACATATCAAAAAAATCATTTTCGAGACGCCTAAATTTAAATTTTTTTTTACTTTTTCTAAACTTTTATTTTTGAGTTTTTTTTTTAGTAGGTAATAAATAACTGCTCTTAAAATGGAAAAACTCGCCCAAAACCTGAAGAATTTTTTTTTTTTTTAAACTGCTACCGTCATCGTTTATAGCGCATAATTCCACCTTGGACAGGTAATATTTAAAACAAATTATGTCGTTGACATCGTTGACATCGACGGCATTGTCTCTCGTCTCGGCACAATGCTTACGTTTTCAGACCAATACATTTGACATATGCACTACCGACATGTGTATACGATACCACTGACTTGACGTATCTCTTGACTGGTTACATTTACATGCTTATTGGCGTCTTTCTGAACAGATTATAAATTAATCTGGTATCTTATGAGGTTGATAATATTCCCAGTAAGTAAATAAGAAAATATCTTAAATGGGGTATCTAAGCGAAGTATTTCTGGAGGTAACATATCAGATCCATAAAAACGTAGTTGGCCACCATTCAAACTTATAGTGTTTCCACACCTAAAGTTAAAATCTGGTTTTAACGTTAAAACTATAATTAGCTGATTTTGCGTTCACACCATAAGTTTTCATAAATCTGGTTTTAACATTTATTGGTTAAACTCAATTTTTTCCTCCCACATTTCAATAAAACCTTTTCGTTCTATTCTGTTCAAAAGCTTATTTTTCTCTTGTATTTTTCATTGTTGCTGTTGCGTTCGTTATTTAATTTGTTTAAGTTTTACTCTTTGTCAACGGCTTTCTTCTTTTCTATATTTGTTTTGTTTTCTTTTATCAGCTGTTTTCAACATTTTCATGTTGGTAGCATTGTATTTAGTACATAGAAAACAAGATTGTATTTCATAAAACCCACTTAAGACCAATTCAAAAAAGGTTTTAAGATGGTTTTATCATAATAATTTTGTATGGTAAAACCAGGTTTTAATAATGGTTTTAACGATAAAACCAACTTTTGCATTAAAACCACTCAGTGTGAAAACACTATTAGGCTTTTCGTTTTCCATGTAGTCTTAGCTTCAGTGGTAGCATTGGGATGGGCGGTAACAAAACCTAAATCTTTTGCAGTACTTATGCACTGACTGGTGGTGGATTCAATTGGTAGACTGTCAGTGTGCTCAACATAATTTATCATATATTTAGTCAAGTAATTCCTCTAATTCCTCATCAGAGCTTTCATCATCGTCATCAGAAAAGTCAAGGGCATCTTCACTATCTTCTCATTCTGATAGAATATTTTCCAGGCACTCTGTAGTTAGATTATGCAATGTATGACTTATTTGGATACCGCAGAAGAATAAACATTCACATTGGTAAAATAATACATCTCAACACACAATGTTGCATATATGCAACAAACCATAATCATTACAAAACGTAACCAAATTTCACTCACACAAATTTCAATAACCAAATATCAATAAATAATTTTTCGGAAATGAATTCAAAGAGTGCAAAACATATTTATTCGCGTGCGTCACTTGAATGAAATAAATACCAACGTGTTCCCATCTAGAAAGCTTATTAGCTTCTAAACCGATAGAATGCTTTGTTGCCAATCTACAATATCCAGCTAAATTGTTATATCAGCATATATAATATTTTTACTCTTATTTTAAGGGTATGTTGCAGAAATGCAACGTGGAGCCGTAAAGGGTTAAGAAGCTTTTTAAAAACGTTTTCGAGCAGCAGTATTCAAAGGCATGAAAATTGGGTACCATACGAATTGAAGCCGAGAGACTTTGAAAGAAGATTTCGCAGGTCCAAAATATTGTTTGAACGCTATAAAAGAAAATATTTTTTGGACAAAATCATTACCTGCAATGAAAAATGGATCCATTACAATAATCTGAAGCGTAAGAAATCGTATCTGAACCAGCCGAATCGACACCAAAGCTAAATATTCATGAAACTAAGGTAATTATCTGTATTTGGTGGGTGCAAGAGAGTACTACCAATTATGAGCTGCTGAAATTTGGCGAGATCATCACAGGGAACCTGCACCGAACGCAACTGATTCGTTTGCAGAACGCTATCCCTGGTATACGGTCTACTTCACAACAGAGTATCCGGAATTGGCTTGATTCGTTTTTGGTCTCAAAAGATGAGCAGGTTTTTTGGCGGAATAAAGATGGAAAAAATTCATAGCTAACTATTGCCAATACTTTGAGTAAATTTATATTGTACAAACATTTCAAAACAAAACTAAAAATTTGAAAAAGTCCCCCATTTTTAAGTCATATGCGCAATATTTAATTAAAAAAAGATGTTGTGTACGTGATCGGTTATAAACTGTTGCATAGTTTTAGGTAAATTTTAAATGAAAAATAAATAGTATTGGGAGACTCTATCCCAACACTGACAGAAAATAGCTTTTTTCAGATTTGTCATATTTGATTTAAATGAAAATTACCAGTGTTCAGAGAAGTGTTCGTCAAATCATTTTGATTGAGATATATTACGTTTGGAATATTGAAAAATAAGTTACAAACTTTGTAGTAGCAGTAAACAGTACAATGTAGAAGTTCAATTTGGATTTCATTTTTAAGATAACAACATTGCCTTCAAAATAATATGATTTGTTTTTCTTTTTCTATGGTAAGTTTTGAAGGTGTGTACAAAGTTTAAAGCCATATATCTCAAAAACCGATATTTTCAAAATAATAATTATTTAGAATAACAGAACCCTCTTGTAAATTGTGAGGAGTTTCAAAGGAGTTCTTTGAAAATGGACATAGTAGAGTTACATTGGAATTTATTTATTGAAAAGGGCCATATTATATCTCAGAAAACGAAGCCTCAAATTTGCAAAATGTTTGAGGATTTTTTTTGGTTTGTGCAAAATCAAATATTCTAATATATTCCTTAAGGCTTGAATCCTTGATTAGGCTTATAAAAAACATAGTCGCATGTGCGAACTATCTCTATTAATTATTGAGATAATCAAGTTTGAATATTCAAATTTGGCCCAGTTTCTTCATAATAATGAATACAATATATGACGGATTTCATTAAAGTATTTTCTAAATGAATAAGAAAATCATATGAAAAAAGTTTTAAAGTAGTTAAAAGCTTTTGTAAATACATATGTATTTACACAAATATTTAACGCAAATTTGTTGTAGCAGAAATAAAATACTTTACATAGTTATATTTCGTTTCCACCAAATTTAATTTTAATCTTTATTTAAAAATGATTGGCTTACATTTTTTTACTGCAGTTGTGTTTATTTAGAATATTTCAACTTTGTTTTCAACATGTTTTCTTTTTGTCTTTCAAGAAAACTTAATGTTTTTTAATTATTGCCTTAACTCCTACAAAATATATTGCATTTTTCTTTGTTTGTCCTTTTTTTTTGTCATACTTTATGGCCATAACATCGACTTTTCTGCTACTTCAACTATGGCTGTAACTATTCACTCGTATTCGCATGCACGTTCACTTACTTATAGCAAAGTTGTTGTATGAATTTTACTTTTACTCTGTTTTGTTTATTTCGTTAAAGAGAAAATTGTACTTGTAATGACTCTATTTAAATTACGTGACCGAAAAAATACACTTGACTTTTGCGAGAAGATCGCAAAAGAAAAAAAAAAAAAAAAATCGAATGAAATGAAATACTACGGCTACGGCTAGGAATACAAATACAATTACAAAACCAAATTAAACTACAACAAGTTTTTAGGCTTCATAAAGCAACAAACACGTTTTAAACATTTATACGAAGTCTGTGTATAAATGAGTGTTGTTATGCATACTTACAGTGTCGGTCATAAATGCAAATGCAAATAATATATGTTGTAGCTGCAGTGTTAAATGCTTTCTCTTAAAATTGTTGAATGAAAATATTTATAAATATTTTTCCAATTATTTTATACAACTAAAAAAAATTTAATTTCCTTCCCGTAATCGAATACCCAACTATGTCATTTTGTACTGTTTTCTCTTGAGTGTATGTACGTTCATATTTTGTTCAAATAATAAAATTCTGCTGGCCTTTTAACTATATGTTTCATTTATGCCTTTTTCATTTTATTTTTTATTTTTACTATTTTTTTTGGGGGTAAAATGTGGTTTAACTGTTGCCAAATTGTACAAAAATAAGCATAAATTGTACATTTAGTACAACATAAATAAACTATGACCAACTAAAATTGTTGCTTGTTGTTGCTGCATTTACAACAACAAAACCAACAAATGCATTTACAACAAATTGTATGTATGTACGTTAAGGTGGCTCCGTTTGTATGATGGATAAATAAGGTGGCGCTGTTCCCAGCTCAAATGACAACTTTGCTTGTTTGAGGATACCATTTCTCAAAATTTACAGATTACACAACGCAACAAAATTCAACTATTTTTGTGTTGCATGGAACTTTGTAGCTGTTGTTTACTAATCGCTGATTTTAAATCTACCTCCCATTTTACAGGTACTAATCATATTTTGGTACTATTCTGAGTTAAGATACATATGTATATTGAAAACCGTGCTACTTTGATTCAAAATTTTGTAATGGCTACGTTAAGAAATATGTGTAAAATCAATTCCAACAGTTTTTTTAATATTTGTGGGGTATATACGTTAAAAATGGATAGATATATTTTAGTATGGAAACGTGTGACAAGTACTGGATTCCTAAAACTGTATATATAAGCTGTGTAGAGAATTTAAGATAATGGGTAAACAAGAAACGGTTCAATTTCAAGTATCAAACACCGAAGATCTGGCGGGAACCTTTGAATCAAAATGATGATTGTTATTTTTAAGTTGTCAACATAACAGGCAAACGAACGATATAAATGAAAAGAAGCCAATACGAACCGATATAAATGGATTCATCTTAACTTGTAGTCTATTATCCGACAAGTCCTGTACTCTAGTGATGATTCTGAGTCCACACAATCTACATTTATACAAAATAATAACGATTTACGACAAAATTGATATATTTCTTCCATTTTTATATGGTTCTTTGCGAGAAATATGAGAAAAAACTTAAAAAGGACATTTTTATCCTTTGAGAATTATTGAGGTTGGAACATTCACAACTGTTTTTTGGTGCCACCCTAATGTTCGTATGTACTTGTTTGTATCCATTTATTTTTGCAATATTCAGAGCATAGACAGAAAATATATATATATATATTTTTTTTGGTTTTTCACATTTTTAATTCTTTTTTTTTTTGGGGTTACAACAATTTTAAGGCGTTTACAACATGAAAAGAGGATTTTCTGAATATTGGTTTGATTTTACAGTTTTTTTTTTTTGCAGGCTTTTGGTTTTTTCTTTTACGGAGTAGAGGTCAGAAAGTAATAAACTGAAAAAAGAATTTTGTATGAGTCCATGTATGCAGCTGTATTTTGGTAGGTGTTAGTTGTTATAAATAAGTTAAATATAAATGTTTTTCAACAAGTTTTTATTTCTTTAGGTGTTTTTTTTTAGGTTAACAAGTCATTGAATTTAAAAAAAGTGGGCGTATGTAAATTGGGCGTATATGATTATTTTTATTTAGTTTTCATCTAGTAAATGTAAAGTGTTAATTTATGTAAGACAAAATGCATAAGATTTGGTAATGAATAGTGGCAATATATGAAGACTTATTTAATGAAAATAACATAATTTAAATTGTTTTAAAATCTATACTTCTGAAAAGTTTCAAGTTGTACAATAGTTCCGTTAAAAGTTTTGTTTCAATATGTGGTAATGCATCTTGTATTTTGTACAAATTCATATGAACAGTTTAACAAACTCAAAACTCGAATGAGTTAAGCTGTTTATAATAACATGAGTCTTATAAATAACTGGTTAAATTAAAATGCGCTATAAATGTAGATATTATTGAGTATGATTTAGAAAATCACCTTGTTTTAATAAAATGATTGTTACATGGAATCAAAGTAGAACATTTTGTGTGTAAAATTGCTTTAGAAACTTCTAACATTGACAGGTAGCAACCAATTTGTCTGATCTTAAACTTTTTATATACTTTATATGTCAAAAAACCAAAGAAAAATTATGCTTATAGTGTTAGAATATCTGTTATAGTTTAAAATTAGCTCAATATTAGCCTAGTTGAATGTCGTTTGTAAATTATTATTTATTTCAATTAACCTGCGTTTCCGTTTACATTGAAATCGGACTCTTGCATGTCGTTAGATTTTTCATATGAATATTTAATAAAACACTAGATTTATAACAAACATATTTCAGCTCATAACTCCTTAACTAAATTATTGACAAACTTCCACTAATACATAGCATGATGCAGTCTTTCTTAGATACTTTTCTAAGATATCTGGCTTTAATATTTGTACCACAAGAATTGACCTTCAGGTTATTTAAAGATTAAAATCTTAGTTCTAATATTTTGACGACAATATATATTATTTAGTTTTTAGCAGACATTTTTTAAAGACTTTAATGGTCCTTATGTAAAAGGTTAAATGCCTCGCAAACTGTGCAATATATTATTTGTCAAAAATTGTATGGAAATTCGTTTGCACACTTTCATAAGTTTGTGCGACAATTTAGATTCGTTAACTTGAATGTCTTGTACATTTGACGAATCACTTTGATCTAGTCATATGACAAGTTTTGTGTTAGTTTCCTTCCTTCTAGGGATTGTTTTTCTTTCAAATACATATATGCCAAACTCATTTTTGGTAATGAAATTGGGGATTTTCTTAAATTTGAAACAGTAACACAAAAATTTCTATTCTTCAGTATGAGAAATATCACTATACCAGAGTATACTTATTACAATTATTAAATATTAATCATACGCATACATGGCCAACGTAAAAAATCATATGTGTTGCAACTTGCAATAACATATGGAAATTGTTAAAACTTAATGTAATTTTCACAACTGCTTAAGAAATAGTACATTACAAATCACTATAAATTAAAATAAATTTGTCCATATTAAAGTGCTTAATAATGTCATCCAAAACTGTTTTTTAAATCAGATCTGGAAATTTTAATATTTTCTATAATTTAAAATTTTATCAGTTTTAAGTGTTTTTTTTTTTTTTTTGATTTAGTATTTAGCAATAGATATGAAATTAAACATACTTTTGTTTAATTTTGTTATGCTTATTATTTTTTAACAACAATATATCTTCTAAATGGTAATTCATTTATGGTATATTTTTTGTTTTAAATAAAATACTTCGAATATAATCGGATTACGGATTTTGTACTATGACCCGAAAGAAAAATATCCGGCATTTACTTTTAAATATTTTTGCCACGACTACGCTGAACATTTTCCATTCGAAAAGTCCAATTTTCAATTACTCTTTCCAGAATTACTACCGGTATCAAGCCAATTTTGGAGTAATGTTGGCCTTCATTCAATTGGTCACAGTCTTCAGAAACACTCTACCAACTGGATGTGGTATATTCCATTTCGAATCATCCACTAACGTACATTGACACTCAAATTAGCAGCTGGTGGGCTCGTAATGTTGTTCTCCAATGACTCGCTAATATAAAAATAATCCATATCTATATAAATATATAAATGTCTTTGTAAGTTTGTTTGTTTATTTGTTTGTTTGTTTGAACATCACGCCTAAACGGCTGAACCGATTTCATTGAAATTTGAAACGTAGATAGATCTTTACTTGAAAGCGTCAATAGGCTATAACTTTTTTCTATACTTGGACCAGAAAGGGATAAACAGGGGAAAAACCGGTAAAATTGGTATCTTTAGTTCTTAAACAATAAATACTAAACGGAAAAATCGATTTTATTGAAATTTCCAACATAGATAGACTGTTATTTCGAAGCATCAATAGGCCATGCCCTTTTTCGATACTTTAACTTTAGAGGGATAAAAAGGGGAAAAAGGAGAAACAAGAAATTCCGGTATTAATTAGCGAAGCGTACCGGGTCAAGCTAGTCATTCATATAAATCAAACCATTTCATCATTAGTTATATATATCCCTGCTTGAACTAATTTTTATTCAGAAAAATTTTGTATAATTAGGTTTTCCAGCAAAATGGTCCATCTTTTCAAAATAATAGGGATACTGATTTAAACTGTTAAGATTCCTATTTGTGCAAATTTGCGCGACGTGTTAATTGAATACAAATAAATTCAAAAAAACTTAAAGAAATTTTTTGAATTTAAATTCAAGGCGTATTAATCAGGTGAGAGCGTCTTGGCAACAAATACAACAAAGACAATATTTGTTATTTGTCAAATTTTTGAGAATGTCAAAATTCATGACAAATTAAAAAAATAAATAAATTGCTGGTAGTTTTTTATAAAAACGCCGAACGGGAATGAAAAGCTTGGTGATTCCAGTGTAACTATTAAACTATCCATTTAACTGAATCCATCTGTTTGCGTAATACACTCACATGTCCAAATACACAACCTAATTCTAGCAAGAAGTTTGGTATTGAAAATCAACATTTAGCTATCTCCGTTTATCTTGTAGTGACTTGTAACTTTCTGTTATAAATCCCACTGCTACTCACCTTATTTTGTTTAATACAAAATGTGTTACTTAATTTATTTTAACAAATTTATTTAAATAATGTTCTGTTTTATATTAAGGACTGAGATCGAAAAATTCTTAACACACGTTTTTCATTAAAACTTCTAACCCAAGTATTATTTGATTTTTATTTTTTTTGATGAAGTTACCTTTGTAAAGCATGTCAGTTTTTATGTTTAATGTCAATTATATTAATTTGATGTTAATCTGATTAAAATTAGTGAAAACTGAGAAAAAAGTGCGTACTAAAATTATTAAATATTTTCAACAAAACCCAACTTGATTTTACAAAAATTTGGCCAAGCATTCAAAGGTCTGCCACCAAAATTTTATTAAACAGTACCGGTAGAACTTGTCCGTTGATAAAAAACTTGGTTCAGGTAGAAGGAATGGTCCACATGATGTTTCTAAAGCCAAAAAGATAGAAAGTACTTTCAAAAGAACACCCAACACATCCGGTAGGAAAGCAACCCGGTTACCTCAGTGCTCGGACTATTTGGTACGAAAAGTTAAAGCTAATGCTGGTTTAAAAACATACAAAGCTTAAAAAGTTGCTGACAGGAATTCTGCTAAAAATTTAGAGGCCAAAAACAGAGCACTGAAATTGAAGTCAAATTTTATAAAAAAATAAATATTCCTGCTACATAATGGATGAAGAAACGTACATATGGAAAACTTTTCGCAGCTTCCGGGTCAATATTTTCATGTTGCAGATGCTCGAGGGAATGTTGTAGAAAGGTTTAGGACCCAAAAACAGAATATTTTCCCAAAAAGTTCTTGGCATGGCAAAAAATATGCAGTTGCGACAAAAGAAGCCAAATATTTGTTACAACGGGCTCTATAAATACCGAAATTAACATCAAGGAATGTTTACAAAAGAGGTTGATTTCATTCATAAGACTTCTTAATGTGTTCACTTATTTTTGGTCCGATTTGGCATCCATCACTGTGGTAAGTAAGGTCTTGAGTGGTAAAAGAACAGTAATGTGGTATTTGCACCAAGAGAGGCCAATCCTCCAAAGTGGCCGGAGCTAAGGCCAGTGGAGATATATTGGGCTCTTGTTAGAAGAGAATTTAAGAGCACAAAAAAGGTGTCCAAAAGTGTTATAGATTTTAAATGCAGATGGGCTACCTGTTCGAACATAGTGACAGAAAGCACTATAAAAGCCTTAATGGAAGAGTTTCCGAAAAAGGTTCAAAATTTCATTACTAATGATTAGAACTATAAAAATATTTTTTTTGGTAAATTGTAATAATAATTTCAGTCAAATAACAAAAAATCAAAACTGTAAGTTTTGCGGTTTCATTTTTATTAACATATATGTATGTTAAACATTTTTCGATCTCAGTGTTTATTTTCGGCATAAATATTTTAAATGTAAACAAGTTTTTAACACTTTCAAACACAACATATGTAAATAAACAAGCAATAATCAGCTGTACTCGTAACTTCAGCTTATTGAATACACCTTGTTTAAATTCTAAAAATATATATTTCCATACACAATGGCATTCTGTTCCAAAGTCACACAATTTTCACACGTACAATATATTTTTATTTTATTTGATTTTTATTTCTTATAAATAAAGCAAAAAAAAACATTTGATTTTTTACATTGGCTATGTAGGCGTATGATTAATATTTGACAATAATAATAAGTATACTGTGGTATAGTGATATTTCTCAAATTTAACAAAATTTCCAATTTCGTTACCAAAAATGAGCTTGGCATATACATAAATATGTATTTGAAAGAAAAACAATCCTTAGGAGGAAGGAAACTAAAACAAAACTTGTCATGTGACTAGCTCGAAGTGATAGGGAGCGGTGTGGTACTTTAACATGGTGATGTCCTAGAAGGGGGTAAATTTTTCTCACCAAATTTTGTTTCAATATTTATCCTAATATAGCGCTGTTGAAGGACTGAGCTCGAAAAAGCATTAACATACATATACATATGTTAATAAAAATGAGACCACTAAACTTACAGTTTAGATTTTTTTATTTGATTGAAACTATTATTAAATTTTACAGAAAATATTATTTTTGCAGTTCTAATTAATAGTGATGAATTTATGAACCTTTTCCGGAAACCCTTCCACTAAGGTTTTTATAGTGCTTAATGTCACTTTGTTCGTACATGTAGTTCATATGCGTTTAAAATCTACCATTCTATAAATCTTTTAACAAGAGCCCAATATCTCTCCACTGGCCTTAGCTCCAGGCAGTTTTGAGGATTTGCAAATACCACATTATTGCTCTTGTACCATTCAAGACCTTGCTTACCATAGTGACAGGATGCCAAATCAGGCCAAAAATAAGTGGACTCTTTTTAAACCTTCCTGGATGTAAATGTCGGTATTTATAGAGCCCTTTATAACAAATGCCGTAATTGCATTCATACTGCTTGCCATACCAAGCACTTTTTGGAAACATGTTCTGCTTTCGAGTCTTAAACTTTTCTACAACATTTCCTTAAGCATATGCAACATAAAAATATTGACCCAGAACCATTATGCATCTGGTATATTTTTTGTATAAAATTTGACTTTAACTTCCGTGCTCTGTTCTACCATTTTGTAGACATGGTCTTTACAAATGCATTCTTTTAATACAAATGACTGGCCGATGAGGCTTATGTTTCCAACAATGTGTCCGATTAAAGAACTGCTTTTACAGCTTCCAGATTTGCGTGAGGAAATAGCTGCTGGACTTGTTTCCTTAAAAAATATTTGGTCTGTAAGATGACCATCTGCTTCAAATCTCGGTGAGCCTTTATCACCACAGCCTGACATATCAGGTGTTAAGAAAAGAGCTGCTCATCAAGTTGCTGATGTTCAGTTCGATGCGGACGACTATTTTCTTTTTAGGGTGGCGATAAAAGCCAAAAAAAGGTGCAAACATTGATACAAATTTTTTCTGGGATTACCACCATCGAAAATAATGCGTATGTTAACTTTGTTTGTTCCCTTCTCTCAATATAATTTGGTTATATATAAAATAAACCTTGAGTGTCATATTACATGATTTTGTTAAACCGGCAAGACCGCCTACAGGCGTTCGTTCAAAATGTTTTTTTCGCCTGACAATTAAAACTTACGGTTCTATTGACTACATCTACTTGAAAAAAAAAAAAAAAAAACAAATTGTTGGTACGATCTTGCCAGTTAGAGGGTTAAGATATGTGACATAGAGAAAATATACATAGAGCGGAAACTAGAAAAAAACTCAAACAAAAAAATTACTCAAAATAATCACACATACGAGTGTTGTTTTTGTTTTCACATAGATTTTTTTACTAATACATTCTCACCACTTAGGTTTTTGACAACTGAGTTAGGTCTTTGACAGGAGAGTTTCCGATCTATGTGTATTTATCTATGATATGTGATAATATTGGTAGTCTATTGGTGTTCATTAAATTTTTGTTTTCTATATGTGAATAGTTAGGAACTACTCAATATTATTTATGGTTATTTTTTTATCTTTTAAAAAATTTAACAAATTAAAACATACATAAATATTTTTTTTATTTTTACATCTTTTATAACCTAAAAACTATAAAATGATTTTATACTAAAATACTATTTATTTATACAAACCGTATCTCTATGTATTTTTTATTACAGCCTATTTCATTTTACGTTTATTTAAATATTTTGTATGAAAACAATAGCATTTCTGTATTTATTTATGCTTTTATTTTCTTTGAAATAAATATTATAAGCTTAAATTCAAACTTTTTAAAAATTATAAATTTAAAATCTCTCAAACATAAGTACATGTGTATGTTTTATATTATATACTAACATTACAGTCTACCCAATAAGTATATGGTCACAAATTTTAACGTCACAATCAACATATATCATAATTTTATTTTAATCCTTTAATGTAAGATTTATAACTAAAAAAATTCAACTAATTGGTAATGATCTGTATTGTTTATGAATTATAATTTTACATCCATATGTTTTAGGTTCATCCAAAAATAATATTATACCATATATTTATTGCGTAGGGTATATTGAGCAAAAAACATACATATTTACAGATTTCGAATAAACCAACAGATAAATAAACTTATTCATACATAATTTCATACACATACTTTTATTTATTTGTATGTACGGGCTTGTATTCATATATACATGCATTTATATTAGAGTGGCCCTTATGTTGGATGGTTTTGATTTTCGGTGCTTTCGAGGTATAACATGACAGATGAAATTCTGTCATCTAAAAACAAAATACTTAAAATGTTAGCAAATTTTGTTGGAAGTTTAAAATATTGAGTTAAAATAGCAATATTTTTAAAAACAAATCTTGGTGATTATTCGGGATTACAAAATCTCAAATTTCTGATATTTTTAAAGATTGTTGAAACTACCAAAATACATAAAATGCTGAAATTCGGTGGTTTATTTCCTTTACATAAACCAAATACTATTAAATTGCAAATAAAAGCGCCAAGTAGTTTTGAAATTGTAACAACTCTTTATTTAAATCTACACAACAATGTAATTAGTCACTCTTTTTTAATACACATGCTTTAAAAAAAACACTGGTAATATGCTTGATGTTAACTCAAGCGGTGCTTACGATATACTAACTCCTCAGCAACTCGTGGTTACTATTCACTGTGCCATCATCTAGCTAATTCCAGTATTATCTATTTCAACAGTGATCACCCAGTGATAAAGCTGCTTCGCAGTAAATGTCGTAATACCTATAAACAATATTGTTACGAATGTACAATAGCGATTTGAATTTAACGGTCTGTAACGACTGCCTGCAACATTCATCATGTTTATGAACACGTCCATTAGTAGAAGCTTCTACTTATCAACAATGTTGATGGTATGCGGTTACTAGCATTGTTTGTAAATGTGGCAACACTAAATGTTTGAGCTGCTAACATTAACATCGAAAGCTCTAGAATTCTAATGTTCTAGTTGTCCGTTAAGATCATTGTAGAAGATTAACGAAAGATGGCGTGTGTATAAATAGTGGCAAGGTGGCAGTCGTGAGTGGAGTTTATCATTGGCACTGTTAGAGTTAACATCAACTGTCGTGTATATTTGAGTTTGTGTGTGTGTATTTCTGCGAATTGATAAACGTGTATAAAGACACTAAGTGACTATTTTCTGTTCTTGTTGTACATTCTAAATAAATAAAGAGTTGTTACAATTTTTAACTACAAAAACTGCTTTTATTTGCAATAAAAAGTATCCGGTATATTTAAAGGAAATAAACCCCGTTTTTAAAAAGTAAAAACGTAACAATATAAATAACAGCGTTCAGTCAACATTGTTTACAATTAGAAGGAAATACCGATGGAAGTGTTGATAAACATAATTAATGTTGCAACCAGTTGTTACAGACCGATAAATTCAAATTTATAATGTAATTTCGTGACAATACTAAGCGTGCTACAAATCCGAACGGACGCAGAATTTTTAACGAGAGTGTTATATTCGGCTTTGCCAAATCTTGTATATCCACCATCAATATGTATTTTGACTTTCTATGGGGACTTTAATCAGTTATGATCCAAACTGTACATAACTTGATAGAGTGATTCATTTTTAAAAACTTTAAATGACTTATGTCAAAATTTGTGTTACTATCGTTATATATAAATTATTTATTGACAATGAAATAATTTTCTGATATAGGGGTTATATCAGTTATGGACCGATCCTCACAAAAGCTGATAGAAATATTTGGATTCATAAAAAACTTGTTTACGTTCAATTTCATCACAATTATAAGACAGTTATGAATGTTCAGTGAGGGACTTTAAACGGGAACTACAAATAAATGTTGATATTTGTATGGGTCTAGGTGAAATCAGGGACCGACATTGTCCATTTTCAATACCTTATAAATAGATTTGTGTATAATTTCACCCAGCTAGCTCTTTTCGTTTTCGCCCCATTCTGTTTTTAACAGGTAAACAAACGGATAGACATAGCTAGATCGCTTTAGAATCTTATAAAGACCCAGACTATAATTATGTGGATCTGCGACCAATATTTAGATGTGTGACAAATGGAATGACAAAATCAATATATCCCTCTGATAAATAAGAGCCCCCCATCCTTTTTGATAGTGTGTATCCAAATTTTGAAAATGTAAAATTTTAGATTTTAGAAATTATGGAATTTTATGATTTTTTAGCAGTCAAATTGAAAAACTAAATAAATATAATTGAAAAATAAAAACTATTTTAATTTCATTTTTTTTTTCAATGTATATTTAATTTTTTGGTGAAAATGTTGGTACTTTCATTCAAAACTCTAATTTTTAAATAAAATTTGCAACCTGTAAAAGTTATTCGATTTTTCTAAAGTATTCAGCATTTAGTTTTTAGATGACGAAGAACAATTTTTGACTTTAGGAGCATCAAAAATTCAAAAACTGACAAATAAGAGCCTCTCTACTATACATACATACATATATGAATATTTACACGTTTCATGTTTGTTTATGTAAATGCACGTGTAGTTGTGTGTATATGTGTCTTGTATATTTAGTATTGTTGATGCTGATGGTCAAAAAGTTTAGAGAATTTATTTAGCTGTTATTTTTACACATGATGGTGTTGAAAATTCATTAAAATGTTTTTAAATTTTGCAAACCAACGACGACTGACTGACTACATCACTGCTTCATAAAGTAAATTGTATGGAGTCAGTGCGAAATTGAAAACAATTGAATGTTTTGTTTTTGTTTGTATTTCATATAGAACAAAAAAAAAAAAAAAAAAAAGTAAAAAGGAAGCCTTAGAAAGTACATACATACACTAATGTAAATAAATGATGTGTATTTGTAGTTGTTGCTGTTGTTATTCTCTACACCGATTGCACGAAAGTGTTTTCCATTGATTTGTTATGGGACCAACTACTTGGTTTGGTCAAAATCTGTTCATTCTCTAGACAAAAGGCTAGTCTTATTCGTCATTCCTTTTAAATTATTGTGTAATATCGTTAGCACCATCGTGCAATTTATGTGAAATGTGTTTTTCATTTTGGTTCATTTTCATACTAAAAATCTGAAACTTTAACAATTAATTTCTAAAGAATTTTGTACATATACTGGCTGCATGTAGTATTATTAGTTGGTCATAGTTAGGTCATCCACATATGTATTTCATTTCAATATTTTTTCCAATTTTCATGTTGTAACAATAGAAATTTTTTCAATGGGAAAATTGATTGGTTAACTGAAATTTTTAAAGCTGTAGTGGAATATATGTAACATGAGTGTACGCTGCAGTTGTACAAGTGTACTTTACTCTCACTTAGCACACAAACACATAATCACACCTAAGGTGCCCATCAAAATTATAAGGTCACATTCTGTTTGTCCAAAAATACAAAGAGCATTGGTTGGTACTGTTGGGTAAAATACTTGGTGCTCATATGTTGTTCAGATAAGAATTATTTTCTCTCATTTGATTACTGTTAGTTCTATTTATACAAGGTGGCGCAAAAGTAATCCTCCTATCAGAAAATGCTATAAATTTTGCGATTGGCCCCTAATGTCAGTTCTGTTTTGACATTTGTGTAGTAAACACATGCGAAATACACGTTAATAAACAATGTTACGCTACAGTGCTCCAGAACGCGGAATATTGCTGACTATTTATTTCACTAATAATCGGTCGGTGACTTTGGCACAACTTGAATTTCGTCGCAGATTTCTTGGCCGTCCAACGCCTACTGGTGAAACACTGAAGATGACTTTTCATCAAAAATAATCATGAGTGGTGAGGCTCATTTCCATCTTAGCGGGTACGTTAATAAGCAAAATTTACGTTTCTGGGGCACTGAAAATCTGCGTGTAACCCACGAAGAGCCATTACAGCCGCTCAAAGTCACTGTATGGTGTTCTGTTTTCGCTGGAGTAGTCATCGGACCTTTTTTCTTCGAAGACGTCGCTGACCAAACGGTTACTGTGAATGGTGAGCGCTACGGAGCAATGATCAACGAGTTCTTTTTGCCGCAACTTGATGAATTGGGATTGGAAAACATGTGGTTCCAACAGGACGATGCAACGGCACACACTGCACGTGCCACAACCGATATGCTGAAGGATGCATTTCCCGGGCGCCTAATCTCCCATTTTGGCGATTTGCACTGGCCAGCAAGATCGCCTGATTTGACCGCTCCAGACTTCTTTTTGTGGGACTTTTTGAAGTCGCGGGTTTATGTCAACATGCCTCAGACTCTTGCAGCTCTTAAAGACAATATACGTCAAGAATGTGATGACCTATCGCCGGAAGTTTTGGCCAAAGTGATGGAAAATGCCATAAAAAGGGCTCAAATAACAATCAACTGCCATTTACATGACATCATATTCTCGACTTGATGTAAAAAAAATTAAAAGATCAAATAAAAATAATCCACAAGAAGAATCAAAGTTTTTCATTTTTTTTTTAATTACAGCCAAAAACCATCGGAAGTTTACTTTTGCGCCACCTTGTATAAATCAAAATATCAAAAATGTGAATTTTTCAATAAAACAACGTACATATCTTAATTTTTTAATTTATATTTATTGTTTTATGAATATTAGAATTTATGAAGCTTTTTAACCGAATTATACTGATGCTTTTCAGAAAAAACATTAAGCGCTGGTCAACATGTTGGTGATTCCATAACAAACAATCTATGTTGCGCAAATTAGTTTTTAGTAGATCCAGAAACATGGACTCTTCGGTTGTCTGGCTAATAATATGCGTTGTTTAAATGACTTTGGTCGACTAGAATTTTTATTTTTACCGAAATTTTACCGATCTTTTAAGTATTGGCTGTACGACTTAAAAAATGCGAGAATTTTTTCAAATTTTTGACATTTGTACAATACTCACTTTAAACGAATCAGGTGCGTTCGGTACTGGTTCCCTGTGATGTTCTTGCCAGATTTCATTAGCTCATAATAGATAGGGCCCTTTTGGGCCCACCATAGATATTTGCCTATAGTATCAATTCGACTGGTTGGCCGGGATCCATTTCTGTTATAGCATTTAATCAGCATTTCAGACATACGAAATCGTCCTTCATGGTTTCTCATTTTCAGTTCGTATTTCCCTGCTTTTTGATAAAGCCTGCTGCTTGGAAACGTTTTGAAATTTGCTGATTGAATTATTTGATAACAATCTTTATGACACCAATTCTCGGTCTTCAAACTGTTTTGGCTGGCCTAGGCGATCTTTGATACTTTAAATAATTTTGCACAATTTGATAAATAAATCCTTTTCAAGTTCAGACAAATCTTTTCCCTGTCACAATCTGCTTAAAATTGAAGAAAATAAATATTTACTATACAAATTCTACAAACAGTAATCAAATGAGAAGAAAGGATTCTAATCTGAATAACAAGTATTTTACCCAATAGCACTAATTAATACTATTTGTATAAACAGAACGAATAGTGTATGACTTTATAATTTTGACAGGCACCTTATATACATACGTGCGCTCACATACATTTGTGCACAAGTACATGCGAAAATACGAATTTATTTCGATAAATATTGCCTGATGTGGTTTTGAAACGTTTAGTAGTAATTAGTTATTTTAGCCACATTGGTCTTGTATAAAGGTTTAAAATTTAATTACTATGCATTTGAGGTTTAAATGAAAATCATTAACAAAAGATTATTCCTGCAAACAAATCCATTAAAAAAGTATATTTGAAGCGGACATAGAGAGAGAGAGAGTGAAAACATAACAACTAAAATTAGAGTTTGTAAATATTTTTTCCCGAAAATTCACTCAAAACTCTAAATTTAAAAACGGTTGCATTATTAGCGCTAACTGAATGTTTGTGTATGAAATTTTGGCAGTGTTTTGTTTGTTTCAAAAAGTTAAAAACAATAATGCCATTGTAATTTGTTTAAGGCTTAATTAAATTTAAATTAGTTTTATTTGGTATTTACCAAATATTAGCATAAATATACTCGTCGTTTCAATTCATTCTCTCTCCATTTATTTGCGGGAATTAAAGGTATTTATTTGTTTGAAATTTTTACATATACAATTTGCTTTTAATCGTTTTATATTTATTTTCAAAAAAACGGAAATTAAAATCGCATATTTAAATACTTACGTAGACACACAAACACAAATACATCATTACGTGCAAATTATAAACTATTTGTTATTTTATCAGGGGTCTGGTTGGTTGGTTAAAGGAAAAGGTAATTTTTATTAATTAAAAATGCGTTTTTAACGGAAATGAAAATAATTAGTATTTGAGTACTTTGTTTGTTATTTTGAAATATGTAGTTTATATCATTTTATAGAAATGTGTTTAACAGCATTTTCTATAAATTAAAGGTGCAATAATTTGCAGAAGATTTGAAAGATGCTGCTTACTCTGTCACAAATTATAAAGGATTAGAAAATGCTTTAGAAACGGCAATATTTTTAAAAATAGTTGGAAATTTGGAGATATAAAAACAAATTATAATTATGTATATCCAATATAGAAACATAAGGACTTGAAGTATTTAAAAATATAATCGGATAAGCCCGACCATATATTAATATTAATCAAATAAGTTTTGGAGTCCAAAGCCTATTTATGCCATATTTTATTTCTATAGCCTAGTACTCTGTTCATATTTGCGAAAAATTATGGTTTTTTCATGCGAAACATTTTATATGCAACAAATGATCAGCTGTTGTCTTTAATTTCGTGCGAAAGAAGTGCTGCTTGTGTTATTTCGTTTGGAAAAATAAGGTTGCCAGATGTATTTCATATGTTTTTCATAAAAAGAACAGAGTACTGCTTTTGCGAAATTATTTCGCATGTATTTCATTCCAAATATTTTATACATAGTTTGACAGCATTTTGCACATAATAGTGTAAAAACACCCATCTAATTACAGAACTATAAGGTATATTCAAATGAAGCTTTGCTTAATGAATAGCTGACCAAATATGAGGTGAAACAAGGATGTCCTTTATCACCTCAATTGTACATAATAGTGCAGGATGTTATAATGAGCGACGTCTATTTAGAGAGAAGAGGAATTACATGGAGTCTCTCACGCCAACTCAAGGATTTGGATTATGTGGATGATATGTATATACTCTCGCACAAAATCTCCAAAATGCAAACGAAACTTCAAAGCCATCAGGATTAACAATATTAGTACAGAGAACATCAGCTTCAGCTGGTTGGCTACAAGGCCAACCAGTTGAATACTTATGTAGCTTTTGATAACTAGGTACAATCACGCAGAAAAAAAAAATATAGTTGTGCATATTTACTGTAATCATTTCAATAATTTTACAAGTTTTTTTAACAATATTATAGTCACATTACCTATTTATATGATTGTGGTAACTATAAGCAAGTATATGTTTGTGACAATCATTTTTATGGTGAATAATTTTATTATAATATGTTGTTCAGAGATTATGATATCCATAGCCGAGAGCAACATAATATGGTAAGTTCTTCATCATATAAATGGTTGTCACAAACATATACTTGCTTACTGTAACCATATATATGGTTGATCATGTGAATCGTAAATTAAGCATATTATAGTTACCATAATCATATAAATAGTTACTGTGACTATAGTATTGTAAAAAAAACTTGTAAAAATGTTGAAATGGTTACAGTAAACATGCACAACTATATTTTTTTTCTGCGTAATAGTAACAACAAAGGGAGGTGCAGAAACAGATGCAAGCAAGCGGCTCAACTGAGCGGGAGCTCAACAAAGTTATTCAACTAATAATAGTTCATTAATCGATAACCGAATAAATTGATTTCCAAAAAAAATTTGCAGAAAAATATCTCAAAGAAATAAGACCAATAGCTTACTATGTTATACTAAATTGTTTGCTTTGTAAATTGTTCCATTTATTGTCTTTTTAAGTCAAACACCTTTTTCGAATTTTAGAGTACTTTGGAATCAACAATTATTTCCTAAAATATTTAAGAACACGTTATATAATTAAAATGCTCTAATTTTTTGTTATTACATATATTAATTATTTTGTATATATTAGAATTTTTCTACTTTTAAATTATATTATTAAATTATCCGAATAATTTTTTACTCGTTATTCGTTCAAATAATCGAGTAAGTTTTAAAAAATTAATCGAGCATTCGAATTATATAAAAATTATAAACTTTTTTTGGACTAAAATTGGCAGCTCTTATTTTACAGTTTTGTGATTTTCGAAACTTCCAAGGTATCAAATTGTTGTTCTCCGTCATCTGCAATAAAGAGTTTCGAGTTTTGGGTCAAAAAATAACGTTGAAAAATTCTAATTATATATGTATATTTATTTTCATGTTTTTAGGTACATTATTATAAACAATTTAAAAAATGCCATTAGAAGAACAAAATTCTACCTGTGTTTAATTCTAACTTCACTCTGATGCACATCAGCTTACTTTTATGTCGATATGTTTATAACATTGGAAATATACAAAGAGAAAACAGATTTATGATAGCAACCGAATTTGTTACCAATCGAATGATTCTACCTTACATTTAAGAAGTGGTAACAACAGTTGCTTCAACCGAAAGTCTTGGCAACAAATTCGGTTGCTACTACGAATCTGTTGTCTCTGTGTAACATTAGGATAAAAATAACTAAATTTCCTTTTCACACAAGTATGAATTTTCAAAATACTCCATTTTGCAGACATTTTAAAACGATTTAAATCTGTATAAAATTTAAAAAAATACCAAACTGTTTACCGTTTTTTGGTATAAAATATGAGTGATCACATATTTAGCTTATTTTCTCTTAAATCACAGTATTTACAAAGTTTTGTAACGATTTAAGAAATTTGAGTTTTTTATAGTAAAAATCGATTTTTGTTATAAAATATGTATGTTCGCAGACTTAGCTTATTTTCTCTTCGCAGTATTTACGAAGTTATTAACGATTTAAGATACTTTTTTATACTTAAAATCGATTTTTGGTATGAAATATGAGTGATCACAGATTGAGTATATTTTTCCTTGCAATGTTATTGACGATTTAAATACTAAAAATCGATTTTTGTTATAAAATATGAATAATTACAGATTGAATTTATTTACACCTTAAAAATTTACTTGATAATTTCGAATAAAATATGTTTTCCCGTTTTTACCCATTTTTGGTAATTTTTTGTCCTCATTAAAATTATACAAATTTTATTTAAACAAAAGTCATAATAAAAAAGTCGACGTTTCGAATATTCGACTTTTTAGTTAAATCGTCTTTTTTCGACTTTTATCGACTATTTTCGACTTTCCGACTATTTTTGGTTTTTTCCAACTTTTTACTATTTCTTGCAGAAAATACATGGTTTCTACATTTATTGATGCGCCTTTTGAAGTTTTTTGCATTAAAAATGAAATGTGTCAAGACGATAATATATTAAATAATATTATCACTTTTGTTTCTAATAGTTAGATTTAAATTAGTAAAATAGTAAACAAATTTCCAAATCCGGTATATACGATATGTCTAAAAACTTTTAGTTTTGATATAAAAGTTTTGTGTTGAAAGTGCTTTTTTTAAACATTTACTTATTATTTATTTTTGCATATACTAGAAAAAGTGAAAGTGTACCAAATTTTTTTTAACAATCGACTTTTTTCACTTTTGTTGACTATTCGACTTTTATCGACATTTATCGACTATTCGATTTTTTTTCAGCAAAAGACTCTAGTTTGTACCCATGCCCCCCCTAAAAGGATCCAAAAACAATTTCAAGTTTTAATTTTGTTTGTATCTACATTAGTTTAGTAGATAAAGATTAACGAATTTATTCGTTTTAACCCCCAAACCTTCGAATTTCCAAAAATCCCTTCTTAGTGGATCAATATACGTTATTTGTGCTGGGCGGTATTGAATCAGTCAGTTACTCAGTATATACATATTGCTCATCAAGTTTATTGAGAGTTTAACTTTCTGAATTAACTGGAAAAAGAAGTATTTGCCCCATTTTCATGATATTTGCTCTCTGTTAAAATAATTTTTGTATAAAAATTGTTTTGAAAATGAGGGTTAATAGTATAATATTAAATGGCTGATGGACAAGGTAATGTTCAAGGACAGTACCGGACAAAAAAACAGACAAAATTCCCCAAGAAGTTTGTTGTGTGGGCAGCAAATTGAGGTTGTGGCAAAAGAAGCTAATTATTTGTGACATCAGGCACAATAAACACAGAAATATATGTTAGGGAGAGTCCTTAAAAACCGCTTTTATCTTTCATAAAACAGCACAGAGCGCCTTCATTATTTCTGTCCCGATTTTGGCATCATGCCACTATGGAAGAAAGGCCTTTGAGTGGTACAACAATGCCAATTTTGTACCATGGGAGGCAAATCCACCCAACTGTCCATATCTTCGGCCTATGGAAAAGAATTGGCGTCTTGTAAAAAAATAATTAAATTACACAGTAAAGGTATCCCAGGAAATATCCGATTTTAAGCGTAAGTGGACCAACTTGAACAAAAAGTTAACGGAAGCAAATATAAATTCTTGGAATTCCTTATTATTTATATAATTATGCATATAACCGATTTCTAGAAGAGATAAGGCTGCTCTAATTTAACTGAATTTGAGTATAAAACTGCTTAAACGCTTCTAATCAATTATAATTATTGGCTCTTCATCATTATATATTGTAGATTATAATAAAACACAATTTTTTTTTATATTTTTGTATATATTTTAAGTTTTTATTTTTATATATTTTTTTCTTTTTTTATGCATTTTTATTTATTTTCAGCGTCTGTTTTATTTCTTAGTAATTTTAACATTTTCTTGTCTCATATACAACATATAATTTATTTACTTTTAAATTGTTTATAATACTTTCAGTTATCAATTATTTTATATATAGTAATTTATTTATTTATTTATAATTTAGTAACTTAATATTAAATAACTATAACTCCTATTTAAATTGCGTTTATATACAGGTGTCTACATATTTCTAAAGTTGTTTTATTTTTTTTATTTTTCTGTTCTTAAGCAATTTTGACTTAAATTTAAACATAAATTTTCTGCACCTAATTTGTTTAATGATTTCATATAAAATTATAATTGCACAAATAACTAGTTTAACTAACATTTTCATTTTTTTTTTTTGCTTTTCGTTTTGTATTTTAATTCACTTCTCATTAGTTTAGTGTGGCATTTTATTTTATTTAATATACTTATATTTTTGTTTTTTCAATTTATACTACGGAATACTTATGATTATTATATTTAATAACTTAAAGTCAACTAAGTGTTAGGTGTACAAGAGTTTGGGTTGGTAAGTAAGATTTTGTTGCTTTTTCTACTATTTTCGTTTTTATTAATGGGGTATATTGGAAAATAATTTGTTTATTACAATAGTTGATTGGTAGTTATGGAGAGGAATTATTTACTTAGATGTTAGTATGTTTGTCTGTAATAGAATTGGTAATAAGCTATAATTCATATGTCTTCTGTCAACAAGTAGTAATTTACAATAGAAATAGTTTTAGTTGGACACTTTAATGTCAAATAATTGTGGTGTTTTGTAATGAGTGTGTACAATTAAATGAAAATAGACAATTTTTGTAAAATGTTTACATTAAAGGAATATTTTTTTTGGTTATTTGGTAATAGAAATTATTTTCAATGTAATCAAATGTAATTTATAAGTTTAAAAACCGCTCTCGCTAACCCAAAAAAATAGAGTTAATAAATTAGTATAGGTTTAAAGGCTGTTTTTTAAACTAAGTTCAAACTAAGTGCTCATCCTTCATTCATAGATATATTAAATCATTTTAAATTTATGAATTTCTATATCGAATTATTTTACATTCTTGCACTGCTTTAATATATCGTAAAATAAAATCATAAATTTTGGAAGCCTTCCGTTACGTATGATTGTTATTTATTTCCTTGTTGAAATTAATATTACTTATACGTATATTAGGTCAACATAATGTGCTTTATTTACAGCTGATAATTGAAGGTTCTAGAAGCAACAAACTATTTAAACCAGTCACTGTTAATATGTTTTAAAATTTTATTATGAGTACCGCTGTATTCACTCCTATTTATTGTGAAGAAGCTAAACTCTAGTCCCTAATAAGTATTTAATGAAGACACATTATTTTTGTTCAATAACAAATTATATTATTGGGCAGAAGATTCTGTTAATTTTATTTTTATCCGTATATAGATGGTTTATAGGAGATCGTAGGAGGCGTTAAGTCTGGGAAAGGTGGTGGGTCAGCAGGGCGAACCCAACATAGAAAAGACAATAGCAGAGTTTAAACAGAGAAGCCTGTAAGACGGTGTTAGCTGATCAGTGAATCAGCTGAGAAATATGCAATTATAAAAAACAGCTGCACACACCCAAAAGCTTACGTAGATGAACAAGCAGCACACATCAAATATTGGAGATTTTTACTTATACAACTGCAGCAATAAATCAGCCCTTTTGAAGCTAAAGAAAGGTATATTAGATATTACAATCAAGCAATCAATATCTGTTTTATATGCTGTGTAATTTAAGAACTGAGACGTCGTAAAATAATGACAGTAATTCCATGTTAGCAAGAACAGTGCGATGTTTTACAATCCGCAGTTAGCACGATTTATATCCTACATAACGTCATGCTGATTTATATGCTGTTAAGACAGAAGGAGCAGGTACTTGCTCAGGGTAAGAGTGAGCAGATATTTTTAATTGAAGTTTGTACTGGGAAACACTGGAGTCCAAAGAGTAGGATTTATATGCAGGAATATTGAAAAGAAAGGAGTTAAAGAACAGAATTTTGGAGCAACTGCACGTGTCATCCGAATGCTTAGCAGTAGCCACTTTTCTCAATATATAAGCACTATTGGTCGATAAGTATCACCTAAGGCTAGAAAAAATAATGTGGAAATTATACAGTGAAAGAAAAGAAGAGTGTGGAGAGGATTTTTCAATATTTTCGAACATTGTCGGAAGTATGATACTTGTCAATATCTCTTATTTGTTCTAAAGCAAGTTCTTATCAAATATGTAGAAATACTAACGTTTTTTTAAAGTCCTTGTAAAAAATTTTGCAATTTTTCTATCTTTCCAAATTTTGTATTTTCTATTTCAGTGGCAAAACTGCACAGTAATACTGTTTCCAGTGGATATTTTTTTGAAAATCCCTATACATTCTAAATAAAAACCGTTGTTTCCTACAGAGCCTGATAATTTCGCCTACAATGAAAATACTTGAAAATAAGCAATTTATTTGAGAAATTGTTTATTTATTATAAATAACTGCTTTAGACGAAAGGATTTCACGTACGACTTTTGGGACAGTAACGCAAATAAAATCCAATCCGTTCATTTCAATAAAATATAAATAAAACACATATCTCATATAAATAAAACACATTGTTCTCTTGCTTCGTGTTGTAAAATCTGATCGTGTAAAGGGGCTTTAAATAACTAACACATAAAATAGCTTTAAAATTTGGTTTCTGCAAAAAATCGTACTAAACTAAAGTTTGGAGTTCTTCATCTTTAAAACATTCTACTTTTTTTATGGAAGTTTTCGTTCCTCGAGGAAACGTTATAATTGTTAAGAGTTATCTGGTACTTACAACACGAACATAGCATCTCAAGAAAAAAATTTTAAACAGATTAAACAGATATGAAACAAATGACACTTCTCAAAAAAGTAATATCGAACCGTATGTTTATTTTGACGATCAACAACCAGTTTTCAATGGTTGTGGCTTGCAGAGCGAGAGAAAAAATACAATTTTCAACAGGCAACGAGTGTGATATATATTTGTCCCTCTTTCCAAACCACAACCTTTTTGACATTTTTTTTTGTTTGTTTTCTATTGCCAAATTACTGGAATCAGTTGATTAATATCTGTGTAATCTGTGATATTTTATATTAACATTTATGATCACTGGATATGACAACTCAACTTTTCAAAATTAAATTTTTTTTTATAAAGCAACTACTTTTCAGCCTATTTATAACAAAAAAAATACGATTTTTATATTTTTTAAAAAGTACCTAAATTTCGGAGAATTTAAAAAAATCTGACCGATTGTCTCTAAGAATAATACCTACATCTAGCGTTTTTTCCTTACTTCGGATAAAACTGAGTGGTACTATCTCAGATTACCACAACATTGAATATTAGGATTTATATAGTGAGAAATTAATCATATGAAGGAACATAGTACCAGCATTTCTGCAAGCTCCTCAGGCAAATGTTATATTTTAACATTAACACAGTTTTATTTTATAAAATTGTATACAAATCTTAGAATTTATTCTACAAATTTTAAGCCAATGAGGCATTGCAACTGTTCCAATGATATGACACCTTTTTATTACCTTTATGTGCTGTTTTTCTATAGCGAACGAGTGCTTTGAGGGGAAATTTTACATGTATTTTGTTTTTGTTATAATAACAAAACACATGTTAAATTTCCACTCAAAGTACTCGTTTGGATTAGAAAAACAGTACATTAATCGTTAAAAGTTTTATAGAGAATTTATTCAAACATAACTATTACTTAAATCATGATACAATAATTGTAGAAGGTAGAATCACTAGGGAGAGTTTTGAACATTTAGCCCTATAACGTCAAACTTTGATTTTGATTTTTTTTTTAATTTTTTTTGTATATATTCTTTTGTTTGACGTTACAAGAATTGTATAATTGAGAATTTATTTTCTAATGAGTGTACCGTATATTGTTGTGTCATGTCTTAAATTAAATTTTTATATATTTTTTATTTTTTTGTAATTATTACTGGCCCACTACAATAATATTTATATTATAATTGAAAGTAACTGTTGTCAAAATTATTTCGTATCGACAAATATGAATTTGTTATAAAGTTTTTTTTTCAACAATTTTAATAAATTGTAAATTATATTTAATAAACATTAAAACGATTTTTACTTATGTTATATTTAAAGCCGTTTCAGAGCAATTAAAACAAGTAATAGGGGCACAGATTGTTGTGTGTTTTGTATAGAAGTATTAATCTGGTTCAAACGAAGTTAGCTTTATATATTCTATTATTAGAAAATATCATTGGTAAATTTCACATTGCTAGAGGATTTTAAGATGTGGGTCTTATATAGGAGCTATGTTTAATTATGGTTCGACAGTCACAAATCTCAGTAGTTAGATAGATATACAAATTTGTGTTAATTCAATTTTTTGTTATAATATCAATATCAATGCGCGATTATGTATTTTTCGGACTTGGGCCTTATATAGGAGCTATGACCAATTATGGACCGACCTTAAAAAAATACGGTGATTTCTATTTATATTATAATTATTTGTGGCGAATCTAACGATATTTGTAAGAGATATATGCGTATTTAATTGAGATTATAAAATTAACTATATATGGAGCCTATAGTCAAATATGGAACGATTCAAACTAAATTTCGTTTTCTGATTTCTTCTATAGAACATTGCATGGATATTGAGCCATCGATGAGGAAAGAAAGTTCCACTACGAAATTTCAAAAACATCCTTTTCGAGCCAAATTTAAATTTTTTTACTTTTTATCAACTTTTATTTTTAAGATTTTTTAGTAGGTAATTCAAACAAAGTGAATTATCACCATCGTTTTAAGCATTTAATTTTACCTTTGATAGAATATATTTAAAAAATTTTAAATAACCGAATTTTTTTAACATATCTGCTAAAAACATTAAATATAGATAAGAACTCGTCCAAAACCTCAAGAAAAATATTTTTTTGGAAAAACTGTTATTGCCATCGTTCTTATTGTACATTTTCAAAACAAAAAATTAAATCAGCCGTTTTTTATTACCTACTAAAAAAACCTTAAAAATAAAAGTTGAGAAAAAGTAAAAAAATTGCATCCAATACATTTGAAGAAATTACCAAATTATTTTTGAAAAATATCATATATTTTTTGGAGCTTTTCTCACGTTTTTTTTTTTTCGTAATACTGATTTTACTTGATTTATTTTGCCCATTTTCAATACCAAACATTTCCGATCAACAACAAATATTTGAGAAAAATGTCACCCACCTAACCCTTTACTATAGGCCATATCGTTCCATCAGACAGACGGACGGGTATATATCGTCTTAGAATTTTATAAGGACCCTGAATATATATACTTTTGTGGGTCTGCGATGAATATTTCGAATGACAAGGCCCCCTAATATTGGTAATGGGTATAAAAATAGTAATTATGAACATTTTGTTTAAGTTAAAATTATTAGTAATAAGGGTTCATTCCATGCAAACGCTTAAATGCCTTGAAAACTTTGCAATCTGAATTTATTGTGCATTTGATGAAACATCTGTTTTTACTTTTATTTATAGCCGTCTCATTAGAAGTACAAATGGGAAACTTAAACTTTTAAATGAGTACTTTGAATAATTATTGTGTAATTTTTATTTGTCTGTAAAAATTAGCTAATTTTTTTTAAAACCAGAAAATCTTCATATCATAGTTAAAGATGGCAAATACCAACTTCTATATGTTAGATTTTTACATTATAAATGTGCTCACTACAACATATACTCTAGTACTGGAACTTATTAATCTGGCAATATTTAAAGAAACAATTATTTTTTAACAAAAAAACCTTTAATAAAATAGTGCAGCAAACCCACTGCGTATACTTAATATTTAATACCTTATAAACAAAAAAATATTAATAATACGCCAAGGGAGATTTAATAAAAATTAATTTAAATTCATGCATGTTGCTATAAACACACAAATATAAAAATATTCCTTTCAATTGTCTATTTTGCCTATATACACACACACACATATAAAAACATTTAATGATTGTTTTAAAGCTAAAAAACCAGTACAAAAGAGTTAATTGTTCAATATTTAATAAATTAACAATTATTCATATACACACATAAAATTTCATAAATATAAAAAAAGTATATAGTTTAAAAATATACATACATATATATAAAAATTGTTTAATAAATATACAGATATGTATATAAAAAAATATAAATACAAATTTATCAAATGCATTTGATTAGTTAAATTAGGAATCAAATAAATCAATTAAAAAGTGGAGAAAAAAAATATGTAATTAAATAAATAGTTTTGTTCCATAATCCTTTTTTAATCTTTTGATTAAGTACATGTGTTTTGTTTTTCTTTTAATTTTTTTTTTTTTGCTTTTGATAATTTTTATTATTATTAAATACTATCCCCAGTGTATAGACTATTAACACATACATTTATGTATATAAGTAGTATGTATGTATTTATTTATTTATTTATTTATTTATGTATATAGTTGTTTTTTTTTGGTTTGTTTGTTTGTTTAATTTATATATAATAACACTATATTTTGTTTTTTTGCTTTATTTTACTTTACTTTATAAATTTATTTATAGCAATTTATATTCATTTATGTTTTTTGTTTGTTATATTTTTGTTTATTATTATATAAATCATGTGTATGCGTATTTTTAAATAGTTATTTTTAAAGTTATTGTCCACCCATCCAGTTTTTTGTTTTGTTAATTTCTTTATGTTTGTATGTTTTATTTTTATTAATTAATAAATATTGTATGTATGCTTATAAAATAAAAAAGGAACGAACTTGTTTTTAATATAAAAATTATAGAAATTAATTTTAAAATCTGAAAATTTTTAAGGGAGGTTTCATATGAAAATTAATCACAAGTGTTCTCAATCACATAAGTATTAGATTTGTATGTGAGTTTTGGAGAAAGTAACAAAAAATATGTTTTTAATTTAATTGCATTGTAGCTACAAAATAAATTTTCTGAATGAAAAAATCATCCTCAGTAATGTTTTCCATAAACTTTATATTTATTGAATTAGTATTTTTAGTAGTAATTACTTCCACTCATTGCTGTTTTGTATTTGTAAAATTTTTCATATACAGGGTCAACTTTGACTGACTGATTTGAAGTGCTTATAACTTTTTTATTTTTACAGTTTTTAATTATGTTTTGTATTGCTTGCGAGAGAAAATTTTATTTTTTTTTTTTTGACTAATCTCATTACGAGCGATGAATCATATTTACATTAAAATGCACCCAGAGAAAAAAATATAGTTGCATCTGTTTACCATAACCATTTAAACTTTTTTGCAAGTATTTTAACAATATTATGATACTTGTGATTAATTATATGATTGCAGTAACCATAATATGTTTAAGTTGCCATTCAAATAATTGCAGCAATCATATATATGTTTGTAGTAAATAATGGCAATCATGTTCATGATGAATAGTTATATCATAATATGTTGTTATGAGAGTATAATAACTAGGGGGCTGATTTTCATGCATTTATTATTGGAAAATATGCGCCTAAAATATGCTACAAAAAATTAAAATATGACCCAAAAATTTTAAAAATATACACTTATATTATTGTGAAGGAACATAAAATATTTAACTATGGATGGCGTAATGTCCAAAAAATTCACAACAATGTTCCCAGCAGTTAGGACTCTTTAAATTATATCAGGAATTAAAAAGTTAAAGTTTTAGAGTTATAATTGTTCTACTGAGAAAACGATTAATATATTAATTATAATAGCTTGGTATGAATACTTGTTTAAAGTCATTATCTTTAGAGCTTCTATTTTGCGACTTGCCTTTAAAAATCATTAATATTTTGATCGTGATGTAATGTAACATCCAACCTTAATTTTCATCTCGCAATAACCTAGCAGCTAGCAGTTAAGCAAGTACTAATGTAAATGTATTTCTTATAGACAGAATTTGTCATTAATGTCTGATCACTTGGTTGACTCCAACTTATATATTTTGGGTCATCTGACACGTATGTGTTATTTGTAACGCAGAGATAAGTCAATTGGTTTCTATATACATTCCATATCTCTAAGTAATCTATAAATTAGCCACTTTAAACTTTAATTGTATAATGCATTTGACTCTTAGTTATCCAAGAGAGTCAGTTGACCCTCTGCTTAGGACATGCACGTGATAAAATAACCAGTCACGTAGCTGGTTACACTAATTCAGGACAGTCTCCTAGAACTGTTGGGAAATTGCTGTCAGGAGCGGTAACTATGTATGTGAAGTTACAAAATCTTTCGATAAAGAAATCTCTTATAAATCGAAATTGCAGTGAAAACAAATATGAATTTTTTCAATATATTTAATGAATTGTTGATACTTAAAAAAACTCTAAAATTTTTTTAAGCTAAATGTTTTGAAATGATAATTTTCAATTGATGATAGAGAAATTAAGCATTTAATGCCAGTCTCTCGATGTCGAAAGAAGTTGGTCGATAGCATTTAATGCTATTTCTATAACAAATTCGGCAAAAACAACTTTTTGTCCAGGCAATATATGACCCATTGACGATAATAAAAACTTGGATAATATGCATATAAATATGCATTTTAAAGTAAAATATAGCAAAATATGCATTATCAATAAAATATGCAAAAATATGCACTAGCAAGTCGATGCCATTTTACAGCAAAATGTGCTATTCGGATAGATAATTAGTCTACATTGTATTTGAACGTTCAAGAAAAAACATGCATTTGCATATAAATCCGCCCCCTAATAATAACCATAATCTGAGTACAACACAATATGGTGAAGTATTACATCATAAAAATGTTTGCCAAAAACATATACTTAATTACTACAATCATATATATGATTGCTACAATCATGTGAACAGTAACTTAAACATATTATGGTTACCGCAACCATATACATAATTATAGTGGTCACAATATTGTAAAAAAACTCGTACAAATGTTTAAATGGTTATGGTAAACTGTATAACTATATTTTACGTGTGGATATGTTAATAAACAGATCTGCCAGGTTTTAGGTACCCAAAACCCTAGAGTAAAGCATCAGTGATAATTACACCCTCACAGATGCACAGTTTGGTATGAAATAATGGCTAATAGAGTCATCGGTTAACATTTTTTTGAAAATTAAACTGGAGAACCAGAAACCGCCTACGGGGCAGTATCGGAGTATTTCTCAATAATCCTGATATATGGATTCGTTTAAAACTAAATAAAAACTGTAAAAAAAAAATAATGGTATATGGTATAAGCACTCTGGTATATAACTCTGTAGTTAGTTTAGTATGCAAACTGGCTGAGTCCCTTTTCACAAATTATATTAGACATAAAAGTTGCTAAAAAAATCCTTTGTTTTAAATTATTTTAAAAATCTGTTGATAAAGTTTTGTTTTCGTTTGATGTATAATAAGAAATATACACAGTTTAATGGAAATGTGTTTGATTTTTTGGACTTAGCTCATTATTTTGTGTTTCTTAGTGGACACATTTTGAGTTATTTTTTTTTCTTTATTTAAATTGTTTGATCTGTGTTATTTGATTGAAAGTCTTCATTGACACAATGGTTCCACTTAAAATGCTACTGAGCATTGATATCAGCTGTAGATAAGATAATCAACTTCAAAATTATCCAATATTTCCTTAAACAAATTTATGATTTCCACTTATTTGGTTAAATTTTTATAAATAATATAATAATTAATACAATTTTGGCGCTGTTATATATCTTAACGTAGTTGTACTTAATTCCATTTTACTGAGATAATAAATTTGCAATTTAGCAAATAAAATGGACTTAGCACGTATGCATATTACAAAATGGACTTAGAACTTTTGCATACTGTATTAAACAACGAGAAAATCTTAATAATTGTAAGTTTTTAGGAAGACAGTTGGCTGGTGCTGTGGATTGATCATTGAGCGTTTGATCAACAGCATCAGATAATTATAGTTATTTGTTTACTAATAACTAGTATTTACTTATCACAAGGCCTTCTTTGGCGGTGTATCATTGAAACGCCGAAGTAAATTAAATAAGTAATGGCTATAAAATCAGCTTTGAATAATGCGCCTTCTCACTACCAGAGGAATTACTACCTGAACTAATATCAAACATAACGCCCAATTGCAGAGTTTTAAACAAAAGCGCATTCCTTTCACTAACCATCATTTACTAATCTATCGCCTTTCCAATGAAAGTAATACAATTTACCCCCAAATTCATAAATAGTTTATGCATATGGGGGTTAATATATGCTTATGCATTAATACCTGACTGCTACTCCTAATTAAAAAAATATTTACGTTTTGTATTCAATTCTCAATTTTCATTAAAAGTGGACTTGACACGTTTGCAAAGCTAATGGTATGAACTTATAGAAAAAACTTTGCCAGTGACCAATAGGGTGGCACTTACTTGTGATTTTCAATATTACACTGGACGTTTTAGCAACATCGGATAAAATGTTATTTGAAATTTTGAGTTTTGGTGTAAAATAGCAATGTTTTTTAAAAAAAAAAAAATCTTGAGAACAAAACCAATATAAATTTGTTTTGTATTTCATTTAATATTTAGATAACAATTTTCTGATATCGACAACACATTACAACTTGAAAAACAATCATAAAATTTTATATTTTCAAAAATTTTTTTTTAAACAAAATTACAAAAAATTAAAAAAAATTGGAATTTCTTAAATTGCCTGGTTTAATATGACTACAACGTAGCAATTATATTTACTTAATAAAGCTAATTTTAAACTTTAAACATGTTAAAAATAAAATATTAATGAGGCACAGTTTTGATTTATTAAGTTACATTTAAATGAAACCTCCCACAAGTAAATCAAAAACATTATATAAAATTTAATTTAAAGAAATTATTAATAAATAAATAAAATAAATAAAACTTAATATTTGTTCTGTTCTGCCTTTCAAAACTTATATAAAAGACCTGAGTCTATGGTAGTATAATGATTATAATTATTATTAAATTTAATACCATTATCAACATCATGGTCAACCTTTTCATACTTACTGTCATCAGCAACATGAACATGAACAACATCATCATTATCATCAGCAATGATTACATTATCATCACCACCATCATCACCATCAACATCATCGTCACCATCCGTGTCCTCATCATAATGATTGTTGACATAATTATTTTTGTTGTTTTTAACCGGAAAATATAATGGTAAATTAAATTTAAATTTAACATCCGTTGTTGTCGTTGTTAATGTTGTTGTTGTTGTCGTTGCTGCTGTTGTTTTAGTTGTTGTTAATGCTGCTGCAGCTACTATCATAAGACTACCGTTTCCCGATCCAATATCTTCATTATCATTGTACTGTTTTGTAATTGTAGCCAATTTTAATTTTGTATTTTTTATATTGTTTTTTGCTGTTGTCGTCACATCACCATCACCATCATCATCATCATTATTATAATTGTTTTTGCCATTTATATGTCGGCTTTTATCCATAATGGGTCAACGAATCAATAGTCCTGTATCAGGTGACCAACGATTCGCTCTATAATACATATCCTTGTACATGGAAGGACAAGCATTTTGATTCTGGAATTAAAAAAAAAAAAAATAAACAAATATTGAAGCAAGTGACAAACAAAGGACAAACATTCAATGCATTATAATGAATATTAAATAGCAAATGTTTGGTGGATGTGAGTGCAAATATGTATTTAATGATCTTTTTGAGTTTGCACGTTAAATTTATAAAATAAAAAAGTAAAGGTTAATAGCTGGATATAACACTTTCCTTCGTGTGACAAAAGAAAGAGATATGTTTATTAAAAGTTTTTATTGTTAGTTTGTTTGTTTGTTTGTATGTTAGTTAAGGTCAAAAATTGTAACTCAATTCTGTACCAGTTCTTGTAGCCCGAAATTCGTTGTGTTTGAAAATTCGAAAATTCGAAGTTATGTTCGAAACATTTTTAAAACTTTTAAAATTATCTCTAGATCATGCATAAACCTGATGGCAATGAAATATTATGTTCAAAAATTAAACTCTGAGTTCGAAAATTCGACTGTCTGTTCTGAATTTATTAAAAACGTTTAGAAGAATTTCTAAAGTATGAGGATTCTTAAAAAAATACTTTTACAGCCTGGCCCACGATGTCGAAAGAAAACTTAACCGAACGAAAGTCAGTCACTCACTTTCATTCGAAACAATGGCCCACTATCTTACGACTTATCGTTCGCTTTGCTTTACGTTTCAAACGTAATCCAAATATAATTGAGAAATAATCGGCAATATATTGAAAAACATTATTTGACACAAAATAAAATAATTAAGCAGTGGTGTAGTGGGTACAGCCCTTGACTAGCAACCGGAAGGTTGTGGGATCAACTCGTGGCTGCGACTTATTTTTTTCTTTATTTTTTTTTATATTTTTTATTATTGTAAATACATAATTCTATAAATAACTCTCCTAAGGAATATATAAGATTACTTTTGGGACATCTCGAACAAAAATAAGTAGACTTTTCGTCAAATTCTACTTATTTTTCTACCACAAACCAGTATGTATGAGTGAAAATATATGTAATTATGTTATATTATGCACAAATGTATAATAATAAATAAGTACGCATCCGTTTTGTACTAGATTCTTACACAGACGACAATAAATAAAAAGTGAATGAATTTGACATTTTTGTTCGTACAAATATTAGAAAATGTAAATAGTGAGCCTCAAATTTTGTATTGAGTTGCTTACGTTATCGTTCGTATTTGTTTTCTTTCGACTAATAATATTTGTGAGCCGCAAAACAGCTGTTTGTCGTTTGAAACGACAACGTTCGACATAGTGGGCCAGGCTGTTAGTTTTATTTGAAGCCAATTTCTTACATTTTCAAATTTTGAAAAAAAAAAAAAACAATTCAAAATGTTTGTGAATTTTAAAGTATCTATGTTAGAGACTTCCAATTTAAATTCGATATAAAAAGAAAACAAAATTTTAATAAAAAACATTTTTTAAAAAAGCTTTTATTTAAAAGCTATAAAGAGAAGAAAAAAAAAATCTTTCATTTAAATCAAATTATTTATTACACGACATGTCCAGCCAGAAAAATATTGCTACAAACTTTTGTATCATATATATTGTAAAGGGTTTTCCAACCAGAGGTGTTATATTGAATCACCCGGTATTTCGGTAGCTGTCACTTTTGAAGCTTTTATTCTTTGACATTTGACAAGTAAAAACTACGCCATTACTGAAAATGGAACTATACACGCTTCAACAACGAAATGGTGAAAATCTTGCAGTCACAGTCCACAAAACTAAAGCATTTTTAGGTCGTCGTGGAGCACCTTGTCGGACCGCAATACAGAAATTGGTGGACAAATTCGAGCTGTTGGGACAAGTTAGTGATGTGAAGAATTAAACCCGTGCACGTTGCTCAAGAACAACTGAGAATATTGCTGCTGTAGCCCAAAGTATTGAAGAAAACCCAGGTTTGTCCATTCCTCGTCGTTCTTTGAAATTGGGCATTCCACAAACGTCATTACACCGTATTTTGATATTGATCTGGACAACGTTTACTTTCAACAAAACGCCGCTACATGCCACACAAGTAACGAAACCATTGCTCTTTTACGGGAAAAGTTTTCGGACCGTGTTATCTTTCGAAGAGGTGATCACAATTGGCCACAGAGATCTTGTGATTTAACACCTAGCGGCTTCTTCCTTTATGTCAACGTGAAAGATAAAGTCTACGCCAACAGCTTCGATTGACATAGGGCAACCACTTTGCGATTTGGTTATGGACAATTTCATGAAAAGGATATGGTCCGGTGACGCTTACACGTTGGTCGTGGTGGCCCTTTGGCTGTTGCTTTTCTTTATTGACGGCATACCTTCCTCCTTATTATGAAATAAACATCCGATCATTTATCTCAACAAATTTCATTTTTCTTTGAATATCAAAATAACACCTCTTGTTGGAAAACCCTGTATAATGAAATAATCAGTTTGATTTCTTTCTTTATTACTAATTTATTTGTAACAGGAATTTTAGCAACATGTTTTCTTTACTCAAATTTATTGTACCAACTTATCTATTAGGTTAGAGAAATTTTTCATACATAATTTCAAAATAACTGTGGACATTTTTTTTCAGTAAGATTGTAAGCTACAATATAATTTATATTTTATAACATACTAAAACTCACCTTATTTTTCTTAAAATCTATATTAGTTCTAACAGTTCTATGATGTAAGTTTTGCACCGGTCGTGCATTATTGCCTAAAGGAGCTTTCGGAGTATTTTCTGAGCCCTGCATCAGCCGTCTCAGTTGGTACAACTGTAAATAAATACAAAATTTCAAAAGAATTATTACCGATTATTGATTATTTATGCCATAAATCATAAAAAACAAATAATAAAAATTAATAAAATATTTATGAAAAAATCCACAGTTTATATGTTATATGTATTTAAGCGATCATAAATCATTAAATGTAATTGGTTTTTTTATTATTATTATTTTTGCAACAATTAAAAATAACAAATTATCCATACTTAACACGTAATCATGTTAAATTACGTTTAAAAAAATCCATTTCACAATCAAATAATAATTATAGGAAATATCGGAAAGAAAAAAACAACAATAACATTAATAAAAAAAAATAATAAAAATAATAACAACCATTAACATTATTTCAGACAGATACAAATGCTCATGCAGTCGTACAAGCACTTTGGTTAACAAGGATTTAATTTTAATTGTAACCACATTTTCACGCCACTCTATCGACATATTTTTATTTGCAAATTAAAAAAAAAAAATAAGATACTTTTATATCTTTATGGGGAATTGCAGTGGAAGTTTCATATTTTCTGCATAATTTAGAGTTTATTTTTTAAATTTTCCCTTGAAAAAAAGGAGTTATTTTTTCAAAATTATTTTAGTTTTAAGCATTTTATTTAACAAGTCAGAGTATTCGGCTGTGTCGAATCTTGTATACCCACCATCAATATGTGACAATAAAATACTTTGTTGACATAGGAGTTATATGGGGGTAGGGTCGATCGGTGTACTAGAATTAGTTTAACCCGCCGGGTGCCCCACTTGACAGAAAAAAGTGTTAATTTCGAGCACAGTGTTATTATAAGACAATTAGGGATGTTCAAGTAAATTTTGTTATACTTTACAGTATAATTTCAAAGTACTTATTTTATCAAAATAACCATCATGTTTATGACAGCTCAAACAGTATTTTGTGCGGACATTTGTATACTGGTAAGGTGAAATCATGGATGGATATTGCCCAGACAGACGGACAGATGGACATACGAACGGACATAGCTAGGTCGTCTTAGAATCTTACGAGGATATCAATATACGACCAACTCAATATATAATGGTGGGTACACATAGTTTTCTTTAATGAAACAGTATGATATGTAAGAATATAAATAAGTATGTATATCAGCAGTAATAGACATTAAGGTAAAAAGTGTTTTTTTTTTTGTCTTGACTCATATATTTTGACTTTATCTTTTATCAAAGTACGTTGAAAGGCACACCGATCGACACAAAGATCTGTGCGAGCAATTTGCATGATCTAGAACGAAGTTACGAAATATGGAATAAAAAACAGGGACCGTAACGGTTATAAGTGATATCAAAAAAGTTATTTTATAACAGTTATTTTGTGATTTTAAAAATAAAAATCCATCTAAAACAGTTATTATTCAACGTAAAAATAAAAGTTCGAATGAAACTGTTAAAAAATGACTTTTAAGTAGCCGTCATAAAAAAAACTCAATTGAGTAGTTTTATTTTTTTCGTCATAAAATAAAAGTCATTTGAGGAGTTTTATTTTTCCCGTCAGAAAATAAAACTCATTTTATGAAAATTGACATCTAAAGCTTGCCGCTGGTCAAATCCTTACAATTTGTAAAGCACCTTGCATTGCAATTGAATAAATTTTCATTAAATCAAGTGGGATTTTAATTTGTTATTTTTTGATTCCTATTATCAAATTGTTGTTTTTTTTTTCTTAAACAAATGAATTACTACAATCATTATACTATACAGATTCATAAAGAAAGATACTGAAAAAAATTAGAAAATAAACTAAAAGAGTTTTATTTTCTGACGGGAAAATTAAAACTCCTCAAATGACTTTTATTTTATGACGGAAAAAATAAAACTCCTCAAATAAGTTTTTTTTCTGACGGAAAAAATAAAACTCCTCAAATGAGTTTTTTTTTATAACGGCTATTTAAAAGTCTTTTTTTAACTATTTCATTCGAACTTTTATTTTTACGTTCAAAAATAACTGTTAACTGTGGAGTTGAGATCATTTTTTAAAATCATCATAGATTCTGAAAGAGCACGTCAATACGAATATATTGGTATATAACAATATTGGTCTCTGTTGACTCTAACATAGAGATTTTTTGATTTACAATTTTCTGGATAACCGTTATTTACGGTTCCTGATAAAAAATACAAAAATGTTTATTAAAAAGTCTTTAAGCATAAATAACTACACAGAAAAAAGAAATTCATAATTGGAATGAATTTTGTAATAAATATTATTAATCGAACATGACTTTTTTTTCCCAAACTTTTTTCATTCAGAATAAGAACATGTTCATAAATATTATAAAATTGTACATAACGCAAATTTTTGCTTGTTTTTCGCAAATTTTATAATATTTTATAATAAATTGTATTATAATTGTATTATATAATGAATTAGTTTGCATAATAGCCATATATTGGCCAATATTTCAAGATAAATCAACAATATCTAAAAAATTAAAAAAATATCATTAAACATAATAAAACATACATAAACTTAAAAACATGTTATCCTCTTAAAACAATTTAATCAATTTCGCGCATATTATCTCATTTTGTAGCTGAAAATCATAAAAAATTTAAAAATTTTCCAAAGAAAATTTCAAAAATTTTTGAGCAACATAAAAATATAAATTAAATTGTAATAATATTTTCCAAGCATTCTAGATTTTATTTGAAAACAAAAAATATGAAAAAAATCATACTATTTAAGAAATTATTTATAAATGTTATGTATTGAAATCAATGAAATCAAATCATAATATTTATGTTGAAACTTTTTTCTGTGTAGCATTTAAAATTTTAATAAAATCATCAAATAAATATTGATTATTTATTTGAATTTGTAACTAACGTTTAAAAAATACTCTTAACTGACAGCAACTTATACTTTCCATTAGGACTCCTTTATACTAGCATTAAGAGCTCCGTAACTTTAAATGCAAATAAAACAAAGTGTGTGCTTCAGTACCATTGACATTTTTTATTCTTTTGAAATGCCTATCGATGCCATTATGTGCAACGTATCCGAAATGTCCAATTTGCCATGACTCTGGCGCATAAATCAAGGTGATTTTGACCGATGGCATGTTGGCTGTGAGGGCCGCTGTGGTTTGTAGCTTGTTCACATAGAGCTGCGACTTAAGAAAAAGTCTAACAGAGTCGAATCGCACGATCGCTATGGCCAGTTCACATCACCTCCACTTGAATTTGCCATGTGGTACGTAGCGCCATACTGGCGATTTGAAAATCACCAAAATACCATAAAAGTTCCAAATTCCAAGACACTTCACATGAAGTTAAAAGCATATAACCAATCAAAGCTAAGCCTGGACTATAAAGTCACCCTGTATAAAACCATTTTAAAATCAATTTGGACATATGGATTCCAATTGTGGGGAACTGCTAGTAATACCAGTATTGAACTTATACAAAGGGCCCAATCAAAACTTCTTAGGACCATGGTAGATAAGATATGAAAACATGCACAAGGATCTAGAAGTACCACTGGTAAAGGATGAATTCAGAAGAGCAATATAGCAAAAAGTTACAAAGCCGCCCGAACCCGCTTGCTAGACTTCTAGCACAGAGCCAAACGCAGTCGAGGCTTCGTAGAGCTTATCAGCCAATTATGAATTAATGCTCTGTTCGAGAGAAATTGGATTTAATTTTAGTTAAAGGATATGAATACTTATTTTTTGGCCTAAGGAAATAAGGCAGATTCAATAAATAATAAAACGTAAATGTGCTGGATATACATATGTACTTCTGCACGTAGTGTCAATGGATTGACATTTACACAGATGGTTTCCAGTTACTCGACAGTGTGGAATATAAGGTATAGGCTAGTGATATTAATTAAAATGGAGATTGAATAAAGCATTATAATAAATCCATGTTTTACATTTTAATTAGAAATAAGTTTGATGAGAAGAACGGAAGCGACGCGTTGCGTACTAATTTTATGAAAATAAAAATTAAGGACATGAATTTCGAGATATCTTTCTTCAATTTCCTTCATGGTCCTTTCATTCATACTAAGTATCCTATTTTTTGTAGAATTTTTGTTTGAGTAATACGCTAAACTAAAAAACACTTTCAAGGATTAATATAAGACTTTGTTTGTATACATTAGGAAATTAGTTATACAAATATATACAAAGAAGTAAGAAAGTATAAATCGTTTTTTTCGTACCTTTATACACTCACAAGCCAGTAACATAGTTGAATATAAACTGATTTTAAGTTCAAAGTGGACTAAGAATCAAGATATTGAGATATTGAGTTACATAGTTGAATATAAACTGATTTTAAGTTCTAAGTGGACTAAGAATCAAGATATTGAGGCCTTTCGAATGGTATATATGCTACATAAATAACCTTAACAAATCTGTGGGCATTTTCAATTTGTTCTCAACGAAAAACTACAAAAATAAAAAATGGTGAAAAATAAAAAAAAATTATGTTTGCTAAAGAAATACACACAGATTTCTCAAGGATACTTAAATAGCATATATACATACCATTGGAAAGGCCTCAGTGCCTTCCTTCTACATCCACTGAAAAACTTAAAGTCAGTTGATATTCAAGTACGTAACTTATTAGTGCTTATAAGTGCATAAAAGTACGAAAACCCAGATTTATATAAAATTTCAAAAACACACCCGGAGAAGAAACAACCTAAAATCAATAAAAACCATATTGAAGCAATAAGAAACATTAGAGAAAGTCTAGTAGTGTTGAAGTTTTTAATTTTTTTGATATGGAACAATATTAATTTAAAGTTAAAAATTATTAATTTATGGAATTACAATAAAATGTTTCTATTATAATGAACATTATTGAATTAATATGACGCGTTCTTATTTTTAAGTAGCAGCTTTTCTCTGAGTGCACATTAATGTTATAGTCGATAACACCGACCATATAAATAGTTTCACTTCCCAGCTATTTTCGCACAGTGTTGTCTATGTCATGTCCTGTTTTGATGAGAAACGGATTTCTAGAACAAAATTTTTTAAATCTTCTATTCATTAGTTTTAATGTGATATCAAAAATGAGATGATCTGTCTAAAGGTATTAACAGTTTTACTTTAGGTACACAGAGAAAACAGATTCGTGATAGCAACCGAATTTGTTGCCAATCGAATGATTCGGTTGCACACATAGAATTTTTCGGTTCTATCAACAGATATTCAGTTGATAAAGAAAAATTTCGTTTGAAGCAACCAAACTTTTGTTACCCCTTCCAAAATGTTGTAGCTACAACTGTAAAATTCGGTCTCAAGGGTAGAATCATTCGATTGGCAACAAATTCGGTTGCTATCACGAATCTGTTTTCTCTGTGTATATTCAAACTAAAGTTAATTTTGGTGAACTTTAAATTTGTTATGGAAATGGTTAAAAAATTAATTTTTATATCTATCGACATTTTTCATTTCGTCCCTATTTAAATTAAATAATTTATTTTGGAAAACCATAAGAAATATTTGTTTTATCATATGAAATTCTATACATTTTACTCGTATCTATGCATACACATTTATTTTTGTTTAATTTTCTATTACAATTAAAACATTTAAATGCAATAAATATTAATTATAATGCATTTTTAAATTGTTCTATATTTGTATCATGAATTTGTTGTTGTTATTTTTTCATTCTATATACAAATGTATACACAGACAGATACTCAAATAGATACAAAGATAAAATGTAAAATATATATGCAACCAGAATCCATCAGATTGGGGTTTAAAACCATAAAGGTTTTATAAAGTATTTATCATTTAACCATAAATACCACATTATACATACATTTGTATGTGCTTATACGAATTCATACGTATTCACACATATTCATAGCTAAAATAAAATAAAATATATTATTTTTATTTTACACACTAATTGATTTTTTTACAATTTAATTAATTGGCCATCAAAAATATTTTTTTTGTTTGCTTTCCTTTTTGTTTAATAAATGTATTGAATTTGTTTATTTCGAGAGAGAAAAAATTGTTTGTTTATATTATAGAGAATATTTGTTTAAGTTGCATTGCATTTATTTAATATTGCATGAATATTTGCTTACCTCTTGTTTTGTTATATAAATTGGTTTATTAACTATAATCCAGACAGTACTTTCCCAGCAGCCGGGATGTGTGGTGGATCCTTCGTAGGTAATATAATGATCTGTATTTGGCAGCAGAGCACGTACAGACAAATGTCTGATTGGTGTTGAAAAACCTAAAAATAAAAAGAAAAGAAATATTTTACTTGGGGAACTAAAAAAAATGTAAACATTAACTTCATTATTTGTTAAAACACTTCAATTTGGTAAATTTTATTATTATATTTTTTTTTTAAATTTTTTTTCTCAATCAAAATTTTCTCAATCTCTGGGTATCGTTTTTCGTAACGATATACTTCCAGTTGATTTAATTTTTATATAAGAACTGTCAGTATATCGTCACGATAAATAATGGGACTAAGTGTTCCACAGCATTGTCCTATAAATTATGAATGCTCAGTTTTTACGATATTTATGATTATTCTTGTCAAATAACATAATTATCTAATCGTCGACTTCCATGTATATTTTATCTAGATACATGCATACATATATCTATGATTTAAATACTCATAAACTGATATTGAAATATTTCCTCTACCTTTATATTTATTTATTATGGCCACTACTTCCTTCAATTCTTCCGAAAACATTGAAAGCAATAAAACCATCTACAGTAGAAAAAAAAACTTTAAGTGTTGGTTTAAAATTTCGCGCTATTTCCGTTGCTGACTGAATGAAAGTTTTCTCGACATTTTTTTCCCACACTTTTTCATTTTGTTGTCTGTGTTCACAAAATCTATAGAAATGGCAGCAACACACTTTATGAGGCAATTGTTAGACGTCTGATAGGCTGTTGCATGAAATAATTTTAAATTTTCAACTACCATAAACAACAGCTACAAACTGTAAGGCATAACTACTACAGCAGGACAGAACGTGCATAAACATGAAGTGCTGTGTGCAATGAAGAGAAAATATTGAAAATATTTCGTAATGGTAAGAACGAATGTGATGGAGAACTACTTGTTTGTTACCTGCAACAAAAGTATTTTATTATAGAAAATATTCTTCAGATCATTTGAAGGGTTATGATACTTAAATGAAAATTGCATTAAATTGGCCATTTTTATCAATATTTTTTTAATCATGCCTGTTATATAATTACATTTAATATATTCAGATATTTTTGCCTATTTTTTGTGCATATAATTTTTGCATAATTCTAACAAAAATGTATCGTATTACTGAACTTTTTTTTTACAAATTTGAGTTTTTCAATATCTGTATTCAAAAAAAAAAAAAAAAAAAAAAAACTTAAACAGGTGTGTTAAAAACTATTTACAATTAACTGGAAAATCCGAATTTTGCATAATCCATCAAACAGCTTTAAATGTAAAACTAAAAAATGGAGTTCAACCACCGTAGATTTTAAAACTGTAAACAGTTTTAAATATTCACAGTTAAATTCCAAATTCCTGCTAAACAAACACAGCTTTTTGTGAAAACATCTCGAAAACTGTAGGTACGATTTGAAAATGTTTGCCATACTTGTTCTAAAATATACCAATATTATATTAAAATTGTGTCTTACACGAAGATCCCTTTTTGGCTGCAGTGTTATTAATAAAATTTACAATAATTAAATTTAAAATTTTGTGGATTTCACTAAGCTCAATTATTGAAAACAAAAAATTTTTATAATTCAAAATTTTTATAGAATATTTGTAACGGTATTTATGATTATATCGGTAACGATATTTTATATAACGATATTATTTAGGTAATTGTAATTAGAGTTATATTGGTCACAGTAGCTTAGCGGTATCAGTAGCCAACCTTGCAGAGAACAATTTTGGACCGCCACACAGTGCCGCCATTTGAGTTTTTTCGTTGCCAAAATCATAACTTTTGAAACAATGAGATTAAAAAATTTAAAAGGCATATGATAGATTATTGATCAGCATATAAGTGTCTGAAAAGGGTTCTAAGGAGTGAGATCGTAAAATTCTTAACACACGTTTTTCATTAAAATTTTCAACCCAAGTATTATTTGATTATTTTTTTGATGAAGTTACCTTTGTAAAACATGTCAGTTATTACGTTTAATATCAATTATATTCATTTGTTGTTAATCGGATTAAAATGAGTGACCAGAAAAAAGTGCGTTCTAAAATTATTAAATATTTTCAACAAAACCCAACTTGGTCCCAAAAAAGTTGTCCAAGCAGAAAGCTCCCACCCAACGCATCCGGTTAGCTCACTACTCGGACTATTTGGTACGAAAAGTTATTAGCTTTAACTTTCAAAAACATACAAGGCTCAAAAACTTCCTGACAGGAACGCTGCTAAGAATTTAGAGGTCAAAAGCAGAGCACGGAAATTGAAGTCAAGTTTTATAAAAAATATTTTTCACAACTTCCTGGTCAAAAATTGTATGTTGCTGATGCCCGAGGGAATGTTGAAGAAAAGTTTAGGATCCAAAAGAGGACAAAATTTTCCAAAAAGTTCTTGGTATGGCAAGCAATATGCAGTTGCGGCAGAAGAAGACAATCATTTGTTACAACGGGCTCTATAAATACCGAAATTTACATCAAGGAATGTTTACAAAAAAAGCTGCTTCCATTCATAAGACTTCATAATGTGTCGACATATTTTTGGCCTGACTTGGCATCCTGTCACTATGGTAAGCAAGACCTTGAGTGGTAGATGAAAAATAATGTGGTATTTGTACCTCCAAATGCTCCAAACTGCCCGGAGCTAAGGCCAGTGGAGAGATATTGGGCTCTTGTTATAAGAGAATCGAAGAGCACAAAAAGGTATCCAAAAGTGTGGTAGATTTTAAACGGAGATGGGCAACCTGTTCGAACAAAGTGGCATAAAGCACTATAAAAACCATAATGGAAGGGTTTTCGAAAAAGGTTAAAAATTTCATCATTAGTGATTAGAACTATAAATATATGTATTTTTGTAAATTGTAACAATAACTTTAATCAAATAAGAAAATATTGAAAATTATAGGTTTAGTGGTTTCATTTTTATTAACATGTATGTATGGTAAAAATTTTTCGATCTCAGTCCTTAATCAAAGAACTTATTTTGAAAATATGGCAAGTATAGAAATTTATAGTTTTTTTTTTTTTTTTTATTTTTCATCAAAGTTGAGAAATATGTATTGAAAAAATGGATAGTTGGTAAATAACAATTTACCTGACAAACACAAAGCAAACAGTACCATTTTTTGTATATGAAAGCGGACCTAAAAATCGTCTGTTTTTTTGAACACTGAAAATCAGTCAACTTTAAAGGGCTATATCTACTGAACCAAAAATCTGATTGTAATAAGAGTAGCATATTTGAAATAGTTGGACAATTTTCTGTAAAATTGGTTTATTCAATATTTTGTAGGGGCATATGCAATTTTTGATTTTTGCAACCTTACTTGATACACTGTGCGTCGAAGTCCAATATTTGAATATGTTAATAGCGATTTCTATGTCATCTTACTCATATCTGTCCGTTTATAAAAAATAGGTTCACTTCCAAAAATTTTTGGATTTTTCGTCTCTTAGCTGAAAGAGACACACTGTTCCTATCTGTCAGTTAACTTATGTACAAATTTTAACAAGCTGCATCATTTAGATTGTGTTTTACAGCCATTGATAGCAGACTTGATGAGAAAATGTGAAATAGTGAATTTAGTGTGCATTATTATTTGCGGAAAAAAGCCATCACTCAAACGAGGGCTAAGCTTTATAAATACTATGGGAACTCTGCACCAGCAATTTCAATAGTAAACAAGTAAGAAAGTATAGTCGGTCAAGCCCGACCATATGATACCCTACACCGACAAGATGATTATTAAATATATTTTGATACCAACATTTTTAGGAGATTTATGCTAGTTAAAGTGATTTTCGGAAGTGAGCCTTATATGGGCTATGACTAATTGTGGACCGATCGTCACAAAAGTGCGAGTTCGGCTTATATATAACTTATTAGTGGTAAATTTGGTTTGGACAGGGCAGTTGTATGGGTGCTAAGAGAAATAATGGACCGATTTTAACCAACCCTTCCCACTATTGTGGTGTAGGGTATAAATAGTGGTTTACTGTATTCCGTTGTGGCCGTACAAGCACGGAAGATGCCGAATGTTCTAGACGCCCAGTTGAGGTCTCTACCCCCGAAACAATTAAAACATTTCACGATATGGTGCTGACCGATTAGAGGTTGAAAGTGCGACAAATTGGGTATGAGAAAGCTTAACGCAAGATAGGTGGTGCGTTTGCTCACAAACTAAATCGTGTGACAACTACGTAGGTATGTTTGGCTTTGTTTAACCACAATATGGTCGTTTTTGCGTCGTTTCTCAACCGTGGACGAAATGTGGATCCTCCACAACATACGAAGCAGCAGTCAAAACAATGGGTTTCTCGGGGCGCCAAAGAAAGTCAATGTGAGTTTGTCAGCCAATAAAGTCAAGACGACTATTTTTTCCGATGTACGCGGTATAATCCACATTTACTACCTTTACAAGGGTAAAACAATTAACGCCGAATATTATGCCAACTTATTGGGTCGATTTAATGAGGATTTAATAAAAACGACCAAATTTGGGAGAACAAAAAGTTATTTTTCACCAGGACGATGCAAGGAAGCACAAATGTGCAGTTTCCATGGCAAAAGTACATGAATTGCTCCCTCTTCCGCCCTATTCACCGGATTAAGCCCTGAATGACTAGTTCTTGCTTCCAAATCTGATGAAATGTCTCGGTCTTAAGAAATTTTATTCCAACGATGAAATCATCTCAGAAACAAGTACTTATTTTGATGACCTCAACAAATCTTTTTTTTTTGTTTTTTTTGGAAGGAAAAATTGGAGAAACGTTGAAAAAAGTGTATGGAGCATAAAGGAGACTATGTTGAAAACTAAAATGAGTTTTTTTTATCCAAAAACCTGTGTTTCATTCAAAAAGTCACGGACTTCTTGACCTGCCCTCGTACGATATGAATAAATTTCATCCGGAATATTTATCATTGTTGTTCAAAATAGTTTGGCATTCGAAATTAAGACAATTTTTCCACATGAAACCAATTCTATCTTTTCCAACAACATGCAGCTAAGGTTTGTCTTATAAAAAGTGCCACTTGGGAAAAATAAATGTCTAATTTTTAATATATAATAACTTGATAAACTTTTATATAAGTATGTATTTGTGAAAGATACGTAAGTTGTCTCTGAGAATTTACTGCAGATTTTTATCCAAAATTATGTTGGTAATACAGGAGTCGTGGTTGCTAAACTTCATAGTATCTAAAGAAAATATAACCAAGTGTTTTCGATAAATATTTTAGTCCCAGTTCTATTGCAACAAGTTTTGCTGTGCATGTAGTATGTAAATAAAATTCAAAATTTATTAAATTATTTAAATACTGTTTAATGTACTCTCATACATTAACAAATCTAATGTTCCACTAAATATGCCAGCCTGGCACAAGTGAAAGTAAAGTTAAGGCAAGGAATGAAAATAATAATAGTTAGAAGGAAAAAAAAAGAAACAGAAAAACTAAAAAATAAACTTGTTTAATAATATAATGGGGGAAACCCGACATTACGTGTTAGTTATGTTGTATATTATAAAATATTTTTATTGGCTTTAATGGGTGGAAAAAAAGAAAGTATGCATAATTTTATGCCATTTTCTAGTTTCGCTTCGAAGTTTTTTCCGTTGATATTTTTCAGTCGGTGGGTTTGAAAGTTGGGTGCAATTTTTATTTAAATGTAATGTAAACGTGCACGAGTGCATGTTTGTGCTGTTGTTTGTACAACTACAACGGTATGAAAGGAAAAGGAAATTCACGTAACTGTAAATGTTTTGTAGGCAAAGACGTCAACAACAGAAGCATTTTTATGATGATGATGTTGCCGTCGTCGTTTTTGTTGTTATTGTTGTCGTTCTTCATCTACTTTCAATTCACATTGTGGTAGAACGCCATTTAGAAAAATATATATATGAACAGAACTTGTAACATTATAAACTTTACCTAATTTAGAAGAAGTAGAAAAAATGTGAATGTTAAAATGAGTTCATTTTTATTTTTCTTGTTTAGTGGCCTAAAAAAATAAGGTCATGATATTTTAAACTATATATATATAAGAGTATATGCAATTACGTATGGACGAGTACGAGTATATATGATTTGAAATGACCGGAAATATAAAGACTTGTTAATGCCACAATATTTGACACCTGCTTGTACATGCCAGTCATTAACATGCAGCTAATCACTGTCGTCGGCCGCACTCCCGCTGCGTTACAGAGTGGAGAGTCAACAGAACCACATCATGTTGACCTAAATAATCAATACATATTTGCAAAATAAAATGTGTAGAGTCATCGTAAATGCACTCACCTCTATATAGCACCTTGTTAAATGTACTTGTTATGATGCGCAATTCAGGATTTGGTGTTTCACCAATTTGTACCATTAGCGAAAGACCAACAATGCCCTGGGATTTATGTTGAGCTTCGGACATATTGTGATACAATTCTTTATTGAATCCATAGATTTGTATCTATAAATAAGAATAGGTAGCATGAGAAAAGTATGAAAATATAAATTTAATGTTATTCTCTGTACTTACCTCTCCTGGAAAACTATAACCCTGTATGTAGTGTTCTGATCCTCGTGTATTTTCTGTGCCATAGTGTATGTATATCTCCTCAAATTGATACTTGTATGCCAAAGGGCCACCGGATATGTTAACATGTTGCTTTGTATCTTTGTCAACGCGAAAGACAAGCGATTGACCTGTATTGTGTAGTGTACCGGAAACCTAATGATAACAGAGCACAGACACATTCAAACAGCCATACAGTTTTACACACAGAGTGACAGAGACATTGTGGTGGCAGGCATAGAGGAAGAAACAAAAAGAAAATAAAACAGAAAATAGAATTTCAAACTTTTGTATTACTTGTTAATTTGTTTAGCAGTTTGTTTCTGTTTAGTTTGTCTGTATTTTGTTTATTTTTTTTGCATTTGTGTGCAAAAATTATTTGTTTGCATTCTTTTTATCTTTTTCTTTTGAGCGCTTACCTTGTGCTTATCTATGTGCAGTGGCCGTAGAAAAGGATCAAACAGTAATTTATCTGGCACTATATCGATGGGTGACTGTCGTCTACCTTTGTTGCACATGTTCCATTGTGGATTTATAAGGCCCCAAAAACTTGGTCCTAAAAAAATGTAACAAAAAGATGAAAGTGAAATTTATTAATGTTAAAATTTATTAAGAGCAATTGAGGTTGTGGTACTTTTATAAAAGTTTTAATTATATAATATAGAGCATTTTAGGTTGTTTTAATAAAGCTGACTGAGTTGTTGGTAGTGTTGTCATGCGCATAAAAGTTGTTCAAAAATTCGAGGAAAAAATATATTTCTTCTTCGAATAAATATCATTTTTACCTGAACAATAATTACCGATTAATCGAAGGTATTTATTTTCAAGCTAAAATTAAAAAAAATATGGTTTAAGCAAACAAAAATTTTGATAGAACTGTCTCAATGAAACATAACCAATAGTTTATAGTTATATTCCAAGTTGGCTACAGTGAAAATTTTATTATAAACGACTTTAGATTGATGTATAACCTAAAAAAGCGGGATTCATAACAGATGCCGCATCATTTCAACCCGGTTTTTTTCTTTAATTACTTTTATGTCATTTTGAAGGGTACATATCTCTCATTGATTCGAATATGTCGATTTTGTGCCAACAAAGCGTCCTATGCAGGAAGTTTTGCTTTACTTTTTTAATTTGAAAAGTGCCGCTGAAGCACACCGACTCTTTTGATGAATGGATTCCATCGGTTTCAATATGTGAGAGATGGTTTGTGCGGTTCAGAAGTGGTAATTTTGACACGAAAGACAAAGATCGTCCAGGACAGCCAAAAAAGTTTTTAGACCATGAATTGGAGGCATTATTTCTAAAGATTGTTGTCAAAATCAACAAAAGCTTGCTAAACATTGGGAGCTACTCAAGCAGCAATTTCCAAATGTTTGCGAGCAGCAGGATTCATTTAAAAGCAGGGAAATATGGTGCCATACGAATTGAATCCGAGAGACCTTTAAAGATGATTTTGCATGTCCGAAATTCTTTTAGAGAAAATAATCATTACTTGTGATGAAAAATGGATCCAGTACGCTAACACGAAGGATAAGAGTGAAGCTCGGACAACCAGCCGAATCGACACCAAAACCAAATATCCATAGTGGTATGGTAATGCTCCGTATTTGGTCTCTATTATGAGCTTCTGAAAGCTGGCAAACCATCACAGGGAATCTGTACCGAAAACGGCCGTAATTTTCCATCATGACAACGTTACATGTTGCAATACCTGTTAAAAACTATTTATAAAGGAGTGGTTGGGAAATTTTTCCTTATCCGCCTTGCTCCGTCCGACAACTATATCTTTCGATCGATATAGAACTTTCTCACTGGAATACGCTTTACTTCAGAACTGAGTATTGAAAATTCGCTTTATTCGTTCATGGCCTCAAAAGATGAGCAGTTCTTTTGGCCAATACTTTTAATGAATTTATATTGTACAAATGTTTCAAAAGCAAACAATTTGAAAAGATCCCTCATTTCAGATCCCTCACATCAACATTAGAACATTATGAAACCTAACTTAAAAGCGAAAATGGTTAAAGTATCAGCAATCAATTTCCAATTAATAATGAACAATATAAGGAGTGAGACCGTAAAATTTTTAACACACGTTTTTCATTAAAACTTTGATTTTTTTTTTGTTTTTATCAAGTTACCTATGTAAAAGATGTCAGTTATTATGTTTAATATCAATTATATTCATTTGTTGTTAATCTGATTAAAATGAGTGACCAGAAAAAAGTGCGTACTAAAATTGTTAAATATTTTCAACAAAACCCAACTTGGTCCTACAAAAAGTCAAAGGTCTGCCGTCAAACTGTTTCCAATCGTATTTAACAGTATCGGGAGAATTTGTCCTTTGATAGAAAACCTGGTTCAGGTAGAAGGAATGGTCCACATGCTGTTTCTAAAGCTCACAAATAGAAAGTATTTTAAAAAGAGCTCCCAACACATCCAGTAGGAAAGCAGTCCGGTTAACTCAGTGCTCGGACTATTTGGTACGAAAAGTTAAAGCTAATGCAGGTCTAAAAACATACAAGGCTCAAAAAGTTCCTGACAGAAACGCTGCTAAAAATTTAGAGGCCAAAAACAGAGTACGGAAATTGTATGTTAATAATTTTTCTATCTCACTCCTTAGATATAACTTAAACGACTTAAACTTATTGAAAGAATTATATGAATTTTTAAATACTTTGGAACCTTTCAATCAACAACTATTTCGTGAAACATTGGACGCGACATTATTTCATTTTAATACATTTGATTTGATTTGAAATTTTAAGAATTAATCGGTCACTCGTATTGTATAATAATAATGAACTTTTATTCGATTAAAATAAAACCCGAATAATTGACAACGATAGTTCTTTGTAGGTAATTATATTTGTTATATAAAAACAAGTATTTTGAGTTGTATTGTGTGCTTGATAAACATTTTTGGCAAAAGTGCCATAGAAGTGAAAATGTGCTGTATCGCTTAGGATGATTTGGAATATAGACTAAACATTCATTATTTTTTAAATACAGTTCAACTATTTTACTAACCGGAAACTGTTACTTGACAACTTTTTTTCTGATTGGTAACAATTTACTGCAAAAATGACGCCAAATTGAAATCAACCTTGCATTTTTTGGATAAAATATAAATAGCTGATATTTAAATTGTATAAGCTGTATAGTTTTACTAAAAAATGTAAACTTGGCATTTTTAATTCAAAACAATTTGGTAAAATTTTTTGATTTGAAAACTTCGGCTTTATATTATTGCACATCACTGAATATTTATTCCAGGAATATGTAAATACATAAGTAATAAATATATAGTTCATATAACAACATGTATACAATTATCAATGTAATATGAAGCCCAGGGATATTACTCAAAAATTAAAAAGATCTGTTAACTTTTCCTTTTCATCTTTAACGATTTTCAATTCATATGCGGGTGCGAATGTAACTCAATATCCCGGCTACAAAATCATTCAAATTAAATTTACTGCTTTTTAATTGATATTGTGTGAACATTTTATGTGTTGTTTTTAAGTTTTTTTTTTTTTTACTATGTTTTTTCGTATTACGAAAAAGTGTTCAGGAAATTGATTTTTACCTCTTTTTGTTAAAAAGTTAAAACAGGAAAAAATAAATAAAAAAAAACATCAGCAAAAAACCCAACAATTGTAGATGTATGGATTTATACCAGTTTATGTTTATGTAAGTGTACTACGAGTAGAGTAAGGGTGTATGTATGTGGATATGTACATCCATAACCAAAGGATATTAATACATGTTACCAATTTACAATGTGGTTTCATGTTTTTCATATAGTTTTTTGTCTGTGTTTTATTTTCAATGTTATTGTTACTTTTCAATTCATCCATTTCCATTTTATATATATATTTTTTTTTTTTATTTTTGAATTTTATGTATTCATAACAACAACAACTTTATCTTTATTTCAACAACAAAGTTTTGTTGTTGATTATTATTGGTCGACTTGTAGTACATTGCAACGATGCCAAATGTAAAATAGAAATTGTACCAACAATATTGAAAATTTGTACAGTTTTTAGTCCTTAGTTATACTACTTTATATTTTAGTTAGGTGTTCTAAAATATTTTTTAAAATTGAAATAAATTCCATAAACCTCGAATCACAGGTACTTTAAGGTCATACAAAATTTGAAGTTGCTCATAAATTTTAAATTAGCTTTGGTTTGTCTTTTATCGAAGTTCATATATAACTTTTAAAGGTCTTACTAAATATTTACAATATTGACCTCATAGTAATGCATATATACCCTAGTATCAATATATTTTGCAGTGAATCCAAACCTTTTTAACGCAAAAGTTGTTCTTGAACAAGGAATAAATTCCATTTTCTAAAAAAGCCATTGTATGGTTGAAAAACTATTTTTGAAAGCTTTTGTTGAATTCATTTTTATTTGACATTTTTATCAAATATAAATTTACTGTATAAAATTGCACAAAATTTACAAACATTTCGTTTGTAACACATCGAAATATTTATCAGACACCCACAAACGTACATACATTCAAAGTACGATCTAGCCATGTCCGTCTGTCGGTCTGTGGAAGGCAAGATTGCGCCCACAGGGAAGGAGTTAGAAGGATGAATTTTTTTCGAATCAAATTAACAGAGGATGTTGAAAAGAAATGTTTGGTGTTGAAAATGGGAAGAATCGGCCAAGTAGATTATTCTTATTGGGTGATATTCTAGGTAAAGATTTTGAAAAAGTGATATAAAATAATAATGAATGCTACAAATAATATTAAAATATGATAAATTATATGTATGTGTGTTATTCACTTGGTTAAAACTATCATAACATAGTAGGACATTACGTCAATATGACCTAAGGACTGAGATTGTAAAATTCTTAACACACGTTTGAAACTTTTAACCCAAGTATTATTTGATAATTTTTTTGATCATGTTACCTTTGTAAAGCATGTCAGTTTTTATGTTTAATGTCAATTATATTCATTTGTTTTTGATCTGTTTAAAATAAGTGACCAGAAAAAAGTGTGTACTAAAATTATAAAATATTTTCAACAAAACCCAACTTGGTTCTACAAAAAGTTGGCCAAACAATCAAAGGTCTGCTATCAAACTTTTTCCAATGTTATTAAGCAGTAGCGGGAGAACTTGTCCGTTGATATAAAACCTGGTTCAGGTAGAAGGAATGGTCCACATGATGTTTCTAAGGCCAAAAAGAAATAGAAAGCATTTTCAAAAGAGCTCCCAACACCTCCGGTAGGAAAGCAGTCCGGTTAGGTCAGTACTCAAACTATTTGGTACGAAAAGTTAAAGCCAATGAAGGTTTAAAACCATACAAGGCTCAAAAAGTTCCTGACAGGAACTCTGCTAAAAATTAAGAGCCCAGAGACAGAGCACGGAAATTGAAGTCAAATTTTATACAAAAAATATACCTGCTGCATAATGGATGAAGAAATGTACGTATGGAAAATTTTTCGCAGCTTCTGGGTAAATTTTTTTATGTTGCAGATGCTCGAGGGAATGTTGAAGAAAAGTTTAATACCCAAAAGCACACAAAATTTCACAAAAAGTTCTTGGTGTGGCAAGCAATATGCAGTTGCGTCAAAAAAGCCAAACATTTGTTACAAAGGGCTCTATAAATACCGAAATTTACATCAAGGCATGTTTACAAAAAGGAATGTTTCCATTCATAAGACTTCTTAATGTGTCCACTTATTTTTGGCCTGATTTGGTATCTGTCACTATGGTACGAAAGGTCTTGAGTGGTACAATAATATTGCATTTGTACCAAGAGAGGCAATTCCTCCAAACTGCCTGGAGCTGAGTCCAGTGGAAAGATATTGGGCTCTTGTTAAAAAAGAATTAAAGAGCACAAAAAGGGTGTCCAAAAGTGTGGTAGATTTTAAACGGAGATGGACAACCTGTTTGAACAGAGTGACATAGAGCACTACATAAACCATAATGGAAGGGTTTTCGAAAAAAGTTCAAAATTTCATCATTAGTGATTGTAAATTGTAACAATAATTTTAATGAAACAAAATAAAGATTGAAAACTGTAGGTTTAATGGCTTCATTTTAATTAACATATATGTATGGTAAAAATTGTTCGATCTCAGTCCTTATTAGGACATTATGACAATATGAGCTAACAGCAAACCTTTTGAATCCCACAATTGTGTTATTTTCGGATTATGGACATCATACTATGAGAACAACATATTATGATGTAATGATTCATCATGGACATGATTGCCATAAACATATATTTGTTAACTGCAATCATATATATGATTGCTACAATTATGAGGATGGTAACTTTAACATATTATGGATACCGCAATCATATAAATAATTACAGCTTGAAATGGTTATGGTAAACGTGTACCGCTATATTTTTTCTCGGGGTGTAGCTTTAATATGAGATCCAAAATGGTAGTTATATGACTAATAGTTCTAAAGTTATTAATAGTTTTATGTTAGGTATTTTGCACGCTTCTATTAAAAACATGAACTTTGAACCTAAACTGAATCTAACTTCGAAATTTTGGAGAAATTTAAATTTTGTGTAGCTATGGAAATCATGTGTACCAATGACGAATTTGGAAGAGTAAAGACTCAATTTTTTTTATAGAGATTTTTTGTTTTGTCTGTGTATCTTTATGTTCTAATTGTACTGAATAAAATATAATGGTGTCAATTGTTTTTATCTCCGATTTACTCCAGATAGACAAACAAACATGCTCACTAAGTAATGGTTTGTATGCTCACATATTTATCAATTTACATATATGTATCTGTATTATTTTCATATCATCCTTCTCCGTCTCTGTTGCCTCACTGTATTTGTAAATGAATTTTCATTAAATATTTAACATTTTGTTGTTAAGTTACCTTAACTTAACACTCAGTTTTTCATTTATTATTTTTTTTTTTTTATACATTTTTGTTTTATTTTCTTTTTGTGTGTGTAGGTATATGCACTGTGTTGTTGTATTGTATATATGAATAATATAGATTTTTTATTATTTATTTAAAATTTTTTTCTGTTATAAATTTGTATCTGTTAAGTTGCAATGTTCGTGTCAAACTAAATGATGGCTCTGTGACATTATGGATGACAGTGGCCGAGTTATAATTTAATTTTTTTTTTTTATTTTTTATTTTTGCATTTTATTTTGTTGCTTGTTTATTGCACTTTCGTATAACGACAATAAATGTTTTGTTGATAAAACCATTACGGGTTTTTATTGCAGAGCTCTTTGTTTGTTGTCGAATTGTTTTGCTTCCGGTGGTAGTTTTAAATTGAAAATATAAATGAAAGTTATTTGTTGTGATTTTTTTATTTTTCTGTATTATATATACATATGTACATAGATTCGCATTCATGTATACATATGTATTTACACTGTTTCCAACTGAATAGAGAAAAACTAATTCCTAAGATAAGGTTTTGTTAAAATAGCGTAACTACTATTTTTAGCACAAAATTAGTTTGACGTTGTTTACTGTTACAAGTGTAAAGTAATAATTTAAATAAAACTAAATACTTGATGTAATTTGTTCTAAGGAAAATATAATTTTCCAATAATGCAGAGGAATTCAGTTATATTCATTTATTTATTGTCAAATATTATTCATGTCAGACCATATTTTTAGTTTCTTAATAAATTATGTACCGTAAAACAAAATTTTGTAGAAATTTCACTCATACAATTGGTATTGATGTGCAGAAAAAGGAACAAAATAATTTAATTTGTTTACACTTGGTCTGGATGATTTCCATAGAGAATGTTATTTGAAATACTTAACTATAGTAGTCAGTAATTACGCTTTTTTTGCTCCTACAGAGCCCTATTATGGAGAAATTTTTTTCGAAGAAAATATGTAAATATTTTCCCCATATTATGATAGAAATCACGATATATTTGACATATATTTTGAAAAAGTGGTCGAAATTTTATTTAACAAATTGTACTTGAGTAGAAACTAAAATTTTTATGCAACATTTTTTTCTTTACCCAACCCACTATTGAACATTTTTTGAGTGTCCCGAAATTCATTTTGACGCTGTCAAACTAAAACAAGTAGGAAAGTATGGTCGAGCTTGACCATACACTAAGTAAATGAGCAAAATCATTTTTCTTTTAAAATTTCAATAATTTTTTTCGTGAATGATTTTCGAAAGAGGGCCTTCTATGGGAGCTATGACTTATTATGGACCGATCGCCATGAAATTAGATCATGCTATTTATGTCTATATGAAAGTTATTTATTTTTTTTTAAATTTTATGTGTATATTAACATTTTTAAGAGATTTATAAACGTTAAAGTGATTTTCTTAAGGGGGCCTTATATAGGAGCTATGACTAATTATGGCCCGATCATCATAAGATTAAGCCACGTTATTTATTTCTATATGAAACTTATTTCTATTAAATTTTATTTGGATTCCTGCATTTTCAAGAGATTTATACACGTTAAAGTAATTTTCGGAAGTGGACCTTATATGGGAGCTATGATTAATTATGGACCGATCATCATATAATTAGGTGACATGACTTTCGTATATATAAAACTTACATGGAGTCTAGATACCTATATAAATTAAACATTTATGACCGAGAAAGTCCAATTTCAGGATGACATTTGTATGGGAGCCAGGTGAAATAATAGACTGATTTCAGCCAGCTTCAATAGGCTACTCTGGTCCGAAGAATTTGTATGTACTTGTATGTAATTGCGGCCTGTACTTTGAGCATAAAATTTACATGAACAGCCAGACGGACGGACATTGTTTAATTGACTCAGAAAGTGAATCTGATCGGTATACTTTAAGGTGGATGTTAGACTAATATTTTTGGCCGTTACAAAATATCTGCACAAACGCGTTATACCTTTCCCACTATGGTGGTGTAGGGTATAAAAACAGCTTGACAGCTGACAGTTTTGGGTTAGTAAAAATTGAGCATTACATGAGAGAACCATGCGTTTTAATCGTTGAACAAAATTTAAAAAACAATGAACATTTTTTGGAACAAAATAATTTTCACTTTGATGACTTTATAAATCATAAAATGTATGAGGTTCAAATAACCCACATCTGGTTGTCGAGAAACAAATGCATCCACAATGTTTCACTGTTTGGGATAGATTCAGCATGGAATCGACAGTGATTGTTAGAGGTGCTCGACTTCACGACATGATAACAGAGATCTTACATGTAGTTCCAAAACAATTCAATTACTGCATGGTACTCTCTCGTTTTGTTGTTCAGAATTGACCCTTTAAATTGCGTGGTTAACATCATTTGGTTTAGAGCTTTCAGTTCGGTTTTAACCGAAGGCCTTAAATCGAAACCAACAATTATTCTTCGGTTTTCACTTTTAATCTATTTTTAGTAGAAAAGTTCAAAATTTAGAAATGAGGAACAAACTTTTTCATCCAATTAATCATCCAATATCTCTTAAAACAGATCGGTAAAAATAACTTAAGATTTGTTTAAATTTTTTAAATTGTATTACAATAATTGCTTCAGATGATGTAGCAGGCTAAATAATGGAAAATATTTGTAACAGTCCTAGTTATTTTTAAATATCCGATAAAAGTATGGAGTATTAGCTGACCCGGTGCGCTTCGCTACCCCAGTTGGTAGAAAGAAATGTCTAATTTCATATGTCTGTGTCCATTACTATAGAAAATACAAAATAAAGGTACCACTAAAATCACCTATTGTGAATTCTAACTCATTCAGAATCATTTGTGCCTTATTTTAAGATTTATTATTATAAAATATTCAAAAAGTACTACTAGTTCGAAAAAGTACCTGCAAGTCCCTTTTTTATATTCTAACTCAGTCAGGATCATGTGTGTTTAATTTCCGGCTTATAGGTTCATTTTTATAGAAATTTAATTGTTTCTGTTACTTCTATATCACGATGCCCTCTATCCATGATTATATTTTTAATCAGAAGCATATCAGCCAACAATTATGTATATACAATAAGAGACATAGTTTAAGTAATATAGTAAAAAGTACCATTAGAAGAAAAAGTAACAATTTTCCACATTTAAACCACTCTCACCGTTGAAACTTCAAAGTAATTTCGTGATTCTAGGTTCAATATTATAGAAAATTAATTTTGAAGAACGAAAAAGTACTTCTTAGTTGGGTTTAGTTATCTATTTTTGGTATCATGATACAATTGATCACTCTATTCTTGATTATTTCTTTACTGAGAAGCATATTAGCCAACTTTAATGTATAAAAGCTAATTAATTTAATATATTAAAAAGGTACCATTAAAAGAAAAAGTACCAATTTTCCTTTATTCTCTTGAACCATCGTCAAATTTGAATTTTAAATGTGTATAGCATTTCCTATATTGTCAACTAATTTAATAGTTAATAAATTATCACAAAACCGAACCGAAACCGATTGGTTTTCAATTTTTCAAAACCGAGACCGAGGTTTTGAAATTCTTCGGTTTTTTGGAAACTCTAATTTGATTACTTTATATGCGGTTAATTGAAACACTCGTGCATTAAAGAAGCCGTATTTGCTCTATGTTTTATTCTTTACATAACTCCATCCTGTGTACATTAAGATTCAGTAAAAAAAAACAATATAATGAATAAAACTATGTTTTTTTTTTTTTAATTTAAATTTATGTATATTTTACTTTACTACTCCTCCTCACCTTTGCCTTGATTTGATTCTTTGAAGTATCAAATAATAATAAATTTTAATCATTTATATAAATTATATAGCATACCAAAATCAAAGATCGCCGAAATCCTTAGACGGCTATGCTTATCTTTTAAGACAATTTATAGCTATTGTATCATGACAAAAATCTCATCACACCTCATCACTCATCATTTTATTTTCAATTTTTATGGGAACAATTTGGCCAAACATTAATGACAAAATGTCTTCTTAAATAAATTTAAATGTAGATAACAATATTTATTAAATTAGATTTTGGCAATAAAAAATTATTTTTTAAGTTTTATGTACAGAGCTTTTTAAATATAATTTATCAGGTTCTCTAGCCACAGAGAGTTACAAGTGATATATTCTTGTATCAGCTGATTCAGAAAAGCTGTTTAGAAGTAGAGCAAAGGTAGATCCACTAAATTGATTGAGTTTGAAAACAGATTGCATTTTAAACTAACATTACACTAGCTGATTCAGAAAATATTTCCAAACGTAGAGCAAAGCAAATTAGTTTTAGTATAACTCACATAAGAAATCTATGAAAAATTGCTTTCATAAAAATTGTGATATTCTTTTTAATATTTCAAGATAAAATTTCCAACAAAATATTAACAAATAACAATGATCTTGGCTTACTTTGGGAAATTGTGCAAATAAGTTCATATACAATAATAGTAACACTCGCAGTAAATGTATAACAAAATTTGAATGCATGTCTATATACTACAGTGGCGAGCAGAAGTGAGTGCATGTTCACGACACTGACTTTCGGCATCCATAACAACAAAACCATACAAGCAAATCAAAAATATTTTTTAGTTTTATTTTAATTATTTTATTCGTAACAAATAGGAGTAAAGAAACAATAATAAATGAGATGATTTCAAAGAGTTTGGAAGAAAAAACGAAAATAACCCGCATAAACTCAATTTTGCACGTTTTATGAATTACACCTATTTTCGAACTTTCATGCAGATTTACCTTTATGTTTGTTTTCATCTTATTCTCCTTGCTCGTAGAGCAGTTAATATTTGTTTCTTGCGAATTAATGCCGATTTTGTCAATTACTATCATATTTAAAATAAATTATTGAGTTTTTGTATAAAAATTACAAAAATATCTGAAGAAATTTAAAATAGTGTTGTGTGCATGACCGAGAAGGCTATTCTTCACCTACCATTGATTCTATAAATATTTTTCATGTTATTTATTTTCATGTTTGATTCTTTTTAATAGCGATGTCTAGTAGAATGATTTTTTATTTTTATATTTTGACAACAAAAATTAAAATTTTAATTGACTATTTATTAAACCAGTAGTACGTGTGTATAATAGTCTTTAAAAACATTTAAAAGCACATCTTTATTGACTTTTTCATTAAAAACTTACCGGATATACCGTCATATGTCCACCATTCTTCCCAACTGGCTTTTATACCTGCAAAGAAACGAAAGAATACAAAAAATATAGTAAACATTGTAATGTGGAAAAATTGTTATTGCATTATTCGTTATATAACACATATTTTGGCAGAAATTGTACAAATTGCACACACATCTATCTATACATTAGAGTGGCCTTTATTTTGCTTTGTATCTCCATCGTCTTAAAGGCAATTGCTTGAACATTTTATTTGAAGTTTCGAGTTTTGGGTCAAAGGAGCAAGCAAGGTTAAAAAAGTATTAACTTTGGAACAAATTCCAAATTAATCCTATAGATACCTAAATATAAAATATAACCATTATATGACATTATGAGTTGGAATAAAAAAAACATGAAATCTGATGAATATCCCAATTTCTACATTTTCAAAATTTGTTTTAAACAAAATTGAAAAAAATTTTTGGTTTTCATAAATGCTAAATGAGGATTAACAGGTAAGACAGTTATATTTGGCCGTGCCGAATCTTATATACCCACCAGCAGTTTGTATGATTGCTACAACCATGTGAATCGTAACTTTACCATATTAAGGTTACCGCGATCATATATATATAATTATAGTGACCATAATATTGTTATAAAACTTGTACAAATTTTGAAATGGTTACAGTAAGGAGTGAGATCTAAAAATTCTTAACATACATATATGTTAATAAAAACGAAACCAGTTCAATTTTTTTTATTTCATTGAAATAAAAAATATTGAAAAAATATTTTTATAGTCTCACTAGTAATGGAATTTTGAACCTTTTTCGGAAATCCTTCCATTAACGTTTTTATAGCGCTTTCTGTCACTTTGCTCCGTTTAAAATCTACCACTCTTTTAGACACCTTTTTTGTGCTCTTCAATTTCCTTTTAACAAAAGCCCAATATCTCTCCACTGGCCTTAGCTGCGGGCAGTTTGGAGAATTTGCCCCTCTTGGTACAAATACCACATTATTATTCTTTTACCACATAAGGGCTTGTTAACCATAGTGACGGGATGTCAAGTCAGGCCAAAAATAAGTGAACTCATTATGAAGTCTTATGAATGGAGGCAGCCTTTTTTGTAAACATTCCTTGATGTAAATTTTGGTATTTATAGAGCCCTTTGTAACAAATGTTTGGTTTCTTTTGCCGCAACTGCATATTGCTTGCCATACCAAGAACTTTTTGGGAAATTTTGTCTGCTTTTGGTTCCTAAACTTTTCTTCAACATTCCCTCGAGCATCAGCAACATACAATTTTTGACCAGGAAGTTGCGAAAAATCTGCCAGAAGATACGTTTCGTCATCCATTATGCAGCAAGAATATTTTTTTTATAAAACTTGACTTCAATTTCCGTGCTCAGTTTTTGGCCTCTAAATTTTTAACAGAGCTCCTATCATGAACTTTTTGATCCTTGTATGTTTTTAAACCTGCACTGGCTTTAACTTTTTGAACCAAATAGTCCGAGTACTGAGCTAACCGGACTGCTTTCCTACCGGATGTGTTTGGAGATCTTTTAAAAATACTTTCTATTTTTTTTGGCTTAAATAAAATGTGCAATCTGTAGATATGTGAGTTTTGTAAAATTTTTAGCATTTGGTTTTAAGATCACGGAGCACAATTTTAGATCTTGGAAGCATCGAAGTAGTCAAAGCGCCATCCTAATGTACTTACATATATACGTAAATAGATGTGTTGATAGTTGTATCTGTGCTTGTATAAGTGTTTTCTATTTATAGGATTTTTTTGCTAAGAAATCAATACTATGGCACCATGAAGTCTGTTTAACTTTGGTAAATAATGTCTGGCATTGTGACGCCAAAGTAAACCAGAAAATATGGTTTATTTAAGGGATTTAAGCAAGTATATACTTACTAAATAATATAACTGAAGATAGGGATGCTTTATTTGTGTACTTAATATTTATAAGTAAGTAGTATAGTTCATAAACATCCAAATATACAGAAATATGTCAATAAATATAACAATTTAATATTAAGGAATTATTTATTGATAGTGCTTTTCTTCAGAGACATTCTGTTAGGAGCTATAAAACTCTAAAATATTTTAATCTTAGTTTAGTAGAATGCAATAAATAATATTCAATACGTTTGTCCCAATCTACTTGATGTCTTTTGATAAATTATGCACACAACATGTTCAGTTCATGAAAATATTTTAAACTTAGAATGAAATATAAATAATAGACAATAGGATTGATAAAGTTATCCAAAGTTATAAACATGTTTATGTCACAATGAGTTCTATATCAATATATATAAAACTTTGAATTGATCTAGGTGATATTTTATTTAAGATAATTTGTTTCATCGCAAATATTTAGTTTTGTGATTAGGATTTTATTTTTGAATTGACTTGCAGGATAGAATGTAGTTCTGGGGGTAGATGTTAGGGATACAAAGTAATCCATGTAGAAAACTTAGTTCAGCAATATGTTTTCTGTATAGTGACGATTGTCATTAAAATAAATTTATCCATGCCTTCTTCTAAAAACACTATTTTTGGATTGCCTTCTCAAAGCTTGACAATAACCTTGTATTTATAAATAAAATCACATGCAATTTCACCTGACATATCAAATGTTATAAATAGTTTAAAACCTTTGATCTATTTAAAGATTATAATTTAATTTTCAATCTACAAAAAACTAGCTTGCAGCATAATTTCATAAAATTAATTTGATGAACATAATATTAAGTAATTTGATTTATGTTTTTCATTTATCAAAATTAATTATAATTTATTATGAAATTGAAATTGAGCAGGTGTCATGGAGATTATAATCAATGCATACTTATAATGTATATTTATTAAAAGAACAAAAATACCAGTAGGTATGTAAATAAAAACTAAAATATAATTTATTATATGTGGCTCTATTGAATAATATCGTATCTCGTAAAATCCAAAATTTCAAAATAATGACAACTTGTGCAACAAGTTTACTAAAAAATGGCAACAGGACAAGCTCTTCAAAACGAATGAAAAAGCTTAGTGTTTGTTATCTAAATTGAAATGTGAGCATATTAGATCAATCAGAACTATATATAACTAATATTTTCAGATACACAAAGTACTTGCTTATAAACTGTTTTGAATGAAAATAATTTACATGTTTGTTGATATGTATTTCATTGATAAAAATTTTATAATTAAATGCTGGAGTTATAATCAAATATTTCGAAAATAATCTATAATTTTCACAAAATGTTTTTCTAGTTAAATAATAAAATATATAATTTGACATCTTTATCTCAATATCTAAATAAATCGACATACTCTGTTATTTAAAAAAACCATAGATATACATATGTATGTGTGTGTATAAATCGATATTATAGTTTATTAAGCAAATTCGAAATAATCTTAAAATTAGAAACACAAGATAAAAACTGCATACACATATCGTCGCTGCGAATACAAAAAGGACTATGTGTTTTTTAAAAAATTTTCAGGAGAGAAAAAATTGTGATTATTTTCGCAAATTTGCTATATCATTCAAAAGTTACTTCCATAAAAAATTATATAACTTCCCTTTTTTAAATCTATATAGAACGAAATTGGAAATTTCATTTCGTGCATGACATTTTCATGAAATTTTTTCTAAAATTAGTTTGAAATCAATTTTGTGCATATATCTCGCTTTTTAAATGTTATATGTATCCAGATTTGATTACAATATTTGTAGAGCACATAATGTCATACATTAACTTTAAGTTAATATTTGAAAACCATTAGAATTGTTTTTAATGCCAACCGCAACGGTGGTTAGTAAACTAACCACCCCACTTCCCAAAAAAATCTTGGAATGGTGTGGTTTTTTATGTTTCGATATATTCTGTCTTACTTTTTATAAGGACTGAGATAGTAAAATTCTTAAAACACGTTTTTCATTAAAACTTTTAACCCAAGTATTATTTGATTTTTTATCAAGTTACCTTCGTAAAGCATGTCAGTTATTATGTTTTATGTCAAATATGTTCATTAGTTGTTAATCTGATTAAAATGAGTGACCAGAAAAAAGTGCGTACTAAAATTTATAAATACTTTCAACAAAACCCAACTTGGTCCTACAAAAAGTTGAAGAAACAATCTAAGGTCGGCCGTCAAACTGATTCCAATGTTATTAAACAGTACCGGGAGAACTTGTGCGTTGCTATAAAACCTGGTTCAGGTAGAAGGATGTGAACCATACCTTCTAAAGCAAAAAATTAGAAAGCATTTTCAAAAGAGTTCCCAACACCTTCGGTAGGAAAGCAGCTCGGTTAGGTCAGTACTTGGACTATTTGGTACGAAAAGTTAAAGCCAATGCAGGTTCAAAAGCATACATGACTCAAGAAGTTCCTAACAGGAACTCTGCTAAAAATTTAGAGGCCAAAACAGAGCACGGAAATTGAAGTCAAATTGTATACAAAAAATATACATTCCGAAATGTACGTATGGAAAATTTTTCGCAGCTTCTGGGTAAATTTTTTTATGTTGCAGATGCTCTAGGGAATGTTGAAAAAAGTTTAGGACCCAAAGCAGACAAAATTTCCTAAAAAGTTCTTGGTGTGGCAAGTAATACGCAGTTGCGGCAAAAAAGCCAAACATTTGTTACAAAGGGCTCTATAAATACTGAAATTTTCATCAAGGAATGTTTACAAAAAAGGATGTTTCCATTCATAAGACTGCTTAATGTGTTCACTTATTTTTGGCCTGATTTGACATCTGTCACTATGGTCAGAAAGGTCTTGAGTGGTAAAAGGACAATAATGTGCTGTTTGTACCAAGAGAGCCAAATTCTTCAAACTGCCTGGACCTAAGGCCAGTGGAGAGTTATTGGGCTCTTGTTAAAAGAGAATTGAAGAGCACAAAAAAGGTGTCCAAAAGTGTGGTAGATTTTAAACGGAGATGGACAACCTGTTCGAACAAAGTGACATAAAGCAACATAAAAACCATAATGGAAGGGTTTTCGAAAAACGTTCAAATTCATTAGTAACTAGAACTATAAAAATGATATTTTTTTAAAATGGTAATAATAATTTCAATCAAATAAAAGAGATACAAAACTGTATATTTTTAATGGTTTCATTTTTATTAACATATATGTATGTTAAAAATTTTTCGATCTCAGTCCTTAATAGACTAACCTTGATTAAAGTAAAAATGCTATTGTTTTGATTTTAATTTTATACACATAAAACCTTGGTTGAAAGAGTTAATCTTATTTTAAATTTTCGAGATACATTCTGATAATCTTGCATTTCAGTCATGCTAATCGCGACGGTGGTTAGTTAACTAACCACTCCACTCCACAACAATTCTTGCAATGGGGTTGCTTTTATATGCTTTGATTTATTGTTTCTTACTTTTTATAATAAACTAACCTTGATTAAAGTAAAGATGCAATTGTTTTGATTTTAAACTTTCAAATTTTACAATGACACAAATAAAGATTTGAAAATCAATAGAATAAACGTGTTAGTTATTCTTTGGTAACTTTGATAACTCTAAATTTAAAATGCACTAACTGAAATGTAAAATTCTGTGTCAGTTGCTTTCTATCTAAAAAAAGTACATGTCTTAATATTTTGGTAGTTGTAGCGATCGTTCCAATAAATATAGCTATAATCTTTAAAAATCTCATAAAATTGGCAAAAAACACTGATAAAAATCCTTTTAGAAAGTATTTCCAAATTCTAATTATTGTTCAACGTTTTTGAATGCAACAAAATTTTATTTTTTAATTTTTATTTTTATTATCTCTATATAAATCTCTTTATTCACATTTTGTATATTTTGAATTAATTGATCAAGCCAAAAACCTGAATTTTTCAGAATTGTTTATATTTTGCAGGTCTGGTAGCGCATACTAATCGATATTAAAATTTGTTGTAAAAGTCACCTAAAAACATCTGTTCGCTGCTTATGATAATAATAGCCAAAGAACATTTATCATATAACTATTACAGAATTTGTAAACCAATTCTTACAGTTTATAGGAAAAAAATATTTTTTACCACGAAAAAAATTTTTTGTAATAATTTTTTTTTTTTTTCAAAAATAAATTAAAATTTTTTTTTTAAATTAAAAAAAAATCCGAACTTTAATGGATTTAAATTAGGTGTTTAAAACAAGAAAACAATGTGTTTTCCCTGCAATTTCTATTTTCCTTAACACGCTCGTATATAAATGCAGAATGCTATGTGTTGCAGAATACTTCCAATTGTCATAGACCTAAGTTGAATGTCAAGAGTCATAAGCACTTATTTAAAATAGTTATGTACAATAGTTATATACTTGTGTGCTTAATATGTAGTTTGATTGATGCCAGTCCTCACATATGGACAATTCCATGTCATCGTACGTGACATTTGTACGCCTATAGAGTGGAATAGATTTTCCAAAAATAAGAGTATCTGAAAAATAATTTGGTATGTATGTTTCATTCAAAGGGTGCTATATTTTAAAAAAATAATAAGTTCTTTCGAAACATTGTTATCCAAAATATCGAGCGGAATAAGGGTATATCGTACGTGACATAAAACGGAAGTAATTTTGAGATACATGTAGAAATATGCGAATATTTGCGAATCGTGAGAGGCGTTATGTTTTCTTTTAATTTCTTACACTAAACGAAATATTTTTCCTTTACAATCCCTCATATTTAAATAAAAACAATCATTGGATGATTTTATAATAAATAAAATTTAATATCATACGTGACATACCGTACGTGACAGATTTTTCTCTTATAATAAAACAATATATATTCTGTAAATATATGTATACAAAAACTAAAAAAATTAATAGAAAATATACATTCGGTTTCAATAAACAATTTTATAATAGCAAATAAACAATCAGAGTCAAATTCATTTCACACTATATGCTAATTGGGAGCTTATTTTTAACCGCAATTTTAGCATAAAACACGCCAATTAAATTAAAAAATTAAATAAAGTCAGTTTAAACTATTATTTTTGCTCTTAAAATGTTGTAATAAGCTTTAAATACTGACACATAGTAATATTTTAGTGTTTTCTCCTATTCAAATCATCTTGAAAAAAAGTTTCAAGGGTTTTCAGTCGTGGTAGTCATTCTCGTGGAATTGCCCATATACCACAAATTCAATAAATAAAAGATTTGTGAAAAACAATAACTATTTATTTATTAATAAAAACATGTGTGAATTGAAGTAAGGGAATAACTTGACATACATAAAACAAACAACAATATTATTCGCACCTTTATTAAACACTAATACAGACACACGTACACACATATATAAGTGTACATATGTATAAGCATACATATGTACACGTAAACTTTCGAAAAATAATAACACACCTTATATCAACCAATAACCGTGCTAAAACAAGACCCTACAAAACTAATAAGTAGGTATTTATATATTTACATACATTTGTAGGTCTATATATTTATTTAGGATTACATACACAAATGAATATATACATACATGTAAATTTGTATTTATACTAATGTTAAGAAACTATTGACTTTATCTGTAGCTGTCTGTCTGCCTAAGTTTCTGTCTGTAGGTATTTATAGATATCTACAAATACAATACATATAATCATTTCATCAAAAACAAAAGCACACATATCAACATTCCCTAAGTATTACATATACGTTTCATTTACTTATACACACTTACTCTAACATACATAACTCATCATACAAATATATTTACATCCATCTATCATTATATGATTTGTATTATTGTCATTTCACATTCACAATCGTCTACTACTAGCACACATTTATACGTTTGAGAAATTAATAGGCTTCTCATTTCAACGCCTAAAACAAATTTATTGTCATCATTAGTATTATGTCATCGATTTTAATTAAAAATCTATACTCAATTTGATATATTTATAAGCACGAAAACAACTACACTTAGATACATATGGATTTATATCCGTGTATACTATGGATCCAAGCGGGAAAAACTGCTAGGGCTTCACTACGTAGGCCTTCTAAAAGACCTGTTTACACATTCTATAATATCCGATACTCCGATTCCACTCTGCCTTCTCTCAGAAGATGTTCTAGAAGCACTTTGCTTCTCCTTCTAAAAAACCTCACACGCATTCAAAATTGTATTGTAAAATCAGGTCTAACAAACCTTTCTTTAAAATTCAAACATGCTTGGTTTTGTAATTATTCCTATAAAATTTATTTTGCACTCTTTATTAAAAACTGTTACATGAAACCAGAAGATGGTACAGCATCTTCTCAAAAATTATGTGTTTTATAACATTTCGCGTGAAGTAGTTTATTTTTATATATAAAACTAGACACATGATACCTTATAGTTCATTCTTTAGGTTTTGTGCTGAATTTGTTAAGAAAATTTTCCTTTTAAGGCTTGCTTTAGCAGACTTTCAATTAGGCTTTAATTTTCAGGGTTTTTTTAATAGAATTAAATGAGTAGATATTCCATGAGGCATTACGCGGCGGTTCTCCTTACAGGCCTTCAACGGAAGACCTTCTAATAAGCTTTCTTAAGTAGGACTTCTATCAGCCATCTAACAGAAGCGAGTATGCAAGGCCTTGTCTCACAATGAACGGTTGGGTGTCCTTATTTTTGCAAAATAAGGCCTTTAGGAAGGCTTCTTTGCTGCATATTTTTGCCGCTGGGATGTTCTTGTAAATGTGTGTTAGTGTAACTCCTTGTCTTTTATGCATGTGTGCCTTGTTAAATTTTATCCTCAATACATACAAACATACGTAGACACCAAAACTATTTAATGTCTTTTGTGCTTTTTAGTCTTTAATCGCTGATAAACATCTGTCATGCCAAGATTATGATTGGAAGAATGGTTGTTTGTCTTAACGCTTTAATGGCAAATCTTAATTTTGATTTTTCTCCAACCCTTAAGGACGGAGAAATTGTTAAAAATAACGATTATATTACAAAATTACGTCATTTAACATTTGCCGACAATGAAAGGAAAGGGAAAACAATTAAGAGATTTTCTGTTTGTTGTTTATAAGGGAAAAAAACTTTTGTTGTTTTATCATAGATTGAAAGAAACAGGGAAATAATAGGAAATATAGAGTGTGAGAGTACTTTTTGAAAATGAATTAAATGATGATCGATATACGAGGAAAAATCAAAAAGTTATTGACTGCATATTCTATAAGTTTGTTTAAACATAATTCATTGATGTCTTATAAATAAAACTAAGCTTAGTGGACAAACGTAATTAAAAAACGTTCAAAATTATTTAGTTTTTTTCTCGTTTTTTAAAATGCTTTTTAAAAATGCTAAATTATAATTGCAATCAAATAGACATCAGTATAACTATGTTATTAAATGACTAGATATCAATAACGTTGCTCAATTGTCCTTTAGTGACAATAGACACGATAAAAATAAAGAAACAATTTTATACAAAATTGTGCAAGGTCCCCTAAAACACAAAATAAGTAATACAAAATGAGCTAAGTCCCAAATAAGTCGTTAACATACTTTTTCTGAACTGTGATTATTTACCACCATTAATTATACTAAATAAAAAAAGAACTGCATTTACAGATTTAAACAAATATTTAAACCCACGGATTTTGGAAAGATGTTTCTGTCTGTTAAAGATTTTGCAAAAACAGACTTATCACATTTTCACACTAAACTAACGAAACCTTGAAATAAATATTTAAAACAAAGGATTTTAAAAAATTTGTGAAAATTTTAAATTAAATAAAAAATACAGTTTTTAAGATTGAATCATAAAATATATTGAATCATAAAACACAGAGAGTAGAGTTATGTTAAAATATCATACGAGGTAAACGGCGTATAAGGCTTTGCTGGGACAAGCACATTAATTGTCCAAAATGTTTCATTAAAATTTTCACGAATGTGGCTTAATTCCATTGATGCGGTGTTGAATTTTATCCTTCAATGTACATGTGATATTAGCGATGTTGTACAAAACCGCGATACGTAAAGTCCTATCAAGACACTGTTTTATGAAAAAGATGTCTTAAGAAGACACTGTTCTATACAAGCTCTATTTAAACTAAGGACTGAGATCGAAAAATTCTTAACACACGTTTTTCATTAAAACTTTTAAGCCAAGTATTATTTGATTATTTTTTTTTTTAATCAAGTTACCTTTGTAAAGCATGTCAGTTGTTATGTTTAATGCCAATTATGTTCATTTGTTGTTAATCTGATTAAAATGAGTGACCAGAAAAAAGTGCGTACTAAAATTCTTAAATATTTTCAACAAAACCCAACTTGGTCCTACAAAAGTTGGCCAAACAATTAAAGGTCTGCCGTCAAACTGTTTCCAATGTTATTCAACAGTACCGCGAGAACTTGTTCGTTGATAGAAAACCTGGTTCAGGTAAAAGGAATGATCCACATGATGTTTCTAAAGCCCATAAATAGAAAGCATTTTGAAAAGAGCTCCCAACACATCCGGTAGGAAAGCAGCACGGTTAGCACAGAGCTCGAGCTATATGGTACGAAAAGTTAAAGCCAATGCTGGTTCAAAAACATACATGGCTCAAAAAGTTCCTGGCAGGAACGCTGCTAAAAATTTAGAGGTCAAAAACAGAGCACGGAAATTGAAGTCAAATTTTATAAAAAAAAATATTCCTGCTGCATAATGGATGACGAAACGTATGTTCTGACAGATTTTTCGCAGCTTCCTGGTCAAAATTAGGATATTGCTGATGCTCGAGGGAATATTGAAGAAAAGTTTAGGACCCAAAAGCAAACAAAATTTCCCAAAAAGTTCTTGGTATGGCAAGCAATATGCAGTTGCGCCAAAAAAGCCAAACATTTGTTATAAAGGACTTTATAAATACCGAAATTTACATCATGGAATGTTTACAAAAAAGGATGCTTCCATTCATAAGACTTCTTATTGTGTCCACTTCCACTGTTTTTGGCCTCATTTTGCACCCTATTACTTGAGTGGTAAAAGAACAATAATTTGTTATTTGTACCAAGAGAGGCAAATTCTCCAAACTGCCTGGAGCTAAGGCCAGTGGAGAGATATTGGGCTCTTGTTAAAAGAGAATTGAAGAGCACAAAAAAGGTGTTCAAAAGTGTGGTAGATTTTAAACGGAGATGGACAACCTGTTCGAACAAAGTGACAGAAATCACTATAAAACCATAATTGAAGGTTTCCTAAATAGGTTCAAAATTTCATCACTAGTGATTAGAACGATAAAAATATATATTTTTTTGTAAATTGTAAAAATAATTTCATTCAAATAAAAAAAAAATCAAAACTGTAAGTTTAGTGGTTTAATTTTTATTAACATATATGTATGTTAAGAATTTTTCGATCTCAGTCCTTAGACACTGTTCTATACGAACACTGTTTTAAGAGGACACTGTTCTATATGAACATGTTTAAACTAGTGTCTAGTTTATACGTTATATACGAATACTGTCTTAACAAGACACTGTTCTATGCGAATACTGTATTAAAAAGGCACTGGTTTTACATGACACTGTTCTAGACGTACACTGTTTTAACAAGCCACTGATATAAATGAACACTGTTTTAACAAGACACTGTTCTATACGATCATTTTCTTAACAAGACACTGTTCAATATGATCATTGTCTTAACAAGATACTGTTCTTTACGAACATTGTCTTAACGTGACGCTGTTCTGTAGGACCGCTGTCTTAAGAAGACCAAATGACCTATGTCTTTAAAGAAGCTTGAAGTTTGGATGCATGATAGTTGATTTATGGTATTGATGATAGTTAATTTATTATATTTAGATTATAAATACGAAGAATATAATTTTCTTAAAGATTTCAATTTGTTTGCTAAAACTCTTCTTTCTTCCTGCCAAATAAAGAATATGTATTAGAAATATTTAACAAACCACATTTCATAAGTTAAATACCCATGCAAACATTAATTATATGGTAAGTGTACAACACAACCTTGTGTTAAATTATTTTAAGCCAAAAAATATAAAAATATATAAATTCAACACAAACAAAACAACTGTCTAGAGGATGTTGGTGCCAGTTTGTCTGGCGCCATTTAAAAACTTTACAGTCTTTCAAAATAAACTGAGACGACAATTCTGCAAAAAAATAAAGGAAAAGAAAAAAAAAACCTAGAATTCGTTTATAGAACAAGAAGAAAAAAAAACAAATTTAAAGGAAACCCCAAAATTTATGCGTTGTAAGACCAACAAATGGAAGAGTAGAAAATTATTTTGAAAGGAAAACGGAAGTAAAAAAAAAACCAGAAACGACAGGGTGAAACAGTGTTGATGCCAGCATTACAAAACAAAATGAGTTCAATTCATACATTTATTGTAGCCAAAGGAGGACATATACAAACACACACTAACACAAGTATGTATCAGTACTATATACAGAAGCTGTTTTCTTGATTTATATTTATATTTTTATACAAGCAAATATTTCTTATTGTCTACTTAAAGTCATCACAATAACTATTCAAGATACTCCACTATGAGAGCATTAACTTGGCGACTAACTGACTGTAAAGACAGACAGACAGACATCCAGGCAAAGAAACAAACGGAAATAAAAAGTATACGTATCTATCAGCATATAATATCTTTAAAACTCTAACCAGTCTGTTGTTTCCTTTTCATGGGGTGGATGCAAGGGATTGAATTTGTATACAATAAAAACCAAAATATTTGGTGCGTACAAACTGCAATCAAAATATCACCAAAATAAAGATGAAAAACAAAACAAAAATTGATTGTCAAAATAAAACATTATCTTAAAAGCTGATTTCTGTTGTTTTTTGCTGCTGTTATTTCTTTAGTGCATTTATAATGTCAAGTATATGGAAAATTATGTTGTTGGTAGATACAACTGTTTTAATTTTTTGCATGCCAACAAGGGTGAATTGCTTTTCTTTTTCATCTGTTTATACTCTCATGCTGTTAATGTCAACATAAAAAAGTGACAAAGAACATTTTCTTTGTGTTTTTTTTTTCTCTGGTAAAGATTATATTATGATGTTTAAAATTTGGAAATAGAAAACTCAGTTTAATATGTTGTGAATTGGAGTTGGAATGGAAATATATAAATTGTATATTTTATTTGAGATTCTTATGTATTTTGAATGCTTTTAGTTGAAATTAATAATCAGCATTGTGTTTAAAATTTAAGCATGATTTGAATTTACCGGCATTTGTGCAGTAAAGTGTTACCAACTAAAACAAACAAGCATTTGGAGAGCTGACGATTTAAGCCAAAATGGAATATTACACGAAAGAACAACTCATTTTTATTGTTAAGAAATGTTTAAAAAAAAGACAAATAAGTTTCGCGTAAAACATGTGATCGGACTATTGATTTAACTTCGCCAGCTATGAAGAAAATTTCAGGGAGATTGGATCAATTGGTGATGCTAAACGTACTTACTAAATATCTAAACTTACAAAGTTAAATTGACATAAGAACTGAAGTATAATGATCATGCATATCGAAAAGCGTTAGTTGAAGGGATTATTGAACATCAATTAGAGGATGCCTAAATTATTTAGTGGAAAATAAGTTCCTACAGAACACTGTCTTAACAAGACACTGTTCTGGAGGAAGACTGTATTAACAAGGAACAACTCATGAGGCATGAATTTTCATGATATTGACGTGGGCATGTGGTTTCAACAAGACGGTGCCACAATTACTGCATGAGACATTTCCTGGTGCACACTTTGTCTTTTCGATGATCAAGTTTGATCAGCGTAAATTTTGTGTTTTAACACCATTTCTTTTTATAGCGTTATTTGAAGTCAAATGTCATTGCCAACAAGTCCACAACCAATCAGTGCTTTCAAATAGAAAATTCAATGCTGCAGCAATGAAATTAAGCTACAATTATGTAGAATGGTCATTAGGGTGTTCTTTATTTTGCAGGTCTCTTTTACGATTTTCAATTGTACCAAAAATTATATACTGAAACAAATTCGGAAATTCGCTATAATACTGCTACTTTGACCTTAAATACGTAACTCCAACTTAAATGTGCAACCTCTAAATGTTATCCGATTTTGAGATGAACTTGGGAGCATTGAAAATCTGAAAAGTGCAAAATAACGGTCACCTTATTGATTATGGAGGTGTCAGCAAAGCACAAAAGACTGCGTATATGCCAGCAATGCTGAGGAGGCCATTTGTCAGTTATAATAACTATAATCAATATAAAAAATTGTTTTGAATCTTGAGTAGTCGGACTAAACATATATTAGCCAATTTAGAATGTCAATGAGATGCGTCCTGGGGTCAAAAGGACCTTTTGCAAATGAACATACAGAGGGAAATAAAAATATATTAGAGATTCCAGAAAAAAATACATGTTACACTCTATAATCTCCCTCATATGTCCATGAAACTGCATTGGGAATTTTTTCAAATTTTTAGCTTTTGTTTTGACATTTGTAAAATATAAATTTATAAAAAGTATTGGCCATTGTTAGGTATGAACTTTTCTCATCTTTCTGGTCACATATTGATTCCGAGACAAAGGAACTGCTCATCTTTTGAGGACAATAACGAATCAAGCCAATATCGGATATTGTGTTCCAAAATGAAGCGTATCCCAGAGACAGCGTTGTACAGTGATCGAAACAAATAGTAGTAGTCGGACGAGGCATGGTCCGGACTATTAAGCGGGGGAGGCAAAACCTCCCAACCACTTCTTTCTAAATACTTTTTACAAGGTATTGCAACATGTGGCCGAGCGTTGTCATGATGGAATATTGTGGTTTCATGTCAGGTCGCATATTCTGTTCCCTGTGATGGTCTGGTCAGATAGGATAGGAGCCTCTTGGTCCCACCAAATACAGATAATTACCTTACCGCCATGGATATTCGGCTTTGTTGTCGATTCAATTGATTGACCGGGCTTCACATAGGACCTCTTACGCTTTGGGTTGTTGTAATTGATCCATTTTTCATTGCAAATAATGATGCGGTGCAAAAATTATTTTCTTTTATAGCGATCAAGCATTATTTCGGACATACAAAATTGTCTTTCGGACATACAAAATTGTCTTGGCTTCAATTCGTATGGTACCGAATTTCCCTGCTTTTGGATGAATCCTGTTGTTGCTCGCAAACATTTTGAAATTGGTGCTTGAGTAGTTACAAATGATTTTACAAGCTCTTTTTGAGTTTGGCGACAATCTACATGGATAAATGCCTCCAATTCTTGGTCTTCACAATTTTTCGGCTGGCCTGGGCCATGTTTCTGAATCAGGCTCATAATTCTTCATGTAAACTTCATACAGCATTCTTTATTTATTTATAGATTTCTATTAAGTAGTAGCTTTCGAATTAATAATAATGCAAATCCTTGTAATTATATAAGGGAGATGATAGTGGACAAAGAGTATCTAATGTATATCGGTATGTTCGTCTTAAAATTCAACGTTTGATATCAATGCGGGTCCCTTTAACATTGTCTAAAAATTTCAGCACAGAAGTCTTGAAATGCCTGTCACCCTAATGTATACAATATCTATTTGTGTACAGAAAAATATTATGATTTTTTTTTCTTCAATTTAAAAATATTATTTTAACCACTCCATCAATTAAGCCTTTAAATTGTAAGCACTTAAATCACCCATTTCCGACAAGAGTGTCATACTTTAAAAAAATATGATTTCCAGTAAGCAACTAAATACTTTAAGTCATGTTATTTTTGTTGAATTATCTTTATGCTATTAGTCAATGGACCATATTGCAGCACTCAGTTTAAAAATCTATAATTTTAAGTTATGACCCTCTTATCGCACACCAGACATATTTATATTTAAATCATTTAGAAACAGCCCACCACTATAAACTTGTTTGTTCCAGCTAAAAATAACGTATTTATTTGAAAATTTATTTATAAAACTATGAAAACTACAAAATTTACAAAATCAACATTTAAAATACATATTTGTTTTTCATTATAACTTATGGTGGAAAAAAAAGTCTATAAATTGAATATAAAAACTAGTTAATCTCTTCACAATAGACCAAATGAACATGTAAATAGAACAAAATGAAAAACGCAGTAGTAGCTAAATTTTTAATACAAATATTTGAAAAAAGTTAGAGCAACAGAAAAACTAAACACACACATTGATTATGGTTTTCATATGCAATTTATTTGTTAAACATTCAATAATAAAAGCGCAACTTTTCAATTGCTTTTCTATAAAAATAAATGAATCTGATTTTGATAATAAATAAAAAAGTTTAAATGAAATATTTGAATACATTTAAGTTTTAAATGGAAATGTACTATAAGAAAAAAAGGTAATAAATATTATTTCTGGTGAAAAATAAATAAATTACTTAAAGTTTTTTTAAATAAATTTTTATTAAATTAATATAAAAACACTAAATATAGGGTTTATATAGTAATACTTATTATTTTTGAGGAAATCTGTTTTAAAATTTTAACTTATTATTGTAAAAAATTACTATTTAGATAATTTTCAAAATTTACTATAACATTTTTGTTTCTTTTAGCGATTTAGAACAGTTAGTAAAACAAATTTGAAGATTATTAAAAAACTTTAAGCATTATTTAGCATTGTATACATTGCTCTATAGGTCTTTATTCACGTTATATTGTCATTTTGCAGAAAAGTGGTTTTTAAAAACGATTATAGACCATAGACATGCTTTACTACGTAAGTGCAATTTAATTTAATGTTTAAAGCCGTTTTTTATAAACTCTCTTACATGTTAGCGTGTGTGTATGTAATTGATGGATTTTTTGTTTGACTTTCACTAATTTAACCCTTTTTAGGTTTTTGTTTTACAAAATTTATTTCAAGGGTATTTGGTAAGGAATTGAATATTGAGTTGAATGTTTGAATAAATTGCTAGCAACGAAATTAAGTGCAATATCTATTATACTTTTGTAGTATCATGTCTTTCTTTTATACACTACTCGTATCTAGAAAAAAGTTTGGTAGAATATGTTGTTAAGGATTTCAAAGTCCATTAAGTAAGTAGGCTAGATGAGAACGAATTAATTAATTTTTACATTGTTTGTTTTCGATTCAAAAAGCATTTTTGCATGTTTTTCTACCCTTCACCATGAGTGTTGAGAATACATATAAGTTTGTCCTCCCATTTGTAATTTCTACATTTTTCATTTGTGACCCCATAATGAATATACAATCTGGATCATTATTGAGAGTAGTGTCGACTGTATCCATCACTATAGGTTACTATTAAAAATCGAGGAAATCGATCTACAAATAGCCAAGATGTAACCAATTTTCTTTCACAAAATGTTTCTAAATTATCATTTATAAAAGACGATTATTAGCGTCAGTCTCAAATAAAGTTTCTCTGATCCAAATTTAACACACAAATAATGCAAAGCAATTTGTTAAATGAGGCAAAATTTGAGTTCTAACTAAAGCATATTTATTAACTTTGTGTAAAAATATTTCACATCAGTCAAAGCTTTAAACGTTGAACACTGCAGGATATTATATATTATGTTCTAATTTGCGCAAGTTTTTAATTAAATACAGAACACAGTTTTTATTTTATTATTGAATCATAAAGTAGACAGGCTAGAGTTATGTATAGAATAGTAAACAGGGCTTTTCTGGCACATACGAATTTCCTCCTTTAAAGCTTTGATGATTGTAGGCGTATTGGCATTAAGTTTTGACTTTAAATAACCACATAGAATGGTACTAAAAAACACGATATAGAGCGCCAATTCTAAATAAATTGAGAGAATACGTGACCAGGAAATGTCTAATGCTATAATTGATTTGTAACACGAATCCGCATATTGAAACCACTTGTCGTCCATATTTATATTATAAAATCTCGGTATCGTGTACCAGAAGTAGTCACTCTTTACCCAGCCTTTTTTCGAAGAAGTTTTGTCCAATAATATCATTTTCGGGAACCACATGTTGGTTGTCTGAACATCAAATGCGATAACTGCTCTCTTTCGGATCATAGATATCTGACTTTCTCAATAGAATTAGAAGTTGAAAAAGTAACTCCTTTTCTAAATAGGAGGAAAACCAAAAGGGAGGATCATTCGCGGATCCTTTATGGTTTACTTCCCACATCCCCTCTGATAGTTAACACTAGGGATATTGAAAGCGCTGTGGAAAAGCTAACACTTTCTCTTAGTGAGTCCACTAGGCGTAAGTGTACTCCCTCTGCACGCAGAGGAAAGGTAAGACCTCCGTGGTGGTCTTTGGATATAGCGAACACTAGGCGTAGCTGTCGCAAACCAGGCGTAGCTGTCGCAAAACCGAGCTTGTACTGTTCACAAAGAAGTACAAGATTCCCCATTTCTCGCTTCCCCGATTAAATGGTGTTGAACTAAAACTATCGGAACTAAAACTATCGGACAATGCAAAATACTTGGGAGTCATTCTGGATAGTAAAATATCCTGGAAACCCAATACCCTTTCAAGGACGTCAAAAGCCTTAACGCCTATGTATGTCTGTAAGAAGGCTATACGTACCCAATGGGGTATTAAACCCCAGTTTGTCAACTGGCTATGTGATAAGGTCATTAAGCCGACACTATTCTATGGAGTCTCTGTCTGGTGGAAGGCGCTGGACAAAGGCTTAACTTGTATACTATTCGAGAAGGTTTTGAGAAGAATGGCAATCATGATAACAGGAGCTCTAAAAATGACCGCAACGAAGTCACTCTTTGCTTTATTAAACTGGATCCCTGTGGATCTAATGGCCAGAAAAACGGCATTCAATTCGGCCTTCAGGCTAAACGCGATTTTGGCGTGGAGACATGCTCCATATGGTCACGCCAGTTTAATAGGTAGCATTCGGAATCTTCCGGAAAATATAAATTACTGCACTTCTAGGCCCTTCATGGTGAGAAATTTTGGTTGCTCAATTCCGCATAATACAGAAGCAATGGACGGACCTCTAGACGACACAACAGGTCTCTCAAGCTATACGGACGGCTCTAGGAGGGGAGATCGAGTTGACGTTGGTGTCTGCATTCAGGAATTCGAAACTAGGTTATATTTTATACTTCCATAAAAAGGACAGCTCAGTTATAACAGGATATCAGGTAGGGATATTCGTATATATACTGACAGTCAGGCCGCAATAAAATCTCTAACGGGTGTATATACAACATATAATTTGGTCCAGGAATGCCGGGCATCCTTAAACAGAATGGCGAGACATTCAACAGTCGTACTCAAGTGGGTACGTGGAGATGGAGATACTATAGGCAACTGTGTTGCTGATGAATTGGCGAAAAAGGGCGCCATGCTGCACGACGGACACATAGACTTCCTATGTGGGATTCCGTTATCCAAATGCAAGCTTCACATTAGTAACTTCTACTATGACCTTGCTCAGGCAAGATGGGGTTGTGAACCCACATGTACTATTACCAGAATGATATGGCCCCGACTAAATCGTGGACGAATAACATATCTTCTTGGCTTGACACGCTCACAATTGAGCGGTATGGTGGCGGTCATTACCGGTCACTGCACTTTTGGCAACCACGCGAGGAGACTTGGCTTGCCCTACAGCGACTTCTGCAGAAGTTGTCAAAACGAGGAGGAGGATGAGACAATTTTTCATCTTCTTTGTCACTGTCCGGCATTGGAAAATCTTCGCTTAAGGTTTCTGGGACATCGTTCCCTAACTAATCTCTCTGGGCTCTCGAATTTGAGGCTTGAGTGCATTTATGTCTTTGTAAGGAACAGTAATTGGCTAACCAAACCTAATGTGGGGATCTCCATGGAGTGACCAATGATAATCTACTCTCCTTTCTCTTTCTCTCTCGTATCTCTTCTCTCACTCTTCAACCCTAACCAAACACTGACTGTCCTATTCTCCCTTTTCATATCTACTCTGTTCTTCTTTTTTTGCCTTTATACTTTCAGGTAACACAAAGGGACCTATGCCTGGACCCACGTGAGCTGCACTACTTCTTCACTTCGCGGCTGCCTGGAAACCTAACTCAACCTAGATATAGACGTTTAAAAGTCTTGTTTTGGACGACCAGTGTATTTAGCATCACCAATTCGTCCAATCTCCCTAAATTTTTCAATTACTCTCATCAGAGTTGTCGACTATTTCAATTTTACTCAAAACTGTCAGCTGCCGAAAGGTTTTTTGGCTGGAAAAATTTTACTACACACATTGCGGCAACTCAGATTTTGCATGAAATTTGGTACACCATTTTTAACACAGTTTTGGGTATAGCACTTCGAGAGGTAAAATTACATCTGAATTGATGTAGAATTTTAGCGGATGTGATATTGTCTTTATATAAATTGAATCCATGAAATATAGAAAAATTGCATGAATATAGTTTAAGATAGGGATGGAAGAGGATCAGTTGCCACCTCTAAAATCAAGCAAGCAATCATATGAACAATTATAGATCTTATAACTATAATATTAAAATCATTAGTTTTAGCTTACTTGTGAAAGCAAACTAGAATATTTTTGTGTAGAGGAATCAATCCACATACATGATTAAATTTCATCTTTCTATAGTTTTAGTCAAATTATATAAAACAACATATCATTAGTCACATGTTGATAACTCGTAACTAACAACTTTTATACAACATAATGTAATAATGCTAAAGAACATATTTATAATGTTGTAATCACTTGGCGTGATCTTGGAAAGAATTGTTAGTTACGAGCTGTCAACAAGTGACTATCGAGCTGTTTATAAATAAAAATATTTTCAAAATAACTAAGGCATTGTTATGTCGCACCATAACAATTTAGGGTTAAATAAAACTTTGCAAAAAACGCTTAACTGTAATTTAGCCATTAGCTACAAAATAATATAAATATTATATTATTTTTTAGTTTAATTTTTTTCTATATTTTTTTTATTTCTGTTTATTTTTACTGTGTGTTTTTAGTTAAACACAAATATAACTGGGGTTAGCAAAACAAAAAAATACTCATACACACTTCCCTAAGAGTGCAAACGAAAAAAAAAAAAATATAAATGTAATGTTGCTTTTTTGTGTAAATAAACTTTATCTTTTACTATATTCTGCTTTTTTGCTATTTTTTTTTTTTTTTGTAAATTTTATTTGTTTTTACAAGAATGTTTTTCAACACTACGAGTTGGCGTATGAATATATGTGAATACTTGTTACATTATTTTGTTATAACTTTTATATGGAGTGTAGTTAGTTGGTTTTTGCTCGTTCAATTTTATAATTTTTTTAAGTAAAATAGTTCCTGCTGGCTGGTATGCAAGTATTTATGTATGTATGAATGTGTATGTGTAATATAAAATAACTATGTAATAGTGTTAGTCGTAAGTATATGTGTGTATGTGTTGGCAGTAGTTGTGTGGTATGTTCATGTCTTGTCTGCATTTAAGCAATGGTCACTTAGCGGTCATTGGTTTTTGCTGTCCATGTAACAATTTGATTCTCAAGTGTGTTGTAGCATAAAGTAAATTCAGTTCAGTTTGTTCTTGATAAAAAAGAAATATTATTTTTTTGTATTTCTGCTTTTTTTGTTTTCTTTTGTTTGTATAATTGCACTCTAAATGAAATATATTTTTATAACTTAAATAAAGAGTTGCCTATTTATTTGTTTTTGTGAGGAGTTTTTAAAAAATAATTATATAAAATTATACATGTGTTTTTTTTTAAACATCAATTTTTTAAGTTAAATTGCTATTTAAAAAATGTATTTAATATTTATATGAAAAGTTTAATTTTTACAGTGATAAATTTAAAAAATGTATTTTTATCAATTTAAATATGTTTATTTTAGCAATGTTTATTAGTTTTTATTTAGCAACCATTTATGCAAATATTTTAAAATGTTTTGAGTACTGTTTCCGTATTTATTCAATTAATAATTTCAAATTAAGAAAATACCCAATTTTGATTAATTAAGTTTATTGAAATCTACAGAAGCTACAATGTAATACAATACCACCATTATTAACTTTCTAGCTGAACCCGTTCCGCCAGCTGGTCCATCTCTTTTTTGTATTCCATCTCAATCTCGATTTTAATATGCAGTGTCGGACAAAACTAAAGCACTGACCCCCCGACCTCACTTCGCACCCGAAACACTTATTGTCTGTAGCCAGATGACGGCGGATGGTCAAATGACAAAGTTGTAACAGATATCTATATGTACAGTGCCATGCTATGTTCTTAAAAACAGAAACGAATGTATTTAAGCAAATTAATGAATATGAATTCATCTTAAGGCCATGGGATATACAATGTTTCTTGTTTATTTAAAGTAAAAATATATAAGTTATTTGGTGTGCCAACTCGTAAGCAAGCCACATACAATTGCGTGTGTAAAAACATGAATTTTCCAAGCAAAGGAAATACGAAACGAGAACTGGAACTGGAGCCGCTTGAATTTAAATGGTAAGTCGTTGAAAATCATCGGTATGAGTGGAATCAGTACGTCTTCGCTTTTAAATCTGCCACCGATAATTTTTATATAATTTTTGGCGCGTTTAAGACTGGTGCCGATGAATTAAAAAAATCAGTAGGATGATTGAAGGCTTATTCTTCGTCCATTACTGTTTCGGTAGGCAGTTTCAATAGAATTTGCTCATTGAGCTTGTTGACATCATAATTTTTTGGACCAAATTAATATTTTGACAAATTGCTTTTTTTTTTTTTTGACAACAAGCACTGATCTTGAAAGCTTTTATATAGGAAACTATATAAACTTAGGTCGATCAACAATTATACAAACAATCTTTTTGTTTTACAAAATATTTTTTTTATGTCATTAGCGGTATAGTGTAAAAATTTGATTTTTGCCACGCCACTACAGTGTTACCGGTTAAGCTATTCTGAAGGCTGCCTGAATAGGGATATAAACATCCATTTTTATATGCGGAGCATTTCATGTCAAGTGAACCAATTTTTGAAATCGGTGTCTTCAGATTGGCATGAAATTTGCACCATGGTTTTTTCAAAAAAATTGGTCGAGAACTTTTGATATATATCCCACTCGCATCCCACTAAGATACCAAAAAGCTCTTAAAGAAATAGACCCACGCTTTCTTCTGAGCAAAAATAATAAAAAAATAAAAAATGGGCGCATTTTGAAAAAAATGTCAACAAAGCTTTTGATTTTGCAAAAAAAGTAAAAAATATTATGTTTTGAGTTACAAAATATTTATTTTGATAGATATCCAACTCTAATCTCTAAGCTTTCTTTTGAAAAAAAGTTTTTGATTTCGGAAAAAATTTTCAAATTTTTTTTCCGAAAGATTGATATGCAAGATATACAAGAACAATAGGTAGTAAGTTACATGGATGAGAAAAAACACCTGCTTCGCCAAAATGTAAAATTTTGACCCCCTCTAACTCAGAAAGTACTACACCGATATTCTTGAAAAGTTGTGCCTGAATTACTATCCAATATAACTAACTATGGTGTAAATTTCATGCCAATCGGAAGACATCAATTTCAAAAGTTGTTTCACTTGACATGAAATGCCACATACATATATAGATGAAATACGTATGAGTACTATTTTTTAAGTATTATATAATAATCATACGTAAATAGTGATGACTAAATTGTACTCATACGCATTTTATGTTTCCGGAGCTGCTAAATTTGAATAGAGGAAATGAAAAGATATCCATGTTATATATCAACGTGTAGGAAATTATGTCCTCTTTTCAAAAATGTACAAAATTTTTAAGAATTAAAATAATTATAGAAGACTTTTTTTTAAAATATAGGAATAAAAAATGGTAGCTGATTTTTTGGAAAATTTTAATTTTTAAAATGCAATAAAAGTTTTGTTTATTAATCGTTTTTAATGAAATTTTACAATTATATAGAAACTTTTGATCGAAATACAAAAGTGAAAAAAAATAAGAAAATTGTTTTTGTCAATCCCACAATTCCCAAGAAACTTTAAAAAATGACAAAACTGTGTTTTTTTTATTTTTGGATCTATTGAAGGCATCAAGCTCGAGGCTATGAAATCCCTTTGCACAATATTGAAGAACATATTGGGACATACAAAACAGGTCTTAATTTTTCGTTGAGTAGATTCCATACACACAGAAAAGAGTTCGATTAGAAATCAGTTCCTATTTTAAGTATTTAATAAGATAAAGTTATCATAATTAAAAAAATATAATTTCAATACATTTTCTATGATAGGAATTATAAAAAAACAATTTCAATCGAATTATGGTTTTGACAATACTAAAGATATTTATCTTAAGCAACTTGAAGTTTTCAAAAATTTAAGTTATTAATTCGTCTGCTATGACTAAATTAAATTCAGCAATATTCGTTTCATCCCCAAATATTAGTGATTGTAATCGAAAAATTTTATTGTGATATATAGACTTAAACCGAAAGAAAAATTTCTATCATTAGAAATTGTTGACAAAATAATATGTAAATAAAAAATAAATTGAAATTCACAAAATAATGTATTTTATTTATTATACTAAAGATCTACTAAACTTATAACTAGACAAATAAAAATTTGGAGATATACATGAAAGTGTGAGTTGATTGTAGTTATCTTAAACTTTTCATTAAAGACGTGTTCAAATATTTTTTTAGGTTTCATAACAACAATAACGTCTGTATGATGTTTAGCACTATATCTCATCTAGGAATTTAGTTGCGAGGAGTCAGTTCCTTCGCAAAGGGAAATACAATGAATCAACAAATAAAATCGTCAACAAAACACCGAGAAATTTGTCTGTGTTTTAAAATGTATTTTAATCTTTAGTTCTCATATTGTCTTACTGAATTCATTATTTCAACCATTTTGTTTAAGGATACAAAAAGGTCAATATTTTTCAAGTTTTACAATCTCTACCAGCCTCAATCTAAGCAAGAAAATATGTTAATACATACATAGGTTTTGCATTTCATATACTTGTTTACATATCGTCACCTACCATGCGAAAGGGTTTAACTACCATTTCAAAAATTCAAATAAGTGAAATTATTGATATATAATAATAAATACGAATTTTCCTTTATACATTAAAATTTTGTACATATTTTAAGAATAAACACATTCTACTTTTATCAATAAATGGAAGAAAAGTTAAAATTGTCCTAAATTTATTTCACGTGCTAGAAAAAATCGTAGTTAACAGATTCTGTCCTTAAAACCTAATTATTTCGTTTTAAAAAGTTGTGTCTACCATTAATTCAGCCACAGAATAACACAGCTACCATATATTCAGTCATCCCAATCGAATTTTGTGATAGGACGTAGAACCGACAAAATTCGATTGGCGACAAATTCACCTGTAAACACGAATCTGTTTTCTCTTTGAATATATAGAAATCTTTCAAATCGGATAGCAAACAAAAATTTGGCATAATTTTTAATTTTTGATATACCGGAGGTGTTCCAATTTGGGGCATTGTGGCTCAGTCCCCCCTTGGTGGTATAAGCCCAAATTCAAAACTTAAACATATCAACACTTCCTCTACAGCCATGGGAATTTTTATTAAAATCGGGCTGTTAGTTTAGAAGTTACAGATTTATTTCCACTTTTTTTCATTTCCCCCACTGTGCACTGTATATATACTTAGATCTAATGCGTATGAGTACTATTTATTTTAGAGTATGATTATATAATAATCATACGTAAATAGTGATGACTTGGTTACGTATGATTATTATATAATTTTTTAAAATAAATAGTACTCATACGCATTTTATGTAGAGCTGTCCAAATACCATGTAAAAATTATATATTATAAAAGTTGGAGAAAATTCAAGAGTTTGTTTTACATTTAGTTCCATATAATTTCGGAGCTTTTCAAAGCTTTTGCACCGGAATGATACAATATGATTTTTAAAAACTTTGTAGGAAAGTTGCATCCAAACTCATTTTTCTCATGTGATTATTTCTGTAATGGAAATTTTGCATTTATCTTATTTAAATGTTATATTATTTAGTAAAAACTAAAATTGTTTAAGTAAAATTGCTTCTAAAAGAAAATAAATTTATATATATTTTTTCTCCAACTCACTTCACTCAGCCAAAATACAATTATATGCAACACAAAACAATTTCAATGTACTAAATACCAACTCTGTAATGTTTGCATGTTAAATACGAAAATATAAAACTTTCGCTATAAATTTTATTTATACGAAATATAATTGTTAGTAAGTCTAGACATGATTACCATAATTTCTATAATATTTATGCAGGAAATAATATCGTAATTTAACATAATTTAAACTACTATATGTATACAATGATATTATGATTTGTTTGTTGTTAAGAGGAGATTAAAAATATTTTGCATTTACTTTGTAAAATTAAACTTAAAAATATAATTTTAAATAGCTTAAAATGATCAATTTAAATATTAATTATATTTTCCCCGAATTGACAGTAGTTTAAATTAGTTTTTCCTGAAATTTTGCTACAAAATTGTTGTATATATGCAAATTACCCAGCGAAATATTGGATTTTAAATATAAGGATAAATATAAGATATATTGATATAAGATATTGTTAGATTTTTGAAGAAAAGACAAATATTAGTTAAAATCTTTTACATTTAGTGGATTCAAAAGATATCCTATCGTGTCATATTGTGGTAATGTTATAATATTTCACAATTTGGGAGATTCAAATGGTCTGCTATTGAGTCATATTGTCATAATGTCATAATATATTATAATAGTTTAAACAAATTGTTGTTGTGTGAATCTAAATATTTTAGCAGTTTTAAAGGATTTTATCTCGACTTGTTTAAAACATGTAAAACATTCGTAGTTCTTAGAGTTCCTTTTTCTGTTTAACGCTATAATACCGTAACTCCCTTTTTTATGCACAATGACGCAATTTTTTCAAATAAATGATGTATTTAAAATAGCGAAAAAGTATCTAAAGTAATGGGAAATAAAGTTATATGTATTTTAGTTTCATATTAAACATTTAAAAATGCTTCTGCATTTCACAAGCAAAAACTTATATATTAAAAATTAAAACGGATTTTTAGTTACTTCTTCATTGTCCCACATAGTACATGAACTTCAATGTTGTGTGACCAATGGCATCTACTAACCACATTAAACTGTAGTGTTGTGGCAGTGCAAGTGGCGTTAAAAGCAATAAAATAACTGAAGTAAACCTATTCAAACATACAGACCAGTGTTGCTAAACGAGTTTCTATTCTAGTACACAATCCCAGCAAATAAAAAACAACAAAAATTATCTGAAAAGTTATTTTTATAATGAACTAGCTGATGCGGCAAACGTTTCCTTCAAGGTGGTTGACGAGGAATTGTTGGTTTGTCGTTTTTCCATCTGGAGCATGTATAAACAAAGCTTTTTGAATGCCAACTCTTGAACAGGCCACGTAGAGCTGCCCATGAGAGAAACACTGCTTCTCCAAATTCAATCCGCTTACTGGAAGCGTTTGTCCTTGCATCTTGAATTTAAATAGAATGTCTGCTGGTTTTAGTGGATTACACGGTATAAGCACAATTTCGCTTTGCCAGCCAATATTGTGGCTTCAATGAAATTCGGCATAAATTTGTTTACTTGTCTTGTGTCATTACACTGTTTAGGTACATTTATATTCCACAGTAAAATAATAGATGTGCCGGCGGTTCCAATGAATTTAAAAATTCAACTGGATAATTGACTGCGTCATCTTGATTTATTGCGGTATCAACAGATTTGTATGATGTCACTGGATCCGGTAACTTTTCTTGTATAAAAAATTAATGATTGAATATACTTACATGGAAAGTTTGAAAATTGTTCGTATGTAAATGCGCTCGAAATTCTTTTGAAATTAAAAAATGATTTTGGACAAAAAGTATTGGAATGAATGAAATAAATTCGAGCTAGAGGTAAAAAAACGTGAGGCCTGCTTAACGTTCCAATAAGAGAGACCGAATTTAATCAGTTTCATAAAAGTATCGTTATAACAGCAACAAAAAGACATACCTATGATACAATACAGGTGTATAGGAAGTGAAAAATCAAATGGTAGGCGCACAAATAAAATGACGATCGAAACAACGACTGAAAAGATTCAGCTCAACATTCCAATTAGAAAGACCGAATGTCATTGTACTTACAAGACATTACGATACATGGTTTGATAACTTTTCAAGTGGCAATAAAAGATCATAATACGAAAAATGGAGGGCATTTTGTTGATATTTGTATGGGAATATATAGGAAAATCTAAATGTCTTATCTCCGGAGCAGCTTGGCTGATTTCGTGCAATCTTTACATAAACCATCTATAGACCATCCCCAACGTACCCAAACATTTTTTTTAAAATCGTCGACCCGTTTCCGCAGTTAGTGGTGACAAGTAAACCAACTATTGAAATCGATGTCTTCAGATCGCGATTTGATGGAAATTCAGACAAAATCTTTCAACAACATCGGTCAAGAACTCTCTGAGTTAGAGGGGGTCAAAGTTTTACATTTTGGCCTAACAAGTTTTTTTCTCATTCATGTAACTTATTACTTATTGTTCTTAGCATAATGTGATTCAATAGTTAAGATAGCTATGTCTTAAATCTTTCTAAAAAAAAATTCCCCAATTAAACACTTTTTTCAGTTTTGCAAAATGCGAGTGGGATATATGTAGAGTTTCCAAAAAACCGAAGATTTTCAAAACCGCGGTTTCGGTTTTAAAAAATTGACAACCGATCGGTTTTGTGATAGTTTGTTATATATTAAGTGCTATAGAAACAATTAACATACAGTATTGGCCATAACTAAAGCACCCCCTCAGTGAATTTTTTTCATATTATATTTTTTTGTATAAAAACTAAGTTTTAAATTTTTATTATGTATTATTTTCAATTGTTAATATATTTACTATTGATAAACAAATACTTTTAAAGTTAATTTTCCTATAAGAGGTAATATTAAATCAAAAGATATTTAAAGCTAGAAAATAAAACGGACAAAACTAAAGCACCCCTTCATTATATAATATAAACATTTTTTTAATTTACATTTTGTTGCGAATCCTTTGTTTTGGATGACACAAGCACATCTCTTGGGCATAGAAGATATTAAGTTTTTTATGGTGTCTTGCGATATTCCTTCAATAGGATTGAGATCGGGAGATTGAGCAGCCCAATGAAGAACTTGAATCTTATTGATCTGTAGCCAAGTCTTACAAACTTTGGAGGTGTACTTAGGATCGTTTTCCTTTTGGAACCTCCCTATGAGTGGAATCTCTTAACTGACATAAAGCAACATTACATCTTTCCATATATCACGGTACATGAACCGATCCATAATCCCATTAACTTTATGAATTGGCCCAATTCCTTGACCAGAACAGCAACCCCAGACCATTACATTCCCCCCTCCATGTTTAATTGTTCCTTTGCAATACTTAGGATTCAGTCATTCTACTTTTCGACTACGTACACGCCTTATTCCGTTGGAACTTTTTAATTAGTATTTTGATTCGTCAGAGAACAGTACTGTCTTCAATTTTTGGACACTCCAGTCGATGTGGGCTTTGACAAACTCCAGTCTAGCTTTCTTGTTCTTAGCTGATATAAACGGTTTTTTTGCTGGTCATCAGCTGAATTACGTGCTTCTACTGCTCTTCTACGGATTGTTCTTTCTCTAACGCATAATCCTAAACTTGTTCTTACTTGACTAGCAGATGCTGTAGGATATTTTTGCATTGCTCCTTTGATCAAGGAATCATCATATCGTGTGTTTTTACGAGGACGTCCTCCAGAATGCCCCGGTGATATACGACCAGTCTGCAAAAACTTTGGAATCAGCAGGGAAATAACTGATCTGTTAATTAAATATTGTTTATTCAATTCATGACGTGATAAGCCCGGCTTCCAGTCTTCAATAAATTTAATTTTAAATTCACTGGAGTACTTGTTCCTTGCTATACATTGTTTTTTCACAATAAACAGTATAGAAGTTAAATTATACAGACTACGCCTTCCTTTATTTTTATATTCTGGAATTTTTATATTCTGGAAAAGGAGAACTAAACCAAACTAAGGTGTACTTTTTCGTTCTTTAAAATCGTTTTTTTTTAATTTTCTATAGTATTGAACCTATAATCAGGAAATTACTTTGAAATTTCAAACTTGACGGGAGTTCAAGTGTAGAAAATTGGTGCTTTTTATTATATTAAATTATTTTACTTATATGTATGTTTGCTGAAATACTTTTGAGTAAAGTAAGAAAGTCATTAAGCCATCTATATGACATTGAGGTAACAAAAACTATTAGTATTTTTTCGTTCTTCGAATGGTATATTTTGAAATTTCTATAATACATAATGAACCTATAAGCAGAAAATTAAACATATATGATCCTAATCGAGTTAGAATCTAAAAAGGGGACTCACAGGTACTTTTTTCCAACTAATAATATTTTTGACTATTTTATAATAATATAAACCTAAAAATTAAAAAATATGCACACATGATTCTGAATAAGTTAGAATTCACAAAAGGTGAATTTATTGGTACCTTTCTTTAGTATTTTCTATACTAATGGACCCAGAATCATAATGCTGAGTGGGAATACATATTGTGGGTCTTTTTGTGGCACTTTTTTATTCTAATAATACGTTACGAATGACCTAGAATCCACATTACAATGAATCAATAAACACGAAACTAGAGACGTGATATCCTGGAATTACTATTAATTCACAAAGGGAGTCTTATTAGTACTATTTCTTTCTTCCAAAAACATTTATTTTCATAGATATCCAACACATCCCACTAAGCGACCAAAAAGGTGTTAAAGGAAAATATCTTTGGTTTTTTTTGAGGAAAAAAACTCAAAAAAGTTTTTGATTTTGGAAAAATTTTCCAACATTTTTTTTAGAAAGATTGATGAAATAACACTTTACATGAAATCCTTCATATAGATTTTAAAAAAATTTATATTTTCTTTTGATATAAATGGTTAAACTAGCTCGATTTGATTCTGTATTAATAGAGACATGTGATATTTTCTAACGTCATAATCAGGGAATCAAAACAGCTGGAAAAATTTACGGAAATATGCAAAAAAAGCCTGTATCTTAGGGTGAGTATATTTTTTAATTTCCGCAAGGACAAAATCCATCTTGGACCTACGGTTTATAAGGGAAAATTGCTTAGAATACTCCGTAGAATCATTTACACACCCTAATGCATATATGTACATAAGAAAAATCACATTTAATATTGATTCTTAATTAAAATTTATTGTAACAAAGGATATGGTTACATAGTGCAATCAAGTATTTTCCATGTTTTAATTTTGAAAACTTGAGCTGGTCAGTATGTTCCAACTAAATTGTGTCCATGGACACTACTACACACTTGAAAGTGTCATAAAATCCATAGACATATTCAATTAACAATAACATTGAAATATGTTAAAAGTATTCCAGGAGAATGGATTGAGTTGCACCAACTCAGGTGTAAGTTAAAGTTTGCCCTTTTTAAAACCACCAACTTGACAATACTACAATTTTCATTTGAACTGACGACAACTAAAGTGTAAATATTTTGAACTTTTTCAGTTTGCCAAAACATAATTTTACTTTTAAATTAAAATAAAATGAAAACCAAACTAAACTAAACTTTTAGTCATGAATTGTAAGCGCAAAAACGATTGTGTAAAACTAATCCATAACAAATGATGTTAATATAATAAAAGTACGAATAAATGCATACAAGCATTTCAATTTAAAACAAATATTTATTTAAAAAAAAATCTTAAAAAAAAAACTGCGATTACATGTTGCCAAACATACGAAAACAAAAATTAAATAAACATAAAAATACTCTAAAAAATTTCAATTTTATTGTTATTACTTTCGTTTTTTCTATAAGATAACAATTGTATATAAAAAATAATTTATTTTTGCTCTATGTAGTCATTCATTACTTTTATTTTTTCCGTAATACTTGTTCGATTTCTTTTATTTGCTTCTTTTGTACCTGAATAATGTTTATTAAAATAAAACTGAAAGAAATTCTGTAACATTTACTAAATATAGAAAAATACATGCAGCTTGCATATGGAAATTGAAAAGTTCTTAAATTTCATTTAGAATTGAATTGATGCTAAAAGTATTGCACTTGAAATACTCAAATATGCTACAAAATTCATGTACAATACACATACCTTTATTTATTTGTTTATATATGTATATGTAGTATCTCTAATAGGGTGGTCCTCATTTGTCACATTTACGTTTTTCACTGTTACTAAGGTCTAAACTTGTTCTCCGTCTTCTAAAAATCTAGTTTTGAAAATTTGAGCAAAATCGGCTAACGTTTGAGTTTCGTGTTTTGAATCAAAATTAAAAAAAATCCAACTAACTAGATGTTAAAATATAAACATTTTCTTATATCGATAACTTACTACAACCAACATTTGTTGTATCAAGTTGGATTTTTTTAAAATTGAATTTTTAGATATTGCAAATTTGATCCAAAACATAAAATTTTCTGAATATTCCAAATCCCAAATCCGATATTTTACATTTAAATGTTCACTAAACGAAATTTAAGACAATTTTTTTCGATTCTTAGCATTTTAGATCTTCGCAAAAGTGCAAAATAAGGTCTATCCTTATGTACAATTGGTTATACTATTAAATTCAAATACATAAAAGAATATGTATATGTATGCTAAGCGAAAGTTACACAAATAAATTTTATTTTAGCAAATGAAATTTAAATTGATTTTAGACCTAAAGTTCAATTTAGAATTTGTTTTAGCATACTTTCAAACGCTTAAACAAATTGGCATTTTCTTGGCCATACATATGAATGGGACATGATATTCTAATAAATTATAAATGTATGCAAAATGTTTAATAAACAATAGAAAACATGAATTTTATTACAATTATTATACAGCTAAATAAAACGCTACTGAAATTCTCACTATTTTTACAAAATCTGTTCCAATGACGACGGTAAAAATGTCGGAGCAATTTTAATAAATATGTTTATTATAATTTGTGAATAAATTTTAAATCTTGATGTGATATTGTTTTACAATGCTAAAAAAAGTATATTTTTGAGAACAAAAAATTTTTTTTCAACCATTATCTGAATACCCATTATCAAAATTGAGGAAAAAGAAGTTGAAAATCATCAATAATTATAGATGATCTGAAGTGGTTGGAATTTTGGTGAAAAATCAATTAATTTTACTTTAGAGTGTACTATAGAATTCTGGTATTTTGTTATTTTCAAGTAGGAAACAAGTAAGAAAGTACAGTCAGTCAAGCCCGACTATATGATACCCTACACCAAGAAGAAGATTATTTTATTTGGATACCAATATTTTTAAGAGATTATTTTAGCTAGTTAATGTGATTTTCGGAAGTGGACCTTGTGTGGGAGCTATGCGAGTTAGGCTTATATAAAATTTGTTTGTGTTGAATTTGGTTTGGATAGTTTGTGTTTATATGGACGGACGGTCAGACGGACGGACATCGATTAATCGACTCAGAAAGTGATCCTGACCAGGTATAATTCAAGGTAAGTGTTGGGACAATATTTTTACACGTTACAAAAAATTCCACTAATCCAATATACCCTCCCCACTATGGTAGTGTAGATTACAAAAACTGCGGCAAGAAGTTATTATTATTACAATAAAAATATAAATTTCTCAACTTAAAACATAACATAACATAACATATACTTCTTTACTGTAACTATATACAATCATGTTAATCGTAAATTGACCTTATTATTTTTACCATAACCATATATATACAGCGGTTAAAGTAATAGCACCACGAAATTCATATTGCTATATAATATTACGTAAAAACTATTAAATTGATTTTTGTTGTTTTTGTACAAATTTATACTAAATTCAATTAACTTTCAAACATTAAAAAAAGTTTGAAAATTAGATGCAAATTTTAAAGAAAAACTACATAACATAAAATAGCACCAGGATAGAAATCGATTAAAATAAACAAAAATTAACCAGGACAAAATTGAATTTAGTAACAATTATTATGGTTTGTAACGTTCATAACACGTTATTATTAAAAATAAAATATTGCTGTATTTTGTTTTCGTATTTTTTGGCTAAAAAGAGACCGTCCACCACCTACCCACAAAGATTCTAAAATTTTGCAATTTTTGTATCGAACTCATATGCCAAATATATTTTTCATTCCCCAAAATACATTCTTAAATGCTTTTGATTTCTTATTACCCTTTCTGTATTTTTTGGCCATCTATTTTTAATAAAATTCAGTTTGGGGATATTGAATCTTGTGCTACGACATTGACCTTTTGAAACTCAAATTTATATCAATTTATCATTTCAGCGATCATTCCTAAGGTCATAATTTCTTTGATTTATACCTGAGTAGGATTTTATCAAGCATTAGATCATATTCATTCCACATATTCAATATATTCTTCGAATGTTATACACTCTAATAAATTTTCATGTAATTTTACTCCATTTATAGTAGGTAACTTTTCTCCTACTATAATTTGGGTAAAAATACATGTTGTGAATAAATTGAAATATTTACACACATTGTATGTAAAAAAAATAAACAAAACATGTTTAAATTTACCTATTAATGTGTTTAAAAAATGTTTAGCAACATATCCATTTCATATAAATTTCAATATTATGTGTCTAAAAATACATTGAAAATATGTAAAGTTACAGTTAATCAACTTAAAACAGCACGTTTTATATGTACATATGCATTCGAAATGTTTTGAATGAAACCAGTTTATATTCAAAACTACTAGATCAAGAAATTTACTTTAAAAGTAGATTTTATTAAATCAAAGAGTAATTATTATTAAAATTAAACCAAATTTTACATATTAAATTGAAAGAGTAAAATACAAAAAAAAAAAAAAAAAACAGGAACATCTTGCAGGACGATAAAATGTATAAAAATATGTAAATAAAAACTCCAGTCTGACAAATTTGGAAGGGATATCAAATATTCAATACAACCACTATATTTTATAGGGATATCAAATATTCTCCAACCACTATAACTTTTTCAATAAAAAGTTATGCCTTTCATTGTATTTCATGTAGTCAATTTCTAAAAATGAGATAAAAGAAACACAATTATTAAAAATTAACACTTTTTGACATCAAGTATTGAAACGATTACGATTACCTTTTCGATTCGGAATAGGAGTCTGAAGATTAATATTTTAGTATATTCAAATATATTTACTCAAACATTATAATATATGGTAATTTTTAAGATGATATATCTAAACCTAAACCCCGTTTTCTTGAAAAAATGCGGATATACTGGGAAATTTCCAATATTATATTCACATTTGGATCAAACAAACAAACCTTATTAACAGAAAACATTTGTTTAAAATTTCAGCAAGCTAGTTCCTTTCGTTTGGACCCTATCATGTTTTCAACAGACAGACAGAAGGACATAGCTAGATCGTCTTAGACTCTTATGAGGACCCAAAATATACATAAGTATATACAAATATTTTAATGTTGGGTATAAAAACAACCATAATTTGTTTTTAAAAAACATAGTGAAATCAGATAATAAAAAACCTACAATAAAAATATCAGTCAAATCAGATATAATAAAAAACTTACAATAACACCTTACTCTTTTTTATTTCTATGATCTCCACTCTTTCGTTGAAAATCTCTTCAATTTATTCTTCAAACACCATTTTTTTTTTTTTTGTTTTATTGTGATGTCTGTAATTGCCAAAAGAGCAATTAGTGTAAAATGCCCAGAAAACTTATAAATTATCCTCCAGTTCTTTGGAAATCGACATGTCTTCTATGATGCAGTGTTTGATATTCCTCTGTTCTGGTGCCTTTTCTACACTATATTTTGGAGAGCAAATTCTGAAGTGTTGGTTTTATGACGATATATTGCAAATGTTATATTTATAGATCTTTAATTTAATAAACAACGTTTTTAATAAAACATTTTGTTTAAAACAAAAATTAAAATTTATTTATATATTTTGTTTTGACATTTTCTATTACACAATTTGTGTTTAAAACATAACTTTTACGCAAAATATCAGTAATTATAAGTTCAAAATGTTTAATATTTTATAAACATGTTTACAAACATTCAAAATACTACATTTACAATGTACTTTTACAGAAAAAGGTATGTTATTATTTTTCTTAGACATATTGTGCTTACATCTACGCATTTTCTGTAATTTTACATGAAAACTTACTTACTTTATAGTAGTAATTCTACATGCATTTTTTAGAGTGTAGTAGGAAACCACAATCAAACTATAATTTTAAAATCTGTGTGTTTTACTTATCTTATCTTACATTTAAGTGTAAATTGGATTCAGAGGACATTCTAGAGAAAAATGTGTTTTGGTACTTGAATGTTGAAGAATGGTAATGCGACTTTTGAAATTTTATCTTTAATAGAGGATGTTATATTGTTATTGGTAAAAGTTTTCTAAGATTTTAATAATTTAATTTTTTTCCTCGTAATTGTCAGCGAAGAACTGCAACACTAGTCGTCACTTTTGACCATCGTAGAGAACATTAAAGCCTGATTTTCGAAACGGTGCGCCAAGCTTGTTATGATTTAAAGCGATAAGCGGTTTCGCAACCTAAAATTTTTATTTTTATTTAAACGCAATGTTTTTTTAATACCATTTCTAAATATCTATAAATATTTTTATTTCGAATGCAGCTAATTTTTATGTTCAGAAATCATAATTTTTTAAACTTTAAACATACACAGTTTTTTGTTACTAAAAAAAACAGAAAATATTTTTTTTTGTAATTTTACTCCATTCGATATAAATATATTCAAAGTATAAATTTATGGCGATTTTTAAAACGAAAACATAAATATTATATATTTTTTTGACAATGGTGCTATTATTTTGACTGCACAAAATCTGAGTATTTTTCAAAAATACCATTATAATTGATTGAAAGTTTAGTATTTCTTAAATAAAACTTTACTCATAGATGAAATAGAGATTAATTAATGATTTTATATTATATTTAATTAAAATTACTTTAGAAATAAAAATATTTCCTATGTTAAATGCTTTAAGGTACTGTGGTGCTATTTTTTTGACTGACACTGTATAATTACAGTAACCACAATATTTTTCAAACACTTGTAAAAACAGTAAACATGTACAAAAGAGTGGGTAGATTTGTAAGGCCAAACATTTTTGATCTTTCAATAGCTTTTAGTATGAAAAAAAAAAAAAATTCACTACGACATATCAAAACAAGTAAGAAAGTATGGTCGGTCAAGCCCGACCAGATAATACCCTACACTAAGTAAATGAGCAAAAACATTTTTCTTTCAAAATTTCAATAATTATGTTCGTGAGCGATTTTCGGAAATGGGTCTTATATGGGAGCTATGACAAATTGTGGACCGATCGCCACGAAATTTGGTCACGTGATTAATGTTTATATGAATGTTATTTATGTTGAATTTTATGTGTATACCAACATTTGTAGGAGATTTATGCTCGTTAAAGTGATTATCGGATGAAGGCCTTATATGGGAGCTATGACTAATTATGGACCGATCATCACAAAATTTGGTGACATGAATTCCCTATATATAAAACTTATTTGGAGAAAAACTTGTGTAGATACATACATAAATTAAACATTTGTGACGGATAAAATCCACTTTCGGGAGGACATTTGTATGGGGGCTAGGTCAAATAATGGACCGATTTCAGCCAGTTTCAATAGGGATCGTCCTTGGGCAGAAAGAATGATATGTACCAAATTTTATCGAAATATCTTTAAAATTGCGACCTGTACTCTGCGCACAAGCTTTACATGGACAGCCAGCCAACCAGCCAGCCAGACGGACGGACGGACGGACGGACGGACGGACTAATATTTTTGGGCGTTACAAACATCTGCACAAATCCATTATACCCTCCCCACTATTGTGGTGTAGGGTATAAAAATCATTTTCGAGGCGCCCAAACTTCAGATAAAGTCAAAAAATTTATTTTTATTACTAAGGTTTTTTTTAGTAGGTAAGAAGAAAAAATCGGCTGATATCATTTTTTTTAAATATTTAAGGTAATATTTAAAAAAAAAATTATATCAGCCGAAGTTTTTTTTTTACTACAAAAACCTTAAAAATAAAAGTTGAGAAAAATTCAATTTTTTACCACCTAAGATTTGTTTGTTCGTAAGTTTGCTGGACCAGTAGTTTAAAAGAAACCGATATATTACTACTTTTTTCCCCGACCGATGCCACTGTGCTGAATTTGAACGGAATTATCAAGCTTTTTGTAACAGGCATATGCAGGAGACTATTGTTAGAGTGTTGAGAGAAGACAAACGAAAATATTGATAAATTGCTCAAAAATTTTAAACCCGCTTTGATTTGTCTTTTATCTAGAATCAAATTTTAAATTTTATACAAGACTGGTGTAAAATCGTTCAATTTCATTTTTTTTTTCTGTTATAAATACTGATATTTTGAACAGATTTTCCTCAATTATAAGCCATTGTATGGTTAACAACATATCGCACATTTGCTGCAACAACTCAAAATCCGGGTTTTTGAACTGAGTAATACAAAATTTGCGCCGTTCTTTAGACTTTCATATAGTTTTATGAAAAAGTCAATTTTTTTTTTATGTGAGAGTGTTTTTTTGTTGTAAACATCAAAATTAAAATTCATGTTTTCTCGTATATTTGACAAGTAAAAATTTGGGTTTAATACAGATTAGAATATATTAATATCTACTATTTAAATCAGGTTTTATTTCCGAAATCGCATGATTTGATGAAAATTTATTTAAGAAATAGTAAAATGTCAAAAAACATTTAAAGCCGTTTTTCTCGAAACGACTTTTTTTGAATTATGACGTTGTTGCAGCAAAATTCTCAATGGGTGCATAAGGGGATATCGGAATAATAAACATTTTGTAAAAATGTTCTAATCGGGGTGGTCATAGAATCCAATCATTGTCGGAATCGGTTTTGAAAACGACATTTATATTCGACATTGACATTTTTAAACACACTTTCAGCACAAAATAAAAATTACATAGTATTCCCGCCATTTATGTTAACACCACAAAATCAAAAACAAAATGAATGGTTGACGAATCATCCAGCAAGTGTACATCAAACCATCAACCACAAGTACACGAATTTGATATCCAGAATTTTGATAGTGTATGATGCCCTTAATTTATATAAAGTGATATAAAATGATATACAATTAATATTTAAATATAATAAGTTATAAATATCTATAATATACTAGATCAAAGTATAGTAATATATTATATATATTGATTTAAAATATATTTCTTAAGTAAAAATTTATTAGAAAATATGCTGTGTATTTTGAAAAGCAACCTTTGTTATATGACAATTCCATTTCCAAATTTTGGCATATTTTTCTAATGAAATGATAATTCTAAAATCAAGACCATGAATTTCGAGATATCCTTTTTCATCAAAATAATTACCCCCTTTCTGATACAACTGTTTTTTGAGTAATACATTATTAAAAGAATAAGTTTATAAAACTTGAACAATAAGTTATGGAAATATGCACAAAAATGTAAATAAGGACTGAGATCGAAAAATTCTTAACACACGTTTTTCACTAAAACTTTTAACCCAAGTATTATTTGTAAAGCATGTCAGTTATTATGTTTAATGTCAATTATGTTCATTTGTTGTTAATCTGATTAAAATTAGTGACCAGAAAAAAGTGCGTACTAAAATTATTAAATATTTTCAACAAAATCCAACTTGGTCCTATAAAAAGTTGGCCACAAAATCAAAGGTCTGCCGTCAAAATGTTTCCAATGTTATTCAACAGTACCGGGAGAATTTGTCCGTTGATAGAAAACCTGGTTCAGGTAGAAGGAATGGTTTACATGATGTTTATTAAGCCAAAAAATAGAAAGCATTTTCAAAAGAGCTCCCAACACATCCGGTAGGAAAGCAGTTCGGTTAGCGCAGTTCGGACTATTTGGTACGAAAAGTTAAAGCCAGTGTAGGTTTCAAAACATACAAGGCTCAAGAAGTTCCTTACAGGAACGCTGCTAAAAATTTAGAGGCCAAAAACAGAGCACGGAAATTGAAGAAAAATTTTATAAAAAAAATATTCCTGCTGCATAATGGATGACGAAACGTATATTCTGGCAGATTTTACAATAATCTGCCAGATGCTCAAGGGAGTGTTGAAGAAAAATTTAGACAAAAATCAGACAAAATTTCCCAAAAAGTTCTTGGTATGGCAAGCAATATGCAGTTGCGGAAAAAAACCTAACATTTGTTACAAAGTGCTCTTTAAATACCGAAATTTACATCAAGGAATGTTTACAAAATAGGATGCTTCCATTCATAAGACTTCTTAGTGTGTCCACTTATTTTTGGCCTGATTTGGCACCCTGCCACTATGGTAAACAAGCCCTAGAGTGGTAAAAGAACAATAATGTGGTATTTGTACCCAGTGAGGCAAATTCTTCAAACTGGCTGGAGTTAAGACCAGTGGAGAGATATTTGGCTTTTGTTAAAAGAGAATTGAAGAGCACAAAATGGTGTCCAAAAGTGCGGTAGATTTTTAACGGAGATGGACAACCTGTTCGAACAAAGTGAGAGAAATCACTATAAAAACCATAATGGAAGGGTTTCTAAAAAAGGTTCAAAATTTCATCACTAGTGATTAAAACTAGAATATTTTTTTTTTTTTTAAATATTAATAATAATTTCACTCAAATAAAAAATTAAAACTGTAAGTTTAGTGGTTTAATTTTTATTAACATATATGTATGTTAAGAATTTTTCGATCTCAGTCCTTACATTTTTCTAAATATACCCCTAAATTTCAATTATCTCGGGTCCCATTTTGAATTTTATATAAGTTTCTAATCGTGCAACGGCTCATATTTAAGAAAAATCCTTAGAAAATATATATTTTTTTAGATATTCTGTTTTCAATGACGATTTCCTATTCCATATCTTGTTTTAATGATAAATGGATTTCTAGCAAAAAAAAAAAAATTTTAAATCAATAATTATGAAATCTGACAAAGGCTTTCAAGTCATTAACAGTTTTACTTTTTTAACGCATCTTGTTTACCAACCCGAATTTCGAATTTCTGGAGTACTTTAAATTTGGTATAGTCATGGAAGACATGTATTTTTTAATTAAAATGAAATATATAAACTTTATAAATTTCTTAAGATAATTCCTTGCTGGGCAGCCAGTACTTATGTAGAGAACGAAAATGTAATTAAATAAAATATATTTTGTTAATTTTTCTTTTATTGTTGTTTCCTTAGAGCAGGAAACTGTGTGTGTGTGTATGTATATGTATGGCAGTGTGTTGTTGCTTGTTGCATTAATACAGTATACATTTCAAGTTTATTGAATAACATTGAAATGCAATTCAGTTCAATGAAATGCAATGCTATGAAATGCAATGCAATCTTTAAAATACAACATTTATATTCAGACACACGTACACACAGCCACTTATACAATTGCACAACGAAATTCAAATAACCATACTCAGGACTACATTACTATACATACATATATACAGTAGTATAAATACAAAATACGAAATACAAATGTACAAAGAGACGTTTTCACTTACCGGAAGTACAAAGTAAAACGATTGCTGAATAAGCGATTAATCCTGAAGGGCACGATGACATTATGCTGCTGCTGCTGCCGTTTCTGTTGCTGTATTTTGTTGCTCTACTGTGAGTCAACGACAACAACGATGATGATGTTGGTTAAAGTTATTTTTGTTTTGTTTTTGTTATTTTCTGTTGCTTGTTCTGCTTTTGTTGTTTCCAACACACACACACACAGCCATTCACACACTTACAGTTGTTGTAGGTAGAAAGTAAAAATAATGCTATAAACTTTAGCAATACGAAAAATAAAGGAAGAGTAAATAAACTGGAATGGAATTGAAAGGATGCAACACAAATTTATAAAAGACAGTTGTGTGTTTTTGTTGCAACAGCGTGGTTTGGTGTGAGTTGAATAAAAAATTCACGTCGTGCTCAAAAAGAAAATTTCAATGTTGTTGTTCTTGTTTTTACTGCAGTTTTATAAAATTTTCCGTGTTTTTCGTCGATTCTATTTTTTTTTTTTTTAATTTTTTCCTTTCTTTAACTGGCTCCCTGTGTGTCTATTATTTAAACTCCTTCTTTTGTTTCGGTTCGGTTGTAGTCCTAATGATGTTGGGTGGGTTCAGTTGCGTTTTGTATAGTTGGTTTTGAATTTAAGGTTGGCTTCATTTTGTTGTGTTTTTACAATTTTCTTGTTGTTTTATTTCGTTTGGTTTTTTTTTTTAAAAAAAGCAGCCTTTAGGCTTTCTAAGGCAACAGGACTTGATTGTTTATGCTGTACATACTACGCTCATTTTAACATTGTGACATCCATGTTCTATGTGGAGTAACAAACGAAACGAACATCAACATCAGCACTATTAAGTATTGTTATCATTCTCATACTCTAACCACATGCATACATTCATATATACCTACTGATATACAGACAAACATTGTTTAACCGCCCAGCAGTTCTAGGAGACTGTCCCTAACTAGTGATTTTACCTTATCATTTGGGGTGACAACTAGTTGGCATGATAACTGGCATGTCCTAAGCAAGGGGTTAATTGATCCTTTTGGATTACAATGACGCTGCCTGATAGCTGGTTCAAAGTAGTCAATGCATTGGATTCATATACCGGTTACATAGAGTCAGTTACCTTACTAGCTTCCTAATTAATCAGCTACATTAACAATTCTCCAATAGATTACTTCTGCTGGGTAAAATAACTACTTTCTAAAGTACAGTTCCGAATAAGCATTCAAAGTGACTATACTCCTAGATACTCAAAGTGATAATTGACTTCTAGGTTACATGGGATGTTAGTATACTTAAACAAAACGGTAAATATATTATATCAATAGAATTTGTAGAAAACCTACGTACAAACTACAAATTACTCGCAAAAAAGCACAGTACGAAATACACGTTTAAAGTGACTACACTCAAGATTACTGAGAGACACATAAGAGACAATTGACTTCACGCTAGATTACCTGAGATGTATAAAGTTATTAATTGTCTTCTCTCTGCATTCCAAAGATCACATAGGTGTCAAATGACCCAAAATATATAAATTAGAGTCAGCCAACTGATCAGACATTAGTGGCAATTACTGTTTATAAGCGATACAATGACTACTTGCTTAACTGCTGGGCGTGTTGATAATTTGGTTTTAATGTGTGTGTGCATTAGGTTGTCCCATGAAAGTGAATTTTAAAATAACTTAAAATAATGTTTTGATTCGACAAAGATTTTGTTATTTACAAATATTAAAGTAAATACATATGGGCAATTCCACTAGAATGACTACCACGACTACCAAAAACCCTTGAAACTTTTTTTCAAGATGATTTGAATAGGAGAAAACACTAAAATATTACTATGTGTAAGTATTTAAAGCTTATTACAACATTTTATTGGCAAAAATAATAGTTTAAACTGACTATATTTAATTTTTTAATTTAATTGGCGTGTTTTAGGCTAAAATTGCGGTTAAAACTAAGCTCCCAATTAGCATATAGTGTGAAATGTTTATTTGCTATTATAAAATTGTTTTATGGAACCGAATGTATATTTTCTATTAATTTTTTTAGTTTTTGTACACATATATTTACAGAATATATATTGATTTATTATAAGAGAAAAATCTGTCACGTACGGTATGTCACGTACGATATTAAATTTTATTTATTATAAAATAATCCAATGATTGTTTTTATTTAAATATGACGGATTGTAAAGGAAAAATATTTCCTAAAATAAAACGCCTCTCACGATTCGCAAATTTTCGCATATTTCTACATGTACCTCAAAATGACTTCCGTGTTATGTCACGTACGATATACTCTTATTTCGCTCGATATTTTGGATAACAATGTTTTGGAAGAACTTTTTAATTATTTAAAATATAGCACCCTCTGAATGAAACATACAGATCAAATTATTTTTCAGATACTCTTATTTTTGGAAAATCTATTCCACTCTATAGGCGTACAAATGTCACGTACGATGACATGGAATTGCCCATATGTATTAATTAATATGTAATGAATACAAACAACTAATTCACTCTGACTAGAGCATGTATCTCAAGAGTTGCAGACCCAGGTTCAGCGGGAATTTTGTCGTTTATTAAGGAAATAGTTTTAACCTAGACTTTTCAAGCAAATAGATCCATTATGATTATTATAATTTTCATATTTTCTATGAAGTGTGTCACTTACTACAATTCTGCTTACAATTTATTTTAAATTAAGCTCAATTTCTTAGCGATATATCAAGATTAAGAATAATATTAAAAATGGTTGTCACAAACATATACATGTTCACTGTAACCATATATATGGTTGATACAATCATGTTAATCGTAAATTAACCATATTATTGTTACCACAATCATATAAATAGTTACTGTGACTATAATATTGTTAATTATTTTGAAATGGTTACAGTAAACATGCACAACTATATTATTTTTCTGCGTGCACCATTTATGTACTATAGTGCCATATTCCGCGAAGATGGCATGAGAGAAATCATGAACCGATTCTTACCAATTTCAACATAGGTTATAATTCTGTCTTAGAAACTATATGAACAAAAATAGTATCCCTCAACAACCTTCCCTCCATGATCTATCGTGTCTTTAAAAGACAGCCAGGTACACATTGATATATCGTTTGAGAATGGTAAAAGAACCCTGACTTTTGGGTTACAAACTGAACGAAAAATTCAATATTCCAGCCATTTTTTTGGTGGTGGGTACCAGAGATCAGCAATGAGTAATGAAGAAGTAAGTAGAGTTGAATCATGATTCAAAATTTCTTGTACTCATATCCACTCGTTAAGTTTGAGGTAATCATCATACTCATACTTAACAATATTTATGACATTGTTGATTTCGACTCTACTTAACTTAATTTGTAGTGAAGTATGATTCGAATACGAACAATAAAATGCTCATTATGATTTTGAGGTTGGTCGTGTGTTGCCGAATTCTGTATAATTACACAAAAAAAACATGCATGATGCAAATGAGTTGAATCAATAGTGAGTATCATAAGTATTTTCCTAAAATTACAAGTCAGGCTGAGGTTATTTATGAATCAAACAGATTTGAGTTCGTATGAGTATGATGTCGATATCGCCTTTATATTTAACGCTACGCATACTTATAAATCAACTATTGTAAGTATGATTACGTCAGAGTAGTTTAATTTCAATGATGGCTACTCACTTATACTTATAATTTCTTAAGTGCGTATAAATAGTAAACAAGTAATTCACTGCTAATCTCTGGTGGGTACAGCAATTGTTGTAATGTCTGAAGATGAACTGCTAATTGATATTGAAATAAAATTAGAAATTTATTTAATGCTTAATTTCTGATATTGGCTTAAATACCTATCTTTATTTTAAATCGTTTATAAATTACTACAAAATTTGGGAAATATTAGTTAACTACAATATTTTAGTTGTTCAGAATAATGATTTTAACGATGTCGAAAATTATATATCACTATGAATTTAGCAAAATAAAATAATTGCTCCCAACTTTCCCTATTTAGAATTTGGTTTTTCAAAAAATTTACATTAAATAATGATAAAATATGATAATAAAAAATTGGACAATGTGGTTTTACATTCTTGACTGATGTGTTCCAATATCTTATACATTTAATCGCAAAAACATGTTGGTGGGCAAAATGTGCAAATATTGGATACAGTTTGTTGTGTTTCAAATCAAGTTGACTCTAACCATTATTATTAGGATTTTGTATATAATTTACTTTTTTGTACAAATTAAATCTATAAGCACAGGAGAAAAATATAAATAGTAGACATAAATAAGTATATTCAGTTGAATTTTAAAATTGCTATATGTCACATTATTAGTTATGTGCCAGTTTTTAGGAATATTATGTCATTGTGAAATTCCCTTGCCTGTTGAAAGTACTATTTAAAGTGCTTCAAGTGGCGGAGAGTTTCAATTATTTTGTAGTCCATCTAAACTTCAACGATACTACTCATTATGCCTTTGGAAACTTCTTAGTGCCTTTTGTTTGATAAAATCCAATAAAGCCAATAAGTCACCAATTCATCTTTTTAGAATTTCATTTTTTTTGTAAGAAATTCAAAGATCCTTTTTTAATGTTGAAACTATTATCATTTAAACTAAATAAAATTTCAAAGAAATCAAATCAATTGTCCAACACTCGGTGTCCTTGCGTTGTATGTCCTTGTGTTTGTTTCGAAAAATTTAGTATGAAAAATATTTATGACATACAACGATACGACACCAATTGTGAATTGGACAAATATTCTTTGGCTTTTGAAAAAAAATGGTGCAATATTTTAAAAAGGTTTTTGTTAATTTCAAATTAAAAATCAGTTCAAATTATCGAGCTGTATTTATTGTGTACCCAAAATAAAATGAACCAAATGGACAATTTATTATACAATAATCAAAAGTAGTGGAAATGGCCAGCAATTGGTAGCAGTTCAATAGACAACTTTTAAAACATGAAGTAGAAAATCTAAATATAAATAAAAATTAAAATGAGTAATATTTTCTATTTGTGAAAATTTTTTAGAGTTTTTCTCACAAATTTTATTCAATAATGTTTCTTCTGAACCGATTTTGCTCTGATGGCATAATAACAAGTAGATAATCAAACATGTTTTATTTTTGAATAATATTTTAGACGAAATAGTATTTTCCATGGACTCGACTGGATTATCAAGAGAATTTTTGTTGTCAATTAAACTTAATGAACCACATAAAAGAAAGTTTCAACGTAAATACTATGATTTGATTTCAATTCATTACATTTATAAATAATTTCTTATTAAGGGTCCTCAAACTGTGCATTTTTACACTCTCGCTACTGAACTATCAAAAATGTTATGGAAATTCGTTTGCATAGCTATAATAAGTTTGCGCGTTAATTTAGATTCGCTAACTTGGATTTACTGTGCATTTGATCAATCAGCTGCTTTTGTTTACTTTTATTTATAAGAAATAAAAATCAAATAAAATATAAATATTTTGTACATGTGAAAATTGTGTGACTTTGGAACAGAATGATTGTATTGATTGGCATTGTGTGTGGAAATATTAAACAACAGCTAGATATAAGCAAAATCTTCCAAACTATGTTTAGCATCGTTTGTTCCAAAGACTTAACTTTAAAACAATGCATCTAGTACCTCAAGATTTCTAAAATGTCAAAAAATTTTCATTTTTTTCGCCATTTTTTGCCTTTAGCTGTTTAGAAAAATTATTCCTTATGATACTGGAAATATACTTTTTTAAAACCTTCCAGCTGCATTTTACATTGAAAATTCGTGAAATGTATGAAAACTGTTTCAAAAGTCTAAAAGAAATCTGAATTAGTAAATACCCATTGATATTGATGCATCATCTGAGCTTGATAGCACATTTAATGGAATATCTCTTTCGGTGCGTCCTTCAAATATATCGTTCTCGCGACTTCGGTGCCTTCATTTTCATATTGGGATACCTTATGACTCCACCAATAAACTTCTGCAAGCAATGTATCCAGTTGTTTGCCTTTGTATTGTTTTACCATGTCACATAGTTGATAAACCAAAATCTCGAATTTTCGATGTAAAATACAGCTGGAAAATGTGAAAAAAAGCTTTTTCCTGTATTATAATGTTCTGAAGATTTATGAGTTATGTTATAAGTAATATTTTTTCCAAAGATTATTTCACAGAATTTCCCATAGTTTGGCAGCTATAGTTTTAAAATAGTGAAAAAAGATATAAAAAAGCCAAATTTTTCGACATTTTGCAATTTTGAGGCAGATGCAGTTTTTTCGGGTTAGTTTATTTTACAATTTTATCTCCTGGTATACAGCTACAATTGTGCTGCAGAAATGAAAATAGAGTTCATCATGATTACTATTCTATTTCAAAAATTTGCATTTCAAATATAAATTTCTGTTATACAATTCAAAGTTTCTAAAATAAAATTGTCACTCAAATCCAGCTAACGTCAGATTAGAGAGTATCGATGATCAGCTACTTTGAAATCTGTTGTGGGAATATCACTCAAACGATGCGTTAAGATATGCTATGTACGAAGAGTTTTGAATGAAGTATTTGCGATCTCTACCCGTGACTGAAAACTAAAAACTCAAAACAATATTTGCATAAAAGTACTAAAAAAAACATTTTTCGAAATGGGTCTCAAAAATATCTATAATTTTTTTTTCACAAAAATTGCGCGTTTCATTCTGCAAGAGAAACAAAATATAAAAAGAAATTAGCTGTATGTGTCAATACTTCTGACCAATAAATTTCAAATATTTTTATACCCACCATCAAAAAACCTACAATACAAATATTTGTCGCAGACCCGCATTAGTATATATATCTGTTTTGGGTCCTCATAATATTCTAACTAGATATATCTATGTCCATCCGTCTGTCTGTCTGTTGAAAACACGATAGCACCCAAACGAAAGGAACTAGCTTTAAATTTTCCACAAATACACTCTTTTAAGGAAACTATTTTGGTATTGAAAAAAGGGCAATATTTGTCCGTGATTTGACTTAGCAAACCCCAATACTGTTTGAATATTGATTATACGGCAATTCTGATACAATTTAGCACAAATTAGTTGCAAGTACTCTGAACTTTAAAAAAATTCAGGGAAGCATTTGTTCCTAGTCCCCATACAAGGACGCTCTCAGAATTTTATTTGAACACTAGCTTGACCCGGTGCGCTTCGCTACCCCTGTCGTAGTCTATGTTGGAAATTTCAATAAAATCGTTTCGGCCGTTTAGTATTTATTGTTTAAGAACTAAAGGTACACAGAGAAAACAGATTCGTAGTAGCAACCGAATTTGTTGCCAATCGAATGATTCGGTTGCAAACATCGAATTTTTCAGTTCTATCAACAGAAAGTCAGTTGATAAAGAAGAATTTTATGTGAAACAACCAAACTTTTGTTACCTCTTCTAAAATTTTGTAGCCACAACTGTAAAAATCGGTCACTAAGGAAGAATCATTCGATTGGCAACAAATTCGGTTGCTATCACGAATCTGTATTCTCTGTGTACCAATTTTACCGGTTTTTCCCCTGATTACCCCTTTCTGGTCCAAGTATTGAAAAAAGTTATAGCCTATTGACGCTTCCAAGTAAGGATCTATCTACGTTCCAAATTTCAATGAAATCGATTCAGCCGTTTAGGCGTGATGCTCAAACAAACAAACAAACAAACAAATAAACAAACAAACTTACAAAGACATTTATATATTTATATAGATTCATAATTGTCTTATAATAATTAATATCATGAACAATTATATGAAAAAGTTTTGCATGAACGTTAATCTTTCTAACAACTTTTGTAAGAATCGGTCCATAATTGATCCTACCCCCATTATAAATCCAATATCAGAAAAATATTTTATTTTCACATATTTTCAAATATTGATACAAAGTACGGCACAGCCGCATATAACACTCTTACTTGTTCTCTTTAAAATTGATACAAAACCAAATTTAACCAATAAAAACATCAAGTTTACAAAATGTTTGAGATTTTTTTTGGGATAAAATATATTGATATCGAGCTGAGTACCTTCAGTACCCCAATAACTATTGTTTGAGTGGTATTCCTACCAACTGTTTACCTACGTGAAACTTTATTTCAGATCTTGAAATATCGATATTTTAAAGATCCATTAAAAAACTAATAATTACTTCAAACTTAAAATCTTTATACTGTATTAAAAACTATTTTATTATAGCTTTTTGGAGCCCCCTAGTTGATATTTTTTAAGCTGTTGTACAAAAGTACATAGTTTTTGTTTTTACCCAAGAAACATTTTTGATAAAAATAAGATACATAGAACTTATCCTTAAATTAATACAATTTAAAGTCCATAATTTCAAGAGAAGATGTCTATCAGTTTATAGTTACCTATGGTGTATAAATGCTTGGTAATTTGAATACTTTTTAGATAAATATATATTTTAGATATTTTACATTTTATATATTTTTTTGTTGAAATTACCAGCATTAATCATAAACAAATATTTTCAAATCACCGCCTTATTTGGGAACATCCTAATGCACACAAAATAAATTATTTAAAAAAAAGTTTCTATAGAAAATATATAACAACTTTGAATATGTTTGTTTGCAAGGGAAATAATGCACTGCAAAAATACAAGCTTACACAAACTAACTACTATTTAAAGTGTATAATATCTACATGTATGTAAGTGAAATGCTAAAGAGATTTATACACACATGCACCTAAAAGCTGCATGTAAACACTAACACGAAATGACACAATGTGCATTAAAAGTGGTTTTGTATGCAACAGCACAAATTGTAGTATGAATGGTTGTTGTATTTGATGCAGTAATATTAGTAGTAGTAGTGAGTGATAGTAGAGTTAGCTGTAGTAAAAGTATCACAGCTACTATAAAAGTCTCTAAGGAGTTTAAAAAGTTAAATAACTTTGAAATGCCGCTACAGTCAAAACGGAATTACTAAAAACACTTTTTATTCCTAGGATTTATTATTTTTATTTATACATAAATAAATAAAAGAGTATGTTTAGATGTTAACAACAATATAAGTATCACATACAAGTATGACATTCATTTTTGTTATTTGTTGTTTTTCTTTATATTATATGTAAATGCAGTGGGTATGCAGAAACATATTATAGTTTATAAATTAATTATATTTGTTTGCGAACTATTTTATTTAAAACTAAAATTTAATTACACTATTTTTCTTTTTAAATTTTGTTTTATGCATTTTTAAATTAAATTAAAACTTTTTTTTTATTATTTTTTAATATCATTATTTTATTTAAAATATTAGTGGTTTAACACTCGCGTCAAAGAGGGATGTTTATGTTTTGTATACAATTTCCGTTTCGTCCGTTTATCTGTAAATCCAACATTTAACTGAATTGTCATTGCCTTCGTCGCTTAAGGATACGCTGCTTCGGCACATTTACTGGCTTCAACTGTTTTTCTTTTTGTTCTATTTCTTATTTGTCTTCCTTTGTCAGACTTTTGTTCGTGTGCGGTTTCGTTTGTAACATCGTTTTTTTGTTTGTAGCACCATCAGTATAATTGTATGAAAAGAGCATTCAGTTCAAGTTAAATTAATAGGAAATGAAGAGCACAAGAGAACTACACTCTTTTGATTGTACTAATATGTGCAAGGATAAATTCTCTTTGTAACAGGGATATTTTTATATTAGGTTATATTGTGCTAGTGATTGCATTAGTGTTGAAAAAGCTCTTTGTATTTCATTCTTAAATCAAATGTAAATATGTTAAGCTTGCTTATTGCTTCATGTGCACTGATAGTAATGCTTAAATTAAATGATAGATTTCGTGTAAATTTTAGTCAAAAATTATGGTTAGTAGAAGTAAAATTTAAAACTAAGTTTAAGTTAATTAAAGTTGTTAATATAAAAGTATAAAATAATTTACTTTTTAAAATTAATTTTTGAAAATCATTTGTGTGCATATATTTGGCTATGATTTATGTAAAGTTGTCTTCTAATGCACAGTGGTTTTGCAACTTTTTTTTGGTATCTCGGGAACTATTGGAGATATTGCTACAAAATTTCACACGATTGGAGCTGAGGTAATTTTGAGTTGATTTGCATATATGTATTCTGCTTCCTAGCGCTAACTTGGGCTAGTGTGTGGCTCCTCAAAGTTGGTCACCTCGGGACTCAAAATTTTTAAAATAAATCGCCAAAAATCCATTTATGATTCAAATGAGCTGAAATTTAAAATATAAATAGTCCTTAAGAAGATCTAAAAAAAAATCTAAAAAATACGGCCCTTTTTACATGTTCCAACTTTGGATATGTGTGACTTTTTATAGGGACAAGATAACTGTTAGCAAGTTATTCCTATTTTATTAAGAATTTTATTAATAATATAGCTGATATTTTTAAAATAAATTTCGACAATCCGTTGGCCCGTCATCTCTAAAAAACCATAAAAAGATCGAGCAAAAAAAATAAATAAATAAATCAATAAGAACTATTTATATTTTAAATTGGATCATAAATGGATTTTTAGCGATTTTTTTTAAAAATTTTGAGACCCGAGGTGACCAACTTTGAGGGGCCACGCACTGGCCCACTTTAGCGCTAGGAAGCTGAACAAATGCAAGTAAACTTAGAAACACCTCAACTCCAACCATGTGAAATTTCCATATAATATCCATAATAGTTCCCGAGATACCGAATTATTTCCCAAAAAATACGTTTCTAAACCACTGTGTAATGTGCACTAGGATGGCGCCATAAAATGTGGAACTAAAAAAATGCTTAGTGTAATTGTTGGTGAACGTGATCAAGGTAGGTTCAAAACTTGCAGGAAGTTTTGCTTTAATTCTTTAATTTGAAAAAAATTCCGCTGAAACAAACTGATTTCTCAACGATGCTTATAGTGAATGTGTTCCATCGGTTTCAACGTGCGAGAAATGGTTTGTGCGGTATAGAATTGGTGATTTTGGCACGAAAGACCAAGATCGCCCAGACCAGCCAAAATAGTTTGAAGACCAAGAATTGAAGACATTACTCCATGAAGATTGTTGTCAAAGTCAAGCATCAATTTCAAAACGTTTACGATCAGCAGGATTCTTCCAAAAGCAGGGAAATTTGGTGCCATGCGAATTGAAGACGAGAGACACTGAAAGACGATTTTGCATATAGGAAAAAATCATTTTTATACCGAGTCATTAAATGCGATGAAAAATGGAACAATTACGATAACCTGAAACTAAAAAGAATATTATGTGAAGCCCAGCCAACCAACCGAATCAACACCAAAGCCAAGTATCCATGGCGGTAAGGTAATTCTCTGTATTTGGTGGGATCAAAAGGGTAATATCAATTATGAGCTGCTGAAATCTGACTGGATCATCACAGGGAACCTGTACCGAATGTAACTGATTCATTTGAAGCAACATTGACCGAAAATCTGCCAGAATATACGGCCAGACATGAAACCGTAATATTCCACCATGACAACGCTCGGTCACATGTTGCAATACCTGTTAAATAGTATTTAGAATGAAGTGGTTGGGAAGTTTTACCCAACCCACTTTATAGTCCAAACCGTGCCCCTGTCTGACTACTATTTATTTCGATCGATGCGGAATGCTCTCTCTAGCTTGATGCGTTTTTGGCCTCAAAGCAGATAAGCAGTTCTTTTGGCTTGGAAACCATATGTTTATATAAATATGGAAAAAGGGATTAGCATTTTTAAGTCATACATCCAATATAATTTTGAAAAAGTGATATGAAATGAATAATACAAATAATACATTACATGTATTTGTGTTTTACTAGATCAAAAATTTGTAATATACTTTTTTTATATTGATTACAAAATAGAATATATGCTATGTAGTTTGTAAAATTAACATTTATGCTGTGACATCCTTAGCATGCCACTTCTAATTTTTGGGATGTTTTTCCCAACAATATAAACAGATTTTTATAAAATCCTTCTTCAAAGGAACCATGATACTAACTATTCTCTTTCTGATAGAAATGTTTTTCTGAGTAATAAATTTTGAATACGAAACTGTCGGTGATTAATATAAGACTAAGTTTATAAAAACTGTACAATTAGTTATACAAATATACACAAAAACATACATAAATTTGTTTAAATATTACCCTAAACTTCAATTATCTAGAGAACGGAATATGATCCCATTGTGCATTCTTACATACATATATTTTTTCAAATAATTCCCTAAACTTCAATTATCTCGAGAACCGCCTATGAACCCAGTTTGCATTTTATTTTTGTTATTAATCGTGTTATCTTTATGGAAATTCCTTGGAAAATAGATGATGTTTTTTTTGAGAGTTTCTATGCTTTTCTATGAGAACCGGTTTTTTAGAAAAACAACTTTAAAATCTACGTTACGTTAGCTTTAATATTATACCAAAAAGGATAAAATCTAGCTATGAGTTTTGCTTGTCTGCAGATACAGCAAAAGTCCCTGGCGGAAATCGAACCCGCAACCGTTAGATTGATAGTCCAGCATACTATTGTCTAGCCTATCGGGTTATTAATAGATTTACTTTATGTATTTTGCACTTAACTATTAAAAAATATGTATGTACTTTGAAATTCGGGCAAATACTATCAAATTTGGAAGAGTAAAGCATCAAAAATAATAATCGGAATTTTCCGTTTTGTCTGAACTATGTTATATATAATCACGACATGATCACAAATACACCATAATATTGTCATGTGGCTGCAATATGATTTTGCTACAACAATAAGATGGTCATATCATATTTTTACATTACCATATCATGTTTAAGGTTGAATCATAATATTGTTGAACATAGTCAACGCTTTACCATAGTATGATTAAATTATGGTTAATTTGGATCGTATTAAAGATATTTTTTTTTATATGTTACATATATAATTTGGCAGCAACCATAATATAAAACTGCTTGATTATGGTCACCACAAGAGTGTTTATTACATGGAAGAAGACGTAGAGAATAAAACAGATCAGAAAATGTCACTGATTCAAAAATTAAAATATTAGATATAGCAATAATAGAGGAATTCATTTAATTAGCGCTATTATAACTTAAAAAAATAATATTTTGCAAGGATTTGTTAAAGAACAAACTACTTTCCAAGAATTTTTTCCAAGACAGATGTTAGAAATACAAGTTTAAAGACCTATACGAAATGACAGAACTTTATATTTTCGTACATGTTTAATAAATCAGACTTTCTATCCACAACCATATTGGCAAACATGTTCATCACTTAATTTCTTATATTTCCCATTATTTCCCGCTACAAATACAACTCTTATACGTATAATTAAACTTACAAATTTACTCTTCTAACAGAATCAAGCATGCGCATTGAATTGTTACATTATTAACGAATAATATTCCTTGATTTACACGTGCTTTTTGTGTTGAACATATGAGGGCTGTCCTGTCTGTTTCATTGTAAATAATGTTGTTATTGTCATTATTACCACTGTTGTTATTGTTATTGTTGTAGTCGTTGTTTTAGTTGTTGTTGTTATTATCAATCAACTTACATTAAGATTTGATGGATTTGATTTTATTTAAACACAATGATTTTATTTTCCATTAGATAATAAGTAATTGATTACAATTTAATATAAAAACACAAATCAATACATTTGCACAAACATTAGCACACATGCTCATAGCTGTAGATGTGAATAATATTGTAATATGACTTGTTTAGGCTGTAATTTGAACAAAAAGCCAGTAAATTAGATTAAGCCACAACACACTTTATGAAAAGTTTAAATAATAGTCTGGCAGAATTAAGTAAAAAATAGAGTGAGAGTTGTTATTTGTTTTGTTTTATTCGTATTTCTTTCTTATTTACCATAAGAAGATAAATATTTGGTCAAGTCACGAGGTCTCTTATCATGTCATATTGTCATAATGTCCTAATATTTCACAATGGTTTTTATTGCCATAATAAAATAATACTACTGTCTATGCTATGTTTATTGTGTTATCGTAACCAACCAGCAGAGACCAACGCCGAATGCCTAAGAGTCGGTTAAGCCGAGCCGCCGAGTCGTGATATATTAGGACATTATGATAATATGACTGATAAGAGACCTTGTGAATTGACCAATTGTATTTTAGTAATTATTGTAATTTAGTTTACAATAGGGGTCAGTCGATTTTAGTTGTATATGGAGTATTAAACATAATTGGTTTGCTTTTAGAATATTATAAGAAATTAGTTTTAGCTTTTTTATGCTCTTATCTGGAGCATACAAAAAATCATAGTTGTTATATATTATAATATAGAAACAATAAACCTTTGATAATATAAAAAAGCTAAGGATGGATTTTGTGGCAGTCCTAACTAAATTGTCAATTTGTAAAACAGTATTTCAGTGTTTTCAACAGACAGACGAACGAAGATAGTTAGATCATCTTGATCTAAGTGTGGCTTTCGGGTCTATATGGCAGCTATGACTAATTATGGACTGATCATCACAAAGTTTGGTGATGCGAGTTCGGCATATATAAAACTTATTTTTGCTGAATTTAGTTTGGATATCTATAAGACTAAGATATTTATGATAGTTTAACTTTTAACATTTTTTTTTTTTTTAAATTTTCAGATATTGCAATCGTATGGGGGCTAGGAGAAATAATGGATCGATTCTAACCAAATTAAATAGGCTTCGTCATTGTGGCAATAGAAGAGCTTGTACCAAATTTTGTTGAATTTAAATTGCGACCTGTAATTTGGTTACATGGCCGGACAGACAGACGGATGGGCGGATATCGCTTAATCGATTCAGAAAGTGATGCTGAGCAGACTAGTATACTTTAAGATGGGTTCTGAACAATATTTTTGCACGTTACAAACATCAACACTAATCCAATATACCCTCCTCACTATGGTGGTGTAGGTTATAAACAGATAAAATTACAGGCTTAAGTAAAGTTGCAAGAATATAAAGAGATTTGCCTCATACATGCTGTAAAACATCTCTGGTTGTCCTTGTCCAATATAATAAACAATTTCCTTCATATATACAAAAGAGTTAACCATGCTATAGCTGATTTTGGTTTGAATTCTTTTAAAAATTCGGAAATAGTTACAAGCTTTGGAAAACTTATATGAAACCTTAAAGACGTTGGAGGTGGGAGGTTGCTATAAAAGAGCACAATAAGGATTCTGCTTTAATTGAATTTGAGGGAATAATAAAATGTTTTAATTTATAATTTGATTAAGGTCAAAAATTCTATTGCTAAAGATTTAATTGAAAGCTTTAAGTAAAGACTTAATTAAAGACAAAATATAGTTTTTAACACAATAATTTTATTTCTTAATTCAGGAACAATCCCTTCTAGGAATAGTTTTTTGAAGTAAAGCATAAAAACTGAAACTAAGGAATTTGGAAATTACCTTTTTTCTAGAATGTTCTATGATGAACTTTGTCCTAATAAGTTACTGAAACGTGTCATTTATCAGAACTTAATAAAACTACTAAAAAATCCAAAAGTACAAAATAAATGCATGGTTTTATTTTAAATTTAAAATTAAAATAGAAATTATTCGGTTAATCGAATAATTAAAAATTAAATTTAAAACCCCGATTAATTATTTGCTCGAATAATCGATTAAACCAGAAACCCGATAAATTGAATACTTACACTAGTTATAATTCCCATATAGGCTTTATAAATATTCAAATTTTAAACTGTTTCTGCTCATTAGATCTATACATCAACTTATACATTGAATAATAACAATAATTAAAAAATCGCATAATATTTTTTGCACAAAGAAGGAAAAAATATTTACCTGATTTTTTGTGAAAATTAAAATTTGTATAATGCAATAAAATGTTGGTTTGTGAATCATTTTTAATAAAATATGATTTCCTATTGAGAATCCCATAATTTAGAAAAAACTTCTGGCCCTGTGACAAGGCCGGGAAGAAAAATTCCCTTTGCAAAATAATGCAGAATATATCGGGGCATACAAAACAGGTTATATATTTTTTTAAGCTGCCATACAATTACATATGGGCAATTCCACGAGAAACTTTTTTTCAAGATGATTTGAATAAGAGAAAACACTAAAATGTTACTATGTGAAAGTATTTTGAGCATATTACAACATTTCAAGTGCAAAAATAATAGCTTAAACTGACTATATTTTATTTTTTTAATTATTTGGTATGTTTTAGGTTAAATTGCGGCGAAAACTGAGCTCCAAATTAGCATGTAGTATGAAACGAATTTAACTCTGACTGTTTTTTTGCTATTATCAAATTGTTTATTGAAACCAAATATATATTTCTATTAATTTTTTTAGTTTTTGTGTAACTATATTTACAGAATATACATTGTTTTATTATAAGAGAATAAACTGTCACGTACGGTATGTCACGTACGATATTAAATTCTGTTTATTATAAGATCATCCAAAGGTTGTTTCTATTTAAATATAACGGATTATAGAGGAACAATATTTGGTTTATTGAAAGAAATTAAAAGAAAACATAACACCTCTCACGATTCGCAAATTTTTCTACATGTACCCCAAAATTACTTCCGAATTATGTCACGTACGATATACCCTTATTTCGCTCGATATCTTGGACAGGAATGTTTCGATGCTGAATTATTAATATTTTCTATAACGTTGTTATAAACATACATTTTCATTTTAATTTTCAAAATAACTAAAAGTTAATATAAATATTTTTTTTCCAAAAATGTTTGAAAAAACTTCTTTTTTATTTTAAATGTACATTTTAACTATGTAAAGATTTTTAAACAGTTCTTTAGACAAATATTAATTAACTTGTTATTAATTAAAAATGAATCTTTTCAACAAAATCAGGAATTAAAAATTAAATTAAATTTTTACGTGTCTCTTCTAGTTGATTCCATATATCTGATCGGATCGTGAACAATATACTCGCAGTCTATTCATAAAATTCTGACTGTTTTTGTCACCTCATTGCTAGGTCTGACAATATCAGACCTAACAGGTCTGACAACCATCATTCATACCAACTTTTTTGTGCAATGAGAAAAATATTAACGCTATCAGTTTTATCATTCTACATTGTCTGCGAATACAAATAAGAAATGGAGTTCTAGTCGTAGGAAAAAAATCTAAAAAATATTTTTTCTTAATTATTCTCATAGGGTCAATTTATTTTCTGTAATTTGTGTACTATTAAGACCTGCTATAAAAAAAAAAACTTAAATTTAAAACGTTGTACAATTTGAAATTTCAAAATAAATCCCTTTTTATAAAAAACACCATAACCTCTAAGTACGCCATTAAACAGTTTCATAGATAGCTTATGTTATAAATAACAGAATTCATAAAGTAAATTTAATTTTTACACGGAAATTAAAAAATAATGCATTAAAATTACTTCATTATAAAGTGCTCAATACAGGTTAACT